>CAOLHI010001172.1:1200000-1797630 GCA_948474755.1 Ctenosaura bakeri
ACTTAAAAAGGGCAAGCAAAATCCGTGAGAGGACGCACCCTTAGCAAGACCCCAAAATGCAAAGGGCAATCAATGAACTTGATTTTCTTCCATGGGGCAACAGGAGCTCCGATCCGCCTCCTTCGGACTCTCCGAAGGAATTTTTGAATTTCCGGGTTTGACGCAAGAAGCAAGGCGCGCCCAGAGGCCTCCCGGAGGGTCGCGCGCAAGCCAAGCCCCTCCCGCGCGCCGGCTCTGCGCCGCCGCCGCCGCCGCCGCGAAAGGGCGGGAAACGCCGCTCCCTCCCTCCCTCCCTCCGTGGGGCTGGCGCCTTCCGCGGGGCCGGCAATTCTGGCCGTTTCCGCACTAGGCTGTTATAGCGCTATTATTCCGCTTTCAACATCCTATGGAATGCTGGGGTTTGCAGTTTCGGGAGGGGCCGGCTGCAAACCCCAGGATTCCATAGGGTGTTGGAAGCGGAATAATAGCGCTATAACAGCCTAGTGCGGAAACGGCTTCTGCATACTCTGGCTTGAGTGGGTGAGGGGTGGAAACCAGAACTAGAAAATATAACCCCTTTTCAGGGAAGCCCTGTGTAGGGCTACTGAGAGGTCAGTCCCACTGTGTCCAATGGGGCTTGCTCCCAGGCAGAGGGGTATCTCGGGTGGGCCAATGCCGGGGGAGGGCGCCAAAAAGCCCTGCCCAAGATCTGGCGCCGGGAGAGGTTAAAAAAAAAAAAAAAAAGAGCCGGTGTGGGTTGAGAATGAGGGAAACTGGGGCCATTTCCGCACTAGCCTGTTCTAGCGCGATGATTCCACTTTCAACCTCCTCTGGCATCCTGGGGTTTGCAGTTCCGAAACTGCAAACCCCAGGATTCCAGAGGAGGTTGAAAGTGGAATCGTCGCGCTATAACAGGCTAGTGCGGAAATGGCCTGGGAGCGGAAAGGGGAGGCAGATGTCTCCCCAAGTGGCACCTCACAGGCGGCCCTATGGGGGGGCTGTGACTGTCGGGGTAGTACCGTCCGCGCCCGCGCAGTGGCGGCGGCGGCGCTCATTCCGCCCAGCGGGTTCTTCAACTGCCACCGCCTCGTGGCGGGGGGCGGGGATACAGTTAGGAAAGGAAAAGCCAGGAAAGAGGGCACGTGTCGCGCGCCACCGGGGCCCGGGGCCGGGGAGGGGGAGGAGGAGCAGCTCTTGTGGGCCTTGACTAAGTCTGGCAAAAGCCTCCTGACAGCAGCCGCGCGCCCGCTCCCTCCTCGCGCCGGGTAGGTGTGTGGGCAAGGGGGCGGGGACAGAGCCCGGGAGGGAAGCGGGAGGAGGGGGAGGAGTTGGCGAGGCGGTCGCTGTTAATAGGGCGGAGCTTCTGAACTCTTCCACGCCTTGTTACAGGCACCGGCATCGCTCAGAGCGACAGCCTCCCCCCTCCAACCGCCTCACCGGCTCTTCATTCCTCCCTCCCTCCCAGCGCCTGAAGCCGAGAAGGTGTTGGAGGGGTGTGTGTGTGTGGAGAAACCTCGCCCCGGGCGGCACAGCAGCCTATGTGGGCAGGGGCGCTGATAGGAATGTGGGGCGCCTCCAGCACTTCTCTTGAAAGGGACCGGGAAGGGCTCTGTCGTCGTCGTCGTCGCCGCCATCACCGCCGCCGCAGGGGTGCCCAGGGCCTGAGGCGTCCCAAATGTAGAATCGTTATGGACTGCAATAGGAATCACTTTAAATACGAGCCTCTTTCCTTTTCATTCAGATACCCCTGCAAGAATGGCTGTCCTTTCTCCCAGTCGCCATACACTGAAACTACAGCCATCCCTCCACATCCGCTGGGGTTAGGGGCATAGGTCCCCCCCCCGAAAGCGGGAAAGGCCTGAATAACTCTAGGCTGTCTCAAACCATATTTAACACACACACAAAGTATGGTCACCATATTCAACCCACCGTGGATTCCTTTGAGGCATTGGGGTTCCTCCACAAGGCAGAGGTGGGGGGCTGGGGGGGCTTACTGCCACCTCCCTTCCTGCCCCACACCATTTTTAACAGGAGCTTACAAGCCTCAGTCTCAGGAGGCTTGCAGTGCCTATTAAAAATGGCCTAGGGAGGCAGCAGAGGTGACAGAAAACAATCCATGAATAATCAAATCAGCAAACGTGAAACCCGCAAACCTGGAGGGCTGACTGTATTTATCGGGTTCAAAATCACTTCCTCCTTGTCTGGATCATAGGAGAAATGTTTTAAGTACTTTGTGAAACTGTTCCCATTTAACTGGCAAGAGAGAACATAAATTCATAGTTGAACAAGCCAAAGTCTTACTAGTCCTGTTCATGGCAGCCAACCAAATGCCTATGGGTCGTCCCATAACTCCCAATTTTGGCAGGGACAGGCCTAATTGTTCCACATTTTCAGCTGCTTTTAAAACGTCCTGGTTTCTCTCTCTCTTCCTACTTTCCCCTTTTGTCCTCATCTTACTATAATTGTTGCAAAGCGAATGTAAATGCAAAGGCAGCTGGCACTCACCAGGGACATACAGGAGAGGAAGGAGCAGAATCTTGCCTTTCCCTGTAAACTCAGGCAAAAGCAAACTGCTGCAGCTTGTTTTTTCTTCCTCATGAACAGTTTTTGCCATTTTGGCCACATTTTAATGTTGCTTGGACACATGTGTGAAATGTTGTGGTCATCTGTGAAAGGCTGGTATGAAATTCACAAGCCATACCTGTGTGCAATAGCATCCTCCCACTTGTGTCTCGCAGCAACTAGTATAACTATGGTAAAAAATATTAGAGGCTGAAGTACAAAAAGGTAATTCTTCCCTTCTTTGTGGCAGTTAAAGATAAGACAGTGGCATATCATTCAAGTGGCATGTAATTTTTATTTATTGTATTTGTATATAGCTCACCTTTCTTCCAATGTGGGACCAAAGCAGCACACAACACAGAACAGAATACAGCTAAAATGGTAATAGTAAAAAATGAATAAAACTGCCATATGTTTTAAAGCATTTTTAAAACAACAGATGTGGAAAATTCCACCACCACATTAAACATCCTTCTGCTAATGACCAAAAGCCTATCTAACTAAAAAGGTTTGCAAGTGGTAGAGGCAGCCTAACCCATGGGAGTGCCGCAGTCTGGGGGCAGCCACCAAGAAGGCCCCCTCAGAGGCTGAGAGAAACACCAATCGCTGCCAAGGTATCGTGTGTGGCTCTTCCATTCAGACATACACCCTCTAATGCTTGAGAGCATCACAGTTTGTGGTTAAAGCCACAGCAGAACATGCATTTATATGCCCCCAATACTTCAGCACATTAGAGGACTTAGGACTGGGCTCTCTTAGGGATGGGAAGAGTTGTTGTCAAGCCCACCTGAACAAGGGTGGCCAGAATGGAAACCAGAGCCAGCCCATGTGCCTTTAATGGCTGTCTAGAAGAGGCAGCTGTTGCTTGTTACCTGCTTGCATGACAAACACCTGCTGAAATTCTTGCTTCTGCACAACCTTTAAAAGCACAAGAAGCCTCTCTAGTTTTCACTCTGGCAATCCTAATCTGGACAGTGTCAGGCTGGGAAGACATTTTGCCAACTAAGGCAGAGGAGCAAACACCATTCCCTGCCTCAATCAAAGTGCAAGAGTGCTCAAAGTGAGCCAAATAATTTTGGCACAGGAGGCAGAAAACAAGCGCCTCTCTCCCTTCTTGGCAGTGAAAATACAGAACATGTAATAACAAATCAAATCACTAACAATTTCCTGCCTTTCTATACCGCTTAGAACTTGTAGGATGGGGTGCTGTTTTTGACTCCACTTTGGGCAGCAAAATCTCTTGTCTCAGCTTCGATTGCCATCTCGGTTTCAGTGGATCATGCTCCCATCTTCACTCCTTTCTTTCCTTACTCTACCCCCCATCCCATCCTTTCTTTGCCTAGATAAAAAAGTGTGCCAGTTACCTTGGGCATGTCACACACTCTCAGCTCCAGAAAACCCGATAGGGTCACCTTAGGGTTGTTGTAAGTCGGAAATGACTTGAAGGCACACCATCATCAAGGCAAACTTGTTTCTCCTGATTTAGAAAGCAGTGACTGGTCAAGTTATTTGCTGATGATGCTGATAGGTTTACTTCATACATTTTCAGATTTATTCCTTTTTTTTGTTTTCGCTTTCCCCTTTTGATTGATTTCTTCCTGAATTTTGTGTAGCTGTGGCCCTTCCCTATGGAGAGAAGAGAACAACATAAAAAGAACCACCACTGGAAAAATCTAGAGAGACCCATCTCTTTCTTTTGGGAAGTTTGGAAAGCAACAACAGTTCCAGACCACTAGGGCAAGACTGCTCTTGTTGCCACATTGTTTTAACCTCAGATGGCTGAAATCCTCAGGGGAAGAGAAGCGGTAGAATTGCCCTCCTCCCTTGCTGATGTTATTAGTGGTCATTCCTTCTCCATAAAATGGGAGCTGCTGTTGTTTCTGCACACCTTCAAGTCATTTCCAATGCCGAGTTTATCACATGGTTTTCTTGACAAAACTTTGAACAAGGTTCAAAGAGGAGATTTGCCAGTGCCTTCCGCTGGAGGCTGAGAGATTGTGACTTGCACATGGATTTCCATGGCTGAGCAGGGATTAAAACATTGGACTTCAGCATAGTAGTCCAGCACTCAAATCACCACACTAGCTCCAAAATGAGAGTGTGCTGGTGTCCTTTTACACTGGATTGTTATGAGGATGACTAAGATGTAACATGTTAATTCCTACTTCTAGCCATGCTTGTGGCTTCAGCTGCTGTTTAAAGTATAACAGCAGCACTATTGAATTTAATTCATTGCAAAACAAATAAATAAACAACCTGGTTGTGTACAGAATGCTGTTTAAACAGTCATTATTTCCTTTCCTGAAGTGGGGGGGGGGTGGAGAATTGGTTTATACTTTTAGTTTCATTTCAGTAGTATCCTTAGATTTCTAGTTGTATGATTTGAATATTGTGTGTGTATGCATGCGTGTGCAAAGAGTGAGCAAAACATTGGACTTACAGCACAATGTATACATATGCAGAAGTAAGCCCTGTGGATTTCAGTGGGAGTTACAACTAAGTTACTGTCCTTCTGAGCCCATAAATCTTAAGAACAGTTTTGCTACCACCGTCCCTGAGATCAATCTTCTGATTATTAGTATGCTCTATCTTTCCTCTTGCCTCTCTACAAGGATGTTTGAGACTTCTATAATTTGAGAAAGCACGTATCATTTAACAAAGCACACATCTGAATCTCAGACTACAAGTCCTAGTAAAATTGCACAAGTATACACATTGTCTTCTAGGGAAAGGTCTGAGCCCACCAGTCACTGTTCAGAACATTGCTTGTTCTGCTCTCAACACCACTTCTGATTAGTTTCACCAAATCTCACCACATCTCTACAAACATATAGGGTAACAGGCTTCTATTTTCAGGTGTGATTTCCAATTTACAATGTATGTATTCAGGTACAATTTACAATTTAGAGCCTTTTCTTTCCATATGCTAAATGGGACTGCAATATGGGATGAGCCCTTTGAGATCCATTGATCTCAGTAAACGCACCCACCAAATTCTGCAGTCCTGCTGAAAGTTAAAAAGTGGTCACTTCAAAGCTGTAATCTCCTATAATCATAGGTCTATGTGAAGATAACACAGGATGAGATGCATGAGGAATTTCCTTAAAGAAATAAAATAGAATAAAAATATAATTTGGGGGGGAAAAATAATTTTTGAATTTTTGTCTTCTGCTTTAGCTGTTCATAAATATTTAAGTATGTTTGGAAGAATCCCTCAGTGTCCTGATACAGAATTAGCAATATTAGCATGTATGTACATCTCAAAAGAGGCAGCATGTTGCACAAGAACACTAGCTTTCAGGTTTGTTATTTCACGTAAACCATCACAGTTGTATTGGCAAAGGAATTTTACCATTGTGGATATTATCACCACTACCGTAGGTACTATAGGATATTAATTCTGAAAAAAATTAGGATTTCTGGAATTTGTATCCCAAAACTTCTGGAAGACAAAGTCTAAGGAAACAGTGATCTACCACAAGGCAACAACAAACCCTGTGTAAAGTTGGTATAAAATCCTGGCTTATTTAGGGACAAAAAACTATAATGCACAATCTGGTATCATGCTGACCCAGGAATGATGAACATTTGGTTCAGATATTTTGGCCTACATCAATCCCATCCAGAATAGCCAATGATTATTGATTGTGGGAGTTGCTGTCCAAAACATCTGGAGGGCCAGGTCTCCACTGCTGTTTCAAAATATTCCTGTGTTACTGCAGTCTCTAGGTCCGACTTGAGGGATATTAGATATCACTTTGATATCAATAATTTGGCCTTCTTTACCTATTCCTCTCCACGTGCTGCGAAGCCTCCAGACAAGCTCGCAGACAGGCACGGCTGCTGATCACTGCAATATTCCACACAAATACAGGCAGGCCAGAAATAGCCGTCCCGCCACTTCAGGAGACCTCAAAGGCAAGTACTCTATTATGTATGCACGCTACTTACAAAGAACTCTCTGCCCCGAGCAGGCAGCTTGATTGGACAAGTACTCATCTGTCTAGCACTCTGCATCTGCATACTGGCCACTCTATTGACAATTCGGACTTAACTCAATCATGCTAAATTCTGACCTTTCAGAGGCTTTGTCTCCAGCCCGAAACTGATTGTTTTCCCCAAGTACGGACTAGCCTGTGGCCACATTTCCCCCTATAAAACCCCCCGACTTTGAGAGCTTCCTCGGATCGCTCCCAACTTCCATCCCGCCTTGCTGCCGCTTTGCTTGGCGAGACTTCCCCTCAGTCCCACGTACTGAGAACTTCATACCTACGAACTCTATCTTCAGACTACAAAGGCTTCAGGACAGGTGTAGTATTACCCAAACCAACAATCTCCTCTAAAAATCCCTCTATCCCACTCCAACCTTCGTTTCCATAGTTATCTGCGTAAGTGCGCTGCGTACACTGTTTGATTGTATGTTAATAAAACAACAATTATATTTTACTTCTGTTTGCTCCTTGACTCGGCCTGACCCCGTAGATGTTGGGTAAAAGATCTCGCTCCGTTGCCCTGCCTCTCACATTGCTAGCTTGTGCTCTTTGACTAATTTCCCCAACTTGTGTAATTTGGAGCGCACTTAGGTGTCCTTCACGGGACCCCCAGAAATCAAAGTAACACCTGCCTAGTTTGCTTATTCGTTTTATTTTTTTTATTTAATTATTTATTTGTATCCTGCCTCTCCATATGGATCGAGGCGGCGAACAACTTACAAATAGCATGTATTTCGAAACATTTCTATACATGCCCCCAACAAGCTGGGTACTCATTTTACCGACCTGCGAAAGGATTGAAGGCTGAGTCAACCTTGGAGCCGGGCAGGATCGAACTCACAACCTTGTGGCTTGCAGTACTGGCACTTAACCACTGCGCCACCAGGGCTCCATTTGCCATTTGTGTGAAGGGAGGGGTGAAGAAAGAGTGAGCTGGCCAGATGTACCTAGAAGATGCTCATTCATAATTGTGGTTATAATTAGCCAAACTAATCATCCATTTTTAGGTGTAAACTCAGCTCTTGTGGGATATAGTGGACTCCTGTCTTCACATTTGGGCTAGTGACCTTGAATTTGTGCATGCTTCAAAGCCAAATGAGTCGGCCTTGAAAAATGAGTGATTAAACATTTACTTCATCAAAAAGCTCTAACTCAATTCAACTGGTGTATGAACCCTAACTGGAAGACTACCAACAGTTAAGAGACATGTGTATGAATATTTTAAAAATACGTTATTTTATAATCAAGATATAACTAGAGTAGCATTGATGTATTCATGTTAAATACCAGGTGCTCACTTTAATAGATTACACTGTTTGAAGATAATACAGAAGACTGCTGGAAAAGTAGTCTTAGCTTTTTACTTGTCAGATTCCATGGCCATGATCAGAAGCCTTTTGCTTGACAAAAGTTAATCTTGGCTCATATATAGATCTATTATTTCATTATAATATGTTGTGTGAATAAACTGCCACAGATTACGCCCTCAATTTTTATCTCACCTCAAATGCACTAATTTTAAATGCAATCAGTTCATGCAGTCTATTGAGATTCATTGCTGCTAAGTAATCAGTCCACACACTTCAATGTGTGTATGCTTCCTGAGAAAAGTCATCTTGTATCCAAGAATCATTCTGCATAAACCTGAGTCAGTTGGTGCTAGCATAAACTGGAACCAGCTCTGGTTTACAACAAGTGCTTCTGAAGAACATGTCAAGTTGTGACCAAGGTTGGTGAGGCCCAGGTCATAGAGTACTGTGAGTGAATATCAAGACTGGTTGCTATGATCGTTTACTTAGCTTGGATTAACAATCTTAAATGGAAGTTATTTACATATTCCTCAGAAAAACATGTGGAAGAAATATTTTTTAAATCTTTACAGTATTTGTAAAGACTAAAAAACACACAAGTTCACAGATCCACAGACAAGGCCTATTAATCTTTTGCTCTTCAGTCAAGTACATAAAATACTCCAATTTAAATGGCAAAATTTATGTGACAACATCATTGTGAATAATATATGCACATTTAGATGACTATATTTCTCTGTAAATCCAGGCTGGAGAACCTATGACCCTCCAGAGATTTCAAATAATAAGCCTCATACCCTTGGGCATGCTGAGTAAGGCAGAGACATGGCCAAAGGTTCACCGCCCTGATTTACAAAAGTAGTTAAACATGTAAATGATAACAGGGGAAAGATTAGCTCCATCAGGTGATAACCACTAGAAACACTGCAATTCTGGCTTTTATATGTTCCTTCATATGTAGATCCCATTAATTTCTTCTACATGTCTATAAGATTGCTGCCTTACAATTTGATCCTATAAGCATTAGGTACGCTTAGAATTAGCTTAATTCTGCATAGTACTGTCTACTACATCCATACAGCAGACTTTTGTCTGCTTAAAAAAACAGAGAGAGAGAAACTGGAAGATCCCTAAAGCTTTGACAATCTGCATTTCAAATTACTGGCCTGTAAGCAAAACCAGAGGAAAAAAGTCTGGCTATTTAAAGGTACATTAAAACAGCAATTTATGACTAAGCCATAAGCCTCTTAAAACAAATATGAGGACAAGATAATATTAATACACTGTTTTAATAATAAAGTAATCATGAAGTCAGGAAATATATATTCAAAATATAAAAACTGTGTCAGCTGCATGCCTATAGCGAGCCTTATATCTGGGGTACTTGTTTAAACAAACAAGGACCTCCAAAAAAACCTCTGGCAATAAAACTACAGCCTAGAGGGAAAACAGCCACTTCAAACTGCAATAAAGAAAAAGTACAAAAAGTTTATTGCAGATAACAAGTTAAGGCATTTAGCAAAACATGATAAAGTCAAACAGTAAAACAGCAGAGCAATATACAAACCAACACAGCAAGGAGACAAAGGAAAGAGAGAGAAGGGAGCAGTATTTCTAAACTGCTTATATACACTCTACGCAGCTGTACATTATTACTCTACAAGTGCCTGAGTCAAACACATAAAATTAACATACAGCTGCGTAGCCTCATCTCACTCTACACCTTAATCTTAAAGGGCAAGATCAGAAGAAGCAGCGCAGCATCAAGTAATATTAACCAATTACATATCTTGACAAACTGCAGTAAAGGAAGTCATGCAGGTAGAATGGAATATGAAATTACTATTCTGGCTGCGCAAA
Organism: Ctenosaura bakeri; assembly: GCA_948474755.1. Lineage (NCBI taxonomy): Eukaryota > Metazoa > Chordata > Lepidosauria > Squamata > Iguanidae > Ctenosaura > Ctenosaura bakeri. The sequence continues at coordinate 1,209,704 of CAOLHI010001172.1, forward strand.
TTCTTCATTCAACCTTTGCTGAGTTCTCAATGATCTACCATTTGGTTAATTACTAAGGACAGACTTTAAAAAAAAAAACACAACACAACTAAACATGCTTCAAACCACATCAAGAGTGTTATGAGCACAGTAATTCTTTTCACTGCTTATTTAAAAAGAGAGAATTACTTTTAATTTTTTGTATTCCTTTGGAGAGAGAGAAATATTACTGACTAATATTGGAATTAGCTTTAAAATCTCCTGTAATAGAAGCTGCTTTGATTTTTATCTTAACAGATAACTCAAGAGACTGGAAAGTTACCTGTTTGGACTACAACTCCTAGCCAGCATAGACAAAAAAATCTATAGGCTCAAAAAGTAACTTTCCAGGTACTGCAGAAAATGCAGTGTAATTCTTTTTAAGCAAAGCAACTGTGGCAATGGCAGAGGCCACATTTTGGCTTCATATCCCATGATCACATCGTAGAACTCTTCCAAACCCAGGGTAAGTGTAACCTGTGTTCCTGATTCTGTTTTTTTGTGAGTTTTGTTTTTGTTTTGGTGTGTGTGTTTTGTTTTTCTTTTTTGTGGAGGAGAGAGGTCATGGTATTAAAATATCCACCATGACAGGAGTTGCTACTGGCCTGTTCAAGGAGATTTTTGTCCACAAATATTTGGGGGAATGGACAGGGTATGGGGTCTTGAGCAGCTGTAACAAAGCGATCAGGGTGCTGTGTATGGTTTGCAGTTTCCTGATCCATGAGTTAATACGCAAGGCATTCAAATAACAATTTTAGAAGAAGTCAATTTCCTGAGATCTAATTCAAGATATGGAAGAACGCTTCATGGGAAAAAAAACAACTTCAGGACTGTGTATGAAAAAGACTGAGTTGTTTTGAGAGAGCTAAAAGGAAAACACAAAACACAAATGAAACATAACATACAAATGAGTGAAACAGTTAATAAAATAACACATTTATGTTACACTCATAAGTGAAATACTGAGTAGACAAAATGAGAAATATAAATAAATATCGGTCTTAAATGCACACTTGTGCTTAACATTTCTGAATTATTGCCAGTCCGATAGCAACCACCAGCAGAATAACAAATCTGATTTCAGCCCCATATCATGTCTTATTTGCTATACATTGCAACTTACCAGCACATCTGTACCTCCAACCCCCAGGATTTCATCCATATTCCTTGCCACATCCCCACATCCCCAACTAAACTTACTTATAGTCTGTCATGAACCCACAGCAACAAAGATCCTACTAAAATAGCGATGTCTCAGTGCTATGCCTATGCGAGGCCTCCTAGCTGCTTTTGCTTAGTAGAAAATAAATTCTGATTGTATGGATATTGTAAGAAGCATAACATCTCCTCATGCAATTCAACACTAAAACAACTGCTGTCCAAGGAGCTTCCTGCTGAAACAATTACTCTGCAAAACACCCTCAGTAAATCTTGAAAAAGGTTCAGTGTGGTATAGGAGTGAATTCAAAAGTATGTCCAACTAAGGTTGCTGAATCTCAGCAACAGGGCTAGGCACAATATACGTGCAATTCCAACTGGTATATTTTATCCAACTGGTATATTTTACAATCCAGACCAGTCTTCTCCCGAGCTGGTGCCCTTCTGAAGTACTGGACTGCAAAATCCCAACCACCATATCTGAAGACATCTGGGTGGCATCAGCTCAAGGATGGCTGGGACTCAGATCCTCAAAGCCTGTGAGCAGCAAGCTTTCAAATGCAAGTGAATGTTTGTGTTGTCAAGGCTCAGAGATGTCCCTCTTCTGCTGCATTCCTTTCTTAATGACATTTCTACCAGAAATCCCTGTATCTAACAAAGCAATAGTACATCTTTGCACAATACAGGGCCGACAACAACCAAGGCCTCAGTCTGTCTGCTAAAATGATCTGTTTTGCATAGCATATGCTTGCTCTCACACCCACTCAGAAGGAGCAGAAAGAAATATAATTCCTTGATAGAAAATCAAGAAATGTTCATTCAGAGGCAACTAAAAAAAAGGGGGTACATCAATAATAACACCTACAACCTCCTACAGTGGTACAATTTTTATCAGTTGTGTCCCATAGGCCCAGCTGCTGTCTGGAACTTGAGTGATTTGGCCATTTGAAAAAGCACAACATGTTTTTTTAACACTACAGCACCTGGTTCTTCAAAAGAAAGACAGTGGATAACATTCCAAAACAGGCCTGTTCAGGGCACCTTCATCTCAGGTTAGGTTTGTATGTTCAGCCGCTGGAAAGGAAAAGCTTCTTCCTGAGGGTGTGCTTCAACACAAGTGAATACTGCTCTGCAGGGTTAGTCCTGTTCCACTCATAAACTCTATTGTTCAACTCCACAAGAATATCCAACAGAGGCAGGTTCCTGCAAGGAAAGGAGTTGGACAGAAGAGGAAGGTTGAACGTTTTCAGTACTGAAGAAAACAAAAGTTCCAAAAGCTTTAAGAATAATCTCCAGATGAACAGGTGTGGTCTGTGGAACAGTGTTTTGTTTTGCCATCAGATACAGTATCATCCAGCAGTGTATTCGGTGTAATACAAATCTGACAATCCTCCCCAAAGGATAATTCCTAAGTTATGTTTACTAAAAAGCAAATTCTATTAGTTTCAACAGTGTTTACTATTATGTGCCTTCAAGTTGATTCTGACATGGCAACCCTCACAGGGTTATCTTGGCAAAGTATTTATCCAGAGTATTGCCACTGCCTTTCTCTTAAGCCACCACATTACAGTGGCTCTGCTCAGTGAGAACAGAGAACTCTGTTCATCCACTTTCAAGAGAATAAACTGAACAGAGCCTCATGGCTGGATAGTTGGCACTGTTCCTGCTCCCCAAAATCAGGCTTCTTCCTTGCACTTTCTGCAGTAGAAAGTCCAAAGATGCTTTATTTGGGCCTGCAACTCACATGAACCCTACCCAGTATGGCTAATGTTAAATGACTGGAAAGAGTTGTAGTCCAAAACATCAGGAGGGCCAATGGTTTCCCAGTCCTGACAAAGCAGGAGAAACCGTCTTCTCAAAGTCAGTAGAATTAGATGCAGGAGGATTTTCTACTCTTATATATAAGAAAAAGAGATTCATGGTTTCACAAATGCTTCCATTTCATGCCTGGAAGAGGAACCCTTCATGGCAAACAGAGAACACAGCATAAAGCCCCTGAAGGGGAAAACCCTCCCATTAGCTTCTCTGTATGGAACTGAATGTGGAACAATCAGTGGTCACAGAGGGGAACAAAGAATTCTCTACTTGCAGAGATATAGGTGTTCATCAAGGCTGTGGCAATTCTCTCCATGTCTCTTTTGGCAGAATACTCTAACAGAGCTGCATGTCTCACACAGTAAAGATATGCCCAGTGCATCTATATTCTGTGCAAATAAAACCTGTCTTTTCCACATGTAGAATTTCATATTGCATGAACATCTGCATTAATCCCCTACTTTATGATGGTTTTAAGTGAAATTTCATGCTCTCAGGTAACTAAATTTTGCAGACTACTCCACAGTTTTGTGCATCTTCCATACTCTGCAGAACAAAGATATCCCCATAGATATGTCCAGGAGAATACACTGAAACAGTGCCTAAGGGGCCACCAGCAGCCTCTGAATACTGATTTTATGACCCTGGACACACACACACAGATTCCCAAACCATTCATTCTCTAATTCCCCCAAGGGTAAATTCCTTCATCTGAAAGCCTGAAAACAGTTATTGACTTTTTAAATAGTTTGCAAGCCCTTTCTGAACTATTTAACATAAAAATATGAGTTTTTCAAAACCTTAAGTTGACTTCTGCCCACTTCTGTTTTGTTCTGACTTTTTTTTATAGTTTGTGCATCCCTGAAGGACCTAGAACAGAAACCTGGCTGCCAGACATTCCCCAGTTGCACACTCCAATCTAAAAAACCTTTTACCTTTTGTGTGGATCAATCAAGAGGTCTGCTAGAGCTGTCAGATAGTAGGAAGAGGAGTTTGGTGATCTGTCTAGGGCTGATGCATCCAGTATACTCTGGCTCCACAGAATGTCTGCTACTTGTGGAATAGTAACCAAATTTCCATCTGCTTCAACCAGGCTGCTGTTGTGTTGCCAATTTTTTGTCTCAACATAGTTCTGGACAAAAAAGAGCTTTGGCTTTCCTAAAAGGTCAGGACACCTGTCGCCAACAAAAAAATCCTTCACCCTCTCCAGTGAGAATCCAGGAACAACATGATCTGTGCAGAAGATGCCCTGATGGTCCCCTCGGCTAACCAGGATACAAACAAAGCAGTCATAGTGTCTGTGTTCCTTTAGTCTCGCTACATCGCTCAACTCATGCACCATGGAACCCACATTCAGGAACAGGTGGCAACGAACCTCAAAACGCAGTGCCTTGAAAGTGTCTTCCAGCATTCCTAGAGAATGAAAAGCAACCAAGAAAGAAGGAATGGTGAACAGATATATTCTCCCAAGCAGATCTGAGTTATGCATAATCAGACTGGGCTCTAGTCAACTGGGTACAGCCATACAGTTTGTCCTTGACAGTACTGCAGTCTGCATAAAAGACCTTAAGAACAAATTCTTGAGTGTTCTGCAAGTGACACCAGTGGCCTGGAGCTCTTTCAAAGGGCTTCAGCTTTATCCAGAGAAATTAGATCTGGCCACACTCACATATAAATACCATCAATTTATTTAACATTTACAAGACTATCCCTCCCTGCAGGGTCTCTATCTAACAGTCGTGTGATAAAACGGAAAGAAATGGAGTGGGGAGGCTGGATGAAGAAAGACAAACATTGAGGAGCAGTTTCTTCCTTGCCCAATCTGTGAGACAAGTTGATCCTCTCCTTTTGCCAAGATGTTTCTTTCTCAGAGCCAAGGGAGCATCACCTTATCCTGGTCTCACTGGCTGATAGATGAGGCCAGTTCTTCAATTCTGTTGTTCCAAGGCACCTGTGACTCAAACCAAACATTTGCTAGGAGAGTGAGGAAAGCTGGCTGCTGACGGATAGCCCAAATTGGTCTCCCCTTTACAACAATGTTCTTAGAAGAATGTATATGGAGCCTTGCTGTAGCCCGTGGTTCAGACACGTTAATTAGATTTGGGGTGGACTAGTGATATGCTTTTTATGCTGGGTCACTTTTGAAGACACTTGAATACAGCCACCAGAATGGTAATAAAGTACAGTACTTTATCTAAAAGACAGTCACTGTGGTATAGTGGTTTGAGAATGGGACTATGACTCTGGAGAAAACAGTTCAAATCTCCATTCAATCACTGAAACACATTGGGTGACTTTGGACAAGTCACATTCTCTCAGCCTCAGAGGAAGGCAAAGGCAAACCCACTCCGAACAAATACTGCTGAGAAAATTCTGTGATAGTGTTGCCTTAAGTCAGAAATGACTTGAAGGCACACAACAACAACTCTCAATTCACACAGAACAGCAAACTGATCAATTCCTTTCTTACTATATGCTTTAGAGAAGATTCTTTAGAGAAATCTGAAAGAAGGGAATATAAAAGCTATCTGATCTGCCTGTGAAGTTTCCCAAAACTGGATCTATAAACTGGGAACAATTTATTCTTATAAAGTCGATATAGCAGTAAATAATCAACCATTTCAACTTGACTGACACATACGCTGCGCATAAGGCATTTGTAATATCTCCTTTCCTGAGGGCTGAGGCAAAATGTTCCAATGGGGCAGAGTAAAAGCTCTGAGATATTAAGAAATTTCCAGAATGTAAAGATAATCTGCAGGAGCAGTTTGTTTTATGGTTGCATGCTGTGGGGTAGTATTGAGTTCCACTTTGATTGTCCTGCAAGGTTATATCTCAGATCTGTTGCTTGTTTCCTTGAACCTAGGGACTCCCAAACATAGTAGAGCTGACAGGTAGAACACATACTGTAGTAATCTCAGCTTAATTACCCTCAACCAAGCAGAGGAAAAACTGTCAATTAATTTCAAGAAGCTAGACTAGAAAGAGTAAAATTCAGCTTAAGCCAGTAGCTGATTATGCAGAACCAAGCATGTGTTTTGAGTGGGACCACTGGAAAGGCAACATGGAACACCAAGGGTGGCATGCAGAAATTTGGACCCTACTGCCTCCAGTGGTTCAGTGGCTCCAGTCTTTATAAGTGTATAGCTGAGGACTGTACAAAAGTTGAGATATTACTTTGCCCTGTAAGACTTTTATTGTAGATGCCATACGCACAAGCCTCTTTTGGAGAAAAAGAATCTGCAGATGGCAACAACTGTTCTTTGGACATTCTCAGAGATTCATTCCCTATGCCTGAGATGACTGAAATATCACTATCAAACACTTAGTGTGACCTGTTCTGTGTCATGGCTATTAGGCTGCCATCTATGCTGGTTGAATTTTTTTTTGGGGTGTGTGTGGAATTTTGGCCTTGTGATTATTGCAAGCCTTTCCTCAATATACAGTCATCCCTCCACATTTGCTAGGGTTAGGGGCACAGGACCCCCATGAAAGTGGAAAAACTATGAATAACTCTAGGCCCTCCCAAACCATACTTAACATACAAAAAAGTATGATCACTGTATTCATCCCACCATGGATTCCTTTGAAGCATCAGGGTTCCTTCACAAGACAGAAGTGGGTGGCCAGTGGGGCTTTTGCCACCTCCACTGCTGCCCCACACCATTTTTAATAGGGACTCACAAGCCTCACTTGCAGTTGCTCAGTCTCATGAGGCTTGCAGTCCCTATTAAACACGGCATAGGGAGGCAGGAAAGGTGACAGCAAATAATCCGTGAATAATCAAATCAGCAAAAGTGAAACCCGCAAATGTGGAGGGCTGACTGTAGTGTGTAGAAAAAAACTGAAGGGCTCTCCTAAGGCAATGTCAATTCATCTTGAATAAACTCTAATACAGCCTAGCCAGCAGAGGGCAATATCACACAGTTATTACTGACCTAATTCCCTGTGTAACTACCTCTGAGTATTCCTTGCCTAAGAAAACCCTATGAAATTCATAGGGTTTTCATAGGTCATCAGCCAACTTGAAGGTGCAAAAAAAATTCCTCTTGGCCCTTCCGATTGCCTTCCAATATATATAAAAAATATTCTCCAGAAAAGTGGCAAGGGAGATTTCTATGCAATAGTCAAAACTTCCTGTTTCTCTGCAAAGCTTTTTGTTGTTGTTGTTGACTATCGACTTGAGAAAAAAAGATCTATCGGTAGTCATATAAATTTCACCGAGGCTACCATGATGGGTGACCGGGAATGAAGTCTATTTCACGCTTCAAGAATCCATTTGGACTGCAGGCAGCTCTATTTTCCTGAGACAAGTTGTAATTTCCTCTCCAAGATTAATGGTTTCCTAAAGGAAGTTAGTTATGTCACAATGGTCCCATTTGGCGCATGAAGCTTCTAGCAGGATGTCCCCCAACTGAATTGTATATGAGATTAGACTGCACGGTTGAACTCCTATGCACACTTTCTTGGAGATCAGCCACACTAAAAGTGCAGCTCATTTCTGGACGAACATGCTATTATTCTGTTCTGAATGGGAGCCTGAATCCTACACTTGCCTGGATTATGCTCCTGAAGCACATGCTGCTACCTGTGGTCCAGCTGGGCTATGCTGGGCCAACTGGGCCTAGTGAGAGCTGGAGTCCAACAACATGTGAAGGGCCACAACTAGCCTGTCCCATCTGAAAGGCACACCCCTTCAAGTGAATCTTTGAGGGGACCCTGATTTAAGCATTAGGCACTTGGAGTTCTTAACAGCATCAGTAAAATGGCAACATCCTGAGGTAAACCTTGTGGATGATTTTAAAGGGCAATGCTAACTACCTAAATTTCGTCTTTCTTGTTGTTTGCCTTCAAGTCGTTTCTGACATATGATGACTTTTAAGGCAAACCTATCATTGGGTTTTCTGGGGCTGAGTGTGTGTGATATGCCCAAGGTCACTCAGTTGGTTTCTATGGTCGAGTGGGGAACTGAACCCTGGTGTCCAGCATCATAGTTCAGCGCTCAAATCACTACACCATGCTGGCTCTGTCTTTCTTTACTACTGATCATCAAAAAAGATATCAGGGCAGTGCAGAAAAGCATGAGGGATAAGCCCATTTGTGCTTTTTTTTTTTTTTAATTACCAGTACTAGAACAGAGCTTGGAAGACTACAATGCTTTAGACTACAATGCTGGTCATGCTGGCTGGAGGATTCTAGGCGTTCAATGCTGAAAAGTACCTTTTCCAAGCTCTGTCACAGCAATTTCAATTCCCCAGCTACCAGTTCTTTTGTAACTAAAACAGCACCATCCATGTGGAAGAGAAAATTGCCAATAAGCCTGAGGGGAAGCCCATAGTTTGCAGAAGTAGAGAAATTCTGTGGCAGAAAAAGAAACTCCCAAAGAATGTAATGAGAATACAGCATGCTCAGTGGCACATCATGCCTTCTGACTTTTGAGAAGCAGGGATGAGAAACAGGGTGATGGAAGGGAATGATTTACAGTATTTGGAATCCTCAGAAAAGGAAATCCTTCCAAAATGCAACATTCTGTTAAGGATCCCACATGTCTTGACACATCCAGTAATGAAAGTCTATCATTTTCGTATGCTGTTATTCTTTAGTTATGATGCAATTCACTCCGTGGCTTTTAGCATATGCAATACTCCTCTCCTTTCTTCCTCTCTGTCTGCCCACAGACATTACCCTTTTCTGTCACAAGAAAATGCAACTGACTTCCTGAATTCAGAAGACATCCCCCAAATGCAGAGCTTTGAAAAGCTAGGACTTCATCTCCTATAATCCCCCCCCGGCAGCCGGCATGGCCCCTGAGAGATTCTGGTAGTCATTCCCTCTCCCAACTTTTCTAAGCTCTACTCTTGTATCTTTACAATGAAAGCACAGAAACATTTATGAGAACACAGGTAAGTTGTGCACACAAACATGTTTGTCTCCCACAGTCACTGCAGACAAGAAAACAAGCGAAAGAAGCTCAGCGCCTTCCCTTTCTCACTCTGCTCTGAAGCTCCCTGAGGCATCAAGAAGCCCCAGCCTCCATCACTCTGTGTGTGTTATTTTTAGCTATTCCTGTGCTTTCAGGCCCATGTTACAAGCCCTCAAGAGAGTTTTTGTTTCTGCTTATGTAAAAGACTCATGGGGTCCTCTCAAAATGATCATAGAAAAGAAGAAAACCATGCAAAAGACAGACTAGGCATACCCTCTAGAAAAGTTTGCATCTGCATGATCTGTCAAAAATGTTTTCAAGAGGGAAAGGAAACAAAATTGTTTCTCTATTTTTAGAAGAAACAAACCCTGCAGGAAGGGTCTCAAACTCACTGAAAAAAAGCATGCTGACAGAATAATGCAAAACTCTAGATTCTAACTACAAAGCCAAAAGAAATTTCACACTGGATTAGTTGGCTTGGGGGAAAAACCCTAAATCCTAATGGTATATGTGCACCTGCAAACATGGATCAGACTCTTTATTTAACCCAAGAATACCCAATTTTTTTAAATCCTTCATTTTTGTCAAACATAAACCATTGGCAAGGTAGTTAAAATGTGAAGGAGCAATTAAGCAATCTCAAGTTATCGAAGGCACTTTCTCCATCCTGATCTAGAGGTGTACATCAACTTTAGATTCAGTCTGCTTTGGAAGAGCCCCACTTCAATTTGAACAGCTCCCACACCTGTCCAAATCAGCATGGTTCAGTTCAGGACTCTGCCAAAACCAAAACACATCCTTTTCCTGGATCACAGAAAGGTGTCATTAAATTCCAACTCTGGTTGATCATGTCCACATCAAGAGCCAAGATTTAGCCATCAATTTATCCTGTATGGGGATGGGGGGAAAGGCACAGCGTTATGGGGGAAAGCTGCTGTAGAACCTGGTAGTATGGAGAAATCCAGTTTCTCCAACACTTACCTGCATCATTGCCAACACAGTCTATAATCAGACACACTCCTAAGGGCTGGCTCTGCATTCTGTACTTGCTAATCACCTGCAAAGATAGCAAAAGTAAGCTCTGCTCTTCAACCCACAGGCCTCCCTCTACTTTTTACTCCCCACACTCAAAGGTACTTCCCTGCCTTCTCTGCTAGACTATGTAACCCAGTTGTTTGCACCTGAGTGACAGAAAACATTTGACAACAGTGGTATTGGCAGTGGCGCAATTCCTTCAAATCAATGTTCTCTTGCCCACTGTATAAAACAGTAGCAGACATCAGGGAGAAGTCATTGCTTGAGATCCTACACTGCTCTGTATAATGTAAGAGTCCCTGAGGAGAAATTCTCCTAGGGCTCCCCATCACCACGCTGCAGGACTCATAGTTCTGCTGGGATGATCCCCTCCAAATGGCTATTCCGTGGCTGGGGATGGAATTGGAGAAGCATCTGGCTAGGCCCTGTAGCCAGACACAGACAGATGACTTCCTTTGAGATCTTCTGGGAACTTGGTGGGTGGTGTCACCATTTTGCATCTACCTAAATAGCATAGCCAGATCCTTCTGTGATCCCCTGCATTCACTACCAGGCACAGAATGACTGTTCAGAGAGGCTGTCACAGCTAAACCGCAAACCCTGGGGGAGCTCTGGTCACTGCAGAGGGCGGAAGAGAACACTAACCTCCACAACACACACAAAAGGCATGCACAGGTATAATTTGCCTTTGCCACGTCAACTAGCAGGCACCTCCCCTGGGCCAATACAAATGGAAGTGCATCAGAACATCAGCAAATGGAAGAATTCCTGGTTTTAAGAGCATCCAAAACAATGCGGATGCTGAAAAACTAATTATTTGTTTTCTAAAACTACATTGCTTTGACCCCAAGAAATTAAAAGCATTTCTGTGTTCAGAGAAATGCCTTTAGGATCAGGGATGGGAAATGTGTGGCCCTCCAGATGTTACTGGACTGCAACTCCTATCACTCTTCACCACTGCCTATGCCGTCTGAAGCTGACAAACAACATCTGGATGGCTACAAGTCCGCCAGCCACATCACAACATTCACCACTTTTTGAAAGCCTAACAGATTTAGGGATCCAAACAGGGTCTGAATGGTAGCTTGACAGGATGTTTGTCCTTGTACTGTACAAATACCTGTACTGGGGATCCTCCTGTTTCTGGTATCGATATGTGAACAGGTTCTGTGGAAAACAGAAAATTCAATGTTGTTATCTACAATACAGCTGTACCGCCCCATAGTGTCAGTTTTAGAACACAAAAATATGGTTGATAGTATCAATAACATTTTAGCTAGCTAAACCCTCTCACATCACCTGGAAGCCAAAACTGTGTCCAAGACAGTGTTACTAGTTTGGATACAGGGCAAGGCTCCTGTAACTTTAATTCTTAACAGATTTTGAAGCAGGATAAAGTACTGTAATGCTGCGTCCCGCTGAACGAAGTACCTGTCCTCCCTCGTCCTACAAACTCAGCTGCCACTGTTCCCTCTCCATACAGGGACTGCCTCCCTAGTACTGGGGACAGGGGGCACCGCAAGTAGGTGCTGGCAACAAGAACAAAGCTGGGTGCTCCTCTGTGCCCCCTCCCCCATTCTCCATTGGGAGGCAATAGCCCTATTGGTAGGGGAAGGCTGGGATCAAAAGTTGGAGTTTGGAACGTAAAGGAGGACAAATAACCTACCTTGTGTGGCTTATGTAGCATGATGGAGTTTTATGGTATCTTGACCTGCTTCAAGGTCTGTTACACATTAAAATTACAGGAACCCTGTTCTGAATCCCACTTGGCAACCCTAGTCCAAGACACATATATACATTCAAAAACGGGGTTAAAAGCTAGTCTTATTAGCGTGCAATCATATGTAGCAGCAGCTAGAGTGCTGAGTCAGGACGGGAAAAATCCGGGTTAAAATCTCTAATCAGCCTTATACAATAAGGAGAGAACATAAACACACCATGTGTTTATCAATCAAACTATGCTTCTGAACTGAAAATCCAACAATGCAAGCATAGGCAGGCATACCTCGCTTAACAAAGCCTCTGACAAATAAGCTTCTTTTTACAAAGTTTTTCTACACCTGCCCAGCCTCCATCTTTTCCTCCTTATCCTCTGTTTAGCTGGAATTTTAGCAGTATCAGCACTGGGACAATAATGAAGGAGGGCTGGAGTACAACAGACTTTCAGTAATAAGTTGCAGCACTGTGCAGTAAAATCTACAATAAAGTTTGAATCAGGAAAGAGTGGGATCCTACTGTAGCTGGTCCTACTGTAATTGGATGGACCTAACAACAAGAGGCAAGAAAAACAGCAGTTGCTTCCAGAACCCCTTATTGAGCATGTGTGAACAGAAACACTGAAAGAAAGCACATAAGCCTAACACATCAGTTCCACCCAGCATATCTACAAGTATGGCCACCAAAATGGAAACCATCAGAAAAATGGAGACTGGTGAAAGAAAAAAAAAAGATCCTTAAATACATTTTGGAAGAAACTTTCAAATGGCCTCTAGGAGGATCAAAATGTAAGCAACACTTACTTACCCTGACTCTTTCAGTTCACACATGCATGTTGTTAGTTTTGAATAAAAACTTTGCTGAAACATGTTGAACTGTTCTTTTTTGGGGGGAGCAGTGTAGGAACCTATCTCTATTTTTTCCATGTTATTTCTGCCTCTGGTACTAAATTTTCTATTAAAGAAGCAATTCCCAGGAACATATCGACTTCATTAACTGAGGTATAACCAGAAAATGCTACTCAAAAATAAGTCCCATTAAGTTCAATGGTACTGGCTATCAGATAAATTAACAAAGGATTAGAGCCCAATGGCTGTAAGGCAGGGCTGGGGGTCATGTGATCCACCACTATCAGCCCCTTCCAGCCTAGCTGAAGAGATAACAGAAACAGCAATTCATCAACATCTGGATAGAAAAGATTCTCCATCACTGCTGTAAGGACTGGTAGACCTTACCTTGAACAGCACATGCTCCATTTAGCAGCCTTCCTTTGTTCATGATCTGTGAATTTAAATTTTTAAAATAAACATAAAATCATTATCTTTCACTAATAATGCACCATTGTGACCTTTTAAATAGTCAATGCCAAGGCAGCAAAGGCAGAAAATCCTATGTTGCTGATTATTACGAAAGAGACAGAAAAAAATAATGGTCAATATAACAACAGCATTATATAAATCCATGTTATGGACACAGCAGTTCTAATCACCCCATCTCTAAACTGACATTACAGAGCTGGAAAAGAAGCAGAAGAGGGTAATGAAAATGATCAAGGGGCAAAACATATTCCATATGAGGAAAGGTCTATTTAAAATAGTTCTTTTTAAAAGGGAGAGATGGGGGATATGATGGGGATTTAGTTAATTATGCATACACTTTGGAGACAGGACACACAAAGATTTCTCTCCTTTTTCTTTCTCCATTGCTCCCAAACTAAGGATCACCCAATAGCGTTGATTCTGAGTACATTCTGGTGTGATAAAAAGAAAGGACTTCTGCATTCATAATGCATGCATGGAACTCTCTTGCTGAGGATGTGGCAATGGCCACTGTGTTAGACAGTGGAAATTAACCAAATTTGCAAAGAAGGGGTCTATCAGTGGGGTTTTTTTGCCCATAACAGTTCAGTGGAAATCCTCACATTCAGACACAGTATACCTCTGAATATCAGTTGCCAAGGGAGGACACACAGCTGGGAATAACTATTGCCTTCATGCTCTGCTTCTAGCACCTGCTCAGCCACTATGAGAAACAAGATGCTTGCCTAAATAAGCCTTTAGTATCATCCAACAGGAATATTCTTGGGTTTGTATCCTGGAATCTCTAGAGGAGAGACAGGAAACCTCAGGCTCCAGGGCTAAATCTAGTCTTCTCAGAGTCCAAACCTGGACCTCTGACATTCTCTAGATGTCTGTGCTCTGTGACACCATTGTTCATTAGTTTCCAAGCTCTTGCTGCCCCTGCTATTCTAAAAATTTGAAATGCCTCTCCTCAAGATTTATTATTGGCTGGTATTTTTGGCCTCACTTTTTTCCTTTGACCCCTCCTCAACAATGCAATGCAGCTCCCCTCCCAGCTTCTCTGAATCAGAATTTGGTCTTCAAGCTAAAGGAGACTTCCCATCTATACACGATAAATCATTCTATGTATCCTTTTAATACACACAGTAACTTTTTGGCCCCTATATCTAAATGTGATGTTGTGTTCAGGACTGCATACGTGTTCACACCACATAAGCAATCTCACATATGGATCACTCTTTTGTCACTCCGCAGTGGAAAAGAGCATTCTGTACACAAAATTCCACGAGGAAGAAGAGAAAATACTTCAAAATGGTTTACTGAGGCAAACCACAAGTCTGAAGCATGAAAGTGCATGAGCCTCGTGTGTGCTATGATGCATTTACAGAGTCCTCCAGCCATGCTGGCTTTGAAACAATTTGTCTCTGTTCTAAAAAGAAGAGAGACACTGCAGCAGAGGTGGGAGGAAGAGGAGGCCTACCTGTGCCCTACAGGCCCTTCAGCTGTTTTTGCACAGGCATTAGAGAAAACTCCCCTAGGCGGTGCCACTTAAGGTACCAAATCAATTTGCTGGGCAGCCGTGCACTAAGGGAACTTATAAAAAGGTTAGTATCTTTATTGGGATATCTATCTCTCAGCTATATCCCTTATCCTGAAAGAAAGGCCTGCTATGCAGGAAATGTGCAGCCATTACTTCACAAAAAGGTGAGCCCTGTTGGCTGATAGCTTGCCAATGGTGGACATCAAAGGACAGGAAAATTCCTATCACAAAAGGCCTTTCTTTCAAGATAAAAAATGGAACCTATTCTTTGGGGCACCTGTAGCCCCCCAGGTGGACTGTTACCATGATGAGGGCCACTCAACCGCCCACTCCAGGTTTAACAGAACTTCCAGCAGAGAGATAAAAGGGCTACATTGTGCTTAGAAAGGACGTAAAGCAGGCAGATTGTTAATTCACAACCACTAGTGAATCTTTCTGCAACATGTTGGTATTCTGTGCTTTGCAAAATCCTTTTATCTTGACACTATGTTTTGGCAACAATTTTAATATATGGGGTTGCTATGCACTTACCACTGGAGGGTCAGCAAGAGATAGCTTAGGAAACGATGTCTGCAGGGTATTTGCATAGACAGGCTGACGGCCAACTGGATGCACCAGAGCTGAAAATTAAACCGAGGCTCTTAGAAACACCATCAAAGCAGTTATTCTCTAGAGCAAATATGTTCCCACTCCATCTCCTTCATTCTTTGAAATCTGCAGCTACTGTGGAACATCTGGTCCTCCAGATGTTACCAGACTGAAACTTCTATCAGCCCTAGCCAGCACAGCCAACATCAGCCACCCTGAAGACGTCCATTTCACATCTTGAAACAGAAAATGTCATTTCTGGGGGTTGTTTAAAAAAAATACCATATTGTGCTTTGAAAGGCAAACAGGCTTGGGGTGCTGTCATAGAATCATAGATTCATAGAATCATAGAGTTGGCAGAGACCACAGGGGCCATCCAGTCCAACTCCCTGGCATGCAGGAACCCACATTAAAACACCCCTGGCAGATGGCCATCCAGCCTCTGCTTAAAAACCTCCAAAGAAGGAGACTCCACCACACTCTGAGGCAGCATATTCCACTGCTGAACAGCTCTGACCACCAGGAAGTTCTTCCTGAGGTTTAAGTGGAATTTCTTTTCCTGCAGCTTGAATCCATTGCTCCTTGTCTCTGAAGCAGCAGAAAACAAGCCCACTTCCTCCTCGACATGACATCCCTTCAAATATTTAAACATGGCTATCATGTCCACTCTGGATCTTCTCTTCTGCAGACTAAACATCCCCAGCTCCCTAAGCCACTCCTCACAGGGCAGGCTTCCAAACAGAATGCATTGTGTATTTGTGGTCAGTAGCAAGAACCAAGAGTAAAAAAAATTAAAAACGTTAACATTCCCTGAATTTAACATATTTAAATAAATAGGAATTTCATCACTCTAAATAAATTTCTATCCAAGTTCATGCAGTCAGACTCACAGAAGAGTGATGGTGACCTTTTGGCCCTTTCCACTCCCCACAGCCTATCTCCCCAGTCCTCTCTGCAGTGGAAACTTACTGTCTGCAGTGAGCAAGTCCAGAAGCTGAAAAAAGAGTGTTTCTGGATTTACAACTCTGAAATTCCTCATGCTAACATGGGAAGTGATCTGGGAACTGCAGTCTGAACGTATACATTTTCAAAGCTACGGTTACTCAGGTGCAGACACCCTGCATATTTAAAACTCCATAAAAATCAGGTTTCTCTATGGGGTAGAGAGATTACAGAAACAGGGAAGATCACCTGCTGTCAGAATTAACTTTCCAATGCCTGAGATGCTGTGGGGACAGAAGAAGAGGTGAGGGAGGGGATGAGGCTAGCAGATTCATCCTTACTCAGCTTCTTTCACATGATTCTAGCAGAGTTACAGAGCGGATCTCTGAATAATAGTATCACTAATACTGGGGTGCCAGAATGAAAACCGGAAAGGGTTCCTGTACCTTTAATGGTTCTGCAGAAGAGGGAATTTCATCAGGTGTTGCTTGCTGCTAAGCTGCCTGACAAGCAGTACCTGCTGAAATTTCCACTCCTACAAAACCATTACAGGCACAGCAGTCTTCTTCAGCATTCAAGCTGGAAAACCAAACTACTAAGCTAATACTGAGATACCGGTATATTAGCACAATTTTTTGAGTGGTAACAAGGTGGTGGTGATGATGTGGAAATACTGTACTTCTGCCTAGTTTCCCAACTATGAAATCTACAGATCTGTAAAAAGTGCTGCAACTTACAAGTATTTATTACAGAATGAGATACGCACTGCTATAACAGTTACTAGCAATGTTTTACAACTAGCAGTGCATTTCTTCAGAAAGTGTGACTGAATTCATTTGGGAGGTACTCCCAAGTAAGGGGACAGATCAGCGTGAGATTTGCAAGGTGTTTCTCCATCTATGTAGGTCCAGGAGCATCCCTCCATGCGAATCAGCCAAAAAGCCCAAATGGCAAAGGAAGCACATCTTACCTTCCTGTTTGTACTTCTGGACCTTTTTTGCCAAGTCTTTCCTGTGAATGTGCAAGAAGCAATTTTCTATCAAATCCAATTGATTTGGTGACACCAGATCTAGCTTCTCAAGGTCACTTATGATTGTCAAGAAACTCTAGAAAAATCAAAACCCATGTATTAAACAGCAGGCTCTTGAAAAACAGAGGTAACCAAGAGAAACAGAGAGAGAATAATATAATTTTAACTTAAGCTATCCAAAGAGTAAAAAACACATTTTGTTTACATTTCAATACATTTGCAGGGCCAACAGCAGTGGTCATCTCTGTATTTCATACACCAGCAAATTCATTTGTCCCTCAAATCCATCTTAAGCCACCCTAACCCTACGTTAACTCTGCAAAGGAGATATTATGATCTCCCACTTCACTGATGATGAATTGATTCCAAGACACAATAACCTATGGATGTGAAATGAATAACACAGCAAGGTCACAGTTCACCAAAGTCTGAATCCAGGTTTACAGAGGGGAGGGTAAAAAGGAGGTGAGGTGGGAGAACTATCTAGCAGTAACATTGAAACTGATCTATTTTAGCATTTTTTAAATTATGCCATGCTAAACCAGTGCCATGCTAAATCAGTCTCAAAACCTCGTTTAGATTCTTCTCCTTCCACCCTTTCCCCTCACAGAATCAAACAGCGGGAAGAGACCACAAGGGCCATTGAGTCCAAATCCCTGCCATACCAGAATACACAATCAAAGCATTCCAGAAAAATGGCTATCCAGCCTCTGTTTAAAAACCTCCAAAGAAGGAGCCTCCACCACACTCCCAGGCAGTATATTCTTCTGTCAAACTGCTCTTACCATCAGGAAGTTCTTCTTAACGTTTAGATGGAATCAATTTTCCTGAAGTTTGAAGCCATTGCTTTGTGTTCTAGTTTCTGGAGCAGCAGAAAACAGACTTGTTCCATCCTCCATATGACATCCCTTAAAATATTTAAACATAGCTATCCTGTCCCCTCTTAACCTTCTCTTCTGCTAGCTAAATATGCCCAGCTCCCTAAGCCACTCCTCAAAGAGTATGGTTTACAGGCCTTTTATCACTTTGGTCGCCCTTCTCTGGATACTTTCCAGCTTATCAATATCCTTCCTGGACTGTGGTGCACAGAGCCAGACACAGTATTCTTGGTGGGATCCGACTAAAGCAGAATAGAGTAAAATTATCACTTCCCTTGACCTAGACACTATACTCCTATTGATGCAACCCAGAATTGCATTGGATTTTTAGCTGCCACATAACACTGCTGACTTATGTTCAGCTTGTGGTTTAAGACTCCTAGATCCTTTTCACATGTATTGTAGTCAAGCCAGATGTCACTAATCTTGTATCTCTACATTTCATGTTTTCTGCCCAAGTGTAGTATCTTACACATCTCCTTATTGAAATTCATTTTGTTAGTTTTGGCACAGCTCTCTAATCTGTTAAGGTCATTTTGAATTCTGATCCTCTTCTCTGGGATGTTAACTACCCCTCCTAACTTGGTGTCATCTGCAAATGTGATAGGAATGCCCTCTATTCCCTCATTCAAATCATTGATAAGGATGTTGAATAGCACTGCGCCCAGGAAAAAACACTGTGGCACCCCAGTAGTCACTTCTCTCCAAGACGAAGAAGAACTATTGGTGAGCACCCTTTGGGTTCGGTTGGTCAACCCATGTTGACTTTTAGGGATCATAACATTCCTCCTTCTTTTTGTTTTTACATTAAAACAGAGCTATCTTTGTGAGAAATGCAGTTAGATTTGTCATCCAAACCCAAGACCTGGCATAATCACACTCTTCCCCAACCTTGTGTCTGCCAGCTATTTTGGCCTACAACTCCTATGAGCCCCAGTCAGCAGTAAGAGATAAAGGAAAATACAGTTCAAAAACTTGAGGGGCTCCAGGTTTGCAGATCACTAGATTCTGCTGTGTCACCACAGCCCCTTCTTGTTTTTGGCCAAATCATTCTATGGAAAAGAGGACAGTAGGGAAGTTGCAAAAAGAATCGTAAGAGAGCTTAGAGCTCTTACAAGACAGGTGGGCAACCTTGGACCCTGAGATCATATCCACCCCACCTCACCCCACCCACAGTTCCAATTCCAACCCCCCAGAACCTCTACAAATAGCCATGCTTCTTTCCTCATTTCATCACAGGTTTAACTATTTCTGTTAAACTCTAGTTATCAGCAGTAAGAACTTTAAGCTAAAATATGCTGGTATTTTTAAATGCCACCTTTCTTAATTTGCCCCTCACCAGGAATGAAATAGAATGACATTCAGAACTTCTCTGAAACTAAATTCGGCCTTCAAGATGCAAGAGGTTTCCTACACTTTTCTTAGCAAGACTGACCAAAAGTAATTCTTAAAATAACAACTTGCATTTCTCTGTTCTGCTCAGCCACTGGAGAACTGTGTCATACATTACAGAATATAAGTAAGATAGGGAATTGAAAGGACTTCCCCTATTATTGACAATCTTCAGATGACCTCACTTTCTAATCATTACTTCCATATTATTTGAACTCCTCTAAGATAAAAATCAGTATTTACAGTATTTTAATGCAGTGGCACCCAGTGGCTTCCATGTTAGTAGGGCACAGAATCTTCTCCAGGTTTTAGTTCAGACTTCAAAGCTGCTGAAATTCATCCCCAAAACTGACACAGCACTTTGGACAGCTCCTTTAAAGTATGGATGAAAACTGAGAATTGATTCATTCATTGCCCTACTGACATGGAAGTGGCATTGTTCAAGTAGCCTTTTGAAAAATGCAAAAACAAAGAAGAGGAAGACCCCATTTCTCTCCATTTTCAAAACTCATTCATTTATATCTGAACTCACTACAGTCAAAATCTTCAGAGCAGGGAACAACGTACAGAAAATTTCCAATTAAAATCAATTTGAACAATAAACAAACATGTTTCTACAAAGACCATTTTACAGTTAGTACTTGTGAAAGATACTCAGAACTTGCAAATAACTATAATGACTTTACTCGTTAAATTATTAATGCATTACATTTGTTTCCTCCTAACACAACTTAACTTGTTAGATTTCCCAATTAGCACTGAAGTTAACTCCATAGTTTAATGACTAAAGTGTTTCTAGAATGTTGGAATTAGTACCACTAGAGTAGATGGCCCGTCTTCTGGAAGATTCAATGAAACAATAAGACAGGAAGGTCTAAGGAGAAAGACTGGAACTGGAAGAAATGAATCGCATTGTCCTTTGTTAGGTAGGCTAATCTGCTGATTTTATGATGGGAGTAGGGAATGAGATAGAGAAGGTTCTGGACAACTAGCAGAAGAGCTGGGAAGCAACGGAAGGACTGGGGAACAAATGAAGAAGATTGGAAAGAAATTAAAAATGCTAATTCTGGAATGGAATGGGGCAGTGATTTACTTGCTTAGCTCTCAAGCAGCCACAGATAACAGAGAATGCTGTGCTCATTAGGACTGAAAGCCTGGTGCCTTCCTACAACCTATTGGCCTGTATTTCCTCCTCTCTTAGGCCTGTCCTAGCCCTCCTCTCCTCTGCCTTTCAGCTTTACACACAGATCTTATCTCAGTTGGTAACACTTTGAGAGGTTTAGTAAGGTTGGAGATATAAGTCTGGAGTCAAAAGATCCATGCTTTCTCCATGTCCACTCAGAAGTTAATCCTATCTTGTGGCTGTTGCTTTTGTTGTGTGCCCTCAAGTCGTTTCCCACTTATGACCACCCTAAGGTAAACCTATAATGTGGTTTTCTGGGGAATGAGAGTGTGTGATTTGCCCAAGGACAACCAGTAGCCGAGTGGGGAATCGAACCCTGGTCTCCAGGGTCATAGTTCAACCACTACACCATACTTGCTCTCAATCCTATCACACCCCTTTGAAATCCTTTGACATATTTATAATTGTTCACATAGTACTAAGTACTTCAATAATTAAATGGAAAGTTTGCTGTCTCTCTTGGTTTCTCTCCCTTTCTCTTCTCTCCCTTCCCTTCCCATTCTGCTTTTAACACACCTTCTTCTGTGGACTGTATACCATTAAGGGTTTGCTAAGGCTTGAGCTTAGAGCTAAAAGATACAATTAATTATATTCATGCCTTCCATCTCGCCTATATTTTTGTTTTCAAAAATCTAAACTCCATTGGGTTAAATAAGCAAAATAAATGGTCTAATGCTGATCATTGTAGATCACACTTCTTGATAGTGAATGAGAAGGCAGAGAGGATGCAATGATTCAGCTATGCAATGAAATATTCTGTATGTGCTCAGAGGCACTCAAAGCATTTCTGATTAGTAACTCTACACTATTGATATGTCTGCTGATCTTTGTAGCCAACTAAACATTGCTACACTTGTGGTAGATCAGTGTCCTCTAGATTAAATTAACACATCATTTCTTACTAATCTCTAGCATCACTCATTATTAATCTTTAACAAAGAAGGGATTTGAAAGGCCAGTGAACAGTGCAATCCTGTTACTCTTTCACATGTGCATTTATTGTAACATGCAAGTTATCCTACCTAAGAATTTCACTTTAAAAATGATGAGGAAATTGCCATTGCAAAGTTACCTTTTCTTTTGCCTTCTTCGCATGGGATACACCAAGATCATTCATAAGAAGAAAAACAAAAGAGCTCAAGTCATCTTTGTCCAAATCTTCACTGATTTCGGCCATCAGCACTCTGCAAACACACAGCCACTATTTGCAATTAATTCACATTCAGCAAAATTCTATCTGTCCTTCCTGACTGGCCCAGTGCTTCCTATTCCTCAACATTTATTCCTTTCCATTATTAAGCATAAAGTCACTTAGCTGAATCCTAATGTTCAAGAACTAGAACAATCTTTCCTCCAAATGTTTTAGTGTGTAACTCTCATCATTCCTGTACACTGGCTGTGCTGACTGGGTTGATATGAGTTCAACACATCTGGAAGGGGGAATCAAAGAAGGTTCCAAATACAACAGATATTCTCAGCCTGAAATCCTAAATATGTTTACTAAGGAATAAGCTCCAATAAGTAAAGTTAGATTTCCTTTTGAGAAAACATGCACAGGGTAGCACTATTAAACTGCACATGGTGACGCACAAACAAATGGCTGATGAAGTCTAATCTGGGGTTCCATTATACATCCCCAAAACATCCACATGATATGGGCTAGATTAAGCTAGGGGTGGTGGTCATGCAACTGGTTCAACTACAGCATGGCGTGCAATTCCCAGGCAGCTCTGCAACCCAGAAACCAGATTTCTTCCATTACCACCTCTTCCCAGTTTTCCAGCAGCATGCACAAATCCAGGCACTAGATGCAGGAGCATTCTTGGGGTGGATGAACAACTGGCAAAACTGATACCCAGATCCCAGAAGCAATTTTCTGCAGTTGGCACTTGGTTCTGGAAAACTTGCTCCAATCTGTACTTCTCCCCACTGGAGAGGCCACTGCCTGGGAAAAGCTGCCAGCTACAAACTCTGACTAGAGATCGTAGTAAGAATTACCAATGTGCAGAAGTACAGAAGGCGGAATCTCCACTGTTATCGCCTAATCTCCCCGCTCTGCTCCTGATTGGGAGGGTAGAGTGAAGAAACTTCCAGTGCTTTCCCAAGCCCTTTGTAGGCCAGATTAGTGCAATAAAGTGGAGGTTCTCCTCCCGTGGATGGGAAGGTGGCGACAATCACAGAGTGCTCACTTTGAAAGAAGTCAACCTGCTGGAGGAAGACAGCTGTGCTGGCTTTCTGCATTGAATGTGACAAGAATGTTCAATCCCACCACAGAACAATCATGCAGGTGGGAGGACTCCCTATTCCTTTTCTGAATGAAGTTCTTTCATGAGCTTATTACAAAGACCACAGATTCACCCAGATATATCAGAGCTGTGGACTCAGGAAGAGGGATCTGAGTGAGAGTTCATTTGTCCTCTAGTACTTTTGATAACCAAAAGCAATTTTAAAAATTAATATTTTCTAATGTTGGTTCTTTTATTAAAAATTAAAATAGAAATATACTAAAAATTAATAATAGCAATAATACAAAATAGATCATTTTGCTATTAAATACATTCTAAATTCAAAACAATAAAACTAAAAGAGTATGGTCAAATAATACGCTATCATGATTCCAAAATGCAACAAAACCACTTCATTTCTCAATGAAATATTTGGGCCCAACTTTTTAATGGAAAAAATAAATGAAGTCTGCCTCTCCGAAATTAAGATCCCAAAGTCAAAAGTGGAAATGAGAACAAAGAGATATAACCAAGGTTAGAATAAGGATAGGAAGGGAATGAGAGACAGGGTAACACATCAGTGGTTCTCTCAAGAGAAACCTTTGGGCCAAAGCAAAGATTTGGTTCCCAGTTTCTGCAGCTGGGATCCTTTGAAGAAATATTGGTAGCTTGAGCACACATCTCTGTAATTAGTATATCGTTAGAGATATAAACCAGCATGAGATTAAGGTTCCCCATTCCCTGAACTTGCCATTTTCCAGTTTGTCAAAATGGAATGACAGAACAGCACAACACTGCTTGCATAAGCAGGACATATGCATGAGCAGCAATTCCTGGAAGTGAGACAGGGCTAACAAGGCCTTGAAAAAATTAAATTGTTGGACTGCCACTCCCAGTATGCCCCTGCCAACTCTCAGAATACCACAGTTGCCATGTTGGATGGTAGATTCTGCAAGCTGTAGTTTAGAAAGGAATTTTAGCTGTGATAAACATGGCTTGGGGCCAGCCTACCTGCAGGATCGCCTTCTCCCATATAATCCACCCCGCACACTAAGGTCCTCTGGGAGGAATTTACTGCAGCCAGTCAGAACTAGGTTGGTTGCAGTTACCCAGAGGACCTTTTCTTCTGTTGCTCCTAAGTTATGGAACGGCCTGCCAGAGGAGACCCGGCATATTATCATATTGCTTTAAAAAAGAAGTCAAGACTGTTCTCTTCCGACAGGTCTTCCCAGACTAGTACTCCACTGCCTCCCACCAACTGTCCTCCTGTTCTTTAATAGTTAGTTGATTGTAGTTAATGTGTTTTAGGGGGTTGGTTTCAGATGGGTTGGTGGGCGGGGAGGACTGGTTATGTTTTAATGCTTTTAATGTATTAATGTATTGTTGTAGTACCGCCTCGATCCATGGGGAGAGGCGGGATAATGATGATGATGATGATGATGATGATGATGATGATGATAATAATAATAATAATAATAATAATAATAATAATAATTATTATTATTATTATTATTATATCACATGAGGAACAACAGAATCAAATTTAATTTGTGGATAATGGAGAAGATAAAGGCTTGCATTTACATATTCTAAACGGGAGAAAAGCTCACAGATTGAACTCACCTGTACTTTGAAACCACTGGAGGATAGCTGGCCAGATTGGCTTCCACAGCTGTTCTCCCAATTGCCAGGAACTTCTTCAGCAAGTCAAACCTCTTCAGTCTATACAGCAGTTCAGTCAAAGTGAAATGGGTCAGCATCTCCCTCTCATTCAGAACTGTCAAGAGCTTCCTGACATCCATCCCAGGCAAGTCAGGGACAAGATCTCGGCACAAGAAGATCATGGTTTCCTTTTCCTCTGCATCCAGCTCCTGCTCAATCTGGTGAAGAAGACTAGCTGGCACCCTGTAAACAGTCATCCCAAGCCACTGTCTTCTTCAGTTCTTTGTGAGTCTTAAACAGGAAAGCCAAGTCAGGGGGCTTGCTTTTGCACCCAGTGTCTTCTTTTCCTTGCTGACTTTGAGCAGCTGGACTTAGTCTTTTTTTATTACTCAAGAAAAGCTCTACAAAGAGAATGCATTAAAGACCCAGATTTCACCGTAGGGCAGTCAATCGAACATGTTCAACATGAACACTTAACTTGATGTCACATTTACAGCAGTCATCAGGTTAAACTCAGCAACCAAACTACACAAGTTCAGGAATAGCATGCTCTTATCATGGTTAGACAAGGTTCAGACTGAATGAAAAATGGAATGCCCAGTATTCAGCAAAGCTGTCATAATCACATAACTTGGATTGCCCATGGGGAAGTGAAAGTTAAACCAAATGAATGTAGAAAAAAAGATGCAGTAAAAAGAAGAAGTCACATGCTGCCAGCAGCTCTCACACAAAGGTGCTCTTTCAGTAAAGCTATACATGACTCAGAAAATCTCTTTCAAGATTCTGTACCTAGGATTTTCCACAGAACACTCCATAGTACTTAGAATATGAGTAATATACACATTGCTATTTTTTATAATCTCAGTAATATATTTATTGTTAAACATTTGAAACAGATTTATTTAAAATCATTTGTAAAATTATTTTAGGCTGCCTGTAAGGGTAAGCCCTCCCAGGTTGTGTACATAATTAAAAGAACTGAAAAAATACAACAAATATATTAGATTTTAATGATAAAACAATCAAAATCCAGTCCATTAATATCAAATTACAACTAAAGCTATCAACCCAAAAGTACAATAAAAAAGATAGCAAAAACAGACTGCAAAGCACTTCTAAGTATTCAATCTACCATATTTGTCAGCGTATAAGATGCATCAGCGTATACGACACCCCATTTTTGACGGTTATTTTTGCTGAATTTTTTTTTTTACTATGGCAATGAGGCTTCCCCCTCCCCCATTCCCCTCCATTTCACTTCAGTGGGAGTTCTCTCCACCAAGGCAAAATGGATAGGAAACAGAGGGGGAAATCTAGGGAAGCCTTGAGGCAGTGCCCCTTTCGCACCCCAGTCCCTCCCCTGCCTTTCGTAGGCATAAAGAAAATGCCTAGAAAAGACAGGAGAGGGTCTGGGGGCAGAGACAGTGCCAGCACCAGACTTCCCTAGACCCTTCTCAGCCTTTTTCAGGCATAAGGAAAATGCCTAGAAAAGGCAGGCGAGGGTCCAGTAGGGGCAGAGCCAGCGTCAATGCAGGGCTCACCCAGAGCCTTCTCCGCCTTTTCTAGGCATTTTCTTTATGCCTAGAAAAGACAAGTGAGGGTCCAGGGGGTGGAGCCAGTGTCATCACGGGCTCCCTCAGACCCTTCTCAGCCTTTTCCAGGCATAAAGAAACGCCTAGAAAAGGCAGGCGAAGGTCCGGGGGGTGGAGCCAGCACTAGCGCAGGGCTCCCCGAGACCCTTATCCGCCTTTTCTAGACATTTTCTTTATGCCTAGAAAAGACAGGAGAGGATCCGGGGACAGAGCCAGCGCAGCAGAGCCTCATGGGAATCCTCCTTCCACCTCCTCCCTTTCATATGCATTTAGCCTGGGGGGGAGTGAAAGGAGGGCTTCCAATGAGCACCCAGCATATAAGATGCACTCCATTTTTAAGGGCCATTTTGAGGAGAAAAAAGTGTGTCTTATACACCAGCAAATACGGTATTTTACATGCACCCTACAATTGTTATCTGACCTTAACAACAAAAACCCTATAAATCTAGGCAATAGCACTTTCCCATTTTATACATGGGAAGATTGAGGATAAAACAATAATTTTCCTAAAGTTGCTTAGCAAGCTGCCCTGGCAGAAGTAAGATTTGGACATGGCATTCCCCATTTTGCGACTATTCAAGCTTCCTAGTTGCTAAAAAAGGGTGGGAGGCCTCCTTCAGCCAGAGGACCGAATTCACTTAATGAGAACCTGGGGAGAAATGGCACTCCAGTGGTGAGTCTGGCTGAAAGAAAAAGACAGGACCAGCATATTTTAAGGTCTTACTGCCAGCAACTAGGCTACAGGAGGGGCATTTAAACCTCTCAGAATGGCAAATACCCTGCACGATGATGTCATGGGAAGGGGCCTGGGTCTTCTCGGCACTACAGAGAATTAGACTGGTTCACGAAGTGGACTGGATTCTGCCTGAGGTTCCCCAACTGGACAAAACCCAGCAACTGTCTTAATCACAACCTTGAACAGAGGAATGACATATGCTTTATGAAAACTTCCACAGCTTCCACCATGAGGCTCTTTTAAAGCATCTGTCACCCTGCCATAACTAAGTCAACAGAAAAAATCTGAAGACTCCATGCACAATCTAGTTTAAACATCCTTTAAAAAAAATCACTCTGAACCATCCTGCTTTTGTTCTTTCTACAGGTTAAAAAAAGTTTCAGCATTTCAACAGTATTAACAATAAAACAGCAGTCCTTTGAGAGTTCAAGGAAATGAATATTACAAGCCAGTTTGGATCTCAAAAAAGTATCTCGCTCCCAGATGGAGGCAGGTGAGTCCTACAGTACATGCTAGAGTGAAAGACCCAGGAAAAAACACAGGAAAGATAAGGAAAAACTGATGACAGAATGGAATATCTGCGAATTAGATTGTCCAGTAAGTGTTTATTTCTAGAATTTTCCAATTCTACTGAAGCTTGTCCGTATGCATCAAAACAAAGGTACAATCCCTGCATTAAAAAAAACACATTCCATATCATAAGACATGAGGAAATGTGCATGTATTTTCTTGTCCTACATTGTACATTCTGCTTCATTAATAGTGGAACCCTAAGCATGCTTATTTAGAAGAGTCAACATGTTTAGAACTGCAGAATGATCTTAATGTAATATCACTGGCTATCAAGATAATATTTTTATTTAGATTTTTATATTTTTTAAAAAGAAGTGAACCAACTTAGTAGTATTCTGGAAATTATGCTCAGTTCAACACGAGTTACTTATTCCCAACTAGGGCAATTCTCTGTCTTATTTTTTTAATAGTGTTAAATCCAGTTGAAATGAAATGCTCACATCTACACTGGTTTGCAGATTACCAAACAAATAACGAGAAATAACATTTTATGGGACTCAGTTTTTTAAAATATGACTTATGCGAAGGTGGTAATAATCTTTGTTGAGGATCCACATCTACAGTTTGTAGATTTTTTCCCAACTCCACAAAGATGTTTTCCAGTAAGTACTGTAAATATCTTTTTCCTTTCACACAACAAGTGTGCATATGACAACTGAACTCATCTGGGGTCAATTTTCTTCTGCCTCAGATATCCTTCTGATAATTATCCACCTATACATGGTATTCCTCCTTTGTTTAGTTAGAGCAAACACAGAGGTCCACTTCATTCATAAGGTTCATCAAAACACAGAAACCTTATTAAGGCTGCAACTCTATATAGACTTGCCTGGCAGTAAGTCTCATTGAACTTAATAGTGTTTACTTTTGGTAGATAGGTACTGGGTTCCATCGTAATGGCTGGCTGCCCTAGTTGGCTACAGCTGGGGAAGAACTAAAGCCAGCACATCAGTGCTACTGAAAAAATACTTGTTTTTTTTACC
This sequence comes from Ctenosaura bakeri, assembly GCA_948474755.1. NCBI lineage: Eukaryota > Metazoa > Chordata > Lepidosauria > Squamata > Iguanidae > Ctenosaura > Ctenosaura bakeri. The sequence goes on from CAOLHI010001172.1 coordinate 1,237,994, forward strand.
CTCTTTCCTCCCTCCCTATTCCCTTTTCCTCTTGTATTGTCTTTTTTAGACTGCAAAGTGCATGCAATGGCTGTCTGTTATTGATTTTAAGATATTCACTCTGGAAGCCTTCCCGGACAGTAAGGCTGAATGGGTAAAAATGCTTTAAATAAATATAGCTGCATCCTAAACTTACTTACAGGAAAGTAAGCCTCATAGAGTCCAACCATATGCTGGAATTGCTGACTTCCAGCTAAAGGGGCATCAGACTGCAATTTCCACTTTGCCAGGTCTCCCAGTAGCAAATGTAGTTTTCATACAGCTTTTAGTTTAATCACCTAACACTAATCCATGTCATGATGTTATCTATGACATAGGGCTATAATCTCACAATCATTTAATGGCTTCCAGAAATGCTACCCTACCTGTATAACTATGGGCCCCCCTGTCAGCATCTTTACTTTAAAATGCAAATCTTGTCAGCTGTAAGCTTATAAAAATGATGAGGAGAACACCAAATCATAATCCTGCTGTGAAACACAAGTGAAGACAAGGCTGGGAACCCTTTACCAATTCTAGCAGTAGCTACTGTAGCTTTAATCCCATTTCATTCTGCTAAACAGGGCAGAAACACCACCCTCTTCTGTGCCATGCTGATATGCTACCATACCACCTTGCCAGGATAATATATCTGGAGCCAGTATTACGTACACATTGTTGCAAAAAAGGAAAAGGAGATAAAGTATTTCTGATGAAGTGAACTGGGCAGCACAGCGGCTTCTGAGATAACAATGTATGAAATATTTTTGCTGCAACAGACTAACCATGTTCCCTGTCTTGGAAATATTTTTTCTCCATTCTTTAATAGCTATAGGAACACACAACAATAGATTGTGAAATGAGTTTCAAAACATTTGAAAATATTCAACTGAGGGCTTAGTCAGGAGCTTTCCAAAGATAAGTTAATTATCTATTAAATAATCTGCTACAAAACAATCTAATCTTTTACGTATTATGCATGCTTAATCTTTTTCTCTGTTGGATAATCCTGGGCCAGACAGCTTGATCTACACCACAGACTTGTTGTGAAGCTAAATGGAACAGAGAAAGAAGCAATAAACTCCATGGACAAAAGACCAAATAAAATGGATTTTTTTTAAAAAAGGTACATATCTTTCTCTGTGTTCAGTAGGAATACAGTTTCTAGGTTAAACACTATTCCTTCATGAGAAATGTTAAAATGTTAAAGAAACTAAAAGACAAAATTAAGTTTGCAATCCTTATATTCACTTACCGGGGAGTAACTCTCCTTCAATATAATAGATTTACCTCAAAGAAAAGGATGCACAGGATTACACTGTCAGGATTTATGCATGCTAACAACAGAAATTTAGATCAGTGTCTATTGTCTAGTGTTGAGTAGGAGTAGGTAGTCTGAATTTATCATTCTTATTCCAAACACTGGGGAAAAATACTATTCTTGGAAATACTGCAGCCATAGTTCAACCCAAATTTACCTAGAGAATTAATTTGCCTTTCCATAGGTCCAGTAGCTCCTTCTGTTCATGTGCTGGGAAATGCTGGAAAATGGAACTGTTCCTCTGCTGTTCTCAATCCTGAAATTCAGCCTCTATGAAACCAAGAACAACACAAGAAAGATTATTCAAAAACTGAAACTGAACTGAAATCCCCCCAACACTCATACAACAGGAAATACCACATTGTACTCAGTGAGGATTTCACTTAATTCCTCTCATTACATGCATGCCATTTAGGAGAGTCACATTCTTTGAAGTGTTTGGCAAGCCAAAGATCAGCTGCTGGATCTGCATCATTCTGAATGGAAAGCCACCAGACCAGAAGACAGAGATAAAGAAGAAAACAAAGGCTATCAGAATACAAAGAGACTTCATGAGTAAACCTACATAATCTGACTGAAATATTATGTCTTGAGAGCCTGGATATTTGGGGCAGAGCTGTCAAAAACATGGACATGGCCTGGAAGATCCTTGGAGTTACAGTTCTAAAAAGGAACTTTTCCAGCTTCTGCATTTGGACTGCACATTTGGATTCCTGAGCACAATTAAGCTGCTGAAGCTCCACTGGCTCCAATGGTAAGAATATCAACATACGAAGCAGCCTTCTACTGAATCAATGGGGGCTGGACTTGATGGTCCCTGTGATCTCTTCCAATTCTATGAGTCAAGACCACTGGCCCAATATTGTCCACCCTGATTGGTAATTGCTCTCAAGCAGTGATCCCGCCTAGCCTTGCTCTGCAAGATCCCTTTCTAAGGAGATTAAACCTAGGATTATAAATATATATAAAAGTATATGCTTTTTACCCCAGGTTATGGTTCTCATAAAACAGCTGAAGTGCCTGTTACTGGAGCTATTCAGTCCAAACTTATTTTATTCAGAAGTAAATACTACTGAGTTCAATAGGATTAATTACAAAACAAAGTATACCTAAAATTAAATATTCCAGAAGTTACAAATAAAACTCTTTCAGCAACAAAATATTACAGCTAGCCAGCATTCCATTCCTCCTTCCACCTAGATTCATGTTTCTCTTTCTTTCAATTGCTAGTCAGCATTTTTTCAGTCACTAAACATGTTCTGTCCTCACTGGGAAATTCTGGGGATTTCTTGTTAAGGTTTTCCTTCTAAAGGTTTTTTGTTTTCCTGTCAACTCCGTGAGTTCTATTCAGTCTGCTGATACCTTTCCTGATGGTTTGCCATTGCCACTCTAAATACAGAAAACAGTGCACAACATGCAGTGTCAGGTTGCAAGAAACTTGGATGAAGACTGAGATTTAATAAAAACAGAAAATACTGCCTACAAATACTATTCAGGATTTAGTGCCCATACAACTTTTTAACAGATCTAAGAAAGAAGAGGGTGTACATAGGTGGCACTAAGTCTCAAGGTTACAAGCAGGCCCAAACCACAGAACAAAAAGAATGCTAATGTCAGAATTAGAAGGAAATGTAAGCCAAACAGTATGGTCTTATTCTGCTGAATTTATACTATGCTTTGCTGCATGATGATTCACTGGTTATGTTTGGATACCATGGTATGGATGGCATTCTTGTGTACTATGAACAAGACAGCATGCTAACACTCAATCCCTAGTTGCTCCCACAGTAAGCAGAATGTCCATGAACCACTGAACTGGCAATTGCGTTTTTAGTTTTACCATGACGTACGAACTTGACATTCTGGACTTATTTCTACCTCAACTAGGCAGAACCAAGAAAAAGCTCCAATTTATTTCTCTAGCTTTCGGGTGCAAAAGATGAACCTGGAGTGCTGGGTTTGCAATTCTCAGTGTAAACATGGATGCCATTGAAAGTTCAAGGTTTGGTTGACCCACATCTACTTGTCACTACAAGTCAGACATCACTCAATGTGATGTCTGAACCCAAGCAGTGCAAGACAGGGCCCTTCAGTAATAACTGTATAGCTTCTGACTTCTGGATGAATAGAGGCTGCCAGGTAAATTCCAAAAGAGAGGCCATTGAAACAGCTGCCCCCTTTCTTTCTTCAAAATATGCTTTCTTTATGGGTAACGTGTGAAATTAGTCTGGAAACGAAACTGAATCATTTCTCATCAGTTCTTAGAATACTGAGTCAGTGTGGTATAGTGATTTGAGCACTGGACCATTACTCTGGAGAGCAGGGTTCAAATCTCCACTCAACCATGGAAACACATAGCATGACCTTGGGCAAGCCCTACATACTCTTTGCCTCAGAGGAAGGCAAAGGCAAATCACCCCTGCACAGATCTTGCCAAGAAAATTGTAATAGGGTCACCTTAGGGTCAGATTTGAAGGCCCAAACGACAATTATCTTACAGCACCAATCCTCCTCCCTAGAACTTCCCTACCCATATGCTTTCAGGCCATGTAACCTTTTTTTCCCAAAAAAAAAAAAGTCTAAATTATTAGCTCCATACTCCTTTGAAGTTTGTAGGTGTGTTTCAGCTCCCTTTTACATTAAAGGAACAAGTCCTGCATCCCGAAGAGAAGCCGTTCTGCTATCCATCCTGGTTTTCTGGCTTTCATATGTAACCAAAACAGCACCAGTTTTTGATTTTCTGACCTGGAAGGAAGGTCTGTAAAGCTACATACAAGGAAGCAAGGGAAATGGTGGGAGGAACCAGAGCGACCTCGCATGTAATCCTCCCTCCTTTCTGTTAACAGTCAGGATATGGGTGGAATGCACCCTCCATTCCCTGAGGGGCTTTCTCTGGGAAACTCTCAAGACATCCGGGGAGGGAAAAGGGAAACAACTCATTGTGATTCACAATGACATGTTTTGGCTCTTGCCTTCTTGAAAAGAAGTGCAGGTTTTCTCAGCGCAAAACAACCAAAACGTCTGCTTTTCAATACAGCTATGACTAGGACACTCTCTCGACGCCTACTGCTACCTCCCGCGCCTTAAAAGCCTCTATTTATTACTTCGGGGTTTTTAAGCCACGTTTTTCCCCCCTCTGGGGGCGGTGGAAAACAATTCCCCATCGCCTCCATTTCGCTCGTGATCTCAGCCCCAGAAGTTTTTTTTTTCCACCAACATATTTGAAAATGCGACAAGGACGCGATGAGTCACTGCTCCGAGTATGTCCTTTGGCCTCAGAGGGAAACCAAAACAAAAAGCTCCACCTCACCGTCGCTTTACACTGGCCGTTTCCGCACGAGACTATTATAGCGCTATGATTCCACTTTCAACTTCCTATGGAATCCTGGGGTTTGCAGTTTCGGGAGGGGCCGGCCGGCCGCTCCCGAATCTGCAAACGCCAGATGCCATAGGAAGTTGAAAGCGGAATCACAGCGCTATAACAGTCTCGTGCGGAAGTGGTCACTGTGAAGCCCTCTCGCTGGCTAACGAGACAGGCCGTGTCCGTACGGGACTGTTATAGGTTATTATTCCACTTTCCATAGGACTCCATAGCATGCTGAAAGTGGAACAATAGCGCTGTAACAGTCCAGTGCGTAAAGGGCCAAAGAGTAACCTCGTTTGACCCAGCCTCCCTTCCTTCCTTCCTCTGAGGCGGACTGCAGGAAAGGGCCGGCGGGCTGAATTCAGCGTTGGAAGCGTCCCAAAACTCCTTCCCTCCGGGTTGTGCTCAAAAAGGACCCGGCGCCTGTCTCTGAGGAGCGCGCTTCGAAGTTATCTTCATTCCGCCGTCCTTCAAACGCGCGCCCTTCGCTCCCTTTTACTTGGAAGGAGACGCCGTCCGTGCCCCGTGAGCGGGGGCCATAAAGCGCCAAGGGGGGCTCGCAATCTTCGCCGCCCTGCGTCGCCTCAATAAAGCGGGGGAGCCGCGAATTAAGGCTGAAGTCCTAGGGCCCTTCCGCACTACACTGTTATAGTGCTATTGTTCCACTTTCAACCTCCTGTGGAATCCTGGGGGCTGCAGTTTAGGGAGGGGCCTCTAGCATTCTCAGCCAGGGAGCTCTTTGGCCTCTCAGTAAACTACAAAACCCTAGAATTCCACAGGATGCTGAAAGTGGAATAATAGCACTATAACAGTGTAGTGCGGAGAGGCCCCTAAAGAAAAAGCAAGCTATCAAGGGCGGTGGACCTCACTCTCAAGTAAACACGCAGAAAGAAGTGCCTGACTGCAAAGAAACTTCTGCCATTTTCTTCCTTTTCACCACCACCACCGAGGGCACTGGGGGCGTTTATATTTATATGACGCTTTCAAAGCCACTTCGGTTCGCTCTGTGTCCACAGTGATGGGAAACTATGTTTATTAGAGAGGCGCTTTTCTCCCCCCACCCTCCGGAGACCAAATGCGCGGGAAAAAGATTTCTATCCGTCTTCCTTTTCGCCTCGCTTTCTGTTCCGTCCAAAAAGACACGCCCGACGGCACCGCGTCTCCTTCTCTTTCCTCCAAGTAGCGTCGCGCTAAACCAAACGCGCGGTGCGAACCCCGCTCCCGGCCACACCGCTTCTGGGGAAGCTCTGCTACTCACTCGCCACAGCCCGACCCGCGCTCCTCGGGGGCTCCCGGCCCCTCTCGCTATGGCAGCCGGCCAACCTCAGCCATCGCGAGCCCCGCACACGCACCCTCTCGGGAGGCCGACGAGGCGCTTTCGGTTTAGGAAGGAAGGAAGGAGAGGCCGGTCCCGGCTCGGGGAGGAGGGCGCGCGGTCCCACCGCCGGCCACAAGGGGCGGCCCCGCCACGTCCTCGCTGCGCGCCTCCCGGATGGGGCCTCCGCAGGGCCGCGCGAGTTGCGCGCAGGGGAGGCAACACTGGGCGCCCTTGGCCAGGCAAATCCGGCCAGGGTGGGAATGGCCGCAAAGCCCTGCTCTTCCTGCTGGGGGAGGGAGGACTTGGGCCATTTCCGCACTAGACTGTTATAGCGCTCTCATCCCACTTTCAACATCCTGGGGCATTCTGGCGTTTGTAGTATACCCAGACCAAAGGGCTCTCTGGTCTCGGTATACAGTACTACAAACGCCAGAATGCCATAGGATGTTGAAAGTGGAATCAGAGCGCTGTAACAGTCTAGTGCGGAAATTCTAAGAATTCTAAAGGCCCCTCCCTAAACTGCAGACCCCAGGATTCCATAGGCTGTTGGAAGGTGAATAATAGCACTATGAGAGTCTAGTGCGGAAATGGCCTTTTTTTTTCTTTTCTTTTTTAGGGATGGGGTTAAGTTATGTGAATTTTCATTTTATACTTAAGGTTTAAATACTTTAGAGTTGTTTTTTGGAAATGCTTCGAATGACCTTTCTCCAAATCCCGGAAGCAACAAGTGGCCAGAGGGATTACAAAAAAGGGGGGGGGAATGAACTGAGAAGAAAGATAAGAGAGAGAAAAGGTTCCTTCTTTAGAGCAGATAGCAGGAGTGTTTGGGGCATTGCATCATTAACTATCTGAGGTGAATCATTACTAGTTTTTTCCCCCAAGCATGACGGTGTGCCCAAGGTGAACCTATCACTGGGTTTTCTGGGGCTGAGAGTGTGTGGCCATTTCCACGCTACTACGCTGTTCTAGTGCTATTCTACTTTACTTACGCCTTTGCAAAGAGCATCCAGCTTATCTCAATTGGAAGTGATGCTGGAGTTAAGAAAAGTTACTTTTTTTGGAGTACAACTCCCCGAGTTTACTATAGCCCATGGTGTTGGGGGAACTCTACCCCAAGAATTAACTGTTCCAAACACTGTCCCAGACAAACTTGTACTTGGGAGTCATCCCCATTGACTGCAGTGAGATTTCCTCCTGAGTAAAATAATGGCCATGGCTGCATCCTGTGGAATCCCGGGACTGGCTGTTTGCTGGGAGGCATCCGAGGAGCTCCCTGGCTGAGGATCCCAAAGGTCCCTCCCGCAGCTGCCAATCCCAGGATTACAAAAGTTGGAACAATGGCAATTAAATTGGAATCATAGCGTTATAGTTGTGCAGTGTGGAAAGACCCCAAATGTTTTGGACAGGAGTTCCCACTATACCTTACATGCTGATTAGAGTTAAGAGGCTGAAATACCAGGAGGATCAAAGATTCTCCACCATTTGAGCTTGATCCAGGAGGGCTCTGGCTGGGTTCTTGGTTTTGTCCTTTTTCTTCTTGAGCTTCCAGCCTTTCAGAAGGAGGAAGCCCTAAGTGACTCAAGAGAATGAACACAGGTTGTACCAGGTTATGGAATGTGTTTTCCTTGCCCAGTGTTCTCGTAGTGGTAACAGCAACTGAAACCCAAGAAACGACTTATACTTACGCAAGAGGCTTTTCTTCTTTACATTACTAACTTCCTCAGTCCATATCACAACTGCGTTTGAACTCGGTTTCTAAAGCTGGGGTGAGGTTGAGACACCAAGAGGAGAGGTGCTCTTTGATTAAAGTCTTTCCATGTTTATTGAACTCATTGTCTCTTTGAACCCTGTCCAGTGTTTATAACTGAGTAACAGAATGTAGCCTATTGAGAGAAACAAAGCTGAAGAGACAACACCTGTAACATTTGATCTTGAGGAGGAAAAATCTGCAACAAAAATATGTAGCATGAAGCACTTTTTTCAGCCAGCAATGCCTTTTGCCAGGATGTTCTGTTCCAGACTAGCCTTTCCTAAAAAAAAATTCACTTACGATTCAGATGCTTCTTGCCGTCCCACCTCATAATTGCTATATTTTTAAAAAACATTTTTCACATAAAAAGCACTATACAAAAGTGTGTTATTATACCATTGCAATTTTACAGAGAATTGAAACTGAAAGAGCGTGACTTCTTTGGGAAGCCACTGCTGGTCTCCATTTCAGAGAAGAAGCTGTCACTGATCTCTTGTGGCGGGGGGTGGGTGGGTCGGTGGGTGGAGAATCTAGGACACTTTTAAAAAATGAAAAATACATACTGGCTTCACCTTTACCCTTTTCAGAATTCATGCATAGCACACAATTTATGTTATTTTAGGCATGTAGTTTTAATATCTTTGCTTTGTTGCATCCAGATTAATTCATTCATTAGATACAATGGATAAAAAGTTGCCCCAGAAAAGAAGATGCAATAAACATGTAATAAAATGGCAATGTATGTGGTGAACAGTTTAAAAGTTATATTTTCACATTTAATTTTTAATTTGTGTTTAAAGGAACAATGAGACAAGTCTGTTGCTTTGTATCTGTTTTTGTATTCCATTTGTGTTAGTCATTCGATATTGGAATATAAGATTTTGTTTCATAAAATTCAAACTGTAATCATGTATACTTTTCTGAATATAGTGTGTAATTGCTGGCTGTGGTTTGGTCCTATATTGCATGCTCAAATATTCCATCCCTAATTGCAAATATTTACACATGTAAGAAATTATTAACCATTTCTTCAGTCCGAAGTCCAAATGATAATTTAACAAACTAGCCAGACGTTAAGCACTGAGATGTAAAATAGCCATCCCCAGTCAAACTTATGTTGCCTTTACTTCACATGATTTGCTTTGGCTTAACTGGTTTGTGGATTGGGCTGTAAGTCTGGTAGACTGGTGTCTGTAGTAGTTTTAGAGCAGAGAATGGTTTCTTCTGTGGTAATATGATTACTGTTTTCCACATAACTCCTTTCTTGATTTTTCTCTGTGCCTTTATAATTTAAATCACATACCAGATTACTTTCTAAAAAAATCTAAGGATATAACAGGTGATAGCAATATATGGTTTAATTTGTTTTTTTTAATCTGTAATTTTCCTGTATTGCTGTTTTTATTTCTATTTAGCTATTGTTAGACACCTTAGTTTTATTAAATGGTCAGAATCCTTTGGAGGTACTTCTGCTAATGCAACTGTCTCCATCAATTGTAGTGGGAAAGAATGGGCCTTGCCTCTTCAGACCTCAGTGGTGCCTCCTCCCACCGCAACAACTTGCACCAAGGTGTAGGAAGCCCCTCTGGTGCCAATTTCTTGGCACTACAGAGAGTTGGAGAAATGAAGCCCTTCACATGGATGAAAGCCTCCATCACCCTGAGGTTTAGATTCCAGCATGATGTTGCAGGTAGGCCAGTGTTCCCATATCTTGCCTTTCTTCCAGTACTGACAACAGAAGATGCCTGACAACAGAAGTGCCAAGAACCATGCAAGAAAAGAAATGAACATCTCAAAATTATAGTATTTAAATGCAATAAAACACAGATGATAAAACTTTCTAGTACTGTACTAGACACAAAATTGAACAGTCCAAAATATTTATAATGAGCTTTGTAAAATTTCTAACAATATAGTCAATTTTTTAACATTTGTTATAAAAAGTGAAGATTTTACTTCTCTGTGTGACACCATTACCAAGAAATGGGATTATGAGAGCACGAAACAAGGATGAAACTGTTGCGTTTCTCGAGACCACTCTAGCAAAAGAGAGGTCTTTTGTGGGTTTAACTTACTCCTCCTTAGAGAATAAGGTACACCTTATAGAATAAATATTCAGATTGGGTGTTTTAAGAGAAAAGTTAATAATGTTGAGTAGTTTCAAACTGGCCAGAGATCCTGCAGTCCCGTTGACTACCCAACATAAATCAGAAGGGAACTCCCAAACAATGCTTCAGGATAAATGGATTTCTTTTTAGGATTTTTCTTAAAAGCAATGCTGTAGCTAAATAAACTTGTCAAGCAACTGCTAATTAGTTGCAGATTAGAAGGTTAGAACCCAGTGAATTGGCAGAGGAAAAGACTGGTATTTCTGCAGTAGAAATTCATAAACCACAGTGCAGTCCTCACCAATTGGATAATGGGTCAGTAATTCCTGAAGAGAAGGCTAGTGAAATTGGAACAGAAATACAACAATGACAATAAATATGAATGGAACTAAGACTTCACTGTTCATCTTGGAATTTGGCTGTCTGGAGAAATAAAGCAGAAAAAAATTATATTTTATATTACATAAATAATTTTCAAGTTTTGCTATTTCAAGAAATGTCATCAATTCAAGAAATTTTCTTGCCTGGATGTGTGACATATTCAGCTACTGCATCTCTTTCCTCAATACAGGGCCCAGTTATCCATCTCAAAGGGAGCACTCCATCTGCTATGGCCCTTCTTATAAAACACAACATGTATTCTTATATCTATATTACCCATAGTTCTCCAGATTAAGGTGCAAACTACTGCAATAATTTAGGGAAATATGTGACCTTGAGGATCAACTTCACTTAATTCCTCTAACATTGGTTGGTGATTTTAATGTGGGCATGTATTTTTTTACTCAGGCCATTATTAAAGCTTTAGGAAGCCCTTCAGCTGTACGCAAAGATCTGGAAACTTGGAAATCCAAGGACAGGAAGATCAATGATGTCGGCCTTTTCATTTTTGCATTAATTACTATTAAAACTATTAGCTAATAAGTCCCAATTGGATAAGTCACAAGGAGAAATTACTTATATAAGTAAATTTGTGGCAAGCACTATAGATTATGTGATGATTTCCAACTCATTTAGATCAACAATGCTGTCTTTCTCAGTTGATGCTATAGCTAATCGTGATCATTAGCCACTAAACTTCTTTTGACAGTGGTCTAATGTCGCTGACACAAATCCTGGTACTCACTTACATTTTGATCAGGCACTATTAACATTAGATAGGTTGATCAAATCAAATCCGTTATTACAATCTGACATGAAACAGAAGGTCTGTTCAGAAGAACTATTGCAATTAAGGAAAAATCTAGCCCAAATATCCAGTATTGAATTAGTGTATAGTTATATTAACCATGAATAGATTCTCTTAGACCATGTGTTATGGAAAAGATACCTGTCAAAGAACTATTAAATTAGAAGGGGTAAGTAATGGTTTGATTAAGACTGCTGTGGGAAAAAAAGACAGATAAAAAAAACCCAGTAAGTTCTTATTGCAGAAGTAGTTCTTCTAAGATCCCCTATCCCCATTTTATGAAATGTGCAAAAGGTTTGAAAGATTGAACATTGAAAAAAGAGGATCTATTATGAGGAACAATGGAAGGAATTAGGCCTTCTTGTTTCAGAAAAAAATCCAAGCAAATTCTGGAATATACTTTAAAGGCTGGAAAAGAGATCTGGTCCTATTCTAGAAGGTCATATTGTTGAGACTTAATTGGAAAGCCATTTTAGCAGGGTACTTCATTAGCATGACTTTCGTAGTTCCTTTGATACTTATATTTATTGTAACTGGGAACACTGCTGGAAAAAATTTTGGTGCATAGGGCCAAGTCATTAATTTCAAGATTAAAAAACTGAAAAGCTTCTGGACAAGATGACCTTCCACTATATCTTTTTACTACATTCTCTGACTGTTGGGCTCTGATATTTGCATCATTATTTTCCTTAATTATATCTCAGGAATTTCACCTACTAGTTGGTCTACAGCTATTGTAGTTCCAGCGTATAAAATGGGACCTGGGAACGTTCCAGCTAACTGCAGACCAAGCAATCTATTAGATGCAGCAGGGAAAATCTATGCCATGTCTCTTTTTGAAAAATTGGAGGACTGGGTTGGGGATCATGCCCTGCTTGCTCCAGAACAGAATGGGGTTCGTCCAAGTCAGTTAACGTCAGAAAATTGCTTGATTCTGAAACATAATTGTAAAACATTATTACCTTGTTTACTGGGGGTCCTGGGAGGGACACCTAAATAACCTTACAATTATGAAAAATGGGGGAAATTAGTCAAGAGCACTGGTTGGCACTGCGAGAGGCAGGGTAACGCAGCAGGATCTTGTAATCCAATGTTTACGGGGTCAAGAAGCAAACCATGTTGGAAATAATGAATGATCTTTATTAAATACAGGCACACAATGTAAGCAACACACGCACACAGATAACTAAGGAAAATAAAGGTGTGAGTATGATAGCGGGATTTTCAGAGGGATAGTTGATTCGGGTGATACGAAACCTGTTCCTGACGCCTGGAAAGAAGATAGAGGGTGATGCTGGGGTGGAGCTGAGGGGAAGCTTGCTAAGCAAAGCGGCAGCAAGGCGGTCTGGAACTCGGGAGCGATCCGAGGAAGGTCTCAGAATCAGGGGTTTTTATAGAAGGAAATGTGACTGCAGGCTATGCCATACTTGGGGAAAACAATGCGATTTAGGAGCGGGACAAAGCTTTGGAAAGGTCAGAATTTAACATGATTGAGTTAAGTCTGAATTGACAAAGAGTTAGCCAGTATGCAAATGCAGAGTGCTTGGCTGTTGAGTATTCAGCTTGCCAGGTTGCCTGCTGGGGGCAGGGAGTCCTTTGTAAACAGCGTGCATACATAATGAGGGTGTTTGCAGAGAGGTCTCCTAAAGCGGGGACCTGGCTATTTCTGGCCTGCCTGGGTGGAGAATGGAATGTCCAGCAATTAGTGGCCGAGCCTAGTCTGTGCTTGTCCGGGGGCCTCACAACCCCGTGGAGAGGGGTGGTAGAAGAGAGCCAAATTATTGATATCAAAATGATATCTGGGGGTATCTCCAAGTAGGCCTAAACTGCAGTAACAACATATCTATATGGCCTTAAAAGCTGCTTTTTGTCTCTGTCTATTGAGAATGCCTCTGGAACAAACTGCAGTCTATGGGAACAGATCTACAGTTTTTAAAACATATAAAGGTTCTATATCCTGGAGCATCGCCTACAAGTTAGAATTGATGATAGACATCTCTCAGACTCTGTTCCAGACACAAAAGGAATACGCAAGGGTGTTATACTTGCCCAACTTCCATTTAACCCAGTGGTTCTTATATTTTCTTTATCAGGGCCCCCCTGCAAATATAACTTTTCACCAGGGACCCCCTCAGACTTAATATTTAGATACCTAAATTTAGATATAAATATCCAAATACTTGGTTACAGTTTCAAATATTTATTTATTTATTAAAGGCTTCTGGAGACTAGGGGTCAATTCCCAATTCAGACATTGGGTGATCCTGGGAAAGTTCCTTTTTCAGCCTCAGAGGAAAGCAAAAGCAAACTATCTCTGAACAAATCTTCCCCCCCCCCCAAAAAGCCCTGTGTTAACTTCATTTTAGGACTGCTATATGACAGATGTGACTTGAACGCACACAACAACCAAGTGCCACTGACAGAGGAAGGTTTTTTCTAGCCATCATGTCTGTCCCTTTGAAAACTGACTCACAGAGACCCTAAGGTGAACCTATCATGGAAGTTTTCTTGGCAAGATTTGTTGTCTTTGCCTTTCCCTGAGGCTGAGATAATGTGACTTGCCTGAGGTAGCCCATGGGGTTTCCATGGCTGAGTGGGGATTCAAACCCTGGTCTCCAGTCATAGTTTGTCTGTGCACACACACCTGCCACCATGTCCCTTTCATCAGGGACACGGTAGTGGTGGCATGTATGCATGTGCCCAAACTGCTCCCTCATTTGCAAACAAGAGAGTGATTTCAGCGCCCACACCACACCCCCTGCTGCTACATCACTTTTGCTGCCGCTGCTGCTGGTATCCAGCAGCAGGAGTTCACAGACCTCCTCTGAGGGTTCTGTGGACCCCCAGGGGTCCCTGGACTTCAAGTTAAGAACCACTGCTTTAACCTATTAAGTAATGATGTCATAGAATTCTTAAAAGGTGACCGTCATTTTCCTATTAAAGTGGAAAGCAGAAATATGAAATCCTTCTTTTCACAGATTTCTATTCTGATTTCTCACGCTCAGCTGGGCTTACGTAGATTGTTGAAATGGTTTAGTTTATATTGTAGAAATTAGCTCCTTTGTACTAACTACAAAAAAAAAAAACCCACAAAAAAATAATATGGTATTTGTAAATCTAAACAAACCCTTAATTGTCACTTGATGAAAGGGTCCTTGAGCAAGCAACTTCCTTTAAATACCTTGGGATGGTTTTTCAGCAGACTGGTGCTTGGTCTGCACAGGTTTGTTCAAATACTCTGTTAGCCACCAGAACATTAAATGGACTATTACAGTTCTATCACACAAGAGGGGAAAACTTGGTTCAACCCATTCTAGGACTAGAATCATCCCAGAACTGTCACATGGGGCTCCTCTTTGGCCCATATCTAATTTGAATTAATTAGAAAGAGATTAAAATAAATATTTATGTAGAGTTTTGGCAGCTCCCATATTCACTAAATTAGAATTAGTTCATGTGGAACTGAGATATAATGACTATCAAAGCTGAAGTCCTTAGAGTAGCTCTACCCTTTAAAAAAAAAGATCTGTAAGCAGGTTTCAGAACTTATTTGTATGGTATTGGAGGGCATATGTCCAGACTCATGGAAACAAAAGATGTAGCTGGTTGCCATAAATCTGGGATATTTCTACTTCTTTTCTTTTAGCTCAAGGATATGATAGAGCTAAATTAATCTTAGTGTGAATAATTAAACAAAGTTAAGTAAGTAAAGTATAATGGCAGATTGCTAAATTACAGTAAGCATCTTGCTTACTAGGCACAAAATCCAAAAGTCAAGGTCCAACTATCTGAACAAATGAAAATGTCTCTGGCTTGGTTTGAACATCTGAACTGTTGGTAGGGGCAGACTTAATGTCATCTGACAAGGAGTTCCACAAATACAGCCACCACAAAGAGTGTCCTGCCTCACATCCCAACCTTCTCAGCTTTTGCTATTGGCAGATCAACCAGCAAGGTATTATCTGTTGATCACCTAACACTAAGTAATTTGTCAGGCAAATAAATGCCATTCCTGTGGATAATAGGTTTAAGCAGAAGCTGGAGTTTTCCCAGGGAATGCAATTGTGAGAAGCCCACCAGGACACTGATTGACAGATACCCTTCCCCTGTGCACCTGGATTCCTTCCCCTTGCCTCATAACACCCACAATAGACAGCTATTACAACACATATTTTTGTCATCCAAACACTGCAAACAGTAGTGGGTTGATAGTCCATTATCTGTGCTGCAACTCCCATTCTTCCACACTTGAAACCGCAGATGTCCTCCACTGCCACAGGCTACTTTTTGGGTACAAATACCCCTGATTTCAGGATGCCCAGTGCAGTCTCTCAAAGGTCTACTCACCACTCTGTCCGTCTGCCTTCTGAAAGAGAACTGACCTTAGGTCCTACCTAAGCCAAAACACATTTCTGCTCTTCACTACTCTTCTGGACTAGTAATTATAAATCCCCCCAAGCCCTTCAGCCTCTCTCTATATAATTTTTTCCCTCCCTTTCTCCTTCAGTTAGCTCTTGTGTGAATGTTTGACTGTTTCTATTTTGCGTGCATGCATGAGTGAATTCCCCCCAATAAAAACATATTTTTAGCTTATTTTTGAATCTCTGGCTTGTTCTTTTCCTGCGTGAGCCCATAAACTTTGGTAGAAAAGGTCTCATTAAGTCACCCCCTTCTCGCAAGCCTCCTTTTTGAGCTAATTCCCCACTTTTGCAAGGAGGTATTTGGAATCACAGGGTGGCCCTTGTAGCACCTACATTTTGGGGTAACAGCTGATTCAGGTATGTTGAGATAAAAGTCAAAGAAATAAGAATTGTCTTTGCAGCTAAACTAAAATTCTTCTTAGTCTAGTGCTGGGATTTCATATTTCTATCAAAAACCAACAAAATACTTGTAGGAAGTTTGCTAGCTGGTTGAAAAGAATGTTGCCTTGTCTCTCATATGCTACTGATTAGTGCTGTAAGCATCATGCTTCCATTAAAGTATCATGCCTAGTAGGTGATTCTGTCTAGCACTACTTTAAAGCCAAGCTAGTGGTGATCACTATATCTTGTGACAATTAATCTCACACATTATTTATAAAATTTCTACACCGTTATAACATTGGAAAGGTTCAAATAGTGGCTTACTTACTAAATGCTTATTTTGTGTTTTTAGAACAGTCCCCCTTTCTTTAGATTTATAATTTAGAAAGACATGGCACAAAAGGTAAGGAGAAGGGAAGAGAAAAGAAAAGGAAAACAAGGAAACCCTGGGGTTCTTAGGCCTGGTGGAATGGCTCTGAGTTGATAGGAAGGGACAAAGCTCAGAAGAACTTGCTTCTTGTGTGACAGCAGATTGAAAAGGAAAATTACAAGTTCATGAACTGTGAGTTCTTGAGGAGCTGCTTGAGTAATCATGTGTACGTATATCGCTTAGCTAGATGCTTGTTCAGCATGTCTGTTTAGGATGTTTTGTTCAGTGTTTGGGAACAGTCAGAAGAGCGCCATAAGGGGGGGGGGCGAATGATCAAGAAATGTCAAGCTGACAAATGTTGCAATTGTCTATGTAAAAGTATAAAACCTTGCAGTGCTTCTCAACCTTTAGTCCTCCAGATGTTTTGAACTTCAACTCCCAGAGGTCTCAGCTAGCATGGCCAATGTTCAGGAATTCTGGGTAATGAAGTCCAAAACATCTGGTAAGCCAAGGATTGAGAACCCCTGCAAGAGATGAATGTTCGGGGCTTCTGGTCTTTGGAAGAGATTCCACCAGAGAGCCCAGCCGACTAATAAACTCTTGCTTTCCAATCCGAGCGTCTCCGGTTTCTGGAATTTAGCCGCTACACTTGGGCCTGATGGTAGCATTTTATGCATTTTGGAATAAAGTATTTCCTTTTAATCCTTCTGAGCTTACTCCCAATCTGTTTAGAATTACAAAATCAGGTGGGACATTGGAGGTAATCTAACCCAACACGTACATGCACCAACTCTGTACAGAATCCCTGACGGATGGCAGTCCAGCTTCTGGTTCTTCTGCATCATAGGACTTCAGATGTTTGAAGACTGCTGTCATATCTCCCTGCAATCTGTTTGTCTCCGGGATAAACATACACAGCAATTTTGAGTGCTCCTCATAGGACTTTTAATTAGGTAACTTCATGTTAAATGACTGTGAAAAAATAACATTTATTCTCTTGCAATTGTTTTGTAACATCTGTTATGTCATTCCTCCTTCTGCAATCATGTTCTCATGTTTGTACAATAGACCACATTTCACTGCTTTTTTGTAGTAGGGGTTTATCCTTAAAATAAATAAAACTTGATCCCAGAAATGATGTAGGATTCACGTGTATTGCTCACCTTATTGTCCAGCTTGGATATATTGTGCTATTTCACACAATAAACATTAGCAGTTTACAATACAGCATAACAGTTACATAAGTTGTCCCACAGTGGCCTAAAATTAGGCATAACAGCGGTCGTGGCGTACTGAATTGTGCTTTAGAGTCTTGCTCCAGGGAAAGTGGTTATCGTAAAAGCCTCCTAACAAATACAGAAATTGCTGGCAAAGAACAAGTGTGTTTGTGCAAAATTCAAAACATACCGCAGCAGTCTGGCAAAAAACAGCTCCATTCCAAAGCCAAAAGTGTAGTCCACTATATTTATTCTAAGTAGATAGTTATGTAGGTACATAGATATGCATCTATAAGCTAATTCAAAACATTCATGAACATGGAAAACACAGCTGCAGTGACAAGCCCAACACTATAGAATGTTTGCTGAATGTTTGTAGAAGGGCTAGTTCTATATTAATACACTAAGTGGACTGAAGTATGTCTAAAGACAAAATACATCGCACTATCCTGAAACAGGTCTGACAGGTAAAAATCAGGTAACCAGTGCGCTACGTGCCTAAATGCTAGGCAGTACTCCTGTATTCTCTCAGGGCTGATAAGAACACAGTTGAACAACCACGTAGAAACTGCCTTCATTATTTTCGTTTTAAATGAAACTGACAAACCCAAATTAGATACCTGCAGGAGTCATCTGGGGTCATCCCAGGCCTGAATTTTGCACTCTGCAGTCAGACTGGTGTTCCCAGGAAGAGAACCCAGTTTTCAGGATACAAATCTTTCAAAGGGGCCATACAAGTAGTATATAATGTGATCAAAGTCAATAAGCAGTATTAACACTATAGTGTATCATCAGGATCCAACACTCTGGGCAAATGGTAGTAGATCACCCTGCAGAACCAGAGAACAAAAATATTGTTGGAAAAAGCTCTGTAGGCTGCCACTTGTGCCTCTTCACCTTCTCTTGGAACCCTTCTCACTTTAAGAAAATGACAACAAATAATTCTGTTAATTTTTTTTTTGGTCAAGTTATTTTACCTTCTGGCCAGCACCAAAGTATTTATAATCTATATCTTCATATGCTCATGGTGGGTAACAATTTATTAAAATACATATAAAATATCTACTAAGAGATACTAATCATATCTTCTCAATCTTACATTTGAGTTAGTTGAAGAGACCCCATTAATTCCATCAAGTTTTCTTAGGTAGGAATTCTCAGAGGTGGTTTTAGCCAGTTCCTTCTTGTGAAATACAGCCTACAGCACCTGGTATCTGTTGGCAGTCTCCCATCCAAGCACTAACCAGGGCTGACCACACTTAGCTTCTAAGGTCCGATGGGATCTGGTGCCTTTAAAGTACTTAGGCCTCATATTTACTTAGAAGTAAACCTCATTAAACTGATGAGACTTCCTTCCCTGAGTAAACATGCTCAACACTGGTCTGTTGAACAGAAGTATAGTAAAGAAAATATTTAAGCAAATATGTAGTAGAAAAACTTAGTTCACTTTATGAACTTCACTTCCATTCTGTAGGATCTGTATGACAAGTGTTGTGAGGCACAGTGAGAAATCAGACATGAAGGATGGCTTACCCAGGCTTCCTTTCTTGCCCTTAAGAAAATCCACAGTTAATAGGCAAAATATCAATAGGGCAACCAGCTTATTAAAAGTCTCTCTCAAATTTGTATGGAGCTACGTCCAGCTGTATTGAGTAATTTTAGACTCAGATCAAGGTATCCCTTTCAAAATCATTAAAAAAATGACTTGCAAATAAATCAAAGAGCCTGACCTCATGATACCTGAAGCGCAATCCGTTTCCACCTTAACTCAGCAAAGCAATTCACAAAAAATTTGCATTTTTCCTTCCTCAGTGACAGGAACTGAATGCATCACTAGCCACAGATAAACTAAAATAACCTATAATGTAAGCAGAAAGCTTTTCAGCCAGCCAGTTTTGACTGACGACCATTCTATTTTTAGACCCTTGTGTCTGGCACAAGACCTTGTGCTGTTGTGTTCTGTTGTCAATGTGTGAGATCTCTAGATCTCTGTGGCTATTAGTGTTTGCAAACCCTGATTTGTAAAGTGATCACATTGCTCCCTGTAGTGAAGGTGCTTTTGTTTATAGGACAGTTGTTGCTGCAGTTGCAGCAAGAGAATGGTATGGATCCTGGTATCAGCAGCAGGAAATTTATTCTGTAGAAACCAAAGTTTGATGGTATTTTAAAATTAATTTCTTTTCCAGAGCATTATTAGAACTACTGAGAGAATGTGAGCAATTCAATATGCATTTTGTTAGGATGTGAGCAATTCAAAATTGTCTTGCCTTATTTTTAAGCATATGATCTTAGCTACAACTGCAGTGCTTTGAGATATGTAATGTTGAGATATTTAATGTTAATGCTTCATTTAATGTTGTTTTAATTTTTATCTGTAAAGTATATAATTTATGGAAGTATTCCACTATGTAATATATTTGAAAATCTCCTTGAGAGAAGATTAAAAAATGGCATAATCTCATTTAAAAAAATCTACATCAGAGTGAAAAAAACAAATGTCTATATAGCATCTCATAATTTTGGAGTTCTAGAATAAAACAAATGACATTGTTTTCTCATAAAACCATCCAAGTGTACGTCTTCCCCATACCTCAGAAAGTCTGTTATTGTAGACATAAACACAATAAGCTATAGTTCAATTACCTCTCTGAGAGGGTACATTAACTCCTTTTTTTTTAAAGAGAAATAGGCATTTATATTGCTAGAAATCCACTTTGGGTTTAAAAAACAGGGTTTTTCTTAGGACTTTTTAATTTTTATTTCCCAAATTTTTTACATACAGAACAAAACATATAAACATGAACCACCAAATAAATGCTATTGTTGATGGAAGAAATGCTGTAGAAAATCTTGCACAGTAGTGAATGGAATTGCTTGATTGTTGTTTTTAGATTAACCAAAGGCATTGACTCAAATTCATCCAAGAAAAGCTTGAGCTTGTTTTCTAGGATCCTAATTTTGATTCATATGACAAATGGAAAGAAATCAAGTTTCCATAAAATTGTCTGTGTCTGTCTCTTTTGTTAAGTTTTAAACTCTTTGTGTTAGCTTCTCAGCTGGGGCTATGTCCCATATCTTTTGTGTACCCCAGGTCAAAAACAGCTCTGGGTAGGCAAACCACTGGCAAATTCTCTCCCCACATGGCCACTGAAAGGCTAATTTATTTTATTTTAAAAATTAAAAACTGGAATGGTGGGCACCCAGCTGGGGTCTTAAGACTGACTGTATCCCATGTACTTTGCCATTCTCTGAATTAACATGGGCATAGATGTCTTCTGTATATGCTGGGCATTGAACTCTGGTCAAAGAGAAAAATCTACCACCCCTAAAGACTAATTGTGTTTTATCATTTTTATTATCATCAGGTTTTTAGCTCATCTTCTCTTTGTAAGCCACCTCGGGTCCCACCTTGGAAGAAAGGCAGCATATATCATTATTTCACATGCTTCCTATCTTTTAACCTTTCCATTTTACTTTCTTTTGGAAATATGATCCCATTCCCTCTAGGGGATGTTAAAGGCTTTTTAGTAAAAATATTTTTTAAAATGTTGGGAAGATGTAGAGGAAGAAGTGTCTGTCCCCTCAGGAAGCAGCCCATCGCAGTATAACTGCAGTACATTTGCAACCTCCCCTTCTCAGTTATGCTGGTAGAAATACAGAACATTTAACAATCTCTCAATTTCCCATTATTTCTTTCCTTCAAGTCATTGACAGTATTAACTTTTGCGTCTTTCGTATTTATCAATTTACAGTTATCACCTATACATACTGTTCATTTTGATGATACACTGAGGGGGAAATTTAAAAAAAGAAATTTTGTTGATTGTGACATGAGAATGATATGCAGTACAAGGGAGAAGAATGGCTACCGAAAGTTTACTTCTGGTAACCAGCAGGGAAATCTCCTAAAGATATACATTTTTATGCAGCACCAGTAATACAGTTACAGTAAAGGAGACAATAACTCTTTCAAAAGGGTGCTAGGCTATGTTTTTATGTTCAGCCATAACAAATATGCTAAGGGTTGGAAACCGGCTGCTGGAAACCGGCACAGAACTCATTTCTTCTCCAGGTGCAGAAAGGAAGCTTCCCTCTGTTGAGCAGAACACAAGAAAGCCTTGCTCGCTTTGCTGATTGCTTGAACCCATGGTTGGCTACCAATGCCCCCTGAAATTTGCACAGTCATGAACACCAACAAAAGGCCACTGCTCTCTGGAAAACAAATAAATGCTGTGGGTACAACAATTCAACCAATTTCCAGCAATTTAAATCCAGTTAATCATTAAACCAGTGGAAGTCAATGTTTTTTGTATTATGCCATATGGCTTCAGTTAACAGAAAACCATCAACCAGGATGCATCAGGGTTCTCCAAGTCCACTAAGCAGATAGGAGGAGAGGGAGAGGAAGTCCTATTCACACAACACCAAATGAGGCCCATTACTCTGGAGCAGAGCTTTCCAAACTTGGCA
Organism: Ctenosaura bakeri; assembly: GCA_948474755.1. NCBI lineage: Eukaryota > Metazoa > Chordata > Lepidosauria > Squamata > Iguanidae > Ctenosaura > Ctenosaura bakeri. The sequence continues at coordinate 1,259,921 of CAOLHI010001172.1, forward strand.
TGTTGGTGACATGAATCATTTTGCAACACAGTAACTCAGTTAGGAAGCCTATTCACACATAGGAAGCCTATTCACACAACACCAAATGAGGCCCATTACTCTGGAGCAGAGCTTTCCAAACTTGGCATGTTGGTGACATGAATCATTTTGCAACACAGTAACTCAGTTTTAGTAGCAAACCAGAAGTTAAACTAACTCCTTACGAGAGATACAAACACATACATAAATTGTAACAACAAAATGTATGAGGACACAACATATCTCATGAAAATCTTTCATATATATTTAAAAATATATGATTTATAAATAATAACATACATTTACAAGATTGCAGGCGACACACCTACATACTTCATGTGATACACCAACGTGTCCTGACACACCATTTGGAAAGTCCTGCTCTGGAGCATTAGTTCTGACCCAGCCATCCCCAACATCCTTTCAGTCCTAATCAAAATATGCATGTTATTGTCAATGTAATTATGTGCATCTCAGAACAGTAAGCCAATTTCAGAGAGGTGGCTGTTATTCTGATGTATATTTTCCTCAATATCATCACAGAAGAAAAAATGACATTGCTTTCTTTATATTTTCTTTTCTGAGTTTAGAATATACTTAAAGAATTTTGAAAAAGGAGATACTGACGGCACAGTCTAAAACTGTGCCAATAAGGAGGAAAAATGGAAGGCATCTGAAGAAACCAGAATGGTTGACTAAAGAACTCTCAGCTGAGCTAAGAGTTAAGAGAAACACGTATAGGAAATGGCAGAAGGGGGAAACCACCAAAGAAGAATTTAAGCAAGTAGCCAGGAGATGTAGGGAGGAGGTCAGAAAGGCTAAAGCACAGAACGAACTTAGGCTGGCCAGAGACATTAAAAACAATAAAAAGGGTTTTTTTAAATATGTCCGCAGCAAAAGGAAAAAGAAGGAGACAGTAGGGTCGCTACGCAGAGAAGATGGCGAATTACTCACAGGGGGGAGAGAAAAGGCAGAGCTACTTAACACCTTCTTTGCCTCCGTATTTTCCCAGAAGGATACAAGCACTCAACCTGGCGGTAGGGGAGCAGGGGAGGAAGCAGAGGAAATGAGGCACTTAATAAGTAGAGAGGTGGTACAGGAATACCTGGCCGCATTGGATGAATTCAAGTCTCCAGGGCCAGATGAATTGCATCCTAGGATATTAAAAGAGCTGGCAGAGGTCATTTCGGAACCGCTTGCTATAATTTTTGAGAAATCTTGGAGGACAGGAGAAGTTCCAGCAGATTGGAAGAGAGCAAATGTTATCCCCATCTTCAAGAAGGGAAAAAAAGAGGACCCAAATAATTATCGCCCAGTCAGCCTGACATCGGTACCCGGAAAGATCCTGGAGCAGATCATTAAGCGTTCAGTTTCTAATCATTTAGAAAACAACGCAATAATCACGAGAAGTCAACATGGATTTCTCAAAAATAAGTCATGCCAGACTAATCTGATCTCTTTTTATGATAGAGTTACTAGCTTGATAGATGAAGGGAATGCTGTGGATGTAGCATATCTCGATTTCAGTAAGGCCTTTGACAAAGTTCCCCATGACATTCTTGCATCGAAGCTAGTAAAATGTGGGCTAGACAGGGCTACTGTTAATTGGATATGTAATTGGTTGACCGACCGAACCCAACGGGTGATCACGGATGGCTGCTTTTCATCCTGGAGAGAAGTGACTAGTGGGGTGCCACAAGGTTCTGTCCTGGGCCCAGTGCTGTTCAATATTTTTATCAATGACTTAGATGAAGGAATAGAGGGCATGCTCATCAAATTTGCAGATGACACCAAATTGGGAGGGGTTGCTAATATGCCAGAGGACAGGATCAAAATTCAAAATGACCTGGATAGATTGGAGAGCTGGGCCAGGGCGAACAAAATGAAATTCAACAGAGAGAAATGTAAGGTCCTACACTTAGGCAGAAATAATGGAATACAGAAATATAGGATGGGGGACACGTGGTTGGATAGCAGTACGTGTGAAAGGGATCTAGGAGTCTTCATAGACCACAAGCTGAACATGAGTCAGCAGTGTGATGCGGCAGCCAAGAAAGCCAATGCAATTCTCGGCTGCATCAACAGGAGTATGGTGTCTAGATCGAGGGAGGTACTGGTACCACTCTACTCTGCTTTGGTTAGACCCCATCTTGAATACTGTGTCCAGTTCTGGGCACCCCAATTCAAGAAGGATATTGACAAGCTGGAGCAAGTCCAGAGGAGGGTGACCAAAATGGTGAGAGGCCTGGAAAACATGCCCTATGAGGATAGACTGAGAGAGCTGGGTATGTTTAGTCTGCAGAAAAGGAGGTTAAGAGGGGACATGATAGCCATGTTTAAATATTTGAAGGGATGCCACGTAGAGGAAGGAGGGGGCTTGTTTTCTGCTGCTCCAGAAACCAGGACAAGGAGCAATGGATTCAAGCTGCAGGAAAGGAGATTCCACCTGAACCTCAGGAAGAACTTCCTGACAGTCAGGGCTGTCCGGCAGTGGAATCTGCTGCCTCGGAGAGTAGTGGAGTCTCCTACCTTGGAGGTTTTTAAGCAGAGGCTTGATGGCCATCTGTCGGGAGTGCTTTGAGGGTGTTCCTGCATGACAGGGAGTTGGACTGGATGGCCCGTGTGGTCTCTTCCAACTCTACATTTCTATGATTCTATGATTCTATGATTCTATGATTCTATGACATTGTTGGACTCAAGGCTGCTTATGACAGTACAATACAGTATAGGAAACTGTTGCTGTGGTGCATACCACAAAATGGGGAAGATAACCTTTAACTGAATGGGTGTGGGCTTCACAATGCACAGTCCAAACAAATTGACTTCCAAAGTTCATATTTCCAATATTTCAAATTTTGCAACATACTTTTGCTGAAAGAATAGGTTTACCCAATTCCAATCATCTCTGTTGTTGTTTTTGTTTGATTGTTGGAGGACAGATAAGACAGTGATGAAAAGCAGAGAAGGTTTGGAGCTAAAAACCCAAGAAGTTATATAAAATGAACACTGATTGAAAAGCTGCTGTATCTGAAACCCTTCAATAAGCTTGCCACATGAAATCAGGGACAGAACGCTTATTCCTTTAATTGTTACATAGGACAGGGAAATTCAGTATGACAAGCAACAGCTACTTGAAATCCCCTCTTCTAGACAATCATGAAAGGAACAGGACTTCTGTCACTCATTTCACCTATCAACCTTATCTTTCAATATAACCTACTTCACAAGATTGTTGTGAAAATAAGGGATATTCATGTATGCCATCATCAGTTCCTTGGGGAAAGGGAAGGATATGCTAATAGCAAATAGCTGGAACAAGTCTTTTTGAATCTACCCAACATAGCAGACATATCTCTGACTTTAGAGTTCATCTTCTAGCCTTTGGACAAATCACTTGTACCCAAGAACTATTAGACAAAAAACAAGACAAAACAAAACAAAACCACTCAGTCATAAGCCTATGAAAAACCATTAGGTCTATTAAGGAGCACCCACATTGAAGCATTTCAACCTGTTTCGCATGTGGACAAAGGAAACAACACACTGGCATTCTTCATGAACAACTTTAATAGGATCGTTCCATGAAAAGTCAGAACACACAACTGATACATAATTTAGGAGGGAAAAAATGTCTTCAGTGATGTCCATTATTGTTGTCTTTCTTTGGAGGGAAAAATGCATACTCAATTGCAAGAGATACCACGAAGGCTGCAAATCCCCATTTGAATCCTTTGCCGATAACCTCCATGAAAGTGACAGGTTTTGCAAAGCCACCTGTGTACCGCCATGCTTCATTGCTGGGGTTGATATAAAGACAAAAGATGAATAAAGACTGAACATTCTGCAACTCTACTTATTGGCCGATGAATTTAACAGAATATTCTGAAACAATATTTCAGTGAAAAGAGCTGAGTGATTTACCCTGTGTCGTTAGGAACAGTGATTTGGCCTGTGTCTTTACGGAAGTTCACAGAAGAATGTTTTCTGTCCTTGCCTCTCACTTGCACCCCCTTGAAAAATCTCTAAAGGTGGTCAGGGTGAACAATGTGGGGTAGAATGTGGGATATCTGAAGGAGCAGAGGAATTGCCTAAAACTGTGCTTAGATTTTACAATAAGCTCTACTAAATTTCACAAAAAGAAATTTTCAAACACCACAAAGGTGTTTTTTTTTGGTTATTATTCATTAAAGCGTGTATTTTGTGTATAGGTTGTTTATGGCTGGTAGCCTCTAATTACAATCTGTACAACTATATTCACAAGACATCATACAGGATTGTTTACTATAATCACTAAGTTTCCAGTTCCATTTTAGAATGAAACAGCTTTTGAAAGAACAGTTCTTGAGATGCTTAACACCATAATAAGTTCTTCTTTCAAATGTTCAAAACATCCTTTGCTAAGGATAACAACTTCTTCTCTTGCAAAAAACCTGCACTACACAACCGTCAAACACCATAAATAAGGGCTGGGGAAACTGTAGCTTATGGGTATGTGGCCTTCAATCTCTTTGTGGCTTCCAGATCACCTGGACCTGCCAATTCTCCCCCAAATGAAATATAAACCATTAAGTGCCCCCCAAATCCCCTGGAGCACCATTAGGCATGTAATCCTCAACCTTCTTCCTCTCCAACTTATGTAAACAATCACAAGTTAGCCGCAAAGAAGCAACTGGGGCCAGCCACAGGGGTGAAAATTTGCCTTCAGTACAGTTGCCTGCTCTGCTATAAATGCTGAATGTGAACAAGTATTGACAACTGGGGGACTAGATCATCACAGATAATTTAGATAATTGCAATGCTGTATACCTTTACCTGGGAATATGTCCACTTAGTTCAACTGAAGTAAATGTACAAAGGACTACACCGTTAGTTTAGCACTCAAGAGATTTACTTTATGCCTCCATGAACAGAGAGTTCTTTCAGTAAATAAATACTAATGTATGAAGAATATCTTTATAAATATAATTTGAAATGCTTTCCAAGGCATTACTCCAAATTTATCCTAATCCATTAAAACCTCCCTTATGCACTTGGGGCAAACGGTTCCCTATATTGGTGGACTGAAGAGTCTGTACTACAAAAGCTAGCACTTTATACCATTTTCTGGATAAAGAACTTCAGAGGCCATATATCTGGCCAACTTTGCAATGGTTCCATTTACACAAAAATAGTCATTAATAAATTATGGTTTTGTGGGGGCAGCCTTCTAATGGGAAAACATAATGCTAGTACTAATTGATGCATAGGCACTTGATCTAAGAGTACAAAACATTGCACAGTAAGAGTATGTTAGTAAATAATTCAATGGACAGTACAGTTTTTTCCACTTACGAATAGAGATAGCAGGTTTAGTCCAAAATTAATATTCTTTTCAGATGAGATGAACTATCACAGTATTATACCAGCAGTGAATAGAGTTAGGCAAGTGAGGTCTTTCTTAACTAAGTAATCCAAAAAAGGAAACCTTCTTGTCCTTCCATCTTCTCAAAGCAACAAAGTCATCCTCAGAACTGATTGACTAGTGCTCCCACTAGTTGCAGGCTCTCAGTTTGACACTTTCCAATGCAGAACACACAGCTGCTTTTAGGGAGGAGAAACCCTGACATGGGTTTTTAAGTCTCAATGGAGTGTGCTCCTAAAGCATCATTTTTCTGCTTAATAACTAATTTTATTTACTACAGGAATGGAGAACTTTTGGCTCTCAAGATGCTTTGGACTATAATTCCCACAGTCCCTTACTGTTAGCCACATGAGTGGGACAGATGGGAGTTGTAGGCCTCCAAACTATTGGGCCAAAGGCCTCCAAACTAGATTTGAAAGTTTTTGTATTTTTTTCTCTCTCATGACAGAAGCATGTGGCTGAGTAGATTACATTCATGGCAGCTCTTACCGAAGCCATGGATCCCTGAGACCTCGCCGAGCCAGCCTTTCTTGGACTTCCTTTAGCGGAGTACCTTCTATCTTCCACATTCTATAATCTGGAAGTTCCATTTTGCCATGTCCATGTTCATGTCCATGTCCCATGTTTCTAGAAAAGATTTGTAAAAAACAGCTCTCAAGAGGTATTCTTAAGATTTGAATATAGCGTATTGAATATACTGTTTTCATTAAAAAAAAATCTTCCCTCACTTTCAGCATATAAGGAACACATGTCAAACATCATTAGAAAAACTAAAAGAAAAAAGAACAGAATCTTTCTAATATAGTTTCAGGAAGACTAACAATGATTGGATGTACTACTTTGTTGGATTTAAGGCCCTTTAAGACAGAACAAAGTAAAAAACTGAGACTGCCTTTGTAAAATGCTGCTGTACTTGCACTTGATTCACTTAGCACCTGAAGCTCTCAAACAGTCACCATGGAATGAATGGGAAGAACAGTCTTGCTACAGGAGAGAACCATTTTGGTTTTTTTCTTTGTCATGCCTTTTTCGTGATCAGTTAGAGAAATTCCCTCTTGAATGCCTTTACATCTCTTTGTCAATTTCATCAAAATACGTTCCAACCTTCTGCTCCTGTAAGTCTTACAAGGAATGACTTCACCTGTGTTCTTGATAGAGAGTTACTGCTAGAGAGGAGAGGCTTTGAATGCTCGCCATTGGCTGTCATCCCGTTAGTGAGTTATGATGGTGTAAGTGGGACGTATGCCATCTCAACTCACATTTGTCGTTTTTATTGAGGTTGGAATTCTGTTGTGATCACAGAACCACCAACATTTCCCACAAACCTACCTTGTAAACAGTGAAGGTCCCAACATGGCCATTTCTTTGTTGTTGGAGAGTGGTGGAAAGGTCAACAGGGACACATCCAGCTATTCCCTTTTATCTGGACACACTGCAAGGATGTAATTTTTAGAGACTTCCAGAGGATCCCCAGAGGTTTTCCTGGATGCCTGCAGTATTTCCAGAGACAAGGAAACAGCTATACAAGTCCCTGCTGATCTTCATACTCTCCAATAGCCATGGGAGATACAACTACAGAACAGTGGTTCCTAAACTGGGTACCTGATGTTGTTGGGCCAGTAGCTCATTCAGTGCTTTCTAACCTGTGAATCTCATCTTCTGGCACTATCTCTTGTTTCTTCTTGGGTCACCTCATTCTGGGGTTTTCATGGTAAAAGATATTCAAATAGGGGTTATTGTGCCTCCTTTCGTGAAGTACTAACAAGTTTAACTATGATTCTACTGTCTCTGAGAGACACTGCCAATGTTACTTCTCACTATTACTGTTGTCTGGTTCCTCAGCAAACCCTCTCTGATTTGGGAAACCCTACCAGCAGCAGTGCTACCATCAGCATAGCCTCTTGCCTCACATGAATACACATTTATGTATTTGAACAAAATACATAAATAAAACATGCATACTTATTCCCAGTAATCTCAGTTTCTTGATTGAAAATGCAGCAAGCTTTGCCTGATCCCAACAGTTTCAGAACTGTGCTAGAAGACTAAACACATTGCTATCTGGTAACGCTTTGAATTTAATATCCTTGTCATGCTAAAGTACAACAAACAGACTGATCCCAGGAACTGGATAGCATAGTTTCTTTCTTAAAAAAGAACTCTGATCAAGGAAAAAGAATATCTGCCATTGTAAAAAGGCAATATGTTATTTAGTAGTTGAGAACTCCATTAAGTTGCATTTAAATGCATTAAGTTGCATTTAAATAATCTTTATTAGTTACAATTAATTTTAGATTTAGTCTTTGAGGGATTTGGATTCTAAGAACTGCTGTGCAAAGTCATGAGACATCAATTGCTTATGAACAAGATGTACTGACTTGCATTAGTCATACTCCAGATCTGTACATAAAAGAGATTAGAATAGAAGTTTTTATACACATAATCATCATTCTACTTTTGAAAGCACTTGTTTGACTCAGCAGCAAGATAAGCACATAGAAAAGTTTCTGCAAGTACAGGATCTAGAACTGTGCAACTAAAAGGTAACTAGTAAGTTCAATTAACATCTTTTCATTATTTAACACAGAAAATGTAATCGGGTATACCATTCAGTCTGCTGCCTACCAGACTCAGAGTTAGTGTTGGAGTTGCCCAGACTTTCGATCAGAGGTGATTTCAACATTCCATCTGAGACCAGTCTGTCAGGTGCAGCTGAGGAGTTCATGGTGTCCATGACAAATACATTCAGCAAGTCACACCCTTGATACTGTTTTCAGCTTAGAGCATATGGCTCTGTAGGCAGAGGTGATTAATATCTCTGAGTTGTCATGGACAGATCATTTTCTGATCAGATGTCTTCCAGAGGACCTGAGTGTTAGTATCACAGCTATCTGTCATTGCAGGAGTGGTGGATCTATTAAGATTGTCTGCCCTTGAAGGCTTAGAGGGTTGTATGGCTGCTACCACTAACAATCCTGTTGAAGCCCTGATCTATAGCAGCAGTCAAGACCAGACTAGAGCTATTGACACAATCATTCCCAAATGTTCTCTCTAACCTGTTACTAATTGGTCTCCTTGATATACAGAGGACCTCAGGGAGTTGAAATAGGCAGGATGATGACTGGAGTGTAGATGGTGGAAAACTCAATATGATATGGGATGGGAATAAGTGCAGCAAAGAAAGCCTTCTTCTCTGAATGTACTGCATCTATGACTTCACATCCAGCCAACCTATCAGTGAGAGGTTTAATTCAGGTACCCTCCATTCTGAATCCAATTCCAGAGTCTTCAGCAGTTTGCTGTGATGCTTTTATTGTTCACTTCACATGCTAAAACCTCTTGGATAACAGCCAACTTAGACACTATCATTATAGCAGAAGTTGCCAATGAAGTGCTCACCAGGCTTACACTGGATCAGTTTCAATTGGTGAGCACCACTGATGTGGATGAGCTGGTAGGGCAAGTAAGGAAGATAATGCTGCCTCAATCCCTGTCCTTCTTAGCTGGTCATCCAGGGAGGAGATACAATTAGATCTCAATTACAATGTATTATTAATGCATCTATCACAGAGGAAAGTTTTCCAATTTGTTTAAAAGACGTAGTGGTGCAACCTCTTCTTTAGAAGCCCTCCCTGGGTCCCTGAACTTTAATAACTAAAGGTGATTGAGAGGGCAGGTATTTTCCACCTCCAAGTAGTCTTGGATGATACACACTTCCTAGACTCATTTCAAACCAGCTTCAGAGCAGGATAGAGAACTGAGACCACTATGGTGACCTCAGTCAGCAGTGTTTGATAACATCAACCATGGTATTCTTCTGGAACGCCTGAGGGGTTTGGGAAATGGAGGCACTGTGTTTTAGTGGTTCTAGTCCTATCTCTTGGGCTGGTTTCAGATAGTGATGCTTGGAAATAACTGCTCCTCAAAAAGAGTTGCTTTAGAAAATATCACAAGGTACCATTTTATCTCCAATGCTGTTTACTATTTACATAAAACCACTAGGAGAGATCATCTATAGGCATGGGGCAGGCAGAATGCTATCAGTATGTTGATGACGCCCAAATATACTTCTCTTTGCCTTCAGGAAATAACATCAGCTAAGTGTATCTAATGGGTTAGATAAGGAAAAGCAAACTGAAAATTGAATCCAGACAAAATGAAAGCATTTACTGTCAAGAGTCCTAACCTAGGTTTGGACGTGTGCCAACCAGTCCTGGATGGGTTACACTCCCTTGAAAAACCATGTTCCCAGCTTGAGGGGTGCTCTTGGACCTGTCCTTCCAAATATCAGCCCTGACAGACCTGATGATCAGGAACAATTATTATCAGCTTTGGCTCTTACGCCAGTTATGCTCCTTCCTAGAATTGAGGGACCTGAAGATGGAACTGCATGTGCTACTAGCCCCAATGCTGGACTTCTGGAACACACTGCACATTGGGCTACCTCTGTACACAGTCTGGAAATTTCAGTCAGTTCAGAAATGGTAGCCAGATTGGTTCCTGGTACATCTGGGAGTGACCATTATTACACCAATATTAAAATCACGCCACTGGCTGCCAATTAGTTTCTGGGCAAAGTACAAAGTGTTGATTATTACCTTTAAAGCCCTACATGGATTTGGGTCTAAGTTACCTATAAGATCACTTTCCCTCATCTAATCCACTCTGTACATTTAGGTCCTCTGGGAGACATCTGCTTCAATCAGCCAAAACTAGACTGACTGTTATTTAGAGAACATTTTCTTTAGGCTTCCCCAGGCTGTGGAATGACCTACAGGCAGATATTCTTCAGCTCAAGATGATGCCTGAGTTTAAATCAGCAGTAAAGGGCTGTCTTTTCTAGTAGGCCTAGCCAGATTATTTTTAAATTATGGTTTTTAAAGCATTTATTGATGGATTTTAATAAGCATTGGTTTTGTATGCTCTTTTAACTGATCTTATATGTTATTGTTCCCCACCTTGTTCCACAGGAACAGGTAAGTAAGTAACAAATATTATTATTACAATATAATATAATTAGAAAGACTATTTTTGGACTACAAATCCCAGAATCTTTTAGCCATTTGTGGATTCTGTGACCTATAATTCAAAGCAGTATTTTTTCCAAGCTTTGAAATTTTGGGAAAAAAATTATTTATTGCAGTCACTGATACTTAAGCTAAATACAGATACAAGAGAATTAACTGTGACTGAGAAACAATAACGTTAACCTCAAAAACACATACTCAGGGTAGGTAAGGTTGCTATAACTTCTTGAATTACAACTCAAGTATGTTAGGTGAATCGGTGCTAATATGATATATTCCCTGCATACCATGCACTCTGATGGCAAGGCAGTTGCATTCTACATCAGTTGAAGCTTCTGAACAATCATCAAGGATAGCCCATGTAAAAAAAAAGTTACAATAAACTAAACTCAAGGTAATACAATCACTAAAGAGGTTTCCCTGCTTTTATGAAAAAGAATGTCAAAAATCTTTTGACCAGGTAGAGTTTGTTAAAGGCCTTTCTTGCCATTATTTCTGATATGATGAATTTGTTAGACTGACACACTAGAACTGAGGAGGTTCAAATTCCCTCTGAGTCAGAAAGCTCACAAGTCAATCTCAGGTGAGACGCTATCTCTCAACTTCACATTGTTGTTTTTTAGTTAAAATGGAGGGAGAAGAGAATATATCCCATGCACCTTGGAGAAAGAATGGGATAAAAGTAAAACAAAGTACTGCCAGACACAATGAGGAATTCAAGAACACCCAGAAACTATAGAGCTGAGTAACTGAAGAGATGGAGAACACAGGCAAAGCATATCCAATCAATATCATACCCATTTTGTCCGGATTCATTTTCAATCACTTTGCCTAACAACCAGTTCCTGACTATGGCCAAATACTGATGAAATGCTGAGCAACCCATAGTTTTCTGGCAGTCACCATGTCTTGTTCTCTAAATATCTCTACAAATATAGTTTAAGAGGCTCCTTTTCTTTATTTCAATAATTATATTTTATCACAAGAAGACCCTTTCATACACCCCATTTTCACCAACGTGTAAAGGGAGAATCAACATTTCATTGTTACAAAATGTTACATTTACATATGTTTCATTACACAAGAATAGCTGGGATAAAGGGACATCATAATGACAAAGCAGTCATAATTTACAGATTTATAAATTCTATAAATAAAAAATATTAATGAGAATCCAATGTAAATATTCATAATGGTGTAACATATTTGTAGCATCCAGTATACAGCATGTGGCACACCACTGCACTTACTACTTGTTACTGATTCATTCACATCAGTGGTATTAACTGATCAGTGTCTAGAGCCTTTTATTTCAGACTAGTGTATTTACCTGGTGTTGCCCAGGATTTTCTCATAGGTAACACCTGTTAGAAATACTTTAGGAATTACTTTACCTTACTTTTGGAGTTAGATGCGATTGAAATACACAGATTTGATATCCTGTCTCTAATTCCTCAAACTGTGTTGTCCAGTACCTGTAAGTTTTCTGGGATTTTATTTTCCTCTTAAGAACTCACCAAACTGTCTTCTCCAGTACTTATAGTTTTTCCCCATGCTCCCCAATCCAATCTGTATTCAGAGTTGTTAACATATAGAGGTTGGGTTCCTGAGGGAATACGCTGTCCTCTTCCTTGCTGCTAGGCATCATCTCCATAGCAACCAGCCTATTCCAGTACCTGTAACTTTTCCCCATATTCCCCAATCCAATCTGTATTCAGAGTTGTTAAAATACAGCAGTTGGGTTCCTGAGGGAATATGCTGTCCTCCTCCTTGCTCCTAGGCATCGTCTCCATAGCAACCAGCCTATTCCAGTACCCATGACTTTTCTCCATATTCTCCAATCCAATCTGTGTTCTCTGGCAACGTTGATGTACTGGCTTTTGATTTTTTTTGCTTTTTGTTGAATTCGTTTAACGGTTTTACATTTTTCTGGAAGCATTTTTTGTTTTGAATTTCAAGTTTAGGATTCCTCACATATGGAACCCACACAATCTATTGTGTGAGGTGAGAAGACCTTGTAACTATGTTGTGTATGTCACTTTAATTTTTCTCACATATGCCTCCTAAATGTTTTCTGGCATCCTTACTGATGGTAGGCCTCATCTCCATAGCAACTGGCCTGAGGTCCAAGAGCTCTTGGCTGAGAATTCTAAAGGCCCCTCCCTAAACTACCCAATCCCAGAATTCCATGGAATCTTCACAGCCAGCCAATCATGTGAGTTCTTCTTGCCTCACTCAGCCAATTGTATGAGGTCTTTGCCAGTCTGACGCAGACAAACTCACAGACAAACATTGACTTTTATATAGTAGATGTTACTCCATTGACCATAATTCTAGATTCAAGAATTACGGTCAAGAGATTCATATTCCAAATTAAAATTAAATAAGGGTAAACCTAGGAGCTCTTAAAAGGTACCGGCCATGAGTGCTGAGTATATCTCTGGCTTCCTCCTGATTACATAACTCACTGGACATCTGTATTTCATACCTGATTAATTCAAATTCAGTGATTTCCTATTAATCTGACAGACACAGTTCCTTCTAATGGCCAAGCCGCTTGGAAGAAACAGAAATGTGGGCCACAGTTTAGACAAAAAGATAACATTTAGACGGTTATGGTTACTTTATTGAAACATCAAATTTCCTGTTTCTATACTACCAGGTGTAGAGTCCTCATACAAATAGGGAACACAGGTTAAAACAGTGGTTCTCAACCTTCCTAATGCTGCGACCCTTTAATACAGTTCCTCATGTTGTGGTGACCCCCAACCATAAAATTATTTATTTATTATTTACAATGTCTCCCCCCCGGCAAAGGCCATCTCGCCGGCCAGGAACGGGGGGGGGCAGGGAGGGAAAGAGGAGCCACGCGTCTTCCCCCAGAAAAACTCCGAGAACCCCCCGGGCTCTGTTTCTGCTTCACTCTTGTTTCCGCTGGGGGGGGGAGTGGGAAAAGTTTCCAGAGTGTTGACCCTGGCCGGGGGGGGAGGAATCCCAATTCCTTTGTCTTTTGTGCCGGGCCCAGCTTGCCCCCCCCCAGAAAAGCGTTGCCTTGAGGCCCCCCGGCCCTTCCACAGCGCCCCCTCCGTGGTGAGTGGGGCAGGGGCCATGCTGAGGAGGTGGCCTGTCCCCCGTGCTGCTGCCGCCCCCCCAAGCTGGCCCGTCAGACGAGAGGTTCTTCCAGTAGTGGAGAAGGGGAGCGATTTCAGCCCCTTCTGAACACCTGCTGTGGCGAAGCTGTGGCCACATGCACTCCCACCAAAGGGGGCAGGAGGACACGAGCGTGTGGCTCGCGCTTGTGCACCACCACCGAGGAGAGAATGGAGCCTAAGACCAACGGAAATACGTATTTTCCGATCGTCTTAGGTGACCCTTGTGAAAGGGTCGTTTGACCCCCCCAAAAGGGTCGCAACCCACAGGTTGAGAACTGCTGGGTTAAAAGTTTGGACAGGATGATCAGCAGATTTTTAAAAAAGGAGGAATACAGTATTTTATTGCCATCTAGTTTTTACAACTACAGCCCTCAAATAACAGGTATGTTTTGTTTAACTGTCTCCTCCCCTCCACATTTGTGGCTTGTTTATACTGAGATTCAGAAACTAATGTGAACTGCAATACAGTAAGCCCCCCACATTTGCGGGTTTCACTTTTGCAGATTTGATTATTCATGGATTATTTGTCGTTGCCTTTGCTGCCTCCCTGTGACATTTTTAATAGGGACCGCAAGCCTCATGAGATTGAGAAACTGCGAACAAGGCTAGTAAGTCCCTATTAAAAAGGGTGTGGGGCAGCAGTGGAGGTGGCAGCAAGCCCCACTAGCCACCCACTTCTGCCTTGTGAAGGAACCCTGAAGCCTCAAAGGAATCCATGGTGGGTTGAATATGGTCAGCATACTTTTTTTGTGTCTTAAATATGGCTTGGAAGGGCCTAGAGTTATTCACTTTTTTTCACTTTCATGGAAGTCCTGTGCCCCTAATCCTAGTGAATGTGGAAGGATGACTGTATAGAAAAGGGTTCCTTGAAAATATGGAGACTTCTGATCCTGTCTTTCTTGCATCCTAGTACAACTAACAATGTAACAATCTTGCTAGTTATTAATTAATAAAAATATTTATGTCATGTTCTGTATTGCAAGATCTCAGGGCAGACTGTAAAGAAATTCACTTAAAAGCCATTTAGAATTTAGAAACAATTTAGAACAACTTAGGACAATATGAAATTATTTAAAACATTTAAAGGTATGGTGAACAAGCCAGCACAATTTAAAAACATGCATCTGTACAGATCTGGAAAAATTCATTAATCTTCAACAGCTGGAGCAGAAAGTCATGTTTTAATTTCAAGTTAAGAGTGAAGCTACCATTGGTGCCAGTTGAGTCTCCAAGGGCAGGGCATTCTGTAACTGAGATACCAGAGCAAAGAAAGCCCTCTCCCACCTCATCATGCAATGTATGTTACCCACTTGTGGAATACACAGGAGGGCCCTTTTAGCAGACCTCAGTTTTCAGGCAAGTGTATACAGAGAGACACACTTCTTCAGTTACTGAACTGCCAATTCACGTAGGGCTTTAAAGAGCAACAGGCATACCCTGAATTCAGACCAGAAACATATCTATTGGTGCTCTGCATGCTTCTTTAAAATCAGTGTGTTATTACCTTTATGAGATGTTCTTATTATTAGATGTTGCTGGGTATTGCTATTGTTTATGTTTAGTATGCAGAGATGAGTGAAATGCAAAACTTACAGCATACTAAATTATTTACTGAACTGTAAATGATGAAAATATAGCAAGCAAATTAATCTAGCTCAGAAATGTTAGGACTAGGTGAACAGAGCCACAATGACACAAAAAACAGCCATACACTATACTTGTGCAGGTTTTTCAGGTGGAAGGGCAGAACTGAAAGTGTTAGGAACCACAACAGACTGTCAACAAAGAATTGCAAACCTTGTTTCACAACAAATAAGATTTTCATCTTTCTAAGGGCATTTAGGACCAAACGATTAAGTAACTAAAATTGTAAATTAGTTTTCTCACATTCCACGGCAAGCTAAAACCCAACCTGTCAGATAACTCCTATTAGCCTCCATCATTGCTCGGGCAGATGGGAACTGCCATTCAACAACATCTGGTGCCATACTGGATCCCACATTTGAGAAAAAGGCGATATAGAAATAAAGTGACTGACATATTCTGCACTAGACTATTGTAGCACTATTATGCCACTTTCAACATGCTATGTGATCCTTTAAGGCCCCTCCCTAAACTGTAAACCCCAGGATTCCATAGGATGTTGAAAGTGGAATGATAGCACTACGACAGTCTGGTGCAGGAAATGTCAGTCATTTTATTTCTATATCGTCTTTTTCTCAAACGTGGGATTCAGTGTGGCTCCAGATGTTGTTGGAAATAATAATAATAATACTAATAATAATAAAATTTATTTTTATCCCGCCTCTCCCAGTGGAACGAGGCGGCATTACAAAAAATATATATAAATACATTAAAACATTAAAATGTACCCCATCCTCCCCACCCACCAACCCTTCTATCCCCCTAAAACACATTAATTATTAAAAACAAATTAAAAACAAAATTAGAACAAAGATGGCCACTGACTACACATTCCCCATCCTTGGCCAACAGCACTCCTAAATACCTGTGCATGTTCCCCTCTCCACCATCGGATCAAATCACTCTGCAGATTTTAAAGTTTCTTTCTTTAAGCTAACCGAACATCCATTTAAATCTCCCCGTTTCCCACGCCATGTGGCGTCCAGTTACGCCTTTCCTCCAAAGAATTATCCCACCCACCTATATTCACAACAACGCGCCAAGACAGGGTGGGCCTGACGAGCCCCTCAACCGTCCTTATGGAGAAAGCCCTCGGCCAGAAAGGAAAGGAAGGGGGGCCCAAGAGCTACCAGAAGGCCTTCTGACTTTTAAGATTACCACGGTGGGCCCAGCATCCCACTCAGGAGAGGTTCGACCGATTCTCCACTCCCTCCCCCCCCCCGACAGTAGACATTTTGGGTCTGTCGCCTAAGAAGGAAGATTTAAGGGGCGGGGGGGGCAAGGGAAGAAAGGACGCGCAACCAAGGGCGCCCTTACCCCGCTCCGGGCTGCTTAGTGACCCTTCGCCAGAACTTCAGGGAGCTTCACCGGAAACGGAAACCGCTCCGTCGTGGCCGTTACCAAACCTGCCCAGGAAAATTTAAGCCATTTCAAACGGTTCCGCGGCGAAAAGACAAGGAGGGCCGTTTCCGAATTTGGAGAACAAACCCGTCCTTCTTTCCTTTACTCTCTGACGGGCGGCGCTTCCGCCACTTTCCCTGTCAGTCGCCCCCTTTTCCTCCTCCTTCCCTTCTAGCCGGGAACGGGAAGGGGACCAATGGACGCCGCGCTTGTTGGAGGCGGGCCGCTGTCCAATGGGCGGGCGCCTTGTTGCGTTGCGGGGGGCTGCTGCGGCCGCGGCTGCTGACGGGGGCCGAGGGCGGCGAGTGGAGGGGGCGGAGGAAGGGGCGGAAGGAGGCGACCGCGGGGAGGAACCAGCGCCGGGAGCGATGGCGGCGGCGGGTCCGGCGCAGGGAGGCCGCTGAGCCTCGGCTCCAGGCTCTCCGTCCTCGCAGCGGGGCGGAGGAAGGACTCGGGTAGGCGACGCTTCTCTTTCTCGTCCTCTCAGCCTTCCCCTCCTCCCTTCGCTGCCGTGGGACTGGCGAGGTCGCCCGGAGCTCGGTAGGAGGGGGGACGGGGAGGGGGAAGCCGGGGAAGGAGGCGGCTGAGGCGCACCGCTTCCTGGCCGGGCGCGTTGGGACGACAGGAGGGGAGAGGGGCGCCTTCCTTGCCTTTCCGTTGCGCCCCGTTTGTAGGCGCTCGGTCAGTTTCTCTTGGAGCACCGTTCCCGGCTTTCCGCCCCTCTCCCTTCTATGGCCATTTCCGCACTCGCCTGTTATAGCGCGATGATTCCACTTTCAACCTCCTGTGGAATCCTGGGGTTTGCAGTTCCGGGAGGGGCCGGCCGGATTCCAGAGGAGGTTGAAACCCCAGGATTCCAGAGGAGGTTGAAAGTGGAATCATCGCGCTATAACAGGCGAGTGCGGAAATGGCCTATGTGTATAGATAGATACAAATCAGTTCGCCTTCGGAGCTTGGTTTGCCAACACCTCACTTGCATCCGTGTGCTTTCGCGATACGGTCTTCCCTCCACATTCGCTGGGGTTGGGGGCACAGGACCCTCGTGGAAGTGGACAAACTGTGAAGGACTCCAGGCCCTTCCAAACCATGTTTAGCACACAAAATGAATAGTTACCCTATTCAACCCACCGTGGATTCCTTTGAGGCATCAGGGTTTTTTCCACAAGGCAGGAGTGGGGGGCTGGGGGGGCTTCCTGCCACCGCCATTGCTGCCCCCGCATCATTTTTAATGGGGACTTACAAGCCTCGTTTGCAATTTTTCAGTCTTACAAGGATTCCTGTCCTTATTAAAAATGGCACAGGGAGGCAGCAGAGGTGACAGCAAGTAATCTATGGATAATCAAATCTGCCAAAGTGAAGCCCACCCATGTGGAGGGCTGACTGTCCTTCCTTCTCCGCTACAATGCAGCCGGGCAGCAACCACCTTTTTATTGGAGATAACCTGGGCTTTTCCCTTAGGGCGGCTCTTTGGACATGACAGATGTTTTCTTTCTTCTTTCTTCCCCCTTCCAACGCGTCTTCCTTCTTTTCCTCCTTTGCAAGACAAGTTTCTTGGTTCGTCCATGTAGATTCCTGCTCATACAATAACATACACCCCTCTACAGGCCCTCCCTCGAAATCCCACTGCTGCTCTCGGGACCTTTTATTCCAGGACAAAAAAGATTATCCCAGTGAGTCTTTGTGCTTTTAAGGCATTGCTTTGAAGACCTCCTGGTCTCAAGCTTGAAAAACCATTTATAGGCTTTATCATTTCTTGAAGGCACTTGAGGCCTCAGTGTTCTTACTAGGGGTAGTAACAGCACACTGTGTGCTCCTTTCCTCAAAATAAAAAGTGACACCCCTCCTCCCCACTTTTTCCATGCGGTACTGCCTGTTCTGATCTGTGCTTTAGTAATCACTGAGTTGTTTAACACCCCACCTTTTAGAAATCCAATAGAATCCCCTTTCTCATTGACATCCCTGTCTTAATTGCTTCTTGAGAATATTTGTTTTAACGTGTTAATGCATGATAGCATAGAAAATGCACCAGAGCAGATATATAAGTGAACATGGTAGAGATATTTCCATAGCTGATTATGTAACCCTTTGGTTATATTGCAATGCTGATGTTTCCTTACAGAGTTTTTACAGAGCACTCAAACTAATATAGATAATAAACAGGTAATATCAAAACTATAGTTGCTTATACAATTTGAGGGGAAAGGGCACCATATTGGCATTTGTATGCACAGTTTATAATATCTTCCTTAAAGTCATAGGTTGGGCTGTTGGACTTCAAATATGTCAGATGCTTTTTCAGGAAAAGTCAATCATACGGTCTATAAATTACTAAGTGAAAGTCTGTATTTCCTTAAGAAGGGACATTAAGTATACTTTGTACAGCATTCGTCCCTCAAATAGTTGTCCATAGGTAATATCTAGGTTTTTGAAGTGGTGAATTAATCATCTTACAAAAATGATACTAATTTGCAAGTGATGTGTCATTATGCAGACGTGTTTGCTTATTCATCTGGGCAGTGTAATGTGCCCCTTTCTCTTCTGCTGTAAGGCCTGAGTATGTAGTTGCTCTCCATTTCAGATCAAAGTTTTGATGCAGGCTAAGATCCTCTCTTAGCTAAACTGCATTTTACCATGTTTGTATCACACTTAAAAAAACGTATTCAGAACAAGCTTTCAATTATTTTAATCTTGTTTTATAAATTCTAAGAATGTTTTAATGGTTTGTTATAAGGTAAAAACTGGAGAAAAGAGCTTGGATCTAAATTGTTCCATTTAGATTAGTTTCTCCAATCCTTATTTCATTTCGTAGTTGATATTTGTTTTTCTTAGATAAGATCTGACAGATGGGTAGCCTCTTCAGTTCATGGGATGCAATGACAAGCTAGGTGGGAGTAAAATTGCCATTGCAGGCTTAGTTTTACATAAGATATAAAACTGATTAGTTTATATCTCTAGACAATAGGGAAGTTTTAGGTGGTAATGTATGCAGTAATTCTGCATGCTTACTGGCCTGTTATAGACATTAAATATATGGAGTTAATTTCAAGTGTATGTTTTGTTTTTTGGTATTTCAACATTTGTGATAATGTTGGTCATTTAAAAAGAACATATTATTTTATATGCTATTTTTGATTCATTGGACTTTGCCTTGGGGTATGGTCTTTCTGTACTGTAGTAGAATCTTCTTGGAGTAAGCAGCTGTTTACACTGATACTAAATGGACTAGATGGTGTGCAGTGATACACAGACACTGAAGGCTAAATCTGAGGGTTAGTCTCAACTAAAAAAGCCCCACTGAGCAAATGGAGCTTGTTAGCTCTGTGTTTATTAGAGTCTCATTAACTGAATGCGCCTGCTTTAGTCAGAACTCACAACTGGATTTAGCCCTCAGTTGCTTCTGGACCCTGGTTAAGCTATGCAGAATTGTCTATATATTTTTGTTAGTAATATGATCCTAGAAGTTAAGGGAATTTCTTTACTCAGAAGAATTTGTTATAATTTCTACTCAGTTTTGTTGAAATGTATGATAGCATGGAAGGAATGACTGAAAACATTGTAGGCTATTGTATCATCAGTAATTTGATCTTCAAGTCATTTTTTTCATTTTTTTGCCTCTGAAGACAGAATCTTTTGCCTTCCTCTCCCATGGTGTCATGAGCAATACTTCCTAAAGGTGTGTGGTGATACTCACAAAGAAAGTTGTGAAGGATCAGTAGTATTGTTCAAACAATATCAAATAAGGACAAGAATCTGAGAATTGTTATTTTAATTATAATTATGTTCTTTGTAAATGCACTTTGCCTTCTGCTGCACTATATCGGAACATATGCTGTTAGTTTGTTTGCCTGTCATTTAAGTGCTTTGAATTATTCTAAGATCTATAACAAAATGTGAAGATTAAACACTATAAATGTTAGCTTTGATCACTTGGCCTTCTGTAAAAGTTTGTGAATGAGTAAATATGTTGCAGCAGCCAGACGTACCCAGCTGCCAGACGTACACAGCTGCTTGAATAATATAGCAGTATTAGATTTGGGTACAGTTAGATGGTTGCTACTAAGCTGCTGTTTGTATGCTGACAAACTAGTTTGTGCCTTCTCTTCTAGCCAGCTATTTTTGTCTTGTTCTACTTTTGAGCCTGGTTTAGTTCCTGCACTCGAGTCACTGTTTGCCTTACTTGATCTGGGCTCCTTTGGTCTACTCTTGGCATGTGGGAACCAGCAGGTTGTCTGTGCTGGGAGGATTGTGGAGAGGTATCTTTGGGATAGGGTGGCATCATGAGTACATCGGGGGGAATGTTACTGCACTGAAATTCTCTTTTGCACACTTAATGAGAATGTAGGGAAACATATGTAAGGAGCTTTGTCTTGTTGGTCAGGGTTAGATGAGTGCACATTCAGTTCCTGCAGCCAAGGTCTGTGCAGTTATCAACCAGTTCTTTGTGATTCCACTTCCACTTAACTGACAACCTATGCACATGGAATAAGCAGTGAAAATCTCTTGATTTAAAACTGTTTGAAGCATTTTGGTGCAGTCTGTTGCTGTTCATATGAATCTGTCTTAATCAGCTCAGTAGACTAAACAATGTTTTCCTGTTGCCTTGCTCCCTTTATTTCCCATCCACCTTCTCCTTTTGTTAGCATAATGGGGAATAATGGGTATTACACTCTTCTTGAAACAATTTTTATTAGATTAAAAAAAAGTCTAGATGTTCCCTAGCTGGGACAGTAGTATGAGGAACTTCATCTTGTCTTAAATACTTTGCTCATAATTCTAAAAGAAAATATCTCCTAATCTATTTTTCATTTTTTCTGGAGAAAAAGAGCTTCAGAAAAATGGACTTCCCCAGATTTTTCTCTTAATCTCCCTCACCCTTTTGGCTAGGCCTTCACATCTCTACTCCTCTCCACTGCAGTCCCGAACATCTGAAAATCATCTCTTGAAGAAGAAAAATATGTCTTAGCCTTCAGCTGTTTTGAATTGTGAGGGCAAAATAATAATGGTGGTGGTACTCTCTGGATGGTCTTAAGGTGACAAACATCATTGTGTTCCTTTACAGTTTGTTTTGCTCTTGGTTTTGATCCCTGGTGGGCAAAGTGCAGCCTTCCAGATGCTCTTGGGCTTCTGCTGCGATCAGCCCTAATCAGCATAGCCAGTAGTGAGGAGTTTTGGGAGCTACAGTTCAACAGCATCTGGAGGGTTGCACTTTGCCTGTCACTAATTTGAATGAATATATTTAATAGAAAGTTGATACTGCAGAGTACAGCTTTATTCAATTGCTTATGTATAGTAGAGTAGACCAGTTGAATGTATGGTGTTTATATAAGTACTGGCTTGCTATTCAGCAGTTGACTTAGTGAGTGTATTCTGTTTGGGACTAGCAGTTGGATGAGGGCCTTCAGTTCTTCAACAAGTAATGACTTGGGCAAGATGGTCTCCTACAGAGGGAGGGATGATCTTCACGTTTCAGAGGGATGGAAGTGCAACTTTCTTTTGGGTATCTTAATTTATTTTTGCCTTTTTTTTTGAAACCTATGTTTTGGAAATCACAGCCCTAAACTTACGATTTCAAAAGAAAAACCCTTCTACCACATTAGGAACTGGTAAGCCAACCCTTGAAAGGCAGCTGTTACATGTAAAGTATTTTCTCTTTATTAACAGCCTCATGTCAAATTGGAAAATTGCTTTTAAAATTGTAAACAAAAAGCTATCTCCAGCTCCTGTGTAATTGGTTCTGAAAATGGAGGACCAGCCCCCTTGGTTACTGTGAGAGCTGTCATTAGCAGGAGTACAGAATAGTAGTATAAAATACATATTGAATGCCCCTTTGGTTTGTGAACATTAGTCAGGATCCAAAAGCTGTGGGGTTATTTCTGTAAATGTGGAGGGGCTTATGATAGTCACCTACTCATGTCACAGGGAAGAAAATTTGTAAATTTCTCTTCAAGCATATGAATTAGGTAGCATTCCATTTCTTGTATGCATTTTAACTCGTAATCTGTTATGAAATTTTGATTAATCTATCATGTGCACCTTTTTAATGTTCATATTTTAGAATATATTATCTGTTTGAATAATATCTCAATTCACATTTACTCTCTTTAATGAAATGAATACTTGTTCCTGAAGACTTATCTGATTTTTAAAGGCTTTCTAATAGGAGAAAATTGTTGAAGAAAACAGGATTATTGACCTTATCTGCTAGGAATGGATTTTCTCAATTTTCTTTTAAAACTATAGCTCACTGGTTGTATAGGTATCAATAAAACTAATTGAAAAAAAGATTTTTTATATCAAAATCGGCATCTGTTAGATAATCCTGAAATTATTGTTTAGAAATAAAATCCCACAGTGCAATAGATACAGGAGTGTCCAATGCTAGAACTGAACCTAGAATATTAGGGCCCTTTCTTTCTCTCTCTCTTTCTTTCTTTCTTGCATATTTGATTGCCTTTTAGCTCACAAATGAAACAGTAGGTACAGCAGAATATTATCTAAGTGCTGTTCAATATTTTTATCAATGACTTAGATGAAGGAATAGAGGGCATGCTCATCAAATTTGCAGATGATACCAAATTGGGAGGGGTTGCTAATACGCCGGAGGACAGGATCAAAATTCAAAATGACCTAGATAGATTGGAGAGCTGGGCCAAGGCGAACAAAATGAAATTCAACAGAGAGAAGTGTAAGGTCCTACACTTAGGTAGAAAAAATGGAATGCAGAAATATAAGATGGGGGACACGTGGCTGGATAGCAGTACGTGTGAAAGGGATCTAGGAGTCTTCATAGATCACAAGCTGAACATGAGTCAGCAGTGTGATGCAGCAGCCAAGAAAGCCAATGCAATTCTTGGCTGCATCAATAGGAGTATGGTGTCTAGATCGAGGGAGGTACTGGTACCACTCTGCTTTGGTTAGACCCCATCTTGAATACTGTGTCCAGTTCTGGGCACCCCAATTCAAGAAGGATATTGACAAGCTGGAGCAAGTCCAGAGGAGGGCGACCAAAATGGTGAGAGGCCTGGAAGCCATGCCCTATGAGGATAGACTTAGAGAGCTGGGTATGTTTAGTCTACAGAAGAGAAGGTTAAGAGGGGACATGATAACCATGTTTAAATATTTGAAGGGATGCCACGTAGAGGAAGGAGAGGGCTTGTTTTCTGCTGCTCCAGAGACCAGGACAAGGAGCAATGGATTCAAGCTACAGGAAAGGAGATTCCACCTGAACCTCAGGAAGAACTTCCTGACAGTCAGGGCTGTCTGGCAGTGGAATCTGCTGCCTCGGAGTGTAGTGGAGTCTCCTTCCTTGGAGGTTTTTAAGCAGAGGCTTGATGGCCATCTGTCGGGAGTGCTTTGAGGGTGTTCCTGCATGGCAGGGGGTTGGACTGGATGGCCCCTGTGGTCTCTTCCAACTCTACATTTCTATGATTCTGTGATTCTAAACATGGAGTAAGAAGTTGCAGATAGCCTCAAGCTTCCACACTGTTGAAAGTTTTGGGGAGATCTTGTTCTCTAATAGAGAATGATGTCATGAGTTTTGGAATATTATGTATTCAGTGATGAGTTTCAATTATTTTTGTTTTGTTTGCTTAAACAATTCACTAGAAGCATTTCCTTATACATGTATCTATATTGGGAGTATGCTGTATTTGCTTTATGAGACCTTTGCTTCATTGACCTCCCTAAATTAAATTCTATTTTCTCTGCATACCAGCTGTTTGACATGCTAGGTAGCTCAGGGCTACTATGATATAATAATCTTCTCCTCCTTTGTTCAGGTGATGAGATGAAGAACTGGAAGAATGCTGATTAGCTAGAGCCTTTCTAGCTAGATTTTGTATGGAATGAAGTAATGTGCTTGCAGGGATTCCCTTTTGTAGTCCCTTTTTGGAATTGGTCCCACTAGTCAATAAACCTCTGCTCAAAGTGTATCTCTTACAAGAGAAGACTTTAGGCACTTAATCTGTTCTGCACTGTCATGTGCTCTCTCATGCTTTTCATTCTCAGACTGAATGCCTGACTCTTCTACTTTATGCAAATATTGGACATATACTCTGCCCACCTTGATAATGAATGACCAGTAACAGATAACCACAAATTGACTAACTCTCATACTAAAGCTCCCAACTTTGGCATGCTTACTTTACAGTAGGTAATACTGAAATTAGAGTGACTTGGTTCTGAGTAGAACAGGGAAGTATTCAGGTGCATGATAAAATTTCCAGGAAGAACTGCCTGCCCTATCTCACCCTCTTCATTTTCTCTTCTTAGCTATTCAAAGAAGAGCAGAGTAGCAAATTCAGTGCAGCATCCCAAGCCCTGATGGCTCATACCAGTCAGATTTGGAGGTAATGGGGCAAGTGTTTTGTTTTTTGTTTTTCCTACTTCATTCTGCTGGTTTCAGATCTGAGAGATCTAATGACTGTACCACTTTGGGGATCTTGAGGGCTTTGGCTCTTGGGGATTCAAGGCTGCTGCTTCTGCTGCACTGACCTTGGCCACTCACAGTGGTGGCAGCAGGAAGACTTCTAGTGGTGGCTTTCAGTCTACCTGAGCACAGCCTCTACTGTGGCAGCACCTTTCTAGGTAGATGTTCTCTCTGCTGGCAGATAGAGAGTCACCTCTTCCATATCCTGCTCTCTTTCAGCCATTGACAGTAGGGTTTCAACTATATGACAGTAGGATGATAACTCTGAATTACTAGACTCATGCCCTGTTTGATTATTGGTAATGAAAAATTGGCACAACATAGTAACTGTTTTCAGCAAGGATATAAAAAAGGATATAAAAAAGCAGAATTTATCCAAGTAAAGAGGTCTTAAACAACTAGAAGTATTTATTAAACTTTGCAGATAATCGTGAAGTATATTAAAACATGCAGTATTGCTTAATGTTTGTTTATACATGCCCTGCTATTTCTTCCCAAATTTACATGTTTTTCCTCCTCCTCCCTTCTCCACTCCCACCAGTGTGTTCTTACTTAAAAGCACAAGCCTAGAACTGTACTTATTACAGCTCTGTCTGTGATGCTAAAATTGTTGCTGTGCGTAGAAGAATATTCTGTCTCTGGTTGAAGTTAGCTAGGTACAGTGTCTGCACCAACCAAACATTGGGTGTAAAATAATTATTCTATTATAGATGTTCTATCTAAAGTGTGTTTAGAAATAAGCAGAGTTGATATGTTTAGTTTTGGAAATGTTTAAGTTCAGTTAGCTAGGATTTAAATGTTACAGATCTCCTTCCATGTATGGACTCCCTGTTGCAGCCTCTTTTCTGTGATATGTCAGGCAGAGACCGTTCCATGTTTTCAGTATTTATTCAAGATTTACCTGTTTACCTTGACTTTTCCCAACAGTTAATTAAGTTGAATCATTGACTGTCTTAAGGAACCTACTACTTTGTAATATTATTGTATTATTATGGTACATGTGTTATAACAACAGCAACATGATGCTTTATTGTTTAAATGAGATGACATACATATCTAAAATTGGAATGGGCAAAGTGTGACCTATGTATGTACATGTCTCTACCCTGAAAAAAAGAACTGGAAAAATGCTTGTGTTCCTGAAGGCTTCCTGGTTCTGTATCTGATGTGGTTGCAGAGAGAGAGCTTGAAGAAGGGAGAAAAAGAAAAGTGGACCAGATCTGCTTCAAGTTTACATTTAAAAAGATTGACATTTTCAGTTGAACTGCAGCTCATGGGAGGTCCTGGAGGCTGAAAATTAGCCCCCTGCCTTCCTCAGCTGCCCATTGCTGTTCTAAGTAAATAAGAACCTGGTTTCTGACCAGTTGTGTTCATACATAGCTGTCTTGTAAGTACCGGCATTCTTGCGTTTTATATTATAAGGTTTTATTTTATAATCTTGGACAAACTATAACAGTTTCAACTTGATCTCAGTGTTCTGGTTTATAAGGTTGTCTTTTTGTCTTATAACTCTGCATTCTTGGGCTTTGTAGCAATTTTTAAAATGAATCCTTTTTTCAGATTTATGTAATGCTTATATCTGGATTCTTTGGAGTCTGTAAGACAGGGGTGTCAAACTCAATTTCACGTAGGGCCACATCAGCGATATAGTTGCCCTCAAAGGGCCATTCGTATCTGTAAGAGTATGTAAATATATCTACGCTTTTACTGTATTAAATAATTGCCTCTGCATTCGATTATTACTGGTTTTAGTAATAACTAGTTCTGAAACTAGAGGTCTAGGAAAAATAATGGCAAGCAGATATTCAAGTGTACAAGTATTGTACAATTTATTGAAAAATGAGTTGTGAAAAAAAAGTTATTTTTTTAATCATCAGACAAATATTACTAAGCACTGTTTGTTACATGAACTTTGTTTAACTTTTTGGGCCCAATTGAGACCCTCTCTGTGCTTCTTTCTGCTCCCCCCTCCACTGTGTCTCTTTCTCCCCCCGCCCCTCTCTGTACCTAGTGAGCCTGATCCCCACAATTCAGGCCCCCAGCTGCCAGTATTCTGAAGAGAGGTCCAGCAGCCAGCACTTGCGATCAACTCCTACTGCTGATTGCTCCTCTGTCCAATTCTTGCAATCCACACAGAGCGTTGCCATGTTAACCTGTGGCAATGCTCTGAGGGTGAGAGTTGGACAGAGGAGCAGTCAGAAGTAGAAGTAGATTGCGAGTGCTGTCTGCTGGGCCCCTCTTTAGAACACCAGCAGCCAGGGGCCTGCAATGTGGGGATCAGGCTTGCCAGGCAGGGGGAGTGCTGTAGCTGCAGGAGATGTGCAAGGGCCACATGAAATGGCCTTGTGGGCCAGGTTCGGTCTGCGGGACTTATGTTTGACACATATGCTCTAAGAGCTTCAAAGGAGTACTATCTCTATTACTTAGGTGGACAAAGTAATTGAATAGGAAGGTTTGAAAAGCTGATCTGTTGATTATTAACAGTTATTTTCACAGTGGTCTTTGGTCATTGCCACGGGGCAACCATAGTTAGTGAGTCTTTAAGAGTTCAGCTCTCTCCTCTTAGTCATCAGAACACATTTTACTTTTTCGGAGGAAAAAAGAAGGGTTGTCAATCATGGCAAGCAATTTTTTTTGCCACTTCTCAAATGTACCTGCCACCAGGGCCCACACAGGAAGTCAAGTGTTGTCTTCCACCTCACCTCAGCACTGGTTCCCGTGTAGTAGCTGTTCATTGCTCCTGTTTACTACCTCATTTTCCCCCATTGACCTCATCTGACTGAAATGGCTATATCTGGGGTTGCAGAATTCACATAGTATTCTTCCTACCTCTTCCTCCTTTCTAGAGAATATCACCCAGGCTCACACCCACACTGCTTTTCAGAAGCTGGGGATAAAATCTGTTAGGATCGCCAGCTCAAATTGTGGTGATAAAGAACATATCTAAAATTTCTGTCCAACTTTTTAAATCTAAAGCAGCTTGCAGTTTAGAAAAGAAGAACACACACAACATTAATAACTCAGATCCCTTGAAAGGCTTTTGTGAAATGTTTAGAAATCTTTGGTTTTTGAAAACAATGGACAGAAGTTTGTTACTATCTTTGTTGAATAGCATTCAAGAGCAATAAGTTATTTTTATGTCAGTTTAATGTTAAATCAATTATATTAACTGCAAGAGAAGCATCTGTTTACAGCTTGTGTTTGTGCTACAGGGCAATATGTACTGGGCAGTAATAATACATCTATGTTTGGTATGTAAGCACAATGTAAAGGTGGTATTGATTACTGATAGGTTATAAAATCAAAGATAACTGTATATAATCTCATATCAACTTGGTAATACTAAATTGGTAATAGTTGCCAATTAAAGATGAACTAAATATTGCCATATAGAAGGAGTGGAGCATTCTAGCCTTCTGAGATGTTTGTGTTAGTTCTTACTGTATTTTATAATCTTGTGAAAGCCACTTCAGAATATAGAAGAACAGGTAGGGTGTAAATGTTCTAAATCAGTGGTTTTTAATCTTTCCTTGACCAGGGACCCCCTTTAAATATCTTTTGTTACTAAGATCCCTAAGACTTAACTCAAAATTTGGAACCCTACCATGTATCAAATATTTATTTAAATTTGCTCATCAAGTGTCTTCAAATTGAGAGGGAAGGGAGAAATAAGTAAATGCACACTTCCATAACAGGAACTTTTCTCCTGCTTCTTCCTGATAGTTTAAGACTGGAATGGATTGAAGAGCATTGTGCAGGCCCAGCCAGCCAGCATTTGCCCTTCCCTCTTTCTCTTCCTCCCCTCTTTTCCAGCCATCCAGTCAATCAAAAATGCTCAAGCACTCCCCGCCCCTTTTTTTTCTTTGCTCTCTTCACTAGCAGGAGGAAAGAATGAGATAGGCAAAGGAGGGAGGGAAAAAGGCAAAAAAAAAAGTGGTGGTGTTTGAGCTTTTTTGATAGTAGACTGGACTGCTTTCTGCTGGGAAGAAGGGTGGCTGTCAGCTCCACTGTCACTCAACTGCTGAGTCTGCCTCCTGCCTGTAGCCTGCCTGCCTCCTTTGCCTTCATTCCTGTCACATCACCACTCCATTGCAGAGGAGGAGAGAGGCTGAGCAGCCTTTGAGCTTTTCACAGACCCTTTGTGAGGGCATTATGAATGTTGCGGGGTCCACAGACTCCAGGTTAAGAACCACTCTCCTAAATAAATGTGTGGCCCTTTCTTGAATCCTGCATACATCATACTAAAAGAGTATAAGCACTGAAAGGGATTTAAATAGTTATTTCAGATACTGCATGGTATAGCCTTAACAACCATCATGCCCTGAACATACCCGATATGCCTGATTTATAAAGGTAAGTAAGGACAGGTGTGATTACTTCTTGGATGGAAGATCACACAAAAGTACTATGGATTTCCAGACTGGGCTAAGAAAAAATCCTACCTGAAACCCTGGAGAGCCTCAGCCAGTCATAGTTGACAATACTGGCCTTGGTAGACCAGTGGTCTGACGTGGCATAAGGTGATTTCCTATGTTTCTCTGGTGATATGCTGCTCAAAGTGTTGGGGGGCATTTTTGCTGTTTATTGAAGGACTTACATTTGCCTAAAGTATTTCTTTGGATCCTACCTGGAATATACAGGAGTCTTTTCCCCTTCATCTCTGCCATCTTGTTGGAATCCCAGCATAATCTGAAGATTTTATAGTATGTTGCTGTAGTTTGAAGTTTAGAAGAGTTACTTTTCAAACTACAGCTTGGAGAATCCCTTAGTATTCTGGGAGTTTTAGTTCCCAAAAGTAACTTTCTTGAGCTTTGGGGCACTGTGTGGTATGTCACATTGTGAATCTAATCATATTAGCTAGATGTTCAGTTGAGCCATGTATCTTTTTTTCCCCTCAGAATGGAATGTTGTTGAATTTCTACAATGTAAATTCAGCAGGCTATAATTTTTGGTCCGCTTTCATAGTCAGATGGAAAATTGTTGCCACCAGGTTACTGCTGCTTCTGGCAATAGTATCTAGAAAAGTACCCGTGCCACCATTCCTATAGGGAAAGGGACACAGAGCATGCCAAGTTTGCCTGATGTTCAGGAGTGCTTGACAGCCACCACCAGGGAACCCCACTTGCCTTTTCCTGTTTGAGAACAGAGAGACTGAAGGTGAGGAAGCATTGGTGACAGAGGTGTGTAGATACCTTGGCAACTCAGTTACCAAGCAACACCAGTCTTTCTCCCAGCATGGACCTGGGAGGAGAAGGGGATCACTGGACAATTGCTGAACAATCCTTGCCTTCTGAAGTTCCAGGCTATGAGGAATGCTCTTCTGTGGGATGACCTCACTCACCCTGGCTTAGGAAGTTTTTGGAGGCTATGTATAAGCCCTAGGGAATTGGCCATAGTAGGAAGGCAGAAGATAGTCGATGCATGGAGAAGATCTAGGTCCAGTCTCTGTCTGCTGTGTTGAGAGGAGTCTTGAATAGCAAGGATAGGGGAGACCTCTTCCTGAGGCTTTTGAGAAAGTAGTTCTCAAATGATGCATCTAGTGGGCTGATGGTCTGGCTTGCTTCAAATACTGTTATGTGTGTTTGCTTTTTGTATCACAGAGGGTAAAATATAACCCTTTACCACTAGGTCTCTGACAGATTTCTGAGTAGCTCAGTTCTGAACTCTTGCATTGCTGGCTTCAGATCTGAAGAATAACTGTAACATGGAAACAATAGACAGCATTGTGTTTAACTATTCAGTAGCAGTGAATTATTAAACTAGTATTAGAGAGTGAAGAAGCTAGTTTATTCTTTTACAGAGCAGTGCCTTGTTTTATCTATTGCTGCTAGTATGTTCTGTTAAATGTCCATAGAATGTGATAGGTTGTTTCTGGTGTTCTATGTATGCAACTTTTTAAAAGAATATATTTTTAAACAGTAATGGCCCCCTTCTTCATTATCATTACAGATTCCATGTAATTGATACCTGACCTTAATATCATGTAAGCTGCTCTTCAGTTAGTGAGACTGTTCATTTGTGCATACAGCATGGGTAATAATTTTCTGAGCTTCTGCTTGATCTTCTTGTGAATCTATGCTCTGGTTTGAGACTACCATTTTTTAGTTAGTTGTAGTATTGCTGTAAGCAGAAAAAACTTTCTGTCCTTTATAGTAAGTCATTCTGTCACTGAGTGCATTTCCACTTTGGAAAAACACAACATGGGAAATAGACCTGAGGAAATAAATGTAAAGTGCATCTTTTACTTTTATGACTTACTGTGGAATACTTCAAAATATATAAAGCATCCTTTTCCAGCAGTGGTCTCCCAGATGTTACATCATTTCAAACCTTTTGGTATGGTATCTGAAAATGATGAGAGCTGTGGGTGAATGACATCTGGGAACCCAAAACTAGGGAAGAATCACAAAGAAAGTGTATGATTATTAATGATGAAAACGTGTTAAGTTAATTGTCCTCCTAAGTGAACACCATCACATGAGGAAACCGGAAAAGAACTGAAGTTGTCTTGATCACTTTGGCCTGCATTGGGCATTCTTCTCTGGTTATTGCTTTATTTTGTGTTTACTTCAGGTTTGTGATCTTTTGTGACATTCTGTAATGAAATAACAATGAAAAGGGTCCATATATAATACCAAGGTACATTAACTTCTAGAAGAATTAAACAGGTTTTGACTCTCAAATTCATTAAAAAAATATCTTCAGTGAGTAAGGATAGTATGTAGGCTTAAAGCTATTTTTTTTTTCTTGCCTGAAACAAATTACTCAGTTCTGTGTGTTATGTTCATTGTGAAATAGATAGCTGACCAATGCTTCTGGTTTATTTTTTGTTTTTGGTTTTTTTTGGGTTTTTTTTAAAAAAAACCATAGAAAGCCATAGAAGTGCTTGGTTTTTGCTGTACCACTTGCATCTCATCCCTGAAGATTTACTTGGGCTTGAAGTGTCCAGTAAATGTTTGTTATATATGGATATATCATATTTTGCAGCATTGTTCACTCTCATAGAACAAGTCTTAACAATATGTCACCAGTTCTTTCTGAAACTAGTTTCAACTGTTTACAGCTCCGTTGCCTTGTAGCATGGGGTAATAACTAACAGATATGCTAGGAACAATAGCAATAATAATAGCAGCATACCTTACATTTCATTTCTTGTTGCTAATGTGGTTATTACATAGTAAAATTGTGCATGTATATGGCAGCTCATTTTTGAAAGAGAAAGTGATTACAATAGTATAATAGGCATTGATTTAGTTTTAGTGATTTTACCGGAACCTGGGAAGTCATAATTTGTAGCATTTTTTGTTCCTGAATAAATGTCTCCTTCTTGTCTAGTTTATGATTTTTCTTGATCAGGTTTGCTTGTTTTTACCTGTTGGTTTTGATTCCCACCTCATTTTAAGCATTTGAACACAATTTGTGAAAAGCCAGCCATTTCCTTCATCAGTTAGCTATGTTGTCACTGCTTGCAGACTTCAGTTCACAGCTTAAAATCTTCCTGTTCAAATGTGTGTTTCTCATTTCTGTAGATTTCTAAAGGTTCTGCCACCAAACCACTAATAAGGGTGAAAGTATAGATCATAGTTACAGTAATGATAAGGTTTAAGCACCTTGCTTTTTCTGTGTATGTCTGTGTGTTTCTGGCGTAAAACATAAAGTGACTTTGTTTGGCTTAACGATGCTCACAGAGTTTCTGCTGTACTTTAACAAATTATGTTATGTGTTGGGCTTTTCAAACATTACTTAAGATAGTTGGCTGCTACACTTGTATACTTCTGCTAATATGTACCATAAATCTGAACATGTAAGGAAATCTGAAAGAGGCAAAACAAAGCATCAGATTAAAATGACAGTCTGTCTTTTTCTGTTAAAGGATTGTTTTAATTGGTTTCTTCTTTTTATACTTCATTATTTACTAAGTACTGAATAATCATCTTTGTCACAGGTTTTCTTGTTAACATTACTCATCGAAATATGCTCATGCTACAAAATGATATTGTACACAATTGCTGCTCTGTACTCAAACTAGAGCTCTCAATAAAACTTTAAGGTGTGTGTCTTCTGATTGCCCTAACATAATTACACAAACAGGATTTTTTTTAGTACTTTGATTTCTTGCCTTCCTTCCACCATGAAACTCAAATATTACACTCATGTTTTATATGTGGTCTGCTTTCCAGAGAAGGTTCAGGCCCAGACCTGCTTAGCCTCAAGTAGGTGCATCACAAGTCATGGCAGCATAACATCTTCAGTGAATGGTTCAACTGCAGCCCCGCCCTCAAAAGCAAGTTTAGCTGATCAGTAGTGCTCATGTAGGGTGGAGAGCAGATAACGTAAGATGGGAAGCTAAAAACCCACCGGATGTCCTCTGCCCATGTCTGTTTCTATTACAGAACTTTCCCACTAACCCAGTTTGTTTGCCTCAACCCTTCATTTTCATTGACACTGTCAACAGGAGATATGGATAGCCTTGCTCAAATACCTTGGCACATTTAAGAGGCTGACAGAACCAAAGTGAATGTAATTGTCTTCTGCTTTATTCCACTACTGCTTAATGGAGAGGGAACCTTTCAGTGCCTGAGTCACAGGTGTTTGGTTTAGCTGGATGACAGAATGGCAACTTCTAAGTATATGGTGCCTTCCTTACAACTTAAGACATATATAAATTCTTCCTATCTTGGTTGACTGTGAGAACATATGAACACTTTTGAGAACAAAAACTAATGTGGCTGCTATCAGTGAAGTATTCTTCTTTCACAGTGTCAAATTATGTATATGGGAGAGTGTGATATTGTTGTTCTTTAATGGCCCAAATACAAATTTAATTTTCCCATGTGGCTTTGGGAATTGTAAGAGTATGTGTGATTTTAAAAACTGGAGAACAAAAGGAAGTATGCATAATTCCTTCTTGGTTTATGAAGTTTACATTTGAGAACCAAATATGCTAAAGCCAGTACAGATTAGCTTCTGGGCTTGTATGTGATAAAAGCTCAGAATCACAACATAGTGAACAGAAGTTACAGTGGGTATTGCTCAGTAATTTATCATACTGCATCACCCCACTCACAGCCAGAGAGGCAGAGGAGGCTATTCAAATCCCTTCCAGCAAGGAAAACATCAAATGTCAAGGGGAAGCAGAATGGTATCCCTTTCTTTCCACTCCACTCCCTCTCATTATGTACACCTTCAGGGAAATAATAGTAGTCATATAACACTAGCATCTGCCTTTAGTTAAGAGAACAAGTGGCTGTAGTTGTTTATATATACTGAAGCAGATGTGCAATGTGCATATCCCAAAATATGAATGTGAAATGACTGACATTTGGAGAAAGTTCATCTGTATTATTTTTCACATTCTTAAAACATTTGTTTGGATATATCTAGATGCTTAATGTAGCAGAACAGATGTGTTTTAAAAGGCAGAAGTCCTTTAATCAGACTTCTTTATCAGACAGTCTTTTATCAGAAAATGAGAACAGGTCTGGGAGGGAGAAATTCCATGTGTGAGGAGAAGTTGTTTTTTTTTTAAAAACTGGACAAGGCAGTATTCAGTATTACATTTTAGCAGAAGAGCAAACCCTTTACAGGAGTTGAAGAAAGATGGATTGGTAATCTGTTTCATTTTGCGTTGGTTGGGTTATCACACAGTAGCTGATGAGAGTGTTTTAGGCTTAGTGTAGGATGACTACATGATGTTGTTTCTAGGGAAACTGGTGGTGGGAGCGTGTAAAAAGGTAAGGAAATCTGTTCTCATGAAAAGCATTTATAAGCAATACTTGTATCACATTGAGTTGCTTTACAAGATACTCATTTATTTTTGTGGTCTTATATTTTTTTCTACTGTTTAGTTCTGTTTTCAGAGACTTCCCATGATGGACTGTATTCTTTCAAACATTTATATTAAAACTAAATAAGCGGCTGTTGATGAAATTTTCCCATTTTTTACTTAGACTTAGCATAGGTTTGAGTCCCTGATAATACACGCAATGCCCATGTTACATGCTAATTACTTTGCTTATAGATTCATTTGTTTGTTGGTGATAATAAGTGTGGAACAGAAATTAGTATGTACATAGTATCACTAATAAATATAGAGTATCAGTGAATGATTGTAGTAACCTTATATTCTGCAGCTTCCTGTGCTTTCATTAATGGTGAGATGAATCAGGACTGTAGTGTCATCTTCCTTTTCATTGTTTAAATGTAGAACTATATCAGGAGATCAAGGAAGAGTGTAAATTATTTTTATTTTGCCGGTGGTGGTGACTTCTATTTCACTATTTCCCACTGCAGTTATGTTGCGAAGTGATTGCTTTTGTATCTGAAGCAAGATGCTCAGAGGTCTGTGAAACAATAAATGTCTCCAATATCGTGGCTGAAATCCTGCTGGTGCATTATGCTGGCATAGATGGTGATGGCTGGAAGGAAAAGGCTGTGGAGACTGCAACTATGAAAGAAGCGAGGCATTGGAAAGAGAGCTGGCTTAGAGGAACCAGATTTTGTCTGCCTTCTTTCATTGCTGCTGCACCACAAATATTGTAAGCCCCCCAACTTGTATTTAACACACAAAAAGGTACCTGTACAGGTGGGGTGGCTGTTCCTGGAAGCATGCATTCCCTTGTTTGTTCACTTGCGTGTGCAGCAGAAAAGAAGGGGATGGGACATGTGTCCCCTTTCCCCCTCTGTTCTCCCCAAACAGGCTCCTCCTGTCCCATCCCCTTCCCCTCTTGCCTGCTCATGTGACTGAATTTGTGCACTCTTCTTGCATTGCATTCCCTTGCCAGCTGAGGGAGTGAGCAAATACATCCTCCTCCCATCGCTTTCCCTTCCGCCCAGTAATCCATGAATAATCAAATCTGTGAATGCTTAACCCACAAATGCAGAAACCTGACTGAAGTCACTCTGCTGATGTATAAGCACGTCATGTTTTGCTTGCCATTGCTTTGTTTCCTTTGAGTCATAGTTGCTTTAATGCATCTTTTGGAGGGTTGAAGAAATTAGATGGGCATTAGGCACAGTGCTCAACAACTTCATTCAGAATCTCAGCAAGAAATCTTGAGGGCTGTGAAACACTGCCCTTTTTGATGATGTATGTATAAAGTAATCAATTTTTTCCTCAT
Organism: Ctenosaura bakeri; assembly: GCA_948474755.1. Classification (NCBI taxonomy): domain Eukaryota; kingdom Metazoa; phylum Chordata; class Lepidosauria; order Squamata; family Iguanidae; genus Ctenosaura; species Ctenosaura bakeri. Next base: position 1,296,112 of record CAOLHI010001172.1, read on the forward strand.
TAAGTTGTTTTAGCATTGTGGTTTGTCTGATAGGTGTTTAGGATAATCTGCCTTATGTGTCATCCCACTATTACCTTATTCTTACTGTAATTATTTAGGTCCTGCCTTTTTCTCAGGACTGGGATTCAAAGTGGGTTGCTAAAGTCAAAACAGGTACAGATAAAAAGCTCAAAATAATAAAATGTGAAAAAGATAAATTATAGCTAAGTGATCAATGGAATTAAAAGTCATTCTAAAACATATCCATTAAAAAGCAAGACATAAGAGTGGTACAACACACTACAGTGTCCTTATAAATGGTCAGTTCTCAAAAGCCAGTTGAGATTTTTTTTAAAAAGAGTCTTCACTTTCTGCTGGAAGGACACTGTGGTGGGAGCCAGTTTAGCTTCTCTGGGAAAGCCTGGAAGCAGCCACTGAGAAGACACTGAAGGCCTCCGTGGCAAAATATGGTCCTTCATATAAGCTGGACCCAAGATGTGTATGTCCTTGTAAATCATAATTAGCACTTTGCAATTTGTCTGGAAACAAACTAGCAGGCAGTTATAACAAGACAGTTGTGTTCCCCCTGTAACCTGCCCCAGTTAAGTCTTCGTGGAGTTCTTTAGACCAGCTGGAGGTTCTAAATAGTCTTAATGTAGAACATTTTGCAGTAATTAAAACAGGATGTTACAAAGTTGTGTTTCACCATGACTGGATCAAACATCTCCATGAATGGATGCAGTTGGTGTGCTGATATTTAACTGTCAGCTGCAGAAAGCTAGCCTCTAGTGAATCCAAAAGTACCTCTAAACTGCAGATCTACATCTTTACAGGTAGCATAGTTCCATCCAGTACAAACTGAGTCACCATTCCTTTATCAACTGAACAGGAACCCCTTGATCTTGTCTGGTTTAAACTTCAACTTGTTCATCGCTATCTAATCTGTACCTGATGCTATGCACTTGTGTGGAATAGAAATAATTTATTTAGAGTTTGGTGGAAGGAGAAATAGAGTTATCTGTCAAGAACATAATGGTGGCACAAACCCTAGTCCTTCTGATAGTAATCTCTCCCAGCAGTCTTATGTGTATATTAAACATTATGGTGGACAAAACAACAGGACACAAGGGAGGGTCTATAAACAACTAAACGCCCTCCAAGAGCAGCAGGGAGGGACTCCAAACAGATAATCAAAAAAGCATTAATAAAACAGTGAATAATAGGATGAGAAAGAATAACAGAACAGCAGAAGCCTATAGGTGATGCACTGAATATCAGCTATGGGTGGTTTGCCTTGAGGGACTTCACACGCCAGTGGCTAAGGAGCTGAAGCAGAATTCTCTAGCACCCACTTCTCAGTGTGTCCCTCCAGAAAGGAATAGAGGCGTTGCAAAAGAGTGCCTCTGTACGCCATCTCATTGAGGCAACTTGGAAGGATTCCATAGTTGATGGTAATGAAAGCCACTGGTAGGTCCAACAAAAGCTGTTGTTCACATGCTGATACAGATATCTTCTTACAGCAGTTTTAAAATTCTGGTGGTATTTTTGCTCAAAAGTTTTGTCCAGTTTCCAAATGTTGATAGAAGATCACAGGAATATATATATATATATATATATATATATAATATAAATAAATAAATATATATATATATAAAAGAAAACAAAACAAACATGCAGAAGCAATAGTTTTAAAACTACCATATTTAAGGGGAAAAAAATCCTTGCACATGGATACTTTTTCATGTTGAGATATAATAAAAAGTAGTAAATATAATGAGATTATGAGCTAGCAATGTAAAAGTAAGATTTCTTATTTATAAAAAACAGCATGAGCGGTATTTTTTTATTTGTGAGAATGAGACTGTAAGATTTCTTAATTGTATTAAGCAGTAATACTTTACTACTGTAAAATACCACCACTAGTATTTGATACTGGTCTTCTTCTAATACTGTATTGGGGCTTGCAGAAGCAGTTCTTAGGGAGTACCTTCTGATGTTCTGCTGCACCACTAAGAAACTTTCCCCAGTGTGTCCATAAAACAGCATCACAGTGACTGGTCTTAGCCGAGATGCAGCATATGAAGTCAGGGCTTCAGGAGTGAGACAAGCTGCCCATCCAGTAGGTGCTTTCTTACGTCTGTTGTCTGGTGCGAGTCTAACTGATAACACAGGAAACATAGGATGGTCTCAAAACAAGCAAAACAGCAACTAGGAAAGAGCAGGAGAGGAGGAAAAGAAATCAATCAATCAAACAGAAAAGTGGCAATAAATAATATTCTGAAAAAATAAGTCTTAGGGCAATGAAATATGACTGATAACCAACCAGGTATTACAGTGGAGAATAATACAAAGACTAATCAAACAGAACAACAGATTTTAAGAGTCCACAACTACAGGTGGTTATTTCTAGCTGTCTGCTGGAATGGGGGAGGAGGGATTGAATGGGGTGGGATTTTTGTATTCTTCTGTATTCTTGTTGGTGTCATGTTGATTTCAAAATGACAAATAGCAAAATTTAAAAAAACCTGTATTAAAAAAAAGAGACAATATTGTGCTGGAAAAAAATGAGCTTCTTTGGTTTTTTTTTACCCTTTACCTTCTTCTGTAAAGTATATTCTCCCATGGGATGAAGCCAAATGCTTGAAATCAACCAGACTGACAGAGGTCATTTAAAAAGATTGAAGTATATAGTGAGTAACTGGGTCAAATAGCAAGGCTTCCAAAGCAGTTGTCAAAATTTAAGTTAATGTGTACTATTCCCCAAGTAGCAATGAAGGGTTTGATCTCCAAAATTTATAGTTCATTAGTAAAAGTGAACCCAACACTTTGGACAATCCTGTTACATTGCCAGAAATTTTGAAGGACCTACTGATAACATAAATACATTTGTTTCTTTGTCACAACCCTTAGCATTATTCCTAATTGTCAAGACTTTGGCAGAATCTTAAAAATGTATTTGTAATTGAATTGAATTGAACTTTCTCTCTCTGTGTATGTATGTATGTAAGTATATATGTATATGTGTGTGTATATATATGGGATGGGGCAGGAGTCCAGAAAGTGCCTGGAGCCCACAGAAATGGCTTTGAGGTTTGCATGTGACCTATGGATCATGCAGGTGATTTCCACCCCTACTTTAATAGATCTTTGAGGGAAAGTTCTTCCTACCCCAAATATACTGAGCTGCTAGTTTCAGGTTTAAGCCAGAAGGTATTGATAGCTCTTCCTGAATTAAGAAAAAAAAAGGATTCTGCCTGACACATCCCATCTTGACTACCTTTTCCATGGTTGCTCTGTTGCCAAAATAGTCATCTACAAATGAGAGAGATGTCAACAGAGATGTAGCACTAAACGGATATAACACTAAAATGCAGTTAATCAAAATTGGAAGAGAATTCAGAAGCAACACCAAACTTTAGTTAATTTAAACTTGGTTGCTTTAAACAAAGAAACAAAAGCTTCCATCCTCTTTATAGGCACTTCATTTTGTCATGATGTCTGAAATAGCTCATAATCAGAACTGTGGCTATGACTTTTTGCTCATTTGATGATCAAAGTAACTCTATTTTAATGTTAATATTATACATGTTCAAGCTTCACAATCTTTGTACTAGTTTTGCTAGAATGTAGGTTGATATATTACAGTTTCTACAAAATAAAACATGCCATGGTGTTTCATAAAATTCTAAAATCAGCAAGTTTGGTTGATATATTGTCTAACTATGGATTTTGGAGGAACTTAGATATTCACTATGTACCTTTACATTTGGCTTTACATTTTGCTAATGCCTTTTAAAATGTATTCTTGTTTTGTGTCTTTTTGTCGACAGAACTTGTGATCATTTGAAGAGCAGACAAATGCTTCCCGAACTAGAAAATGATGACATTCCTCCATCAATTCCATTAGAGAATTAACTTATTCAAACAGAGGTAAAGTAAAGTGTTATATATGCTCCTTTAAGGTCATCAAGACAGACCTAAATATCTTAAAGATACCAAGATCCTGTCTGATTTTGGAACTCAAGTAGGGTCAACCCAGGTTAGTACTTGGATGAGAGACTGCCAGTGAGTACCAGCTGCTGTAGGTTATATTTCAGAGGAAAGTACTGACAAGCAATATCTTGAGTATTCCTTGCCTAAGAAAACCCTATGAAATTCATGGGGTTGCCATAAGTTGACAGGCAACTTGAAGACACATATACACACATAGGCAGGCTAACCAGTGATGATTAACTCTGGCATTATGTGGTTGTTACATTCCAGTTTGCTTCAGGCAAACATTTCCATTGTTTACAAAAGATCTAGTTGTCATATGCAAATATATTGCTTGGTTTCTCCAAATATAATTTGACTTGGGCTGAATCTGTGAATTCCACCTGCTGGAAAAACAATGTGTTTAATGTGTGGATAGTATGGCATGGCGGCTTTGTCTGTGGCTCTTAATTTAGGTAAATGCAAGTCACCACATGATGCTGAAGTCATCAAATGATGAACGTGCAAGTCAAACTGTACAAAAACATGAGAAATATGAGCATTTTGCTGGAAATAATTTCAGTATGTGCCAAGAATATGAGGAGTAAAAAAGAAAGCTGGCTTCCAAAAAAACAAATATTCACAGGACTTATGGGAAAGAATCGATAGAAACAAACCCCATGAAAAAGAAAGAACGTTCTGTAACCACCAAGAATCATCCTCATGTCATCAGCTCAAAGACTAATCCTCATGTGATCAGCTAGAAGACTCTATCCAGTTTCCCAGCCATGGCTATCTGAAAAGCTAAGAAATATTGAGTGTGGTGCGGGTGATAAGCAAGAACTTTGAACTGTCTTTTTAAAATTTATATAGCGGTTCTACCATTGTCTTAAAGAGGTTATTTTGATAACTTACCAAGCTTGTTTATGATTAGCTGGTTTGTAATTCATACCATATATTGTATAATTTCTGAGGTGAACTGGGGAGTCTGAAGAACACGTTAGAAGATAAAGGCATACTTCACCTGTAACAATAAGCCGTGATTTAACATTATGAGCACAAGCCACAGTAAATCTTAAGCTTGCATACTTCGCATCTATCTGTCTATAAATGGAAGGAAACTGAATTCTTTCCCCTTTGATTCTGAATGAATCTGAATTTTATGTTACTTCTGGACCTGGGGAAATGTGGGAAACCATTGTTTCCTGTTTCTGTGGACAGTCTTGATTGTGCTTGTTTAAAAACATACCATACACACACAAGTTTATCAATTAATACTTCCTACCATTGGCTTAAGACACATTTGTTGAAATTAAGATGACTACTGAAAAGCTGCTAGGACAGATCTCCGGACTCTTATTTAGAGAAAATAAAATAATGGCATGTGATAACTAAATCTGAATACAAAAAGACGTTAATCTCTTTATACCAAAAAAAAGAAAAAAAAATCTAAGACTTAAGGCACAAAGGATCCAAAGAGAAATTAACTTCAGAAGCGACATGGAAGGGAGGTTTTGTGTTCCTTGAAGAGTGACAGTCTCCCTTGACAGTGTTGGACAGAATTGGGAACTGGAGAGGGGATCTCTAGAGACTATTCTAAAGTGGGAAACCCTTCTCTTCCTTCGCCCTATGCGTCTTTCAGCAGAGTGGCTGATAGCGGCTGACACTAAGAACCAATGTGTTGGTGAATTTCTTATGGCAAATACAAGGGGGAGCATATTTTCCTTCCTATATAGAGAGCATTAATACCAAAGGAATACATAGCACTTCATCAAGATATCAAGGGGGACTCTTTTGTACAATTGATCTGCAAAGGGAAAGATCAAGTAACACATGGCCTCTCTAGTGCTTGTGCGTACATATTTATAAAGGAACTTCTCTACTGTGGGTTGAGTAAAATCAGTTTTTTGTACTATAATCTTCATAAGATCTTCAGTATTTTTTTTCTCCTGCTAGGTAGGAGATGAGCCAGTGTGAAACTTCAGACCCTCACCTTTAGTGGGAAAAGTAATCTAGCAGTTCTGATCTTTTTCATTCTTAACACCCAAGACGAAACTGTTGCATAGCAGCAACAGCTGTGCAGCAGCCATCTGCAAACTTTAACGTTAATAATAGTTGTTATTAAAGTGGAGGGTGGAGGCTTAGTACAGAAATTATCAAAGTTCATGAAACCATACTCATGAATTTGGGACCTAATTGTATAACTTCAATCAGAAAAGTGTTTGTTACTTGATTTCTTTTATAGTTTTCTAGGTGACCATACTATATATCATCAGACCTACTATTTGCTGAACAGAAGTTTCATAACTTCTTAGCAACGAATAGAGGAAACTGATGTAATACCATTTGACTTCAAGACACTGCTTTCCTTTGTTCCATAGCCAGATTTATAATTAGAGGATATCACATGGTTTGGGTCCATGATGCATTTCAGCTTTTTCTAGTTGACCTTTGTTTGTACTATATTTGATAAGAAAATAAGCATGGCTAGTTGTCTTGGAAGCATTGCTGTTTCTCCCCCTGCCTAACCAATTGTGTACTTAAAAGCATGATCATAACTTCAGCTTAAAAAAATAAATTTAACATGGAAAATTGGTTCATTCATACTAGAAAAATCCTCTTTGCTTTCTGCCATGTATTGCTGATTCCAGCAGTGCCCATGTGTTCTTTGTTACCTAAGTGTTTAAAAAAATTGCTTTTACATTGTCCATCACTTTTACTTTTTCTTCTGTTACGTAAAAAACTACAATAAAGATTATTTTAAAAAGAAATAGATTAACGTTTAAAAGTAATATTCAGATTACCTGAAATAAAATCACACTATCAAACATTGGAAGAGTTCTTCTGAGTGTGCTTTGTTTCTGGCACTGTGCTTCATTATTTCCTTTCCTTTTAAAGGTGAAAGAGAAGTAGGAGTTGTAAGAAGATGCTAGGATCAGAACGTGGTGTGGTGGAAGAATGGCTATCAGAATTCAAGGTGAGCAAAAATGATATTAAATAAGTATGTTTCACAGCTTTCCTGTATGGCTGCTGGAGGTAGTGTATTTTGTACTCCACCAGGTTGTTTTTCCTCCTTTTGCAGTGGCCTATTGATTATAGGAAGATAAATTGGGGCTGGTGATTTGCTTGCTGCAGGAAAAAAAGTCAAATGATCTACCAGTTCTTCACATAAATTTTATGTCTTCTTCTAGGCATTACCTGAAATGCAGATCTCCAGTTATGCAGCAACACTTCACCGGAAGAAAACATTGGTGCCAGCTCTTTATAAGGTCATTCAAGACCCAAATAATGAGGTATGGAGTAGCCAAATTGCTTTTAGAAACAATGACAAGATACATAGCAACACACTTCATTTAAAGAGATCAGCAGTCCCACTTCCACATTTGCAGATTTGACCTTCATGAGTTTGATTATTTGTGAGGTGTGAGCATGTCTTACCCCTCATTCTCCTCCTCCCATTCCCTTGTGTTTTGCCAGGTACGGAAAAGGAAGTCCAGCTCCTGGACAAAAGGCAAGAAAATTGGGGGAGGCACATGTACACCTTCCTTCTCCCTGTGGAGCTCCCTTCTCCCATTATCTTGCCTGGCCCTAGCCCTGAGAACTTGCACCATGGCAAAAGGGAAGGGGAGGGAAGATTTATGTGAGCCTTCCTTCTCCCCTCTGGAGGTCCTCCCTTTCATTCCCTCGCCTCTAGTCCTGTAGCTGAGAACTCACACCCAGGCAAAAGGCAAAGGAATTAGGAAGGCCTGCATGAACCTCCCTTCTCCCCTCTGGAACTCTCCCCTCCCATTCCCTTGCCTTTGGCCGCAGTGCTGAGAACTCATGCTGAGGCAAAAGGTAGAGGAATGGGGCAGGGGGAGGCTTGTGTGAGCCTCCCTTCTGCCCTCTGGCACTCCTTCTGCCATTCCCTTGCCTCTGGCCATGGCACTAAGAACTCACATTGAGGCAATGGGCAAGGGAGTTGGTGCCGGGGGGAGTCCCAGAAGGGAATGGGAGGGGGAATTGCAGGGCGGAGTTTCTTGTGGTTTTTCCACTCTCGTGAGGGTTTTGCACCCTGAACCCTCGCAAAAGTGGAGGGTCCACTGTATAATTGCTTCTCCACTAACCTATCTAGTGTGAATAAAGTTTTGCTTTTATCTATCCTACTTCATTCTACTGCAGTAGTCTTTGACTGTTGGAGATTTTTTTCCAGTTGCATGCAATCTATTTAAAATATTTAATTGTATTCAACATATTTGCTTGATTTTGATGATGTCCGTCAACATAGAGAGTTAAGTTTCAGTTGGTTCTGTGTTAAATGAAATTTGTGATATATTTGAATACATGAAAAATACATGTGGCTCTGGTTTATTAGCAGATTGCTTAAAGGAACATATTTTCCACAGTACTCACTGGTTAAATAGGCCTGACTTCTTAGCTTTACATAAATCAAAGTTACAGTTATGTGAATAATCAGCTTTAAGAAACCTACTGCTGCTTTCTGAATTATAGCTAGGAGCAGAAAGCAGCACACTCTGAATCCAATGAAAACATAACAGTTGTGATTCAAAGAACTATTATTGCATCCAGTGGGTATTCCACTGAGTGGTATTTTTTAGAAATTCTCTCCCCTCATTTTCAGTAGTACCTTTCCATGCAGTTATTGCTTAGGTGTGAGAAAATAATAGTTTCTTGGTTCCTTAATTTTTTGTTGCTGACCAAAATTTAAAATTTTCTTGTTTAAGGGTTTCTTGGAATATGGTATGTTGTTATAAAATCATATGGGCAAATGTAAACTTGTGATAGAATTACAGAACTTGCAACAGTGTTACTTTCAAACAACCATGGCAGACTTGTTATAGATATTATCCTAAAGAGAAATTCTCAGTGTATTCTTGTATCCTTTGGGTGAAGTAGTTATATTTTTTCAGATTGTCTTGTAGTTCTGGTGTAGCTTTAAGGGTCAAACAAGTTTATGCTGTTAATGTGAGATGAACAGATATTAAAAACACACGATTTTTGCCAATATATCCTTTCAAACAATAATTCCTGAGCATGGTATCCCAAGGTTACTGGGTTACAACTCTCAGAATATCTAACTATTGGCCACATCGACTGAGGCTTCAGGGATTTGAAGTTAACGAATAACTGTGGACACAGGTTTAGAAACCACTGTCTTAAAGAATGAGTTTAGTGTTCACAGGACTTCATTTGAGGCATTATTTCAGATAACTCTTTGCTAAAAACAACTCAATTTTTTAATTCTTATTTATTTATTTTTTTGCAAATTCAAAAAATTGTGAAAATCCATGTCTACTGTGTGTTGTGTTGCCTTCTAAGGTTCTGTGAACTGGGATTTGAGACAGGGCCATGTATTTAGCAATGTTCAAGCTATGGAGTTTTCTCATTTTTAATCTTCAAACTATTAAGACCTATGTATTCCATTTGACTTTTAATAAGGATTGAGTTCAATTATGTTCCAATTAAACTTTTTACTGGGCTCAGTTTGACTGATTTTTAAAAATTGCTTAGTTTTAATCCATGTTTTGCTGTAAGATACTTTGAGGGCCCTTCTTTGGCTGAAAAATGGGATATAGAATATTTTAGAAAGAAATGAAATACCTCAGAAAAACATGGCTTTATTCCAAATTCATTTATTGAATCGATTCTCAGAGGTAATGCTTCCTTTTTGAATTGCTTGTCATCTTGACAGGTTTTCTGAGTATTTTTCAATGCTTATATTATCCTTTTTAAAGAAGATTGACAGAATTAAATTTTGAACAGAATTGCAAAACCAGTTTTTAAAGGCCGATGTATTTAATTAATGACAGATTACCATTTGCTAAGATCAGCTAAGATTTGGTGTTACTATGTCAAAATAATAACCTTTCCTCCGTTGTGTGTGTTGGGCTTCTTTGTCTCTCTCAGCTTCTGGAACCTGTCTGCCACCAACTTTTTGAACTCTATCGTAGTTCTGAGGTTCGTCTCAAAAGGTTTACATTGCAGTTCTTGCCAGAATTGATTTGGGTTTATCTGCGCCTTACTGCCAGCAAAGATAGGCAGAGCAATGGTTGCATTGAAGCCCTGCTTTTAGGGATTTATAATTTGGTAAGTAAAACTGAGCAGGTAAATAGTTGAAATACACAGACCTTTCCTATAATAATGCTAATGCAAGACACTTGGCCAATATGTCTTTCCTGTTCTGTTGTGTGTGTATGTGCCTTCAAGTTACCTTTACTTGTAGCAACCCCATGGATTTCATGGGGTTTTCTCAGACAAGGAGTATTTGGTGGGAGGGGTTCCAAGTTCCTCCCTCTGAAATATAGCCTACAGCACCTGGTATTCTTTGGCAGTCACCTGTCAAAGTACTAACCATAGGTGGCTCTGCTTAACTTCTGAAATCAGACAGGGTCTGATGCCTTTTGAGTAGACCATCCCATATTCTGTTCGGAAGGCCTAAATCTATTATCAGGATTTTGGTCTCTTCCTTCTTTCAGCCTTCAAACTTGTTCCAAGAAGTGTCTCAGTCCTTTGCAGCAGGTTTTTAGGTTGCATGGAGTGGGTTGTGCTTGTAGAAACACCTTCTGCAAGGGCAGTAACAGTATTGGACACTGTCCAGGATTTCCAAGGCTCTGACCTCTTTAAAATACGTATACAAGTATCTGTTCTTCCAAAGCCCAGAGCATAACTCTTTCTCTCTCCTTCATAACCCCATGAAGTCTTTTGACAATACTTCAGAGGAATGAATATCAAAGATACTCTAAAATTGTCTTTGAAGTTTAATCCAGGCCAAAACAGGAGTTCTTCTGGATAGTGAAAGTGCTGTTTAGGGAAAAGGAGTTTCATCTGTCTTGAATCAGGCTGTATCCCCCTTGAAAATTGAGATTTTCAGGTTGAGGGTGCTCTTGGTTCAAACATTTGTTCTTCAGATGTCTAGGGAATGGAAGTAGTCATGACATGTGCACCAATTCAGTCTGTTCTTCAACAGGGTGGCTTTGGCTACAGTGAGATACAGCTTAGTGACATTTTGGACTACTGTAATATGTAATATATGAGGCTCTTGTGAAGAGTGTCTAGAACATGGCAGATAGTGTGTATATCACAGATGATTAGCAGCAGCATGTGACTCTAATTTTGTAACAACTTCACTGGCTTCCTTTTTCCATTCCAGTTTACAGTCCCAATTCAAATAGAATTGCTTATTTAGTGTTAATTTTTTTGTAATCAAATAGGTTTTAGCTGTACTTTGTTTTAATTTGTTGTAGGCTGCCTTGTGTCCTATACCAAGAGAAAGGTGGGATCTAAACCAAATAAATACATAAATAAAATTCAGCATACAGATCATTATGACTTTCAGTGTTAAAAAGCTTAGAGGTATGATACTTACAGTACCCCTCATATAAGCCTGCCCTGTTTTAAGGATTAACTGCAGAGGGTCTCATTTGCACCATGCCAATATCAAAAGTGTATTGGCGGACATGAATGAGAACCTTTTTTGGGACTGCACACAGGTTAGGAAGTTAAAATGGGGCTCTCTTTCTAAGTGGGAAGGCTTTGGAGCTGTCTGTGGTTCCCATGTCCTAATGATTTTTATCTCAGACATTTACCTTTTTTGCCAGATGCTGGACTTGATAAGCTGAATATTGTTCTACTGAATTTCTAGAGAATTATTTTGAAGTTTAATTTCATCTGCTGATTTAAAATGTTAACATGTTGTTCATTATGCTTAATTGTTAATTTTTTTGTAATCCATTCAGATAATTTTTCCATTAATTTTCAAATAAATACATCAAATAATATACGAGTTGCTGGATTATAAAGCAAAGCTAAAGTGTGGTTTAGTAAGAGTGAAGTTATTGGAAAAAATGCAGTCACAGATGCTGTGCTTTAGTCTGCAGTTGTCCCTCCACATTCGTGGGTCTGATCTTCACAGATTTGATTATTTGCAAAGCACATGGATGCTTACCATACAGTCCTCTCCGTACACTCAGGTCCTCTGGGGGCCATTCACTTAAACTGCCTGAAACAAGACAGGCAAAGGTCACCCGGAAGACTTTCTTGTCAGTCGCTCCTAGACCATGGAATTCCCTGCCAGAAGAGATCTGACAGCAAAATATGCTGTCTGAATTTAAACAACTGCTGAAGACTTATCCCTTCCGGCAGGCCTACCCAGCCTATTTTTAACTATGATGTATTTTTAATTATGATATTTGAATAGTTTTATGCTTTTAGTGTATTTTCATGTGTTTCAACTTTACTGTGTTTTTAATTGGTATGCTGGTTTTAATTGTATTTTAACCTTTGTTGTACCCTGCCTCAAGCTTTGAGGAGAGATGGGTAACAAAATAAAATGTTGTTGTTGTTGTTGTTGTTGTTGTTGTTAATATTATTATTGCCCCCCCATTCTCTTCCCATTCCCTTGTGTTTTGCTGGGTGCAGAGAAAGAAGGCAAGCGCACCCAGGCAAAAGGAAAGGGAACGCGGGGGAGAGGCCAGCAACTGCTTCCTCCCTTTGAAGCTCCTACCCTCCCATTCCTTTGCCGCCATGCTGAGAATGCATGCAAGGCAAAAGGCAAGGGAATGGGAGGGAAAGCAGGTGCGCACGCCTTCTCCCTCTGGAGCTCCCCCTCCCGTTCTCTTACCTTTGGCCCCTGCACTGAGCACTCACATCAAGTCAAAAGGGAAGGAAATGGGGGAGGAAAGGCATGTGCAAGCCCTCCGTCTCTCCTCTGGAGCTCCCCCTTCCCATTCCCTTGCCTCTGGCCTCAGCGCTGAGAACTCGTACCAAGGCAAAAGGCAAGGGAATGGGGGAGGCATGCACACACACCTTCCTTCTCCTCCCCTGAGCTCCCCCTCCTGTACCCTTGCTTCTGGCCCTGACACTGAGAACTGATGCTGAGGAAATAGGCAAGGGCATTGGGGGGAAGTGTACACACCTTCCTTCTTCCCTCTGGAGCTCCCCCTCCATTTATTGCCTCTGGCCCCTAGACTGAAAATGCATGCAAGGTAAAAGGCAAGGGAATTGGGCAGGGGAAGTCACGCGTGCCTTCTGCTTTCCTTCTCTCCTCTGGAGCTCCCTGCTCCCGTTCCCTTGTCTTTGGTCCCAGAGTGCAAAAAGCAAGGGAATGGGAAGAGGGAGCCCTGGAAGGGAATGAGAGGGGGATTGCTTTGGAGAAGTTATTTGCACTTTTTCTACTTTCCTGAGGGTCCTGTGCCCCATATCCTTGTGAAAGTGGAGGGGCCACTGTTCTATTCAAATGAGGTTTCTGTCTTCCTTAAGAACTAATATTTAAATATATTCATATGATGTTATCATGCAAGATAGTTTAACTTTCCAATATGTTTTCTTTAATTGTAGGAAATCGCTGACAAAGATGGGAACAATAAAGTGTTATCTTTCACCATTCCTTCCTTATCCAAGCCATCAATTTACCACGAGGTAAATGGACAGTTGTATTAACAAGTTTCTAATTTTAAGCTGTGTCTAGCATTTATCTGAGAGAGAACAGTAGGTTGTCAGTAAAAAACTAAACTGGAGCTTCCGTGTGTCTCCAGTGTATTGTAATGGGATGGTCGTGTGTTATTCTTTACTGCCATCTTCCCACACCTTTATTCCTTCCTGCATTTTAATGATAGCTTGAAATTAAACCATCTTTTGACTAGTTTTTCTAATCCTTAAGCCATCAACTATTGGATCCATGGCTTTGACTGAGGGAGCCCTATGTCAGCATGACCTTATCAGAGTGGTTTATAGTGACCTTCATCCTCAAAGAGAAACATTCACAGCACAGAACAGGTGAGTGTGAGATGTACCGGTTTTTTTTTCTTAATGGCCTCTATTTCAGATTCTTCAATTATGAAGAGAAGAGTGTTTGTAGGCTTCAGAGTGTAAGAATTTTGTAGAAGAAAAATGTTGGATTGTCTAGTGAGTCGGCATTTTCTAATGGTTACTTTCTAATATTGCTTTATTCAAATACAATTGGCCCTCCACGTTCACTAGGATTAGGGGCTCAGGTCCCTCACAAAAATGGAAAAATCACAAATGTCAAAATGTGTGTGTGTGTTTGTCTGTGGGAAGGGGGCTGAGGCATAGTGGGAAGGAGAGTGAGCACCCAGGGTCCAGTCTAGGTGAGGGAAAGTAGAGGGAAAAGAGGTGGGTTAGCATTGTGGCCCTATATTTCTTCTCTCTTGTTCATCTCCTTCCTTGGATGTTGGTGGGGGCATCAGGAAAGGATTTGTGGTGCTGCGAAATCAGGCTGCAAGCTGTCAGGCAGTGACTGGTGGAGGAGGAGGACCAGAGGTCGGTTTTTAAAGGGCTATGTGGCCTGATTAGAGCTGCCAAGAGGGAAGGTTCCCCCAGAAAAGAAGCTCCTGAGGGGCAGGGGTTGGAGAAACTTGCAGTTGATCAGATCCATGAAAATCCAAGCCACAAATGTGGAGGACCAACTATATTCCTTTATTCTTAAGTCTTTGCTATTACGTAAGGATTTATTACATTATTTATAGTGATTCCTGAGACAGCCTTATTTTTTTTAATCCTATCAATCATTGTGAATTTATAAGAGGAGTATACATTTTGGAATACATATATATGACTTCTAGTTCTAATCTGGCATACTGTATAAAGGTATTGTAGAAACTGGTTGCCTTTTTAAATTCTTAGTACTTTTTCAACAGGATATTTAATTATATTTTTACTTCTTATAATCTCTCTGTGCCAAACCCAAGTAGAGTGAAGTAGGATAGATATGTACTCAGATATTCTTCTGCCTCAAAGGACTTTAATTGTAATTGTAGTATTTTACAGTTATTTCATAATATATTTAGAAATTTCTTTGTTCTGTTGAACTTGTGTCTCTTTAGGTTTGAGGTTCTGAGTTTCCTTATGCTGTGTTACAACTCTGCTATTGTCTATATGCCTGCCTCTTCTTATCAGTCACTTTGCAGGATGGGCTCCAGGTGAGGAATTTGATGTTGTTCGTGAGAACATTTGCTTATCAATATCGATGTTGTTCAGGGGAATATTTAAGCAGTATTCAAACGAAAACATAATTTTAAGTTTCATATATTATTATGTTTGTTGAATTTGACTTAAAATTTAAATATCTCACTCTTTTTCATAGAGATTTGTCAATCCTTATCCCCACCCTTTGTGTTTAATAATTTGGTATGTTTTTATTTTATTTTATTTTTTGAGACCTAGAAATGAATAGAAACCCTTTAGATATTCTCCATTAAATCAAGTAAAGGAAAACTCTACACATTCAACACATTGAATCAAACTATTTAGGCTAGGATGCAAAGAATTTCACAGTTAATCCTAGCTCTTAAGTACTTTCAAATAACATATCCACAGCTTGCTGAAAACAAAGGACAAGTTTATTGTTGTGTGCCTACCAGTTGTTTCCATCTTCTGGCAACCCTAAGGCAAAGCTATTAGGGAGTCGTCTTAACAAGATTTGTTCATAGTGGATTTGCCATTACCATCCTTTGAGGCTGAGAGTGTGTCACAAGTTTCTTGTTGCTGTATGCATTCAGTTTGTTTCCAACATATGGTGACCCTAAGGTAAATCTTTCATAGGGCTTTCTTGGCAAGATTTGTTGGGAGAGGGTGATTTGCCCTTGACTTCTTTTGAGGCTGAGAGTGTATGACCTTCCCAAGGTCACCCAGTGGGTTTCTATGTCTGAGCAGGAATTTGAATCCTAGTCTCCAGTCGTTGTCTAGTGCTCAGACCACTACATCATGTTGTCTGACAGGTGCAGGCATTCAGTTGACTAGTTGTAGTCATAGAGCATGGGCTGTGGGATCATGTGTACCCTTCACTCCTTGTTCCTCCCAGCTGCAGGTTCTCCTACTCTCCCATCATGATATGGCTTGTCTGTCTGGGTTGGAATGTTTCAGGAGAAATTCCTAAATCCTATTCTGAGAAACTAATTTTAATCAAGTTTTAAAAAGGATTTTGGGAGTCCTTTGTGTATTATACTAAATCTAGATGGAGAGGCGTAAGAGAAGAAGATGTGCAAATTCTTGTTCTTTTTCCAGTCGGACCTTTTCAGTTACATATACATTTGCATTAGGAAGTAGTTTAAAATGTGGGATTTTATTTCTTTTTCAAAGAAAAGTGTTTGCACTGTCCAGAAGGATCATCTAAGCTCTTGGATAAGTCTCAAGTGACCCTATGAATTCTGGCCTTTTTCATGTTTACATTTCTACTTCCTTGTTTATGTTTTATTTTTGTCGTGACTTTTACAAAGGAGAGTCAAAATGTCTTCTATAAACAAAATTCTGCAGAGTGTACATGTTGCATCTGTGTTTTCTTAATACTGTAAAGGGGACACTATATAAATGAGTGAGTAATATTGAGCGTAGAGGAAGGTCACCTCCCTCTGGAGACCTTTCTACTCAGAAGGGAGTACCCAAACTGTGTTCCTGGAAATCTGTATGGAGGAAGATGAATGTGGGCTCCAAAATATGCATTAACAGAGATCTGTTTCTTCTCTGTTTATATTCCTTTTGGTGGCAAAAGGGTTACTTGCCTTTGCCGATAAAGGAATCCTTTTGAGTTTGGGCTAATTGACCATTTCCTTCATGCAGGTGGTATCCAGAGTTGGATGTTATATGAGAATTGACAATTAAACCAAAGTTTAGTTTCTAATTTATATATTCCCCCTGGCCCATTTTCAACTTCTATTTCTAATTTTGGTTCTTGGTTGATTTTCTTTGTCTCAAATGATATTCCCACTCTTATAATGGGTGATTTTAATATTCATGTGGATGATTCCAAAGATCCTGCTGTCTTAGGTAGTCTTTTTTTTTTTACTGTCTTCTTTTCTACTCAAGCATTGTTCTGATTCACCTACACACTTCCTTGGCCATTGTCTTGATCTTGTTCTTACTAAAAATTGTTCTATTTCTTAATTTTCAGTTACTGAATTTCCTTTGTCGTATTATCATCTTGTTTCTTTTACACTTGTTCATAATCCATCTCTTCAGTACTCTGTTGCTTGCTCCTTTCAAGAGTTTCATTCTGGTAATTCTGAGGTTTTTCTGCAAGCATTGGTCTCTTCTCTGTCTTCCTTTAATTCTGTTGGTTCCTTGGATTCAGCTGTTTCTTTACCCAACTCAGCTTTATCTTCAACTCTTGATGGTTTAGCCACATATATAGTTCTGCCTACCAAACTTCAGCCATGGCTTACTCATTTTATTTCATGTCTGTGTTCCTGCTGTCGTGCAGCTGAACATTTGTAGAGGAAGACTAGGGAGTGGGCAGACTATATTCCTTATTAATTCCTTATTTCTTTTTTCTCTTATGCTGTCTCTTTGGCCAAACAGGAATACTGTACTACAGTGGCCCTTCTGCTTTCAGGAGGATTCAGGGCACAGAACCCTTCTGAAAGTTAAAAACCTGTGAATAATTCCCCCCTGCAATCAGAGGGGGATTGCAGGGGGGAATTATTCACAGGTTTTTTCACTTTCACAAGGGTCCTCTCTCCTTTTGTGCGTCAGGGCCAGTCACAAGGGAATTAGAGCAGGGAGCTCCAGGGGGTGAAGGAAGGTGCATGCGTGTCTCCCCCTCCCATTTCCTTGCCTGTTGTCTGGGTGCTTGCCTTCCTTCTCCATGCCCAGTGAAATGCAAGGGAATGGGAGGAGGAGGAGAATGGGGGAGACATGCATGTGTACTCCTCGTGAATAATCAAATTCATGAACGTCAAACCCACAATGTGGAGGGAGAACTGTACATTGATTCCTAATGCACAGTATCTTTTCTTTTTAGGGTTCAGTACCAGCTTCTTGTTTCAACAGTCAAACATTCAAAACCCTATATAACCTAGCCCCCCCCCCACAATATTTCAGCCCTTGTTTCTTTTTACCAGCCTGCTCAAGATCTTTATTCTAGAAACTCTAGACTTTTCACCCAACCAAGGGCTTTCTCTTCCTTGGCTCAGCTTGGTCCTTTTTCACTTGCTGCTCCATACTCTTGTAATTGTCTGAACATTTGCAGACTGTTCTTTCCCTTATTTTTAAATCTCAGTTTAAAATGTTGTTTTTCAAAGCTTTTGGAAATTTAGTTTAACATTGTTTTATAGTTTTCTCTATTTTGTTAATATGTGTTTATCAGTTTGCTTTATATTCTATTCTATTTTATTTTATCTAGATAATTTTTTTTACAATTGCATGGTATAGTTTTATTATTCCTTCTTCCCCTCTTTGTGTATGTGCGTACGTGTGTATACGTGTATATTTTAGACTATATGCCTTTAACAGGATGAACTGTTTCTGGTTGTTTTATTTGTAAAGCACCATGTACATTGATGGCACTATGCAAATAACAAGAGCATTAGTTTGTAGAAAATTGAGAAATGCAGGAAGCTTTCACACTTTCACAAATACAGCACCACAATTCCATTTGAACCACTGTGGCTGTCTCCTGTGGAATCCTGGGATTGGCAGTCAGCAGAGGATCTCTCTGGCTGAGGATCCTAAAAGGCCTGCGCTCAATAGCAAACCTTGGGATTCTACAGAATAGAACTGTGGCAGTTAAACGTGGAATCATAGTGCTATAACTGTGGGATGTGAAAGGGTCCTATAAGGAGATTTCCCCTCAGGTGTTTCCCAGGAATAGCATGATTGGATTTACCCTCTGTAGAGATTAGAGGTATGTTGGACTTTCTAGCCTCTAGCTTTTCAAATGTTATTGCTTAATAGATTTTATGGATCCATCCCCATATGGGTAGTTCCATAGAGGGCAAAACTGATGACTTTCTCCATAACTTCTCTCAAAGGTGAAGATTACAGTTGATTATACACAATAAATTGGATGTAAGACTGTTAGAGTGGAAATTATTTTAGTTATATATGGCCCCCAGGACTTCGTGTGACTCTGGGCCTCTCCTAGACCATTCCTGAATTTGTGAAAAATGGTTGTTTCTCTTCCTGAAAACCTTCAGGAGGGGTGATTTTTGTCCTAAAACAGAGGTGGGAAAAGTGCAGCCTTGCAGATGTTGTTGGACCACAGCACTGAGGATGCCGCATCATTGGATACACTGGCTAGGGTTGCTGGGGCTTTGATTCCAGCAATATCTGGAAGGCCATGCTTTGCTCATCCCTGCCTTCAAACAAGTTACAGATCTTCCATGCGCCTTGCTTTGTCCAGCCCCTGCCCTTGGAGGCTTTTAGAAAACCAGAAGTGAATTTCTTTCCATTTCTGTTCGTGTGGGGTGTATTTTTTTTTTTTTTTGAGCTGTCTGTGCCTGCAGTGTATTGGGGAGACAGAAATTGGCCCTTGGAGTTCCAGAGCTTGCTCACTCCTGGAGCAGACCCATTGAATGCAATGGGACTTCAATTAGTATGACTTCCCCCCTTGATTTCACTGGCCCTGCTCTCTGTATGACAGAGTCGGAATCTGACCCAGTATGTAGTTAACAGTGTGAAAACATGTTTACTCAGAATATTTGTAAGACTATTCTTTAAATAAATGCAATCTTTTTCTAGACTCTGTGTGTGTGGGTTTCCACGGCAACATGAAAAACCCTGGAAAGAGGAGTATGGCAGAGTGGTGTTAGATCCTGACTTCATGGTACAGCTCCTCACTGGGGTCTATTATGCTGTGTAAGTATTTGAAATTTGGATAAGAAAGAGTTCCCTGGTTTTAACCAAATCTATCTATCTATCTATCTATCTATCTATCTATCTATCTATCTATCTGGTTTAGTTGGCCTGATCCCTGTTGCACTGAATGCTGGCCCTTTTTTATCACCTATTTTTTCCCCCTATGATTTGCCATTTCACTTACCTGGTATTTTATAAAATACCTTATGAGCCTATGTTAGCTTATGAGTCCAGCAACATAGACCCTGAAGTTTTGCACTTCTGGCTTGTTTTAGACGTATCACATCAGCATACCTTTAAAAAGGAAAATTATATACTCCTACACCTAACTGTACACATGTGAGTACACCTAAGTTGTATGTGTGTTTATGTGTAAAGAAAAACAATAATGAAAGAAGATGAGTCTGCCTGAATAACCCCTTACTGGAGTACTTAACAGAGTTTTCTTTTGTTCTTTGTGAATATGTTATTTGTGTGATGTGCTGCTGTGGAAAATAATCTGGTAGTGTATGTTTGTGAAATACTGCAATTTTCTACTAGATTATAATCTTACTAATGACACTACCCTGCTTGGAAGGCAGACAGGCAGAATGCAGTTGGGATGATTGGTTGTCATTCTGAATAATTTCATTATTGAAACTGTAGCAAAAGTTGGGAGGACCTGTGTTGAGGAGCTATATTTGGAGGGTAAGAGATGGGGACAGAAAGCCCTGGTTCAGGAAAATAATGTCTTGCTTCTTTTTTATCAACATGCAGTTACAATGGGCAGTGGGAACTTGGCCAAGAAGCACTGGATGACATAATTTACAGAGCACAGCTTGAACTCTATTCTCAGCCACTGTTGGTAAGGAGAAAAAATACTGCAGTCCATTGATGTGATTAAAATATGCATATATTACTAATCGTAATAGATTACTCCTAAATGATTTGCATAATGTTTTGATTCCCTTTCCAATTTAATGTACTCTTCTGTGTAATAGTGTTTGTAATGCTATTTATCTCTTATTTTATTTTATTTTATTTTATTATTTATTTATTCATTTAAAAAAGTATGCTCCCCCCATATCTAAAGACCTCAGTGTGGCATACAAGAAAATCAACTTGACCAAGTAGAAACAATTTAAAATAAAAAGAGACTAAAAGAATAATAAACAATTTAACAAATTAAAACTGGATTGTTTAAAACCAATTCAGACAGTTTAAGACAATTAAGAAATGTACACAAGTATGGTTTGTTTAAAGTCATTTTGTCCCCAGAGGCTTTTGTAATAAGGCATGTTTTTTACTTGATGCCAGAATGACACCAGAATTGACACCAGTCAGCCCTCTTAAGGGGAGGATATTCCAGAACCAGGGTGCCTCAGCAGAAAAAGCCCTTTCCTAAATTCCCCTAGAGAATGTTGTCCCAGCTGATGAGACACAGAGGACGACCCCTCCAGGGAACTCAGCTCTCAGATAGGATTATGTAAAAAGGGAGGTTTCTTTAAATATCAAGGTCCCAAGCTGTTTAGAGTTTTACATGTCATCACTAACACCTTGAATGAAGACTGGAAACATATTGACAGCTGGTACACCACTGCTATAGAACATGTAGCATTAGTCTACTTGGGAAGTCACCATCACATGAACTGCTGTTGCTAGGTTATCTGTCTCCAAAGAAGGCTATAGCTATAGCACAGCTCTATGAAACTGTAGTAATGCCTGTGATACTAGTTAGTGTCGTGCCCAAGCTCCAGCTCATCACCCTCTCTCCCTGTGCCTTTAGATTGTGTGCAGATAGAATGGGACAGGCTTGAGACAAGTTTGCAGTTGCTAATCTGTGTAAAGGTGTGAGGCAGAGTCTCAGTACAGGATATATTTCATAAAAATTAAATACTAAATCACATACTGTTGCAGAAGAATCTAGTAATTATCCTGAAGAAAAATAAGTGTGTGTGTGGAGGAGGCATAGGTTTAAATACTGCCTTTTTTGCAAAGGAATACTATAGGATCATTTCTTGGCAAACAAACAAACAAACAAAAAGCATTTTTCATCTTTCCAATAGATTTAGGTAAATGTCCCTCTTGATGAATTACTGTTGGCTAGAACATTTAGCTGTATGCTTTTGGATACAGTAATCTAAGTGCTTCTCACAGTAAAATATTGGATCTCAGGTATTTCCTTCAGGAAATGACTGCATGCTCTACTAGACTGAAAATGTAAATGAAAAATTGAAACTGCTATGGGGCTCCCTCTGGCACCAGCTATACTAAAAAGCTTGTAGGTAGATGGATACTTCAATTCACATTTCATTCCTGATTAAAACTGAGCCTAATAGAAAAGTAAGTTGTCTGCTGATTCTGTTTGGTTTGTCTTATTTTATAATACTTAGAAGTAAACACCTTTTGCTTTCAATCATTTAGTTTTATTTCAGCCTGCTTTCTTCTCTTAGAAATGTCTTCGTTCTATACTCTTTCTTTAATTAAAAATGAGGTACTGAGTGCCTGCTTATTTTGAAGGAGGTCTCAAAGTGCTCATCCAGTCGTAGATGGATGGATTGCCTGCCAGTGATCTTGAGCCATCTTGTTGTTCTAATTAACACAAACGTTTTCTTCAGTTTTGCAAAAGACAAATGCAGTGCCTAGCTTCTTAAAGCAATGCTTTAAAGAATATTTCAAGTACATTTGAAACAACACTTCTGTATCGTATAGCGTGTGGGTTCTTAACCTGTGGCCCCCAAGGAGGGTACATGGATGAGGTCAAGACATCAATGAACCAGGCAGGGAATTTTTTTTCTTTCATTCCCGTCCCATTATTGTATTTAACTGCATTTGTCTGGAGAGGCAGTCGGTAGCTTTCATCAGATCCTCAGACAGGGCCATGACACCAAAAGACTTAAGAGCCACTGCTTTAACATCACATGAATGAACATTGTGCTTCTTATTTTGCATCTACTCCTTTTCCTCCTCTAGTGTGGATCTGAAAAAGAGATTAGAAGGTTTCATTTTCAATGAATCATGGCTTATTTTTATATCTGTGGTCATATTAAGGTATTTCACTATTTTTTTTCTTTACAGTACAGGTAGAAATCATGCAACCCTCTAGTTGCTATTGCACTACAGCTCCCAGCATCTCTTAGTATTGGGCTGTGCTGTCTAGGTCTGCAGTGACTCGCAGTCCAACAACATTGGGAGGGCCCATGGTTTCCATACCTGCCATACCATGGTATGGTATCTCTGTATAGGAAAATTAAACATAATTTTTGCATTTTATTTTGTATTTTATTGATAGCTATGTTAGGCACTATTTATAGTGGGATGCATTCTGTAAATAAATAACCCAGCATCACTTCTCAGGCTGGTGCAGCATGGCTACCATCTGTCCTGCCTTTCCTTCAAGGTGGGATCATGAGGTTTTTCTTCTTTTAATTCTCACAATGAACATGTAGATTGGGTTAGTCTGAGAGTAACTGACTCAGAGTCTTCCAGCAGGCCTCTTTTGGTTATTTAGCATGACTTTTTGGAATGCAGTGCTGTTTCTTTATTTTTCACCGTATCCTTTTCTAGGCTTTTAAAAAAACTTGCTTGTGGAGAGGCAACATTTATACATTTTCCCTTTATTGTAGGTTGCAAATGCTATGAAGAACTCATTACCCTTTGATGCTCCTGATGCATCGCAAGGAGGACAGAAGGTCTTGAAAGTAGAAGTTACTCCAACAGTGCCGAGAATTTCTCGGACTGCGATTACTACAGCTTCAATCCGTCGACATCGCTGGAGAAGAGAAGGTAATCCTTCCCTATAAAAAGTAGTTAGTATAGCATAGCATTATTCACCTCCATTGCTACAAACTGGTTTCTGAGCTTGAATATTAATGTCATTTTTTGTAGTATATATAGTGCAGATCATTTTCCATCCACTATATGCATGAATATATAGTTATGATTGCATCTTGTGGAGGGAGAAGTATTATCCTTCTATTCTGGGAAAAAGTTTAAGTTACTTTCATGGTGTCCTGTGGAACAGAAAGTTTGTTTACAGGGCTAGAGGTTATAAATAGGTGATATCCTTTTCTTTATTCTCTGGTATGGGTCATGTTGCCTCTCTTTTCTTAAATTCTCTGAAACCGTACACTTTTGAGGTTAGAAAATGCCAGAGATTGGTTGTGCAACTGCCGCTAGATAGTTTCTCTGAATTTTTCTCTTTATCAAAGCATTACATCTTCTGAAAGATCCCTTGCAATTTATTTTGTTTTGGAATTTGAAATATGTAAAACATGTATATCAAATTCCAGAGTGGCAGTAAAACATAAGACAAGAATGAATTTGTGTCTAGTAATCTATATATATATTCATACATTTTCAATGACAAAATGAATTTTAACTAAACTAAATTATTTTTCAAGCTGAACTTACACATATTATTATATTATACTGTCACATGAATAAATACTACATTATTATGGAAGCGCATAGTGTTTGAACTTTAAGAATGACATTCTACTTTTCATTTTGATTCCAAAACCAACTGCTACCATTTTGCAAATCCTTGGTCATATATGTCCCTTCTCTTGATGTGCTGTCTGCTGGTCTGTTTTGTGTGGTAGCTCTTATCTACCTGTTTATATGCTACCCACCTAACTCTTTGCTTAAAAAAGAATGAGATGTGTGTGTTCCATGTAAACCTTCATTTCCCTGCCTGGGTTGGAATGTTTAGGAAGGAGTAGAAAAGCACTAAAATATTATATGTTGAATCCCAGATGGCTTTGACTTCTCAAATGATGCTGACTTGAGCATTCCCGGATCTCCGATCCTACACGGCTCCACAGACCTAGGGATCAAACGCAAGCAAGAGGGGGACGTTCTGGTGCTCAGGACCCCTGAGCATGGCTCACCGGAGCCCAACTTGGCAGCAGCCACAACAGAGGGTAGGACAGAGATGAGGAGGCAGCAGTCAGTAAGGCAGTTGCTGGGGGAGGACCCTGGCTCCTTATCCCCAAGCAGAATTCTTTTTCACTTTAGAGTGTGTTTCCACTATCCCAAGGTGTACACTTTTCTGTTCTCTTTCTAATACGCACATCCTCTGTATGCCCATCACCATGTCTAAAGAATTACCTTTTCTAATGCTGTGGGTCTCAAATCTTTGTGTAACACGTAGCTTGGCATGGCTAAAATAAGGCAAAAAGCCACACCTTGTAACTTTGGGATTGCTTGGAAACACCCTTACTGAGCATGTGAACTCTTTTTTTAAAAAAGCAGAATAAGAGAATGCACCAAGTAAACATCTTGAGATCATTTTGGAAATTGGAAATCCACTTAGGATATGTAAAAAAACAGAAAAAAAGATCAATTTATAAGAGAATATTGATGGTTTTTATAAAGATTTTTTTTGCTTATTGCTTTATTTACTAAACTTCTAATTTGCTAAATGTTCAGTTGACAGAATTTTTTAATCATTTGCTCATGAGACTACTGTGAGCGGACCAAATATTTCATAAAGGTGGACTTTGTTGCCATTTCTGAGACAGTGCTTCCTGCCAAGTTGTCCTGGTAGATTCTCCCTGTCTTGGGAGAAAAGAAAAGTCTTACAGCTTTAGACAATGGTATTCTTCAGCATATTAACTCCTTTTCACTTAGATGATCTATTAGCTGGTCTTCTTTACTGAGAGATTCTCTTTTGCATGCAGTGCATGCAGTTAGTCTACAGTCCCTATGGTGATGGTGTAGAGGTATTTAATTTGCTGTGCAAATATAATAATTTATTTTGCTGTTACTCACATCTTCTAAATCTGTTCTCTCTTTGGTGCAGTCTTTTGGCAAAGCTGGCATAATACTTGCAGAGTATGTACTGCACATGCCTCACAGTTACCCTCAAGATGTTTAATAACCAGTAGAGTTAATATTATGTTATAGATGAAGTCATCATGTATAACCAGAGATTTCATAATGACAGGAGAGTCAGGACCCCAGGGGTCTGTGAAAAATTATGGAAGCACAAAGCTTTTAGAAGTTGCTCTTGGTGCAGAGTGAGTGTGAGCATGCTCAGTAAATGAGCGCCAACCAGAACTTTTCTCCATTTCTTCCAACTGGTCTTATTTTGTGGTACTAACTAAACATTGCATGTGCATGACCAGAAGGATGCTGTGAAATCCTCACACGCTGAAAATCTTATTTTGAAAACTGGTTGCTTAAGTGCTACAGCACTCCCTTTCTTTAACACTTCAATTTTAAAAATTGCAATAATTTTTAAATGTACCATATGACCTTGTCTTTGGAGTATGCATCATCCTGTCATGGATACTGCACAGATAAAACAAAGAATAGGGGAGTATAGTTTTAAACACAGAAAACTGAAAATTAAGTTTATATTCCAGCTGAGCAAAACTGTCTTTCCCAGTGATATTGTGGGATAAAAAAGAGATTGGTGTTGACTTGAGCTTAGCCACAAACCCTAAAATCCAGATTAATGATGCAATTTCAGGTTTTATTATCATATTAGAGGTGTTTATCTTGCAGAAAATTATTAAATACTTTTGTTCAGACATTGTATAACATTAGATGGACAAAATTATTTCTCTTAGCTACACTTGATTTCTGATGTTCTAATTTTTCAGTGCTTTTAATTATCAAATATAATACATTCGTCCCTCCACACTCACTAGGGTTGGGGGCACAGGACCTCTGTGAAAGTGGAAAACCTGTGAATAACTCTAGGCCTTCCCAAACCATATTTAACATAGAAAAAAAGTATGATCACCATCTTGAACCCACCATGGATTCCTTTGAGGCATCAGGGTTCCTTCCCAAGGCAGAAATGGGTGGTTGGTGGGGCTTAACTTCCACCTCCACTGCTGCCCCACATCATTTTTAATAGGGACTTACCAACCTCATTCAGAGTTTCTCAGTTTCACTTGCAGACCCTATTAAAAATGGCATAGGGAAGCAGCAGAGGTGACAGCAAATAACCCGTGAATAATCAAATCCACCAAAGTGAAACTCAAAAATGTGGAAGGCTGACTGTAGATGTAAGCTGCAATGTTTTTGTGAAAATATTTTATATCAGTTTTGTATGAGTATGCTGCAAATTAGCCAAAAGTGCATTCGTAATAACCCTTCTTTGGGGAAGAAGAGTTGGAATAGAAATTCAAGAAATAAATAAAATGTCTGTAAGGACTGATGTGTGCATTAAAGTTAGTGTGTTTGTCTTGCAGTAGATACTGGCACCAACTTTGAGCCTCAATAGTAGTTTGCAGTTCTTTGATCAAAAAGCCAGAGATTGATATTAGGTGGAGCCAAAATAATTTAAAATTTCACCAGGAGAGAAAGTTAGCTATTTACTTTTGCTTTCCATTTCTCTTATTATATGACTTAGGTTTTCTTGTCTCTCAGGATTTTGGTAAAGAAAATGGATATTTCTTGTTTTGGGGAGAAGAGAACTGTTTGTTTTCCCTGACAGCCTTGTTTTTTTTAAGGCTTGAAATACAGTAGGGGAGTGGATGTTAATAATTGGATTCTGTGTACTTTAAATATTAACTTAAGCAAGTTGCTCAAATCTTGCTGAAGTGTCTGGGATCTGGCTTCAAAGGTACTCTCCTGCATGCTGTCTTGCCCATCTCTCACTCTTGAGCACTGCTGAGCTGGCTGGGCTGCTGCATGTTGGTAGCATCCTGAATGTTCACACTGAGCCTCTCTGACTCTTTTCTCAAAGTGGAGCGGATATCTTTTGCAAAGATAGTTTTGAGTCTGCAGTCTTGCACGTTCATACTGTTTATCTTTAAGTATCAGTAGACTGCAGTTGTACAGATGGAAAACTCTGCTCCTGTCATTCATTGGCCACTCCATGTTCTTGACCATTAGAATAAGAAAAGGTTAAGAGAGGTGGTGTTGGTAACAGCAGCAGTGGCTGCTGTTCAGCCCAAGCGCACTATCATCTAGCTTTGCATGATGGGCTAATAAAATAATATGAAATGTTGGATCTGATAAAAGGGTGCTTTTGCTTTCAGGGTATTCTGCCGTAGGTATGTATTAAATAGCTTTTTCTTTTGTGGGTGTGAAGAATACCATGTGCAGAGTGGTTACATTTTTAAAATGTCTTTTCTGATATATTGGAAAGCATTGTATAAAAATACAGTCTTTCTTTGTTGTATGGTTTTTGCAGAGAAATATTTTGTGATATGTAAGTGTAAAGATGAACAAAACAACTTAATTTCAGACAAATTAATATTGTCTAGAAAATAATGAATAGAAAATATTCTCAATGTACAAAACTGTTGTGTGTTCCCCTGACTGTTGAATTTAATTCTAGATTTTTAAGTCTGCCACTGTCATAATCTTTTCTCTGAAGATTTTTGAGAGATGAAGGATAGAATAAATTGAATTAAAAGTAACTTGACAAAATAGAGGGTTGCACGATCATGAAAATGAATCAGGTTAGAGCAAGGACTTCCACATTGTGGATTGGAAAATAGTAGGAAGTTGCCAGACTAATTGAGGGTTGACAGATGCAGTTATTGGCTAGTGAAAGCTTTTTCTCCTGATGTTATAGGAAGCCAGTCCTCTTTACACTCCTAATTGGAGCTGATATTAGAAATGCTCCCACATTCTGTGAGTTCCACATTATAGAATTAATGACTGAAAAGTCCTCACCACCTGGATTGTTGCAAAATGTGACAAGATTTCAAGTATTTGTGATATTGGCATAGAGATTGTCTACATCATTGGGGTAAATCAACCCCAGTGTCTGGCCCCTGGGTTTATCTGTAGTTACATGGAAGCCTTTCCGGTGATATTTCACAAGGCAGGTACCCATTACAATGAGGGACTGCCTTATGAAGGTGCACGCATCTTCCTAGTATCAAGAGAGAGAAGCAGGGGCTGTCAAGATATGATTGGAATTTTCCATTATTCATCTGACACTGATTATGTACTTCCGTCTTTCACTCATTGCAGTTTCAAAACCGTTTGCCTTGAAAGAATACTCTTCTGTCATTAATTTCTTTAAAAAGTCATTTTTATAAGTCAGAAATATTACATAAAGAATGTTGTGTGTTTAGGTAAAAGTGCCATATTGGTAGCAACACTTGAGGGCATTTAGTACATATGGAATTGCAGTTCATTAATGTGTCTAATTTTTTCTTCTAAATTGCAGCTCCTGAAATCATTGCCAACAAAGCATACTGCCCCTTGGAGTTAATAGCAGCTTCCATTGGGACCATGGGATGGGAATGAGATGAGGAAGAGTTACTCTCCCCCTCCCCAAATGCTTCAGTTCCAGTTCTGATTGGTCTCAGCCAAAGCTGCTGTTTAGAAGAAAAAAAATAGACATATGAAATGCCATATCACACTCTATTTAATCTCCAGTTTAATCTTTTGTACTGAGATTTTAAGAAGGAGTATTTTTGGTAGGAATTAGTTTCAGAAAAGTAAGCAATCCTAAACATGTTTACTCAAAAGAAAATTGCAGTAAGTGTGTGTAAAATTGTACCCTTTTGCAATCTGTAATGTCTCTTTTGAATTTCTGGGAAAACAGTTTAGTCCAACCTGGACTGTATTAAACAAAGTCGTTTAAAAGTTAGTAGTAAATTGTCCCTTGAGCTAACTTTTATATAAATTTTTTATGTTAAATAGATATGATTTAGGGCTTTTTGGCTGCAATCCTGAGCATGTTTGGTAGAGAGTAAGCTCCATTAAATCCAGTGGAATTCACTTCTCTTAAGACTGCAGTGTAAAGCAGTTGTAGTAAAGTAGAAACACTGCAACCCAAAGATAAGTTTAAACAAAGATTTGCTGGAACGGAGGTTAATGGTGTTAGGTACAGTCCTTAAAAAGTTGGCAGTTGGCACCATAATGGTTTAATTTCTGAGTCTGATTTGTTTTGATTTTTTTAGATGCTGATGGTATGAATGACAGAGAAGAGTCAGTGAACCTTAATGATGCTGATGAAGGATTTTCTTCAGGGGCATCTCTGAGCAGCCAGCCGGTTGGGACCAGACCTGGATCCACATCACAGAGAGGGAGCTTAAGAAAAGGAGCAAGTGGACGTGCAGCCAAGGAGAAAGAAATTGCCTCAGCTACCAAATCCATTGAGAGCCCCCGAGAATCTGCCCGCAAGCAGTATCTGCACCAGTCAGTTGACCTCAGTATGGACACAGTTGAAATGACCCCTACAAAGAAACACTTGAGCCTGCCTGCTGGGCAAGTGGTGCCAAAAGCCAATAGTGTGAGCCTGATTCGAACTGCTAGTGCTTCTTCCACAAAATCATTTGACTATGTGAATGGCAGTCAGGCAGGTTCCGGTGCTGGTGGTGATGGTGTTACTAACTTGGCAGCTGGCAACACTAATCGGTTTTCAACCATCAGCCTGCAGGAGGACCGCTTAGGCCAAGCTGGAAATGGGAAAGATGGCCTATCACCAGGAGCTCCTCTGACCAAGCAGTCCCGATCCCCAAGTTTCAATATGCAACTGATATCCCAGGTTTAACTTTCTTGCCCTTCCTGTCCTTTCCCCACTTTATCCAGTTCTTCAAGCAACACTTGGCAGCCATCTTCCTATAGTGTGAAAATCTTGGCTTTTGTGATCTTGTTCAATTCAATTTAGATATCGTACTATATTTTGTACTGAAACAGCAATAAAACCTCCTCCTCCTCCTCCTCCTCCTCCCCTCCCCTTGATAAATGTGGTTGTGAAGCAGTATAAAATGTACTTTTATGCCTTTTCCATGCCTTCCTTTCTCCTTGGGTGATGTGCAATCCATTGTAGGCTGATCAGTCCCATTTCAACACTGTGAGTTTTGAGAAGATCGGAGGAAATGGTGAATGTGATCCCTATAAAAATGAAGCTTTTGCAATTTTTGAGAAATAGAAACGGGTTAGTTTTTTCAATCTATGGTTCTGCAAAGACTACTGGATTGTGACTTTGTTTTTTGTCTCTTGGAACCAGGAGTGCCTCAGAGATTCTAGTAGGACTTTGGACCTCTGAGTTAGTGCAATCAATTCTGAGGGAGAGGAATGCTGTCAATGCTCCTGGTGGCTAAATGCACTTTGATGTGAAAATGAGAGTAGTCCTTCTCTACCATCCTCCACGCTTCCCCCACAAAAGCTTTATGTTCAACAACTCAGAGATATGTGTTATCAAGTTGTCCCCCTTGCCTCGCAGAGAGAGTGGGCTGTGAAATAGGCAGTGTAGGTTACAATGCACTTTTAATGGCGTTGTAGCCATATCTATTGTTACATGTCTTCCCCCTCCAGGACACAGGGTTGCTCTGCCTATGTGCTAGGACTTTGAAACATGATTTATGTTTTTTTTTTTTAAAAAAATGAGAGGTAGAAAATAGGCATAGACTCCCCTGTTCCCAAATTACTGATCAGTACTCTTCCTTTGAAAAAAAGTTATGGTTTGAAAGTCTATGATCCTTGAAATGAATAAGAACAGGTGTAGCTTGTGCAGTGAGATTTTTCAGGCTGCTTGCTGTGGTGTGATTCAGCATTGTGACAGAATAGGCTCAGAAACTTGCAGTAAAGACAGAATGTTCTCCAGCATGCTGTGCCAGGGACAGAGGCAACAGGATTCTCTTTAGATCATTGCCGAAACGATGGTGTTTTTGGCATTCCTCTCTCTCTCTCTCTTTCTCTCTCCCCCTCTCTCAGAAAGATAACACTTCACTGCCTTTTTTGATTAATCCATAGCAGTTGTCGTTATTTCATCCAGCTAATGTAATGGTGGTGGGAGAGGTTAGAGATGCTCTCTCTCCCTGCTCTATTAATCTGGGAATTCTTAGCATTGAACCTTATCTTGAATGCATGTGACTGGTGTGTGACCAATATTAGGTATCTGTGCTTTAGATCACTGCTTTAAATTGTATTTCTTATTCTAAAGGAAAGTATTCATCATGTTTTAGATGGTCTTATGCATACATAAGAAGTAAATGATTTCCCTCCCTTTTATCCCTTGTTGTATAATGACCTGAAAATGTGCAGGTTATTAATTGTAAGGAACCAATGTAAATTATGTGTCCCTCCACAGGCATTTTGAATGCATTACGGTGAGGAGGAAAGTGGAGAGGAATAGAAACACAATAGATTATTTTTAGATGGATTGAAGTCTATCATATTCAGAATTACCAAGTGCCATTACTCTACTAAAGAACAATTAAAACAATTTTTGAAATGCAGTTAGCAGCTTCCAGTTCTTCTGCTGTTTTTTTCTCCATTTCTTTTAGCTTGAAACTGGACTTTTTCAAAAGAAACATAACCAAGCTAATAGTACTTTTGTTGTTTCAAAATTGATAATAGGGAGTTACAGTTGCTCTGTAAGCTCCCTTATATAATTAAATACAATATAATTGAGACTCAGGAAGGTTTTCATGTGACTAAACGCAATTCTAAATATCCAGAGTAATACTAAATAGTATGTATGGTGTAAGCCCAGCCTCCTTTGTTTCTGGAGTCAATAGTACAAGCTAACAAGAATAGACCTTGGAAAAATATATTTAGACTACAGCTCTCAGAATCTAGTGGCCAGGCTGGTATAGGATTCTGAGAATTGTAGTTCCAAAATGTAACTTTTCCAGGGTCTGATAAACAAAGTACACTTTTATGAAAATGCTTATGTCTCACAGAAATGGGTGTGTGTGTGCACCGTTGATCATGCCTGTCAGTTTTCTTAAGTACTGGTAAGATCTACTTTTATCCAGTGGCCATGGTTCTGTAGAAATACTTCCCTTTTTTAACATGAGAGAAACTATGGCCAGGATCCAAAGAGCTGTATGAAGGAACCAAGGGATTCCCTTTGTGATGTTCAACAAATCACAGTGCCACATAGGGTATTATATGGACTGGTCACGGTCGTGGTGGTGGCCACTATTCAACAGAACTGCTTTTAAAAAAAAACCCACAGGACTTGCCTAAGATGTAGCAGTATACCTAAAGCTGCTTTCTAGATTCTGGTCCATGTATACTGCAGAGGTTAAACCAAAAGGGGAATCGAGTTAAGCATACAACATCAACAAAAAAGATATGACTAGGACCAAATTGCTTATGTGTATTTCTTCTTTTTGAAAGGAATAGAAAGCAGATGTTCAAATTGGTTTTAAAGGAACATGGCAGCACACTCTGGTGTGTAGTTGGATACAACATGCAGACATATTATACATACTGATGACAGATAGCCTCGCTATCAGATTTGAATGTGTTTAACAGTAAGTTTTCATCTTAAGGGGTTTGTAGCTTATTTATTTTTTTAAAAAAGATGTAGCCTCAGCACATTAAAATGGCAGAATTTTCAGGTGTACATGTGTATTGTGGACTGGAGTTGATTCATATGTGGGTGTTGAAACCCAAACTGGTTGTTTTTTTTTTATCATTTCTGTTGTGCAGTAAAATGTCTAGTACTTTGTTTTTAGTGCCTTTTGGCATGCTGTGAAATCAAATCTCTTTCAATCATTTGCTTGCTCTTTTGCCTCAAACATTTGTTTTATTGTATATTTTTGACACAGCTTTCAGATTCTATTCTTGTTTTAATATGCAATTTCTCTTTACTCTATACTCAAGTGGTATGCTTTCATTGTCCCATTGGTCTATATGTTCTGTGACAGATAAATGCTGCTGAACATCTTTCCTTAAAGCTGTGTTGCTTACCTGCTGATATTAAGCAGTTATTTTAACGGGTCATGTTGGTGCTGTGTCACAGTCTCCTTGATGTATCTGCTGCTCTATGCTAAAGTGACCCAAAGTTCTACTGAATACACTGTACTGATGCTTTGTGGTTGTAAGTACTGGTTCAATGCTGATGTAACATTTCCCTCAATTTCTTATTGATGGTTGACACTGGGATTTTTTCCAAAACTTGTGTTCTTCTTCCCTCCTTGGGTTTGTACACTCCCACTTTTCACTTAGAATCACCCTTCCTTTTCAGTTGAGTTACGCTCTAACTTTTAAAAGTTATGTGTTTGTGCATTTTAATGCAGAAATATGCATACATAACACCTAACCTCCCCCCCGAGTATTCAAAGAACTGTACTAGCTTTCAATCACTGATTTAAGGCATTCAGCTTGATACCAATGCAGGGCTACCATTCGTTAACCTTGAAAAGGAAGGGGGAAAGGGAATTGAGAAAATAAAAATGAGTGTAGGGAATCCTGAGGGGTAGTTTCTAGTCTCTTAATCAGATAAGAGATTGCAGAAATTGTAAGCCTTCACAAAGCTGCTTCCCTTTTCAAAGTGAATGGAAATGGAAAGGAAAGGAAATGACCTTGAATTAACCTGGAAAAGCTAGAATGTTCAACTTGTTTAAACACTAAAATTAAATAAGGTCATTCTCTGGTAAATATGGCAGATACTTGCATTTAAAGCCTTTTATCTGTAATCACGAATATATGTTAACAGTAATTTGTACTCAATTGTTACAGAGGAGCAGTAAAGGAAAAACAACTACTTACATGCTTGTAAACAAGTATCTGGAACAGAATTAGTTGGGAAAATCATGTGTGATTTTCCATGAAGGGTCTATGAGCGGAATTGGTTAGGAAGATAGCCTAGTGCAACATGTATAATTTAATTCCCATTACGGAATAATGTTACATCTAATTAATTCCACAGTTTAAACAATATGCCACCATTAATTTTTCCCCAGGCTTTATATAAGAGAAAAGCAGACTTTTGATTTTTGATTATATTACTTAATGTGCATGATGTTTTTTGGGGGTAGGCAATTTTTCATAATGCTGGCAACACTTGAAACACAGTGGCTAGATTGATCCAAAACAAAATTAAGCATTGCATTGACTATAATGAATGAATGTTAATTCTGTAAAAAGCTGCAAATAATGGGTACCTCTTTGGTTCATTTCTTTAAAAACTTTTTGGCGTGAAACCATACCTAGTTTCTGATGGGAAGGATACATTCATATCATAGCTAGTATTTACCACTTAAGATATACTTCTAGCATATACAGATGTATACTTGTATCTGATACATAATTTATGTGTGTCCAGTATTTTGTTCTTCTTTCTACATTGAAACTAGGCAAATTCTCATATTTGCTGTTGAGGAAAAAAATGACAATGTTTTCAGACCATTTTGTTTGCACTATTTAGTGAACAGTAGAATGGGGGGGGTATTTTTCATTTTGTAAGTGTTGTGAATATGAACAAGTACATATATTTGTTGTGTTGACAATCAGTTATTTGTAAGCTATATATAAGTATAATCAATAAGGTCATATGATGAAACTTACTCCTAAATAGTTAGAAAGCTACTGCATCTTTCTTGCTTCTTAACTACAAATGAAAAATGCAGACTTTTCTATCAGTATTTATCTAGAAGGAGAAACATTCCCACACTTTGTTACAGTATGTTCTAAAGAAATAATTCTGGCAGAGAGTGTGCTACCTAAAACAAAAGTTTAAACTAAGATTGTTTTGCCATTGGAACGGACAAGTTGTAACATAATTTATAAAAAGAACAGTCAAGGGAATTAAATTAATGGTTTTATTTAAGCATTATTTTATGTATTATATGAAATAATAATATATTATTTAGAACATACTGAAAGGAGAATTTACCCCATACAAAACACAGAATAGATAAAATTATGATTTCAGAAGGCTGATTTCACAAAAATACATTGCTCTGAATTTGTTGCTGTGTCCCTTCAAGTTGTTTCTAATTTATGACAACTTTGAGGTGAATCTTTCACAGGGTTTTCTGGGGGCTGAGAGTGTGTGACATGGCCAAGACGCCCCATTGGGTTTCTATGGCCAAGCTGGGAATTGCACCCCCTTGTCTCCAGGGTCATAGTCCAATGTTCAAACCACTGCACTATGCTGACCATCACTGCAGTGAATAGGATGATGCAAAACACTGCAATCTTAAATTAGGATAGAGTTTACAGTGTAACTGGCAAAATCCAGTCATTGCCAAAAACAGTGCAGCTGTAAACTTCCCCCACTTCACTAAAATAAGGCATGCAGAAAGCAACCACCTTATTTTAGAGAAGAATTGTACTCTGGGGGCCTCTGGGGAGTGCATGGCTCATTTGTAGCAAGACATATTCTCTCTGTGCACATTGTTTCATTGACAAATTACCATTATGAAGAAGCTGCAAGTGAGAGTACTTTTATTCCCATTCATATCAGTGCATATTACTAAATGTCTAAATTTCTCTAGCTTATACCACACCAATTATTCAAAATCTTGTGAAATTTTACTTGTTTAAAAAGTTGTCCTGTTATTGGTTGTCATCTAGAAATTATATTAATACTCAATAACCATCACTGGTATCTTGAAAACTGCCTTTGGAATTTTCTTCCAATGTTTGCAGCTGTTTGCCATTGAAGAGTGGTTGTTTGGATGAAAATTCATTTAAGTCATCCCATGTGGATTTATGGAGTTATTTTATGGGTTTAGGACTGTGTCCACACTTTATAATTGCATACAGTATTCTACCCTTGTGTGCAGTAAGCAGTATGAATATCCTGCCCCCAAATGTGTGAAGACCTGGGTTTGGTGGAATAGAATGTATTCATGAAACTTGAGGAATCCCAGCAAGCAAATGAGTGGAATTTTGAAAATCAGATATTTGTATATGTTCATAGCCATTTTTATCATATGAAAACACAAAGCTAATTTCAGCAATTGTAGCAGCAGAATTAGGTCGATATAGCCATTTAATTTACATGTGTGTGCATGTCTGTGTGTGTTTAGAAATTATCAAGGCTGGAGCTTATCATTACATAAATCACAGTTTGTTCTGAACTTGTAAAACTTACAAAATGTGTAACATCTAGGATAAGTGTAGGGTTGAAGTATATCTTTTAAAAAGTCCTTGAATTTATTTGTTAGAAATCCATCCAATCTTCAGTGCACACAAGGAACCTTTAAGCCAGGGATGGAGAACATTTGGCTGTCTTAGCTGTTCTGGTTAGGAAGTTCGAAGCTGAATCCCAGCAACATCTGGAGAGTCACATGTTCCCCACTCTTGCTTTAAAGCAAATTGTTGGGGATGGGTTTTCTGTCCTTTTCCAAAAATATTGCTAGACAAAATGCATTGTGAAAGATTATCGTTTTTCATAATAAGCAAAGCAGAGTAAAATTGCTGTTTCAGTTTGTGATTTTATAATTTCCAAAAATGTTAGCACAATGGAACTTTTATATCTTTTGACTATTGTTTATTTTAACAGCTGAGTTAAAAACAGCTCTCTGTAGTATTAGACATTGAACAATTTAAATACAGATACAATAGACTATATATTGGTACTAGAAAAGCAGTAGTAGAACACTTGTTGGTGCTTTAATTCAGGTGAGACCAAGATTCCTCCCTTTTTAGTACTTTAAATTTCAGCAAGTAAAAGCCCATGTGATTTCCCCATGATCCAGGTCTTTATCATACATCTGAAAGGACTTTAAATCAGTACTGGGGGAAACAGTATATTGAATTTCCCTAAGTTTATCCAACTTTCAGTTCTCATTGACTTGAAACTGTATTTATTTTGTACAAGAGTTTATATAGCTTCTAAGCTATGATGTTTTACGGATCATATGCATAAGAAAATTTGTGAAAAACATTCATGTTTGTTTTACTATGAGTGTGTGCGTGTGTACATGTGTGAATCCTTTCTTTTTAAACTACTTTCCACAATGTTACAACATTAGTGTAAAAATTGTAGGAAGACAATTAGTAATTTTTCTCTTGTTACTCTTCTTTGGAAATGGTTTGTATAAAATGTAAACCAGCTTCTTTCTTGGAAGGATTTTTTCCCCCATATAACAGTCTCAAAAACAGGGTTATTCATTTATCAGCTACTTAATTCAGTTGTTTTAAAATGACACAGGTCTCAGTTGTTCTTTACAAATGATTGTTTCTTTTAGGTTGTTAATGGAGAAGTCCTGTTGAATTTGTAGTGTTTGTATTTACACTTAGTCTTTTGATTTTTATTGCATCCTGCAGGAGTTGTAGTCAATTTGACAAGCAACTATATATTATTGAAAGCTCCCAACGCCCCCCCCCGCCGTTGTCTGTCATACAAAGATTTACTTCTGAACTGAGGATTTTTGAATCAATTTTGAATTGATCGAAGGATTTTTACTCTTCTGGCATTATATAAACTTGTTTTACCTCGTTCACAAAAGGAGCATAGGCAGCAAATAACCCACCTACTGTAAGCAAAATCTATTTGGCCGAAAGACTTGAATAATGTTAATATTTCACCAGCATGAACATGCATGCTGGTATGAATCTGAAATATTCAGAACTTGGTGCTGGTGAAATGCTGATTGAAATGAGTATGTAATAAACACAGTCTTCACAATGTTGTGACCCTAACATGGGACATGTGAAAAACTTGTATTAACAGAGCTCAGATGACATGTTTGAAGATCATTATATTGGTGCATGTAAGCCATTATCTTAACTGTCTTACTGAAATCTGATTAATGCTGTTGACTGTTGTTGAAATGTGAAATGTAGTTAGCTGTTGACCTTGTAAATACCTGCCAGAGATAGAGAGTATTTTAAATCATTGTAAATACAGGTGTATAAAATTGAAACAAATCTGCAATGCAGAAAAAGATATATAAAGATATAAAGATGTTTAAATAAATATTGTGCTGTTTCTGGAAAAATGTCACACTGTCATCTTTCTTCCCACATACGCCATTTTTCATCAAGCAGAGTGAGGAACTTTTTTATCTCATGAAGGAAGATATTCAGTTGGAGATATGTTCCTAGGAAGGGAAATGCATTCTGTTGATTGGGAGGGGGTGGCACCAGAAATAATCACTATAGTTTAGCTTCTTAAGGCAAACAGCTAAGGCTTAGGAAAGAGATGTTAATTTTTCAGAATGGGAAGAACAGAGAATGGGTATGGACATTTGGGAAGGCCCTGATTTTGCTTCCTCCCAGGGCCAGACTCAGGCCCAGCCTCAAGATGTGAAGTTCTCCATCTGTGCTTAATACCCCTGAAGATGAACCTCTGATGAGACAGGCTTTCTTTGATGCAGCAGTTCAGAATTTTTTTGCTTTTATTTATGTATTGAAACATAATGGAATACTAATGCATTTGATATCAAATTGCACAAGCGCATGTATGTGTGTTTCCTCTTTTAAACTAAGGATGGGCAAGATGTGGCCTATAAGCCATGTGTGGTCTCCAGCTCACCTGAGGTGGGGTAAAAAAAATGGCAAATAATTTTTTGCCCCCAAATGGCCTCTAGGGGATGTGAGGGACTGTTTGTCACATTCTTAGCATCTCCCCCCAGACAATTTGAGCCCAGGGGAGGCTTTTTTTTTAAAAAAAAAAAGAAGTGAGCAAGAAGTTACTTCCACCCAATTCCCCTTATTAAAAAAGGCAAACATGACAAACACACCCGCATGCCTTCAAGAGTGTATTTGGAGGCCAATAAAATGTTTTTTCCCCCTTTAGTGAAGGGTGCAGTGGGGAGGTGCAGCCTTCCGAGGTCATCCTGGGGAGGTAATGAGCCTTCCAATCCTTCATGGTTGTTCACCCTATTTCAAACATCCCCCTAAACTAGCAGAATGCAGTGACAGAACGCTGTTTTTGTCTGACTAACACAGTGAGTCTATAGGACTTGTGTTATAGTCTTAGGGGTATGCATAGTGTGGACTGGCTTACATGCGAATAGGATGCTAGATATTTTAATTTTCATCTCAGAGACTCCCAGCCCATGGAGAGCATGCCAGAAAACAGGACTGCAGCTTGCAAATTTTCAATTTAAGCTTCATGTGGAGGCTCTGTGTAAAGTGTAAAATTTTGATTTCACAACTAGGTTTGTTCCAGTGTTCAGATATATGTGAACCCTAAGGAGTACATTTAAAATTAAATTATTTTTGCATTGCAGCATTGTAAATAAACATGGTGTCACCATCCAAAGAAGCAGGCTATTATTGGCCATTCTTTTCAGATCAAATCCTCCAGACTTGGAAATAGATGACAAACTGCACATGATCCAGAAGGCTGATATTGTATAAGATCAAAGACACTATTAAATAAATAAATAAAAATATTCCAGTCCAACCACATTTCTGTTCTACTAAATCAATGCCTTTAATTTTGTTCTCTACAGTGTGCCAGGATAAGGTATTTTACTTAATATACTTTGTTACCTACCTTTTAGGATGTAACTCTTTCCAGGCAGCTTACAATTTTAAAATACAATGTATCAAACAATAATTCTCTTAATAACAAACTAGGAAGTCAAGCAATTAAAAACTGTAGCAACTGAACAAAATGAAGGTAGCATAAAAACATCAATAAAAAGGAGAAGCAAAAAATTCTGCTAAAATCCTCTGTGTGGGGAACCACAGATGCTTCATGAGGGAGGGAGTTCCAGAAGTCAGGCCACCAATTAAAGGGTACTGGCTATATTTAGCAATTTGATAGATCTTTGTGGCAAGCCAGAGAAAAACCTCAGCCCACTGGGTCAAACTAGCACTTCAAATTGACATTGGAAACTATTAAAATGTCTTAATTTTCCTATCTATTTTAAGCATTTTCACTCTGCTTTGCAGCTGAAAAATCTCCAGACCATTTTATTAGAAACCTGTCTTCAGTTTCAGAACTTTTGAAAACAATTCATAGAATGTTACCTGAACACCAGCCTCTCCACTTGCATTCTGAGGGCTGCAGTCTGTAAGGTTTCCAAGCTGTCTTTAGATATCTCCAGCATGCGTTTCTGCTTAACCAACCTCTTTCTTAAAAGAGCAGCTCTGGTTATGTGAAACTACCTATTATTAGGCTGAGGAACTGCAGCTGCAAGTGTAACTCACTACTAACAAAACCAATTTCATTATTCATAACACCGAAGTTTTATTGTCTGAACGTCACTCTAATAGAAAATTGTGTGCTGTATTACCAGGTTCCCAGAGCCTCTTCTGGTATACTAGCTTATCACTTTTCTATGTTACACAAAAGATTTGTGAAATGCTTATGTTTTGTGTTCAGCCCATTCCATCCCACCCATCCTCATCTGCATCCTGAGCCTAATAATTTACTGGGCCTGTCTGGATTTT
Organism: Ctenosaura bakeri; assembly: GCA_948474755.1. Lineage (NCBI taxonomy): Eukaryota > Metazoa > Chordata > Lepidosauria > Squamata > Iguanidae > Ctenosaura > Ctenosaura bakeri. Next base: position 1,336,654 of record CAOLHI010001172.1, read on the forward strand.
TTTTCTGCTTTTTTTTTTCTTTTTCTTTTAGCAGGGAGGGAATGGGCACATATTTCTAATGGCAGCTTTTTTTCCCCCCTCTGGAAAAAAAAAATCCACATGGTAAATGACTAAGGCTGCCAGTTCAGAATTATCCCAGGGCCTTTGGTTTCCAGACTAAAACCTGAGACCTCAGGATTGCGCTTATGATGTCATTAAACTTTATGCATTTACTAGCAACCATAGCTATCATTCAAACACACAGATGCAAATATATTTTCCAGTTTAGAAGTGAAAACAGAAATCTTAGTCAAAGATTCTCATAGCTCTTCATTTATGTGGGGACATGGGATAAGGAACATATTATCTAGCCTACTTGGTTTTAGATGGATGCAGAGCAGAAGGTAAGCCCTGGCTATATATCAACTGAAAGGAAGGGACAAAGCTACGTAACTCAAATCTTCTGGAGTCTTTCCAAGTTGTAGCAGCTAATCAGTTAAACATTGCAAACTGTAGCAAGCTGCTTGCACTGCTTACTGGTCTGGAGATTTGACCGTAGCCCTTTCCTTTTGACTAGAACTGAGCTCACCAAAACTAGAGAATGTGTACCCTATTTTCTTGACTGTAAATCGTCCACAAAAACTGGAGGCTCAAGGCCAGGCCCTGAGATCTGACAATCCATTTAATGCTGGAATGTGCTTTGGGAAATCCAAGTTCTAGTCCTCATTAAGACATGACCTTGGGTAGTCATTCTCTCACTCAGGGTACTTAATAAAGATTAAGCAAGGAAGAGAAGAGTATGCTGCCTTTAGCTCATTTGGTCTTGGGGAGAGGCAGGAGAGAAAAAATATACATGGAGAACCTCTCATTGCTGGGAAGCTTTAAAAATGGCTTCTCCATGTGATCCGGGAAACAGCTTAGCCAGCTGTTTCCTTCTACAGTGTATGTTTCTCTTCTTCAAGTTACTTCATTTCTTTTCCTCCTTGGTAGTGATTCCTTTCCCTCCCCACTCTTTAAATGTTCTGTGCCCCAGAATTAAAAGACTGTTCTGGATTTTTTCTCTCTCTCTCTCTCTCTCTCTCTCTCTCTCTCTCTCTCTCTCTCTATCTATCATCTATCTATCTATCTATCTATCTATCTATCTATCTATCTATCTATCTATCTTTAGTTACCTTAACCCTCAGAAATGAATTTCTCTACTTAGAGTGGTTGATTATTGCAATATAAGTTAGATTACAGGAAGGCTTGAATTGTTTTTAATATATAGGATTGATTTTGGTACACAGAATCCAGTCTCTCACTTTTCAAATTCAGTATTATTTGCTTATTTGATATACCAAATAAAGATACAAATATACATGGACATTTTTCTGGGAGGTGTGGGATGTTATTTAGTGCTTTAATGGGTGAGCAGACATCAAAATGTAATTTCTCCTTTATATCATCCATACCAATAAGAGGAGTTAAACAGGTTGTCTCCTGGGTGACACCCCCAACCCCAGTTTGTTTGGGTGCAGTCCCTGATAATAATGCATTGTCAATATTATAATTTTTAACAGAAATGTATTATTAGTACTAAAAATAACAAAATAGCAAAAGAGACAAAGCAGGACAGCACTCCTTTTCTTTTCATAGGTTTAGTCTTACTAAAGCTTCAATTGTAACTCTTTATTATATTAGACTTGTAATGGGTAGCTTGATACAACCAGAGTTGCTCTTTTCACAAAGGGGATGGGTGAGCAAATACCCAGTGTGCATTTGAGATACTAAATAATGATAACTATAGGCTGGACCTGTTTTAAAGATGTGGGGCAGGGGCTCAACATCGGCAGACAGCTTGTTATTGATTTTGCCTACTTGCAGGTACTCCCTGGGGCAGGTAAAATTACTTCTCCTACCAAACAATCCTCAAATACGATGTGTACTTAGATACATTGTCTGTGTGTTCAGTGGAGGTTACTCCCAAATAAATGTGTAGAGGGTAGAGTGAAGGCAGCATTTATTATCCCTGAGAGGCCTTTACGACAATAGCTCTCTTTGCATTTTTAGTGCCTGAAAATTTAGTACATTTCTGACTAATAACTCCTGAGGAAACTCAAATATGCAGGAGTTTTGGTGGCACAATTTTACCAGATAATTTTAGGAGGGTCTCAGCCTTGTCTTGAAGGGAGGGGGCCCTTCTGCTATTCTGGGAACAATGATGGTATCCTATTCTGTCACTAGTATTCACTGCATTATTGATACGAAAAAGATTTGCATTGATATGAAAAAGATTCTCCTTTTCCTATCTCCTGGAAGATACCAAAAGGTTAGTCTTGGAGCCTGCTAGCAATATGCGGTCATGTTCCCAATAGTATTTTGAGCTGCTCTTTAAATTCACAGAACTTCAAGTTAATTTCAGTTCTGTTTAATGCTGGCATCTTGTGGTGAAACATAATGTGGCATTTCTCTGCAAAGGCAACTTTCCTATGCAAAAAACAAACAAGCCTGCATACCTGTTGTATTCATTCTCAGTGCGATTTTGATAGTGGTAGTCCTGCTGACCATAAAATAAACTCAGAAGTCCATATTGTGGTGATACATAAATTAACCAAAAGCTGCAAATACATCACACTAGCTTTTGAAGCTCACGGGCTTCTTTATCAGGCAAAGATAGTAAAAAAACAGAACAAACTAATAATAATAAACAATTTTTTTTAAAAAATTGTTAGAGAAGATGGTATTGGATTTATAATCTTTGAATTTTCTCAGTGGTTACTGGAGTGACACAGATAAAATAAATTGTTTGTGTGACTTTCATCATCTGCGCAGGATAAAGATTTTGAGAAAGCGTGTCTAGTCCCACTTGTCAGTCTATCCAAGGTTGCACCCGTTAGAATTGGGGCGAACTTTATGAAAAGAAGCAGTGTCCCCCCCATGGCCAAGAAAGGGGAGTGGCCTTTTCCTGCGCTGATAGGCCTCCAGATCATCTTAATGGACAACAGAAATAACGTCCAAGACAAAATGCAGGCCTGTGGTTCTAACATCATCACTTTTCTTCTCCTGTATGATTTCTAAGATCTTTGTCTGATGAAGTCAATGAAGTTTTGAAAGTCTGCAGTTGCTTTTCAGCGAGCCCAATAAAGGCATCCTTGTCTTGAGGAACAAAGGCAGTAAAAGGCAGCCATATAATTTCAGTTTGAAGGCTCTTTCTTGGAGAGCAGGGGCCCTTTCCACACTGGAAAATTATAGTGATGTGATTCCATTTTAACTGCCAGGGCACCGTCCTACAGAATCCCTGGTCATTTCCACACGAGGCTGTTATGGTGCTATTATTCCACTTTCAACATCCTGTGGAATCCTGGGACTTGCAGTTGAGGGAGGCGCCAGCCGGATGTTCTGACTTTTGTCCATTCACATGATCTTGTGTAGGGCTTAAGCAAAGAATCTGAGGGCCTTTCTGCCCTACACTTTATAGTGCTCTTATTCTACTTTCAACATCCTGAGGAATCCTGGGGTTTGCAGTTGAGGGAGGGGCCTTTAGAATTCTCAGCCAGAGAGCTTTTGGCCTCAGGAAACTACAATTCCCAGAATCCCACAGGATGATGAAAGTGGGGGAAAGCATTATAAACAGTATACTGTGGAAATGGCCCCAGTTTGGCAGCCGAAGGAGAGGCGTTTAGAGGTCTCAGTCAAAGAGCCCCCCACTGCTTTTTCAAACTACAGCCACCCACGCGCCCAGCGCAATTAAAACGGTTCGTCAAGTGCTCTAGTCGCGCGCTGTGGAAGAGCCACAGGTCCGCCACCCCCCCCTCCCCGCCGCCAGCGCCGTCTTCCGCATTGGAAGAGAGCGAGGGCAACACCTTCCCCCTTAGTTCGCCATTGGTTCCTAAAACGACCAATCAGATCTCCGCGCACGGTTCTTCTAAGGGAAAGGAGCGGCGAGGCGGCTGGGGGAGCGTCCAGCCTATTAGAACGGGCGATGACGTTCCCAGATGGAGGCTGGGATGCGGCCGCCGCGCGCCTTCGTCGCGGGCTTGGGCATCCCACGCTCCTTCCGGCGGGGCGCAGAGGGCTGTTGCTGCTGCTGCTGCTGCGTTCGTCGCGGTGAGTAGCGGCCGCCTGGGAGGAGCTTCAGGGCGAGCGTTGGGGAGTTCCTCCGTGGCGCGTGGCGCAGGCTGGGCGTTCGCTCGGGCGGTTGCGGAGGGGCGCGCGGCCGGGCTGGGAGACTTGAGTGGAGGGCGCCTCAGAGTCCCCGCAGGGAGGGCAGACGGGCTCCCGAGAGCGGAGTCAGAAGCCCGTTGTTTGTCGAGAGCTTCTCCGGTCTGGTGGCGGAGGGCTTTCTCTTTGACTGGGCAGGCTTGCCTCCCGCTCCCCGTGATAAAGTCGCTCACTCGGTTAATGTACGTGTAGGGAGCTCTCTGGAAGTGTTCTCCTTTATTTTTTATTTATTTATTTAATTAATTATTCATTTGTATCCCGCCTCTCCATATGGATCGAGGCGGCGAACAACTTACAAATAAGCATGTATTTCGAAACATTTCTATAGATGCCCCCAACAAGCTGGGTACTCATTTTACCGACCTGCGGAAGGATGGAAGGCTGAGTCAACCTTGGAGCCGGGCAGGATCGAACTCAAAACCCTTTTCCCCCCCACGTTTGTCACGTAAAGTGGAGATACTTTACGACCTAAACGGTGACGGAAATGAACAGAGGACCGTCCATCAAAAAGCCTTATATAATGCATTCACTCAGGGAGGAAAAAAAGCCTGAATCCTCTCATCTCCCTAAAAAGCAGGAAGGAAGGAAGGAAAATAAATGTGGCACCACCTGTTAAAGCTAACTGGGTTTTATTTTCGCATGAGCTTTCGTGGATATAAACCTACTTAGGCTGTTTCCGCACTAGACTGTTATAGTGCTATTGTTTCACTTTCAGCAGCCTGTGGAATCCTGGGGTTTGCAGTTGAGGGACGAACCTGTAGAATTTAACAGGATCCGGAAAGATGCAAAGCGTGTTCTTGGCCTAAATTTTCAAAAGGCTGTGCAAGGCGATGCAGGTCTTTCGGATCTTTACAGAGGTCTGTTAGTGTTGATGTGTGAAAGCAACACATCTGCTTTCCAAAAGTCAGCTTCCCTCAGTTCAGAACTCTCTCTGAGGAGATTTGTCTTGTTACACATGCAGCTGTGGTGAGAGCTGACGGACACTGATGTTCGCTCTGTACTGCATCGGAAGCAGTGAGTTTATATTCACCAAGCTCATGTGAAAATAGAACCCGTTAGCCTGCCACATTAATTTTTCTTTTATGTCTTCACCCTTCCTTCCTCCTTTTTATGCTACAAGAGACTAACAAGGCTACCTTTTGAAACCTCCCATCGCCATACATTCAGCAGTCACAAGGCAAGTTTTCACCACGGTTTTAAAATGTTTATGCTCAAGACCAATCAAATTCCTAATAGCTTTGTTTACTCCCTAGTAAATCCCTTTAGAGTTGACTTTTTAACCAATTCCTGAAACATGCTTACTCAGAATTAATTCTATTAGGGTTTTTTAGGAAATATAACTTGGGAAATGCAGGTTTACAAAGTAACCGTAAACATGTTTACTTGGAAACAAATCTTGCTATATTAAGTAGATTGCAATACTACACACACATCTAGGGTTAAGTCCCATTCAACTTAGTGAGGTTTGTCTCTGAATAGGCTTGCCTATTTGTTAGTTTTCTCTGTTTTTTTTTAATGTTTAGTCATATACTGTTTGTTTATTTAACAATTATTCTCATCTTGTTCTGTAAAGGCAAGTCAGTGCAAGAAAAGCTAATTCACCAGCAGATCACTGATAGAAGGAAGGTGTGTGTTTGTATGTTCATTTGTTTTTGCTAATTCCACAAAGCAAAACAGAAGTGTTAAACACTTCATACATAGAGGCCTTTTCCCAGGTTGCGGATGCAGATTATAGTGCAGTTGAGAAATCTGCCATTAATTTCAGCAATGTGCCAAATTCGCTGTCCTGGTCATTTAAAGATTCATCTTTATATGTGATGTGAGCTATTATCTGTTTTAATTTTTGTAAGCTGCCTTAAATCCCAGGGCTTGGAGAAAGGCAGGATATAAAGAAAATAAAATACTAAAAATGAAAATGTCAGGTTAATCAAAATACACATGGAGCTTCTCTATCCCAAGCTCTCCTGTTTAGGTTTCTCTATGAAAGCAAGCTCCCATGTATTTATCCTGACAGGCAGGCTGCTTGAATATAATTAGTTTTATATGGATTTTATGTGTGTTGAGGTCCTACGTCTGAACTTTCTTTTACTTAAAACATTTCCAAAATGTTTTTTTTCTTAACAGTTGTATCTAAAATGCGCATGGATATCTAATATGTATTCTAAAGTCCAGTTGTTTTTAAAAAGTATTTATTTATTTATGTATTATCTCTCAGTCATTTAATAACAACAACAACAACAACAACAATAATAATTAATAATATTTATTTGTATCCCGTCTCTCCACATGGATCCAGGCGGCGAACAGCATGAAATACATTGTTCATTAAAATACATTAAAATACATTAAAAACATACCCAATCCTCCCCAATTAAATAAACTCAGCAAGTTAAAATAGTCCCCAAAGTCAACTCTAGTTTTAAGGACCAAAGTTTATATGGGACAATGTAGCCTTGGCTTCCCTCTTTAACTTCAGGAGAGCAGAATTCCACAACTGAGGTGTGCTATAGAGAAAGCATTGTCTCGTGCTCACCAACTTGGCCTCTTGGGGTGGTGAGAGGAGCAGCAGGGGTCTGCTGAAGTTCTCAGATTCCAGTATCATGTGGCAGGCGATATCCTGTAGATATCCTGGTCTCAAAATATTGTAGAGATCCTTGTATGAACATATGTGATTAAAGTTAGTTTTTATATTTAGTGGCTTCAGTGGTTGTGAAGAAAAATAAGATTTAAAGTCTTTGTGTACAAGTGAGTAAAATGATTATTACTAATGCATTCTGGGCTTTTTCATATGCTATGCATTTCAGGTTTGATTTCAGGTCATTGGCAATGGTACTTGTACTTTGCTAGGAATGACACGCTACTTTTTTCTTGATTTTGTACAGCTTGCTATGAGTAATCCAAAGATAAAGAAGAAGAATTTCCTAGAGGTCAAGTTTGTAGCAGATGAAGATGTTCTGAAGCACATTTTTGAAGATGCAGGTATTGATTGCTTGGGGTAGAAGGCCACCTTATTTTAATAATATTAAAGAGAGGTACCAAGTTTTGACACTTAGGATTTTACAGAAAAGTGACTAATAAGTTTGTATGTTCTTAGATGCCTTTAAGAGACATATTTTTAAAAACAATGATGGCTGATTCTGTTCCTGTTACTATCAGAAGATTTGTCATATTTGCCATCTCAAATTTTGAGTTGGCTTTGAAATGGATTTGGGCTCAGCATTTCATCTGTTTCTTGAAGGAATTGACTATGCATTATGCATTCTTTTTGGTTCATGATGCTGATATGCTGTCAAGTGATGTCCATCTTTTTGTGGCATTAAGAAATCTTAGGACTGCAAATTAACACCTATATGAACCGCATTAGGTATGACTGGTGTACAAATGAGGAGGCGATGAGGGCAGTCCACCCCGGGTGGCAATTTTTTGGGAGTGCCCCACGTGATGTGGCCATGCCCTCACATGTGACGTGGCCACATTCCTGCCCCTCCAACTCCCCCCTCGCCCCTGCCCCCCAAACCAGGCTCCAAGCTATGTGGCTGTTAGTCATTAACATCACTAATGCAGATAGGTTTCTGTGAATATCCATTTAGATTGAATGAACTGTGTAGAAACATTTATTTGAAGGCTGCATTTTGCTATTGCTGCTTTCTTACTTTTAGGAAGCTAGGATTACTGATAGCATGGCCATCACTCCCTTCCTCAGAGTGATACATTTTTTTGTTGGCCTGTTCTCAGTAAAAATTGGTTTGGAGATTTAGTGTTCTTTTAATTCCTTGGGTCTACATAGAAAAGAATATCAAAACACAAAAGGAGACTAAATAGGAGTTTCTTCTGGATAGTCAACTATTCTGTGAACATATGTGCATAAACTTAGGACGGCATATTTTTCAGCAGAACTAGAAGAATGGTTTACTGTTATTGCTGCCTTTCTTTTCGTAAGCCTTTTTGTACTTACAGGTGTTAAGGTTCGGAAAAACAAAGCTCTGCAGCCATTTGATATAAAAAGATGGGTGAAAAAAGCAGAAAACAGCTCAGAAGATGAGACTGAAGATATTTTTGAAGAGCAGGATTATGTGTCTGCGCTAGGGATAGATGACCAAGGTACTGATGAGAGAAACTGTTTTGGAGAAACTCATCACTGCCACAGCCATAATCATTTGGAAGCTTGCTAAAATATCTGTTTAATATTAACATCAAAAAATCATTGTGGAGGTTGGCCCACTCAATTTAACTTTCAGGTTTAAACAGTTTGCACATTTAATAAATTCTTTGTTCTTCAGCATAGACTTTTTATAATACTCCCTGCTCCCAAAAGGCTTGATTCTGTGTGTGCATGTATTTTAGGATCTTTGAGAAATGGCTCCAGTGCAAGTGGTAGTGATGTCTTCCCATTTCAGACTCCAAAACGTTCAAACAAAATGGCAGAGATAGGTATGTATTCTGTTGTTATTGTATTTATTCATATCCTTCCTCTTCTCCAGCTTTGAGACTCAAGACTGCTTATAAAGTTGAACTAGGTAAAGAAAAAGTCAACACCATTAAGTATACAGAGTTAAATTATAATTAAACTATACATAGAATTAAAAACAAGTTCAAACATACTTATTAAAAACTAATATAGACAGTACAGAACGTTATTGAACCCCCCCCCCATGTCCAGGTAGTTCCCAAAGACGGCTGAAACAAAAAAATAATTGCTTCTCTCTGGAAGGACATCATGGAGGATGTCACTCTAGGAAGGGAGTTCTAGGAAAAGAGTTCCTTTCTAGGCTGCAACTTCTGGAGCCTGGGAGCAGCCACAGAGAAGTTCTCCTGTGTTTCCACCACAGATTCCTATGACTGGTAGGACAGAATGAAAGGCCTTTGTTCTGTTTTAGCCTTTATGTCGAGTGTGCACTTTGCATTACATTCATTACATCCACATTTGCAGGTGTCCCCTTTGCAAATTTGATTATTTGTGGATTATTTGTTGCCCACTGAGCTACATTCAGTTAAGTCAGGCTCTGTCAGCAACTGAATCTGTGGTGACTGGGAAGAAATCAAATTAGTGGGGTAGCTGGGCCTGCCCACACACATGTTTCCTCGTGCATGCACTGATGTGCATCAGTGGGTGGGCGAGCAGGGAGGAAATGGGATGAGAGAGCACAAAGGGGAGGGCACGCTCACACACTAGTGCAGGTGAGGGAAAGGAGATGGGACTGGGGAGCACCAGGAGGGAGAATGTGCATGTAAGTTCTGTCATGCACCCACTCATGCAGGTGGGAAGTTACTGAGATGGGGAAGCGGGAGGAGGCAGGGTGCGTGCGTGCATGCATTCTTTTGCTCACTCACTTGTGTGGGTGGATGGGGGAAAGGTGATGGGACAGGGGAACCCAAGGAAGGAGGGCACATGCATTCCTTGCATATTCACTCAGATGGGCAGGGGAAGGGAATGGGATGAGTGGAGTGTGAGGAGGGACGGTGCATGTGTGTATTCCCGTACTCAGGTGGGTGGATGGGGCAAGGGGATGCTATGGAGGGGTGCAAAGAAGGACATGTGTGTTCCTCACACACTCAGGCAGACAGGGGGAATGGGATGGGATGGGAGGAGTATGAGGAGGTAGGGTGCACCTGTGCATTCTCAGGCTGACAGGAGGATCAATCCACTACGCCTGGGTTTTGATCCTCGTGCCAGCCTGACGCAGGAGCCGTCCTCGAGCTAGAATTCCAAAACCGTTAAACCTACTCCTGTCCCTGTTTCTCCTGGCGTGCAGTAAGACACGTTTAAATCCCTCTCTGGCGATTTAGGAACAAATATAGGTATCGGATAAGATTTGAGGTGCCTTAGAGAGATGAGACTTAAAGGAGGAGAAATGGCAACTGATAAAGCCTCTGCAGCAAAAACGGCCCTGACAGACGAAGTGTACTGTAGCGCCAATGATTTGGGCTCGGACACTAATAAACAGAGTACCGTCCAGAAGACCGTCGTAGGACGGATCTTGGGCGTGGAAATTGGAGCAAGGGCGCAGAAAACAACTACGCAGTGACCTGCTGAGGAGCAGCGCGCTGCCAAGCTCCGTAACATTTTCCTGTCCTCCACTGTGTGTGAGGCAGATGATTTAAAACTCGCCGTCAGCAAAGGGCCTTCAACCGGAGCAAAGGGCAGCGACCTGCTGAGGAGCAGCACGCTGCCGAGCTCCGTAATATTTTTCCTGTCCTCCAGTGAAAGTGAGGCAGATGATTAAAAACTCGCTGTCAGCAAAGAGCCTTCAACCATTACTTCAACCTCTAAAAAAGAATCCGAAAAAACAATGGAGAAAAAGGTGAGGAAATAGGATAAGCAAGAGGGTTAGAAGCTCCCAAAACCAGCAGCGAGGGATAAACTTGCAGGTGAGAGTTCCGGGCGCCATCTAGGAAAGGCAGACTCTAAGATGGTGTCGTGTGAGGTAACTGGCCACTCATAGGCTGACGAAGCCATCTTGAGTGTGGCACCGCACGTACCCACTGAGGTAACTGGCCACTCAAAAGCTGACGACACCGTCTTGAGTGTGGCGCCGCACGTGCTCACTGAGGTAACTGGCAACTCAAAGGCTGACGACGCCATCTTGAGTGTGGTGCCGCACGTGCTCACTGAGTTAACTGGCCACTCAAAGGTTGACGACGCCATTTTGAGTGTGGTGCCGCGCGTGCGCACTAGCTCAGCCTCAAAAGGTGACATGGCTGCGGGCATTCATAAAACTGCCATGGCAGTCTCGGCAGAAAATGGCGCAGCTGAACCAGCCACCCAGAAACTGGATGTTTTCCTCTTGTCTGGCGGAACCTCGGCAATTCCTGCAAGGATGGCTGGCGAGTGCTTTGCAGCACAGGCCCAAACCGCAGCAGGGACCACTGGAGGTTTGGAAGGGTGGTCTGGGAGAGCAGAGGCAACAGTTTATGGAGACTTTAAAAACAGATTTGCAACAAATGATGAAGGAGGCAGTGGTAGCACAGTTTCAATCAGTGCTGATCGCACACCAAATAATAATTTCACAAGTGGCAGCATGGTCATACAAGCAGGATGCAATTCTGATACCCAAAATAACTTACAAACAGAACTGCAACAGCAATTGAACATTAGTAGGCCAGTAAATGTGAATTCTAATGGCCAATAGAGGGCGTCACATGAGGATTTACAGACACAAGGAGAAAAGTATTTCCTCTGCAGAAACCATAGCAGCGAAAAGAACTTTTCCCTCTCAGTATAAGGAAAATAGCAAAACTGTTTCAGAGGAGGAATTTCTTAATAATGGTTATGGAAGACGGTGATGCGCAAGTCTCAGACATAGAGGAAGACAATAGATCAGAGACAAATAGGATGTTTTGAAGCAGACTTCTTTAAGGGAACATTGGAATTAGATAGTGACAAGGAAACCTTGAAAAAAGGGGATAAGGAATGTAAACTGGCATCACTCTTTATGAATAATGAGGTGAGAAACATGGAGTTTCCCATGCCTAAAATGCGCAAGGAGGTTATTATGGCAGTACGAAATACACAAGGAAATACACGCAAAAGTTGGTCATCCAATGGCAAGTTATATTCTTTTCCGAAAGAGCATGAGGAATTTCTAAAAGTCCCTCCTGTGGATGCTCTAATAGCAGAATTGGTTTCGGGGCTGTTCTCCCTAGGGTGAAGGAAATGGATGAGCGCAGGGCAGAGTCTGTACTGCGATAAGCTCATGAAGCAGTATCAGCTACTGTTAAAGCATCTGCTGCTGCTTCAGTATTCGCTAGGGCAGCGGTACTGTGGTCTGAGGACATTCTGGAGACCCAGGATATTAATATGCAGGAGTTCTGAAAGCAGTGGAGCAGATTCAGAAGGTGCTTAAATCGGTAGCAGATGTGGATTTAGATTCAGTAACCTCGGTAGCACGGGACATAAGCATGCTGACGGTAGCAAGGCGGCCATTATGGCTGCGTTGTTGGGAAGCGGACCAAAAGTCACATAAAAACTTGGCTTACGTCCCTTTCCAGGGAGATCTCCTGTTTGGAACTAAGGCCTTGGAGAAAAACAAGTTATGCCCACTTTACAGAAGAGAAGGGTAGAGAGGAGGAACTACAGGAATACAAATTATTCTTTTTGAGGAAACAGATCTTACGGATATACAGGAAGAAATATGGAGTATAGAACAGGTCATTATCAATGGAGCAGACCTAGACTTCAGTGTACAAAACAATTCCTATACAACAACAACAACAAAAAGAGGCCAAGGAAAGCTTGGGGCTAACCCCAAGTGAAAGAAAGCTCTAAATTGATTAGAAACATCAAAAGGTGGTGGGAAGACTTCTGTCTTCCGGTTACAAATGGTCTCAAGTAACATCAGACTGTTGGGTATTAGAAGTAGTAACCCAATGTTATGAAATTTCTTTCTTTCTGTGAGACATCAAGAGAGACAGGTTTTCTTCCATCGCCACGGTCAGCAGAGCAGGCCAAAAGGCCGGTGGTACTCCACGTGATAACTCACTTGCTGAACATAGGTGAGATGGAGGAAGTACCAAAAGAACAGAGGTATACGGGAATATACTCCATATTTTTCGTGGTCCCAAAGCCAAAGTACAGGCCTGTGTTGAATCTCAAGTACCTCAGCAAGTTCGTCGAATACTGAAAGTTAAAAAAGGAAACCTTACAGACTATCAAGGAGAATCTGGTGTTAGGAGATTATATGACATCGATAGACCTGAAAGAGGCATATCTGCACATACTGATGAGATCAGACGACAGGAGATACTTGAGATTCAATTACCAGGACAAGCAATATCAGTTCAGGGCCCTGCCATTTGGCCTGGCGTCCGCACCAAGAGTTTTTACAAAGGTGTGGGTGCCACTGATAGCCTTCCTACGTCTACAAGGGATTCCCTTGTATCTTTATTTAGACAACATCTGGGAAAGCACAATCAAAGGCCAATTTGACAGGACTTGGAAATGACTATACAGGTTCTGACAGACTATGGGTTCCTACTCAACTTCGAAAAGAGTATGTTGAGCCCAACATTGGACTTGATTTATTTAGGAACTCGAATGAATACAGCAACGGGAAGGCTGTATCTTTCTTCCGAAAGGGTGGAGAAAGTTCAACTGGCAGTCCGCAAGTTAATGAGGACCTCCTCAATCGACTTAATGCAGTTGGCGAAAGTGCTGGGTCTGCTGGTGTCAACAGCACAGTTAGTCCAGTGGAGCAGCTTTCATTTGAAACCTTTGCAACGATTGCTACTGAGGCATCAGTTAGCAATTGTAAGGAGGAAACACTACAGAGTGGAAGTACCACAGCATATCCGGATGGGTATGTCCTGGTGGCAGTAAATGTGGAATGTGACCTCAGGGGGTTCCTCTGTAGGTGCGGAAAACAGTACACATAACAACGGATGCGAGCCTGGCAGGTTGGATAGCCCACTGCAAAGGCTATTCAGTACAAGGCCAGTGGTCTGCGGCCGACAGGAAGTTCAGTATCAACTATTTGGAGCTCAAGGCTGTCCGCCTGGCATTGCAAAAATGCCTGCACCTGATGAGGGGCTAACATGTAAAGGTGTTTACAGGCAATGTAACAACCAAAGCCTATATATGCAAACAAGGCGGGTTGCATTCGATGCCCTGGTGATGGAGTCCACTCGGGTATTCCGATGGGCTGAGAGAAATGTGCTGCCGCTTACAGCAGTACACTTGAAAGGAGAACTAAATATTCAAGTGGATTTATGGAGCAGGAATGCTCTGCATCCAAAGGAAAGGTTGCTGAATATGGAAGTTTTCCAAGAGAGAAAAAATTATTGGACCATTACTAGTCGATTTGTTTGCAACTGGGAATAAATGCCAAATTAAAAAGGTATTTTTCCAGGTTTGAAGACAAAGATGCCGAGACTTGCGTTGCACTTCCGGCAAAGTAACCTCCAGGGACTCAGTACGTTTTCCCACCAATTCGTATTATTCAAAAAGTCTTGATAAAGGTTCGACTGGAGAACGCCTCAGTGATATTGATTGGTCCACTGTGGCCGAAGAGACCATGGTTCCCACTGCTGCTACAGTTAGCTCGGGGGTCTCCGTGGAGGTTGCCTCCAAGGAAGGATCTCTTGAGCCAAGGGCCAGTGTATCATCCAGACCCGGAGTGGTTGAGTCTGGCAGCTGGGAGATTGAGAGGCGATTTCTGACTCAGCAGGGTTACACGGACAGGGTAGTAAAAACTATCCTGGGCTCACACAGAGAGTCAACACAGAAAATATATGATAGGACATGGAATCCTTGATGAGACATCTGCATATTAAGCGTTTCCTAAGAGGGGCGACATTGTTGTCATTCATAACAGTACATAGGTTCCTGTCTTGGGACTTGAATCTAGTGCTAAATTCTCTAACAGCGCCACCATTTGAACCTCTGAAAGAGACATCGTTGAGGCTGTTATCTTTAAAGACTGCTTTTCTCCTTGCTATTACATCTGCTAGGAGAGTATCAGAGTTAGCTGCGTTATCAATCAATGCAAACCTTTGCGTTTTTGACCAGGATAAGCTGACGTTGGGGTTTGACCCTTCCTTCAAACCCAAGAGTTTGTCATTATTTCACAGACACAACTTATTCATTTACCAACATTTTGCCCGAAGCCGGCCCATCCTCTTGAGAGGAAGTGGTATACATTAGATGTTAGAAGGGCAGTAAAGGCTTGCATACTCAGAACAAAGGAGTTCAGAAAATCAGAAACCTTGTTACAGTAGAGTCTCGATTATCTGTCCTGTGGTAATCCGACATTCCGGATTATCCGACGTCGCGGCTGCTTGAGGGCGTGGCTGTAGGCATTTCTGCAACAGGCAAGGAGAGAAGGGCGAGTGAAGCCTCGCCCCCAAACACGGCCCCAAGCGCGGCGGCGGCAGCGAGCAGGGTGAGTACCTCCAGGCCCCAAAACAAGGCTCAAAGCATGGCAACGGGGAAGGTGACGGACGCAGACAGGCCCCCAAACACGCCCCCAAGCATTGCAACGAAAAGGAAGAAGGTCGTTGTACCAATGGAGAAGAAACTTGAGGAAATCAAGAGACTGGACAATGGAGAGACGTTGCAGAAGGTAGCAGGTGACTATGGCGTTGGAAGGGTAACTGTAGGAGACTGGAGAAGGAACCAGTTGGAGATAGAAAAATGGTGTTCCTCCAGAGCTACTGATGTTGCAGTGAAAGAGTGGAAAACCATGAAAAAGTGTGCCTATGAAAAGGTCAGTGAAGCTTTGTATGTTTGGTTTCTGCAGTTTAGAGACAAAGGTGTGCCTATTTCAGGGCCTATTTTACAGCAAAAGGCATTGCATTTTCGAAAGGAATTTGATGAAGGGGACCCAGATTTTACAGCCAGCGTTGGTTGGCTCGACAGGTGGAAGAAACTTTATGGAAGCCGTCAGTTATGTGTTTGTGGAGAGAAACTGTCTTCAGATTTTCAAGAAATGAAGGCATTCAAGAAAAAATTTCTAGAGTTTATTGAAACTGAAAGCCTAATGGACGATCAGATACTTAATTGTGATGAGTGTGGCCTCAATTACAAACTGTTACCCAGTAAGAGTCTTGCAGCCAGAATTGAAGCAGCAGCCCCAGACTATAAGCGCAGTAAAGAAAGGCTGACAATTTTAGCATGCAGCAATGCTTCTGCGACCCTCAAAATGGACCTCACAATGATTGGGAAGTCCAAAAATCCAAGAGCCTTTAAAACAATTTCAAAGAACGCTCTTCCTGTGAAGTACTACTACAATCAAAAAAGTGCGTGGATGACCAGAGAAATTTTCAAAGACTGGTTTTTTAAGGAATTCGTTCCTTCCACGGAGAAATTTTTGAAAGACAATGGCCGCCCCAGAAAAGCAGTTTTGTTGCTAGACAACACCCTGATGCAGAGGAGCTTCAAGATGGGAACATTAAGGCTATGTTTCTGCCACCTAATGTCACCGCCATATGCCAACTGATGGATCAGGGTGTTTTGGAAACTATCGCAGGAAGCTACTGTCGACACTGACAGAAGAAATTGAAGAAGGGCAAGACATGATTGAAAGATTGAAACGCATCAATGTAAAGGATGTTGCTTATTGGGTTGCAAGGGCTTGGAGTGATGTTAGCGCTCCAACAATTGTCAGATCATGGAATAAGTTGCTATGTGAAAATGAAGAAGAAGATGAAATTATGGAAAGCTCAGATGAAGACGAATAAAGCATTCTACCCTTAGTACACCGTATCCCTGGGTGTGAGGATGTGTCTTCGCAAGAGGTTGACAGCTGGATGAACAAAGACGATCAGTATGAAATTAGTGATGAAGAAATTGTCGCTCTTGTCAATAGCCATGGTGACGAAATAGAAATTGATGAGCAAGCATCATCTGTTGAACCTCTCACAATCTTGCATGGCGATGGGGTTAGGGCTCTAGAAATCGCAATGAAGTACATCGAGCAACAAGAAGAAGCTACGGGGGTCGACATTATCATGCTGCAAAGATGGCGAGACTTGGCTGCGAAGAAACGGCAATCTTCGGAAAAGCAGAAAAGGATGACTGATTTCTTTAAATTTTCAGAGGACTGAACTTTTTATACATTACAATGTTGTTACTGTAACGTTACTGCAATGTTACTTTTACTGTTGCTGCAATAAAACTTCAATACGTTTGCAATTCATAGTGATTTCAAGGCTTTTCTTAGACCCTCCGGATTATCCGACATTTTCGGCTATCCGACTATCAGCCCACCTGTTTATGTCGGATAATTGAGACTCTACTGTATTATCATACCAACCGAAAACTCTGGGTCAGCGTGCAAGCAAAGCAGTCATCACAGCATGGATAAAGAATTGTGTTTTCTTATGTTACGACTACTCCAAGCAGCCGCGACCAGCCAATGTGTGGCCACATTCAACTAGGTCTATGGCCACATCAGTGGCAAATGATTCCACATGCTCTTTGGAGGATGTGTGCATTGCGGCTGAGTGGAAAGAGGTTAATACATTCATTAAACACTATAAGTTAGACAACTATAAGTCAGCCCAGGCAGCTTTCAGCTGCCGGGTGCTACAAGCGGTGGTTTAGTTAAAAGTCCCACCCAGGGGTAAGCTTGGGAAAGTCCCAGGCATAGTGGATTGATCCTCCTGTCAGCCCGAGAATGAAGAGTTGGTACTTACGTGAACGAGCATTCTGGGATGACAGGAGGAGCAATCCACACCCACCACTAGGATAAGGATTAGGAAGTATAGGTGGAATGTTAAGACTTTATAGGTACGCTGGAGAAGTGAACTGCTGGGAGAGGGACAGGAGTCGGTTTAACGGTTTTGAAATTCTAGTTCGAGGATGGCTCCTGCATCAGGCTGGCACGAGGATCAAAACCCAGGCGTAGTGGATTGCTCCTCCTGTCATCCCAGAATGCTCATTCACCTAAGTACCAACTCTTCATTATTTTGCCTACTCACTTTGGTGGGAGGAGGAAGGGTGGTGTGCTGTTCTCTGGAGTTGACGGAGTGGGGCGGAGAATGGAGGATAAGAGGGCTGGAGTGGCTGGGTGGGAGGAGGTCAAGGGCAGCGGGAAGGGGCTGTGACAGCAACTCGTACAGCAGTGGGACTCACTCCATCTGCCTTGGAGACCTGCATACTTCCTCCTGCTGCTCTCCCTGCCCAGTACTCTGTTCACCCACCCATCCAAGGGAACGTATATGTGGCCACCTTAGAAGTAGAGGTACTTTTTTGTGTGTGACAAACACAGTGGGGTGTGCTAGAGATATTTGTGCTTCTTCCACTTTTACCACTAAACCCCATGAAAGTGGAGGGCTGACTGTGTAATAGTTGTATATATATGATCACCACTAAGAGCTTTAAAAAGAAATTAAGTCTCCTGTGATACTCTGTGCCCAAAACTTGAAGGTGATATTGGGTGACTACATCCTGAGATATGAGCATGATCAATGTTTTTTTGAAAAGAATAGAGGCTTTTCCTTTTGTGTGGCAAGCTGCTTTTAAAATCTAGGAGACTTTTGAAGAGTGTTGGTGTGGAAGGATGGTGGATGTTGCTATTTAAATGACAAAAGGACTTTTGCACGTGCAGGTTTCTGGTGCCTCTAGAAATGTTTACCTTGAGGCTTTAATGATGTTGGTGGCTGTACTATCATAGTTGCCTTGCTCCTTTCTGCTAACATTGTCTTTATAATTGTGTTTAGGTATTACTGTTAAAATTGTAATTGGTCAGGGTTACTGACCAGTTATAAACTTACGTGTAGTGTGACAGTATATGTTACGTAGATTGATCTATCCTTTATATTTTATTAATATGTTATATGTGTGCTTGTTTAATCTTTAAATTTTTTTATTCAAAAGCCTCTGAGTTAGCTAATCAGCCTGGAAGGGAAGTAATACCCAAAAATGCGACGAAGCCTGAGAAGGAAGCAAGCAGCAAGAGTAAGTTCTGTTGAAATAATATTTTTTTAAAATCTATTTTTGAATAGTTTTTGAATGAATGAGTCAGATTAGGGAGTTACTTGCCAGTCATTCTGATAAAGATACAGTCTGACTGTAGATTATTTTGTAATGTATTTGGTACTTTGTCTGGGGGATCAAGTGTTGTCTCAAGATAATTTTGGGTAATTCAGAAAAGATTCAATAAGTGCTTTAAGGACAGCAGGTGTGTATTCGTAAAAGACTAAGGCATTAGTAGTAGTACTACTAATATTGTTGTTGATTATGATGATGTTATTACAGGTTCAGTGTCTCAAATTTGAAATCTGAAATGTTTCAACATCTGAAACTTTTGAAAAACAGAACCCAGTCTTCTTCCCGTAGGAGACATGAGTGGCTACAGAGGCTTGCTTTGGACTGTGTGTGGTCTCATGTAAGCCCTTGTAATTCCATCATGTTCTCTGCAGGAATCGGACAACAAGAGAAGAACTGACAAAAAAGTGGTCCCTGTATTGAAAGAATGCTATACAGGTATTCCAAAATCTGAAAAAATCTGAAACATTTCAGAGCATTTCAGATGAAAAATTCATCTGTACTTATGAAATAACAGTTTAGATAAGTATAATTTAGGCAGAAATGCACTTTGAAATGCATCCAAGAGCTAGTAAGCATAGAATTATAGTAATATAAAATGTCAGTATAACTGGCTTCAAGATTATTCCATGAGATGGTACAATGATGATTTTGCCATATATAGAGAAAAGTTAACAAATTGTGCTTGGTTTAAATGATTTGGACAGCCTCTGAGGTGTGCACTAGGCTGTGTGATAATAGGTTAGGAATTAATAAACAAACAAAAAGTTAATGTTTGTAAGTGTTAGCACATTGTGACACAATTATTGTTTAATTTTCAGAATATTCTGTGTCAAATAAAGGCCAGGAAGAGGTGAGTGATGAGTTTTGGTTGTTAAAAAGATTGAACTTTATTGCATTCTGAAAGAGAAGAGAATCTTTTCCCTTTTAATTCAGTGTTGCTGTGTTTGAAATCTGAAGTATCAGGTTTGGTCACTTTTCTTATCAATGCATAAGTTTTCAGTTGAAGCAGTTGTCATACTGGAATGGAATTTCCAGCGTTATGCTGAAATTCATTTGCCAGCCCTTCCAAGTCGGACTTCCACCCTTGAGAGGGACTGAAAATTATTCAGCAGTTATTAATTATTGTTGCTGCCACCACCCACTGAATTCTGAATAACCTGAACAGCACGGTGTAACTCTGCTCAGTAACTGGCAATTCCTAAGCTTAAGGATCTTCCCTCCCCCACCCCTTTCTGGATGAGGAAGTTTTATCTAGCGTTGGCGTGAGGAAGGAGAGAAACAGAGGTCTTACAGAAAGTATTTATTCAAGGCATGCAAATAGACAAGGCAATAACACACATGAGAGGCTCCCCTCTCCCAGGCACGCTTAGTTACAAGTAGTTACAAAAAACAGATATAAAAGCACAGATACATTCTTTAGATCAGCCAACCTCCAAAATAACAGACAGTCCCTGACGCGACTAGATAACTAGTCTAGCTACTCACATTGGTTCACAAGCTTAGATGTTCTAAGAGGACTGAAGCCAGGAGGCGAGACCTAGGTCTACAGCCTGCAACTGGCACAGATCCCTTCTCCAGGAGGTTCCTTCGTTGTTCTCTCTTTGTTATCCCTTTGTTATCTCTCGGCCACATGGTCTTCCAAGAAGTTTTATAACTTCTCCTTGAAAGCATCTCGAAACATCCCGAAGATGCTCACCTCTTTCCTTTTTGATTGGTCAGTTCTCACCCTGTGACCTATGAGGCTGATCCACAATAAAATGTAATCTAATCCCAACACCTCATTAACCCTTGGTTTACCTGAAGAGGGAAGTATCCCTCTTTAGCTAAGTCTAGATAATGGGAAGCCCCATTATCAGCAGTTTGACACCTTGGGGGATTACACTAAAAGGAAGGTGTATATAGCTATCCTTTCCCCTCTGCAGTGGAGCATCTGCTCTCATAATAATGGATTTGGCAAACCACTTGCTCGTATGACTGCAGGAGTATACCATGGCAGATGCCACACTGAGGTTTTACAGTAGCCATAGTTTCACTTAGACAGAGTGGGCATAATCTGTGCAAATAGTATATTTCTGTAACTTTGCTTGAAGACTTTGGCATATTATTAATTAATTAATTAATTATAATGTCTTTCTCCCAGATTGGGACTCAAAAGTGACTTCCAAAAAAGTTAAAAACATTAAAACATTTTAAACATTTAAAAACATTTAAAAACTTATAAAAACCTACAAGAGATTTTAGAAAAACAGCTTAATAAATAAATAAAAAGCTTCCCTGATCACACATTAAAAGCTGCTTGAAAAGAAATGCTTTTGTCTGCTGGGAAAAGGAGCACGGGGAGGAGGCCAGCCTAGCTTCCCATGGAAGAGAGTTCCACAAGGTGGGAGCAGCCACTGAGAATGCTCTCTTCTGTGTCCTCACATGCTGAGCCTGGGGTGGTAGCGGGACCAAGAGAAAGCTTTCCCCTGTGGATCTTAGGGTTCTGGCAGGTTCATATAGGGAAATACAGTCTTTCAAATAATTCAGACCTAAGCTGTGTAGGACTGTGTGTCTTGACCAGCACTTTGAATTGTGCCCAGAAATAAACAAATAGCCAGTGAAGTTGTTTTAACAAGGGAGTTATGTGTTCCCTGTAACTGACCCTGGTCAGCATTGTAGCTGCCATGTTTTGAACCTGCTGAAGTTTCTGAACAGTTTCCAAGGCAACCCCATGTAAAATGTGTTGAAGTAGTCCGACTGAGATGTAATGAAGGTGTGTGTCACTGTAGCCTGGTCTGATATCTCAAGGAGTATAGGATTGTAAATTGTAGGTCAGAATAATGTAGCAGAAGTATAGAAGCATGTTCATTGTAAGTCATCACAGTATATTGTTCTTCCTACTGTTACTTTAATTTAGCTGTAATGTAAAGAAATGGTTGTCAATGATTTTAAAGAAAATCTTAAATTTGAACCAGCTATCTATTTGGATTTATCACGATCTAGAAATATTGTATGAATTCTCCAAAATCAGTTGCTGTCCTCTGTCCGGTTTTCAGCTGCTATGTGATTGGTGGGTACTAAGGACAGAACTAACTTGGTTACTGACACTTTAGCCCTGTAACTCTTTTTCTGATCATATCTGATGAATTCCCTCTCTTCCAATTTTTAAATTTCCTGAATAATAATACATATCAGACAGTTTTGTGTTTTTGCTGATTTTACAGGCTGTTTGTGGTAGGTTTTACTGATTGTATAGCAGCAGTGTCTTTATCTTTAAGCGTGTTCTTTTTTGTTATAATAGTGAT
Organism: Ctenosaura bakeri; assembly: GCA_948474755.1. Classification (NCBI taxonomy): domain Eukaryota; kingdom Metazoa; phylum Chordata; class Lepidosauria; order Squamata; family Iguanidae; genus Ctenosaura; species Ctenosaura bakeri. The sequence continues at coordinate 1,358,605 of CAOLHI010001172.1, forward strand.
GTAAGTAGTTTTGATAACTGATGTTTAAAGTGGAATTGTATAAATAAAATTTTTAAACCTGTCTTGAGAGATTTGTCCATGGTCTTCCACAGTAATAGTAGACTTTGAGAAATATAAAGATTGCTTATTCCTCAGGAAAAATTGGTCAAGATTCTGTTCAGTTTTGTTGGGCCTCCTCACTTGATCCTAGCACAATCTCAGCTTGAGCTGTCAAGGAGCATCCCTGCAGCCAATTGGAAAGATTCCTGGGCCCCATCCAGCGGAGGAAAAACCATTGCCCTGCATATTTCTTCCAGGAAGACCACAAACACTGGTGTAATGGGAGGCTACAGCAGTGTACATCTCCTGGTCTTTGGTGTATGAGCATATATATCTCTTTAAATATAGATTCCATCTTAAGATATCAGTGTGAAAATGGTATGTAAAAGCTTTTAGACCTGTGGTCTGGCATAATGCTGGAAATGAAAATTTCAAGATAAATACAAATTGGATTCTTAATTAGCTTTGTTTGGTGTGTAGGTCAAGCTGTCTGAAATTCCACAACCAGGTTTTGCCAGATAAATTCGGTTTTTGAGTTTAGACAACTGTATGATTAGCAAGCTGAATGTTTAAACAGAAGAGATTTTATTTGGAAAAAAAAAGATTAATATTCCTGTTGTTTTTAGCCAAGCAGAAAGAATGAGTGTGTATTGAAAACACCTTACAGACTCAGGAAGAGAATTACAGGTAAGGGATAGCTTGCAATAAATTCTAGCTAGTACAGTTTGATGACATTATAACAGGAGAATTCATTCTTGTATTTAGTCTCTTCAGTGTTAGAGTGTTTCTACAAGGGAGTATACAGAATGGTATTTACATTGTAAATCTAAAGTATGGAAAAGCAGTATTTTCTGAAGATACTGTGTTGTGTCAGGTTTCACAACACAGTATCTTCTTACTGCACATTAACAGTTACCAGCACTTACCCAGTTGTGCAGACTGCTGATAAGTGTAAAGTACATAGTGTGGTTTGCAATTGTGTTGAACTGGGCACATCAAAAATTGGTTGTGGACTTTCCATTCAACTGGCTAGGTTAGTGTTAGAGCTGTCTGTTCTGTTGTCTCTCCAGGAGAGCATTGACCAGTTTATTTAATTGTCTGCTTTGACAGACCAGGTACAAATGGGAATATGACTTTCTTTAGTTTGTTTTATTCAATTAATTCTATTACATTTGTCCACTTATTTTATTTTAAGGCTGACACTGCTTCTGCTCTGATAGGGTATTAATTTATTATAACAAATTCTGTATCTATTTAGTTCCTTTTCTACCCTGATATGTTACTGCAGTAGGTAGTAACATCTTTGCTTACTTTGAGCTAGCCATTGTTCCCTGCAACTGTATCTGTCCCTCCAGTTACAGTAAGCAGAATAGCAATGTTCTATAGAAGCTGTTTGGCTAAAGAGCATTTTCTTACCCGGTATATCCAAACTAAACTAAATATATATGTAAACTATGTATGTGTACATATATATACATATATATGTGTATGTAATTTTGTTGTGCAGAATACATTATATGTGGTATGTTAAACAGGAAGATTTTTAGTAAGAGAAACTTATAAGAACGTAAGAGCTGTGGATTACACTGAAGGCCTATGTAATCCAGCATCCTGTCTTCCACAGTGAATGACCAAACACTGTGTGAGAAGTGCATAAGCAAGCCATGGAAGTAACAGCAACTTATAGTCTTGATTGCTTCTTCACAAACCTTTCCTTTTCAGGGTTGAACATGTGCTCTGATAGCGAAAGTGATTATTCTGCCTCATGCTCTGAACATGAAGAGGAAGAAGATAGTTGTAGCAAAACTGCTGATGAAGCTTTTTATTCAGAAATACCAGCCAGACCACAAACAACTTCTTTTCTCTCTGACAAAGAAACACCAGCTAAGAAACTGAAGCAAAACATTCCTGTGAGTTTGAATGCAGTTCAGCTTATTATCATAGGAAAATTAAGAAACCATATCTTGTAAAAAAATATGTTGAAGGATAGTCATGTTGACCATTAAGCAAAATGTGATACAGTCCATAATACACATCACGGTGATACATTTATTAGGACAACCAAAAGAAGCAAAATAAATTATGTTTGTTTTCAAAGTTCACTGGCTTCTTCTCAGACAAAGATGTTAAAACTAATACAGAAAAAGAAAAATGACAATATCAGAGTCATAGACTTGCATCTTGTTTGAGATATTTGCTTAAGTTAATATTTAAGTTGGTCTTCAAGGAGACTTGATGCAGGTAGAAGCCCCACCCTTTCTTGTCTGTGTAGGGAATGAGGACAAAAGAAGTTAAAAGGTAATAAAGTTTTCTGTTTCCATTTGCATCAAAATCGACTCCCTTTAAGATGTAAGCCATATCTGCTTTGTGCAAGACTGTAAGCCATTTTGTAGGCATCATACAGTGAATCTCTCTAGAAGTGTTTGCATTTTCACATCTGGAGATAAGTTGTAACAGGTAAAATTTGACAATGATAGCTTAATTCGTATTATTTTACCTTGTGTTGGAGGTAAAAACTTCTGAAAGTAAGACTTAGCCTGTTTGCTTCTTTTAGTTTAGGATTGCTATCTTAACAAGAAAACCTTAAATGCCAGCTTAGGCAAAGGTCTTAAACAAAATGCAGGCCTGAGACTCTGATCTCATCACTTTTCTTCTCCTATATGATTTTCAGTGGTTTTGCTTGAAGTGGCAGTGATCTTTGAAAAGCTAGTGTAATATATTTTTGCCTGTTGGTTGGTCTAATAAAGGTATAACAGTGATGTGTATTTTAGATTTTTTCCTTTTAAAAACGGTGCAGTGACATTGTAACTTTAAAAAAATGCAGTTCAGTCTCTGACATTAAGGATAAAAGTTTTGATGGCAACTTACTTCAAACTAGCTTTGACATTCTAGGTTTACTTACGAAGAAGGCAGCATCTGAAATACTGTTTCTCCTGTATTTTCTTTGGCTTGTCTAAACATTGGATACACTCTTAGATTTACACATAATTAAAAAAAAAATTCTATGTTAAGCGGCAAGTCTCACTATATGCAATGCTGTTTATTCCCAGACAGATGTATACATGATTGCAAGAGATGCAGAAGCTTTATTCTTGCATTATTCTTGGGATGGAAGGAGGATCAATCCACCACACATGGGTTTTTGATCAAAAAAGAAGGCTGGTTCACACTAGACCTTGGATGATAAGTGATCTGAGTTAAGAAAGATTTTTCTGAGCTTGACTGAGAGTGAGCCAGAAGAGATTAAAATGATTGGTGGTCAGAAAAAGCCAACCGGGGAAAATAAAAAAGGAAAGATGTGCAAAAGATAAAAGTAGATAAGAAAAAGAGAAAAGCAGAGGAATCAGATGGTATTATTCCTAAAAAATTAATGAAACTCACAGCAATGGTATCTAAACTGCAGATTCCAGGTGCCATCTTGAAACTGCAGGTTCTAAGATGGCTCTGATGGCTACAGGACACCATTTTGAAGCGCAAGCTGGGAGCGCAAGGGGGGAGCTTCACTGAGTGTAAGCAACATGGCCACACATATAGCATACAGTGAACTAATGATGTCTGCAGTATGTGCTGAAGTTCGCTGCCAAGCGGATGGAGCGTTCGTATCAGGACTAGGTCCTGTAAAGATGACACTTGAGTGTAAAGAGTATTTGCAGAAAATATTTGTTGATATGCCCAGAGCTAAAGAAGAGACAGTAAAAGAAGTTGTTGGCACAGCACAGCCATGTACTGCTGTTACATTGGCAGACACAGAGGTGCAGACAAGAGACAAAAGAAATGCATACTTAAATACCTTAATAAAAGAAGCAGTTCAGACACATACGCAAATGCTGCTGAGTCCTCAAGTGCCAATGACGAATTTTAGTATGAATGATTTACAATTTCAGATGGAACTTTTTAACATCATGAATTTATGGAAAAATTCTAAGTGTCAAATGAATTTGCCATCAAATAATTTAATCACTGGCAATAATTGTCAGATTAAATAGAACAGTAATGAATTGGAATGATGAAATGTTAAGTGACCAAAGGAGTTCAAAAAGGAAAATGTTGGAGAAGGACACATTGGCAAGAAAGAAGATGGAAAAAGGCCAATTATTATCAAATAATAGAGGAGTGAAGGGAAAACATATAACTGGAGAGATAAGATCAAGAAAGGGCGAAAGAGTAGAGAACTTATGGAAGAGTTTCGGCAAGAGGAGATTGATATGGAAGAGGATCAGGATGACATCATTATGGTGCCTGATGATGATAATTGTAATTCTTCAGAGGAGGAAGAGGATAGATAGTGATTGATAGATTGTTTGATGGAGAAAATTTTCATGATCTGTTAAAAAGAATGTTGCAGACTTTAGGACTAGGTATGAATAGTTCACACAGTAGAGGAAGATAAAAGAAGAAAGCACTGTAAGTTAACTTCAGTCATTAGGAAGAAAGAGATGCAGGAAATTGAAATTTCCCTACCAGAATTGTTTAAAGAGGCAATTATAGCAGAGTGGTCATCCCAATGGAATTCAGAAAAGCTATTGGGATACAGTTGAAAGTTATATTCTGTTCTTAAGAGGGTTTCTTAAAACCTCTGGTGGATGCCCTGATTGTGAACTTGGTGCTGGGAGCTATAGTTCCCAAGGAAGGAGACACCCAATTTAAAGAGGTAGATGATAGAAGGAAGAGAACAGAGTTAAAGAAACCCACATGAAGCATCAGCTTTAGCAATCAGAGCATCAGCAACAGCATCTATGTTCATGAGAGCTGCTGTACTTTGGTCACAGGACATATTGGGGGTAGAGGATCTATCTATACAGTCAGTGTTAAAGATGGTAGATAGGATTCATAGAGTTTTGAAGTATATAACAGGTGTGGGACGTGATGCAGTTATTTTTGGAGCAAGAAATATCAATGCATTAGCAATAGCAAGAAGGTCACTGTGGTTGGAACATTGGGAGGCAGACCAGAAATCCTATAATAACTTGGTATTTGTACCATTCAAAGGAGAGTTGTTGTTTGGGTCTCAGGCTTTAGAAAATGTATTGATTGAGACCAAATAGAAAAAACAAGTTATGCCTACATTGCAGAAAAAGAAGAATGGTGGAAGGACTTTTTGAAGTGTTAACTATTCCTTACATGTAGGAAGGAGTGGTGGCAGGATGGCAGAGTGTAGAACTAGCAGATTACAGTGGTCTAGACAGAGACCTCAGTTTAACAGACACAGTTCTCCTGTCAAGGACAAGGAAAAGGAGGACAATACAGCTCCAAAACAGGGCAAGTCCCAGTATTGACAATCAGGAACCTCCAGTGTGGGGAAGACTTCTGCAATTTGGGGAAAAGTGGAGACAAATAACCTCAGATCAATGGGTAGTCAATGTAGTAAATCATGGTTACAAAATTTGTTTCCACAAGCCTCTTAAAAGCAGATTTCTGTCTTCACCGGTGTCCAAGGATGTGGCCGAACAGAAAGTGGTTTGGCAAGGAATCCGTCATCTAATTCGTATAGCAGCTGTAGAGGAGGTTCTTCAGGAGCGGAGATTCTTGGGTATCTATTTTATCCTTTTTGTAGTGCCCAGGACCAATGGGAAATTTCAGCCAGAATTGAACTTGAAATACCTAAACAAGTTTGTGAAATATCAGAAATTCGAGATGGAGATGTTGCAGACAATAAGACAGCATCTGAGTCTGAGAGACTTCATGGTGTAGACCTCAAGGAAGCATGCCTGCATGTCCCAGTGGCAGTAGAGGACAGGAAGTATTTGAGGTTTCAATACCAATGTCAACATTTCCAGTTCAAGGCTTTGCCATTTGGTCTAGCATCAACTTTTATAAGATGTTATAAACTATACAACTACAAGTCAGTGCAGGCAGTGTTCAGCCGTGCTGTGTTGCAAGCAGTAATGTAGAAGAAGTGTAACAAGAATCCCACCCAAAGAATAAGGCTTGGGAATTTCTCACGCATGGTGGATTGATCCTGAGAATGAGAAGTTGGATGCTTAGGTGAATGTGAATGATCATTCTGGGATGACGGAAGGAGCAATCCACACCCACCAGCAAAAAACAAAAACAAAAAAACTCCATTTAATTAGATATAAGAGCTTAAGTTATGCCAGGAAAGGAAACTGACTAGACAGGGACAGGAATTTAATGGAAAAAAACTATATGGAATATGGAAGGCTCCTGCATTGGACTGGTGTGAGAGATCAAAACCCCTTTTTCTTTTAATTTTTAATGTTCTTTTACTGTAAATCTTAGTCAACGACACCCAGTATCAATAATTGAAATTCCACTACCAGAATTGTTTAAAGAGGTGATTACAGCAGAGTGGTCATCCCAATGGAATTCAAAAAAGCTGTTGGGATATAGTCAGTTTTGGGACTGTATCCAGTTATATGTTTTCCCATAATAACTCTCATTCTCTAGATGGCAGGAGGATCAATCCACCATGCATGGCTTTTGATCCCTCATGCCAGCTCAACTCAGAAGCCTTACATATTCCAACAGTTTTTTCCATTAGACTCCTGCCTGTGCCCAGTCAGTTTTTTGTTCTCCTGTGAACTGGCCAGATGGATGTGTTGTATCCCTGTCCAGTATTAACATCATAGTTAGTTGAAAATATATCCCATATTCAGTGTATACTATAATATAATATATATTAAAAATGATATAATGTATATCAGCTGTCCAATGTAGTGAGGATTAGGGGCATAGGAACCTTGCAAAAGTAGAAAAACCACAGATAATATTTTCAAAGCCCATCTGCCCCCTAGAGCTACTGAAGTTGGTTTTAGAATCAGGAGGAGCAGATTGATCTCCTCCATCCCTTCTGCTCCCTCTCCTCCTCCTCCTCTCTGTTCCCAGTCCTCCCAATAGTCCCAGCCTGTACCTTCTTTTTACACGTTGTCACCACCACTCCTCACCCAGAAGTAACCAACAAGGAGATGGATCAGCCTCTGCTACAGCCAGCTGCTGTTGCTGCTTTTAAAATCAGCATGAATTTTCTGGAAGTGGTAGGGCTCTGAAAATTTGAGTGAGGCATGGTAGTGCCAAGGTGGAAAAAGAAAGTATGTGCTGGGGCTTTTGAGAGGACTGGAGATGCGGGGTGGCAAGGAGGTCGAGCTAGTTCAGAAGCAGCTGCACACGCATGAATAATCAAATTTGCAAAGGGAGAATTAATCTGAGTGTAGGGCCTACTCTATTTTTGACTAAGGCATCAAAGTGGCAGTAAGACAGCAGTTGTTGAAGTCTGTCATATGTTCCCTAAATGTGCTTTTAACAAGTTAAGCTGGACCTATACTATTGCATTCTTTATGCTTTGAAGTTCAGCCGAAGTTAAATAAATTGAAGGAAAAACATGCTTTTTTTTCCTAGCAAAAGTCAGTTTTCATTCAGAAGCAGCATAAAGACAAGTACAGTGGATCCTGTGTGTCTGCAGGGGCTCCACCACACCCACCACCTGTGAATGGCAAAAAATGTGCATGCCCATGTCTCATATTAGTAAATGGTGGCGATGTGCACATGGATGCTTCAACATGTCTGCATTCATACCACCATCCTTTAACATATGGGATGCAATGTCTGTAATTGCTGGAATTTGCCTATTTAAAGTGTGCATATATGGAGGGTCCACTGTATGCTTTTTCTACTTTAATGAAATGAAGCCACAAATTTCCCCACTATGTAATGTCATTGGCAGAGAATACATGGTGATTCTTTTGTTATGCGTCTTTTAACAGAGCAGTTTGGTGGAAGAATATTTTGAAGCACACAGCAGTTCCAAAGTTTTAACCTCTGACCGAACACTTCAGAAGCTTGAGAAGAAAAAACTGGATCAGGTGCAGTATGTATGAGGAGGCACTGTGTGTGTATTAGAGTTTTCTATTGATCTCTTCCTCACATTATCTGTTAGCAGTTTTCACTAGGCTTGTTCTTGTCAGGGCCAGGTTTAATATAATATCTCTTTGTACCTTAGTGCTACTATGTTGTCACAGCTTGAGTTTGCAAATGCTGGCATTAAAAAAAATGGAAAAAGGCTATATTTAACAACATAGAGTGTATCATTTATAATTTAGCATACAAAAATGTACTCTTGCTATATCTGTGAAATTTATGAAGCAGTCCTAAGCATATTAAAAGGAAGACCTAACCTGTTTAGTGGAGGGTTTTTTTGTTTTGTTTTGTTTTGTTTTGTTTGGCCCAATAAAGTCACATAGGATTGTGGCCTTAGAATTACAGATGTCTCTTATAGCAGGTTGTGTATGTCATAGTCCTTTGAAGGGAGAGGTGAAAAGGTTAACTGCAAAAGAGTGTCAGATCAGGAGGAGAACAGATGTAGGATACTTGCTGCTGAAATCTCCAGTTTAGATCACAGGTCACCGAAAGAAGGCAAGTAGCAATGCAACTGGTTTGCATTGAATGATAACATCTAGGGCAAAAAATGCCTTTTACTTTTTGAGGATTGTGTATGTCCAAAATAGGGCGTAGATACATTAAAAGCACCAGGTCCTATGTGATCTTGGAAGGTAATCAGGGTCAGTCCTGGTTAGTACTTGGATGGGAAGTTGCCAATGAATACTAGGTATTGTAGGCTATATTTCAGAAGAAGGATATGGCAAAACCACCTCTGAGTATTTTTTACCTTAGAAAACCTGTGAAACTCATGGAGTAGCCATAAGTTGACAGTCGACTCGAAAGTTCATGCACATAAATACATCTACAGTATACTAAAATGCTGTAAAATATCTTTGTTAAAATCTTCATATGTTACATCTTGAATAAAACCTTGACTTGAAAAATATGTCACTCATTGCAAAAGAGAAATATTTCATAGGATTTCCCCCCAATTTTCCCAGGCTTTGGAATTAGGTTTTGGAATGCCTTCCTAGGAAGACTGATTTAGCACCTAGTCTGATGTACTTGGCACCATGTGAAGGCCTGTGTTTTTAATTTATTTGGACCTTGTAAGAGCTTATGTTTTTTTAATATAAATTTTACTGATACTCTCAGACTGCCAAAACATTTAATTTAGCATGTCTGCATAAATTTACTTGGAAACAGAAGGGAAGAGGGGTTGTTGGAAGTATTCTCCCAATCTCTTTGGTAAGCAGAAGCCTCTGCTGGATTAAAAGAAAGAGCACAATTGAATGCAACCTGTTGTAATTAAGTGCTTCATGAGGGTTAGTTAGAACAATATTAAATAATTTCCTTCAGCCTAGCATACAGTCTAAAGACTACTTTCCCCTTCCTTATCCAGGAGTCCCTGCAAAACCTATTGAGCAAAGTACCTGTTGCTTTTGCTGCTGAACGGGAAGCATTAACTAAGCAACATGAAACACTGTTTTATAAATGGATGCTGCAGTTACAGTAAGTATTCCATATGTTCCTGTAAGAAGTTGCAATATTTATTCTGATAGAACTGGAGTATTTTATCAGACCAACTGATATTAAATGATTATTTCATAGACTGGCTTGGAAATTGTTCTCATTGCAACACTACCCCCCTCCTCATTTTTTTGATAGGATATAGTTAATAGTTAATGCATTTTCTGGTAGTGAGATTTGCCTAGGTAGGTAACCTTTCTGTAGGTAACCATGTAAATATTCCTTGTGTTAGCGCATATTAGGTTTTTTTCCCAAGGTTTTGAACTATAATTTAGAGTTTCTGTTTAGCAGAAGATCACACAGTATGACTAGATCCTAGATTGTGCTGGTTGGTAAGCAAACTGTCATGTTCTTTTTCCATTTAAAATGTATTAAAGACAAACTTGGTGTATATTCAGAATATTGCTATATGTGTTTCTGTCCCACTCAAAACATAGCTTTTGACATCAGGAAAAGTGAGCAAATAATTGGCATAGAAGGTGACATTTTTTTATGGGCTCAACATTCCCTCAGCACAGTGTAAATGTCCACATGCAGATCTTACCCTACACTGATCCATATACCACCTCCTCAATTTACTTTAAAACCCTGAAGCTGCCTCAGAGGGGCATTCTGTGCTTCAGCATGAGCAGGCAGGATTGAAGGAGGTCTGACTAACATGTCAGTAGCCAGATGCACAATGATGACATTAGCACTGAGATCTGTGGGTGTCCTCCGGTGGTCTCAGGACTTCTGTAATCATTATGCCTCTGTCTGAGGGAAGGGATGTTTCTGGATGCTTCTCTGTTCCTGCCTGCTCATGTTATAGCACAGAATGCCTGTATAAGGCAGATTCAAGGCTTTTAAGTAAGTTGGGAGAGGGGCTTTGGACACTCTGTGGAGAAAATAGGAATATCAACTTCTGCAGCTCCCAAAAAAAGCACATCTACACATGCAAGGGACACTGTCTGTTAAATGACAAAGGACTGGCAGCTGGTCTGGTAATATAAATAGCATAGCACTTATATGCTAGAGATAGATGTTGCAATAAGATCAAGGTCTGAGGAAATCTCTGTTAGTGTGTCACAGTTTTGCTAGGATAGTAAATCAGAATTCTGGGAAACTTTACTCACTGTGATTTTGCTTTGTGCTTGTACATGTGGCTCATTTGTGATCACCTAGCTCAGCCCTTTAGTGCAAGGCACTAACTGATTTATGTAGATTTAATCCTGCTTCTTGGCATATTATGACTTTTTCAAGTCAAGATAGCAAAACATGATTTGTTGTTTTATGACTCTTGTTTTGCTTGGAAGCACAACCCAGGAGCCCAGGTTTGCACAACATTTTTGTTCCTAATTCCTTTAGCTGCTCTTGCTATTGGTAAAAAACAAGATGCTCTGTTCACATGCAGGTTGTTCATACTATGGAAGAATTCTTCAGAACTAGGCTTATTGTTCTTTCCAGACATATGTATAGACATGAGTTTGCAGACTTTAAACATGAAAGAAATCATTACATTTTGGCAAAAAAGTAGGCCCAGAGTGGATTATTGGAAACTGTCCTGAGCAGCATTGTGGAAGAAAAAAGCATCTCCAGCTATTTTTGGCCTTTTGCAGGGATTGCACACATCCCTCATTTAATGTGCTGTGGGTCATCCAGTATAACAAATCTGAGAGAAATGGCATATCAGAGGGCTTAGGAGGCTTGCATGATGCTTTTAACATTGATGGTACAGTGCATGAGCCAAATGAGGATGTTTAGGGGTTCTTGTACTGTTCTAATCTAAGCTTAACTTTAAATGAGCAGACTGTTGTAAATATTTTTATGTTTTAAACTAGATTAGTGTGGAACAACATTCAATAATTCTTATTTATTAAATTTGATTAACATTTATCCACTTGCTAATCTAAATTATTTTCAATTATTATCAACTTAATTGCCAGTTTTGCTAGGATACATTGACAACACCCCAGAGAAAGAAACTGTAGCAGATTCTCCCAACTTCGGTAGCATAGAAGTTTCTGCTGCCATGGGGAATGGCTGCTAATTTTTAAAAACTTTTGCTGTCATTATTATAAATACAGCTGTCACTCTCACTATTATTATTATTATTATTATTCAGGAAGGTTGGCAAAAATACATGTTTACAAGAAAAAGGAAAGCCAGCTATTTGCCAAAAGAGAAAGGTACTTTTATCAAATGAAACACTTTCACCAAGATGTGCTGAATTGTACAATAGGCCTGGCAAAGCACAGTTTGTGGGCTATATTCAAACTCTAGATTTGCTCCACCCTCTTCAAGCCCTCATATCTCCTTCCCAATCCAAATTTTCTGCATAAAAATATCCCATTCTCCCAAATGGTAAATTCAGTGCTTCTGGAGGTTTCCACAGATTTTAGAAGTGCCCCAAAAGTGCCTTGTTGGATTCTCAAAGTAGAAACTAGAAGTCATTTCTGCTTTTGTTTTAGGCCCCAAATTGGCCAAAAAAAGGATGATGTGCCCCACCATGGTGTTAAAAAGCATCCCTTGCATCTGGCATAGTTGCCTACCACTGCTATAAAGTGATATGTAAGCCTCAGATTTTTCTTTTTCTTACAGCTTGGGGTTCAATATTGTGTGTTATGGACTAGGCTCAAAGAGAGATCTGCTGGAGAAATTCCGCATTTCTCTTCTTCAGAACTCTGTTCATATTGTTGTGAATGGATTCTTCCCTGGGATTACTGTGAAATCGGTAAGCAAACAGAAAAATGACAATTAATTCATACTTTCAGAGAAGCTTATGAATGCTAAGGTACAGATTGCATAGTCTGTAGATAAACTTCTGCAATTCCACTTCTTAAACCAAGAACATTGCCTTCTTTCTAAATGTGCTTTATTTGCTAATCCCACTTACAGTGAAAAAGCAAGCTATTATGAATAAATTACATTAATTTGAAATTCAGACAAAACAACATAGGATTATGTGGCACACAAAGACTAATAGATTTTTTTGTAGAATCAGTTTTTGTGGAATACAGCTCACTTTCTCACATGGCTAGATTACAGTCTAGAGGTTGAGATATATATACAGCTCATTCTTTTGAGTAGGATGTTAATAGTGAGGTCAAAATAAATTTAGGTGCAGAAAGTACTGACAGTGACCATTGTATTATTAAAAATAGCCATTGAGAAAACCATTGATGATAACCAGACTTCCTGCAGTATGGATTTTGGAGTCCTAGCAATAGGCAAGATGGTTAACACACATCATGTGATAAGCATCTGTTATTCAGAACAGAGTATTTTCTCAGTTCATCTCCCTCTGATGTTTTTCACATTCTAAGGTAATAAAGAGCCCTATTTCTAAAGGAATGGCTCTAATGTTCCATTGTAGTTGTTCAGTGTTTTTCTGACTTACGGCCAACCCTAAGGTGAACCTATTATGGCATTTTCTTAACAAGATTTGTTCAGAAGAGGGGTTTGCCCTTACGTTCCGTTGAGGCTGAGAGAGTGTGACTTGCCCAAGGTCACCCATTGGGTTTCCATAACAGAATGGGGATTTTAACCCTAGTTTCCAAAGTGGTAGACAACACAGAATTGTCAAACCACTGTACCACAATGGCTGTCTCCATTGTAGTAGACACTACAAAGAGTCTTCTGGTATCTCAAAGGTTTAATTGACATTGATCATAGAGAGAATTGTTATTGATAGTCCACACATTCTGACAGGTAAGACAATTCATGCTAAGAAATCAGTATCCTGATTTAAAACTTTAATGGTAGACTAGAATTGTTAGTATTACATCATTCTCAGGATGGCACAGACAAGCAGTGCACTTACTAATGGGTTAATCCCAGCATGCCAAACAATAAGACAGAAGCCAAAGTTCTTTTTCTGTTGCATTCACTGTTACTCCTTCCTTTTTCCAGTCAGTTTTTAAATCTCCTGTTGACCAGCCACACATATATTGATTACCTTCCTCGTGAGTCAGTTAATTTAATTGATAGCATAGAGAAGAAAAGAATGAAGGAGAAATTATAAAGGAGCACATCATAATAACAAATCACAATTAAAAATAAACAATGGTCCCCATGATTGCAGCAAGCCCATCAAAGGATGCGGGAAGGCATGTTGCAGATACCATCCAAAATGGCAAGCTAGAGTTAAAAATAGGTTTAAAAAGGATTTTTCAAGTATCCAAGTGAAAGTGAAATAGAGGAGATTAAAATTAAGGAGGACAAATGACAGCAGCCAGGAAGAGATCAGAGGCAGGAATCTAGGCAGAAGTGGGTAGAACTAACAGAAATAGTCAAAAAGAAGAAAAAGTGGACAAAAAACAGAAACAGATTGCAACTTGCCTGCAGAGGATGAAGAAAGAAGCCATGGAAGTGGTGTAGTCTCCAGGAGTTATATCATGATAGCATTTTGAAATAGTGAGTTTAAAGGTTGCAGGTGGAGTTACTGCAGTGTGTAGCAACCGGAAAGCACCAATCATAGCTCATCAGCACTCAGTGTCAGTTGAGGGCAAAGTTTCCCAGATATTCAACAACCAGCAGATGTCTGTCACAGATAAGTAACCCTTAGTGTCTGCCATTGCTTGTAGCAGTGGCATGGAACCATGGCAGTAGCTGCAGCAGGATCTTTTAAATTTAATGAGCAGTCAGGCTGAACCAACTCTTAAGATTCTCTATTTCTATGATACCAGAGTTCTTAACCTAATTAAAAATATGTTAATAGATATTCCCCAACCATCTCAGTATACAGTTCAAATTCTTAACAGGTACCTAAGAGAGGTGCAGAGCAGGTACCAAATGGGGCTAGAGCATCAATATTACTGCCTGAGGGGTGTTCAGAGCAAGTGCCCTGTGCCTTCCGTTTCTGCTTAGTCAGAAATACAAGACCTCATTAAAGAAGCAATTAAAAATGAATGACTGTTTTTATAAAATACACAGAATAATCAGTTTTTAAATTGTAATCCAGTGAATTGGCAAACTCAGATGAATTTATTCAACATGATTAATTGTATTAATGCAGTGCACAGTAACGAGGTTGGTAGTCACCAGCAGATAAATTTGAATTCTGCTCATGTTGTAAAGATCTATCTGCTGCATGAAAAAAGGAAATTGTGTTCAAATAGATGAATGTTACTGATGGAGGTTTGAGACCCAAAAAGTTCAAAGAAAAATGAAGCATGTGCAAATAGATATTGAGTATGAAGTAAATCATATATGGACTGGCAAGAGGAAATGATGAAAGGAGATAATGCTAGATAAGTGTTTGTATTAGTGAGGAGGAAAAGAAACATGTGTCAGCAAACAGGTTGTTTGAAATGAGGTGTTCAGAAAGCTGTTTTAAAAGAGATTTTACAAACCTTAGGTTTGGAAGCAATTACAGATAGTGCAAAGGTAGAGAGTGCAAAGGATAGTAGGGTGGCCTCAGTACAGTAGGCCCTCCACATTTGCAAGGGATAGGGAAATAGAACCTTCACGAATGCAAAAAAACCAGAAATAACTCTCCTGCTGGGCACTGCCCCAGCGATAGGGCAGCCAAGGGAGTGCAGGGAGTGCCATCTGCATCCTCTTGCAAGCTGCCCAGGGTGGGCTTGAATGGGGAGGAGGAGCAGGAAACAGGCGATCGCTCACCCTGCACCCTCCTCCTGGCCACCCAGGGCACACTCCAACAGGGAGAAAGCACAAGGAATGGGCAATAGCCTGCCCTATGACCTCTTGCTCGCAGTTGCCCACAGGCAAAGACAGAGTGCATACGAGTGAAGATCTTTCCCCCACCCTGCGCCTGGGCAAAAGACCAGAGACTGGGAGGGGTAGAATGGGGGGCAAGTGGGCACCCGCAAATAATCAAATTCGCGAAAGTGAAACCTGTGGATGTGGGGGAGAACTGTATTAAAAAAGCAGTTCCCACAAGGGATAGAAATGCCAATACCTGAAATGTTCAGGGAACTGGTAGAATCCCAGTGGAATACATTGAATACAAACTGATGTCTATCTTACAGCTGGAAATTATATTCATTTGCTAAAAAGCAAATGGTGTTTCTCAAGGTCCCATTGGTGGATGCTCCCATTGTTGCTCTTGTCTCAGGGGTAATAGTCCTGAAAGAGGTTGACACATTGTTAAGAGAGACTGATGAAAGACAGGTTGAAGTAGCATTAAAAGCACACAAGGCTTCAGCAGTAGTTGCTAGAACATCAGTCACTTCTTCAATGTTTGCTCACGTGGCAGTCTTATAAGCACAAGATATAATAGAATCTCAAGATTTGAATATGCATCCTTTGTAGAAAGCCTTTGAGAGAGTTCAGAAAGTCTCGAGGTATGTAGCAGAGGGCAAGTAAGACGCAATTGCCTTTGCAGTTAACAATATAAATGCTGTATCATTGGCTAGGAGGTCACATCTTTTAAGAGTGAGCTGTTGTTTGGAGAATGGGCACTGGAAAAAGTTTTGTTGAGAGTAAGTTAAAAAAGAAACAATTACAACATCTTGAAAGAAAAAATTGGAGAGAAGTTCATTGAGAGGTGGATATTCATCCTTTTATGGAGGAAGAATTGGTGGAAGACAGATTTCCAGCTTAACAGAGCTCAGTGGAATAGATTCTGAAGCCAGTTTAACTATCCAAGTCACTGTGTCTGGCAGAGACAAGATCGAGGGGATCCTCAGCCCCCAAAAATGGCAGATCATAATATTGATAGGAGGAAAGCACAGATAAGAGGAATATTGCTGCCGTTTAGTTTTCTGTGGTAGGAGATAACAGATCAGAGGATCATTTAGGTGGTGCCCCCAGGGTACAGTATTTGTTTTAACAGGAAACTGAAGAGCAGATACATTCTTTCCCTGGTGCATTGCTTTAACAGAAATCCAACTCCTCATGGAAATTGTAGTGATCAAGATTGTGCTTGTAGAGCAGAGGTTTTCTGCAGTATATTCCATATTTTTTACAGTTCTAAAGATCAGTGGAACTTAGAGGACCATCTTGTACCTCAGGAACCTGAATGGATTTGTCAGGTAACAGCAATTCAAGATGGTGACTCTGCAAATGATAAACAAGAATTTAAGATTGGGAGATTTGATGGTGTCTGTAGATTCCAAAGAGGTGTATTTCCATTTTGTGATGGCACCAGTAGGCAGGAGGTATCTAAGATTTTAGTAACAGGGAGAACATTGCTCTTTCAAGGCGCTACTCTTTGGTCTGGCACATGCTCCCACGGTGTTTGTGAAGGCGTTGGTTGCCCCGGTGGTGTATGTAGATAGAGGGGAATTCAGTTATATTCTTATCTGAATGATGCTTTGTTGAAGGCTGGATCCATGGAGAAAATTCTTATGGATTTAGACATAACGATTTGAATGTTCAAGAAGTACGGTTTTCTGATGAACTGCAAAAAAGTCACTTACAGCCAATTACAGTATTAACATACTTGAGGTACAAATAGATATCTCAAGGGATTGATTGGTATTGTCTCAGGAGAGGAAGGAGAAGTTGAAAAAAAGAGATAAATTTTCCTTAAGGATAGTGGATATAATGTACTTAGCCAAGATAATGGTTATTCTGATTTCTGCTATACAGTTAGTCCTCTGGAGCAGATTCCATTCAAGGGGACTGCAAAAATACTTGATGCATCACCAAATGTCAATAGAATCCAGGTAGTGTTGTCGGATTCATTAAAAGCAAATCTGAAATGGTAATTGACCACTCTAAGTCTGGACAAAGGTTATTTCCCACAGGATGCAAGTGATGACCAATGCAAGTCTCGTAGGCTGGGGAGCCCGTTGCAGAAGTCTATCAGCATAGGGAGGGTGGTTTTCTGTGGACAGGAGACTCAATATACCAGTAAAGTACTTTGTAGTCAGTGTGGTCTGGTTGGCCCTTCTGAGTTTTGCAGACTTTGTCAAAGGTCATAATGTGCAAGTCTGTGCAGACAGCAAGTTTGTGAGAGCTTATACTTGCAGTCTGTATTTGCTTCCTCTACTGTTCAAATGGGCAAAGAGGAATTAAGATTCAGTTTCAGTAGTTTGCTTAAAAAGAACTCTGAAAGTCCAAGCAGACCATCTCAGTGGACACAAAATTCATCTGGGAGAGTAGAATCTGCATATGGAGGGTTTCCATTACTTGCATGATTTATTAGGTCCATTACACATGGATTTATTTGCCTCTGGCAGGAATACAAAACTAAAAAGATTTTATTCCTTAGATGGAAGCAGAGGTACAATTGGAAAAAAATTGGGAAAAAACAGTTTTTTTCTGAATTTTTCCATTTTTTTTTTCTGGACCTTCACATCTCTAGTCCCACCCACATGAGAGTCTTGGGTAAATCCCATTAGTAAGTGGATTGTTCCTCCATGCCATCTCAAGAATGAGAGGTTGGTACTTACTGTTGAATGATCATTCTGGTATGGCAGGAGGAGCAATCTACAACTCCTTGGCCCTAAAAAGGGAAAAGGGGTTGAATTGATACAGTTGGAGAAAGTAATTAGACAGGAAATGCAGATTGGGCAGGACAGGGTTGGAGAAAGAAACTGACTGGGAAAGGAAGGAATCACAACAAATCCAATGGAAGAACTTTGGGTTCTGCATTGCTGGTTGCCATATGGGAATTAACCCATTAGTAAGTGGATTGCTCTTTCTGCCATCCCAGAATGATCGTTCTGGTAAGTACCAACCTCTCAGACTCTCTAATCTCTCTTTGAACTTCCTTTGCTTCATAATAGCTACTTTGAAGTCAGTAACTAACATCCTGGAAGACTGAAGTGTTCTGGAACCGTTCTTTTGTAAATCTTGAAATTTCTGAGGTCAAAGATTTTCTTTTTCATGAAGATCATCCTTTTTATCCTGTGTTGAATGCACCAGGGCATTGTTGGTAGAGTATAGTGCATATTGCATTAGAAGGTTAACAGGTATCATATTAGATGTTAAGCAAGGAAATCCCTCCTGTTTGGGGTGTTAGGGTAATGATTTTGCTATAGTAGGTGTGGGAAGAGAGTTGGCATTTGAATTTGTAGCTGGTCCTTATCGCTATGTTTGCATCATGTTATATGGCCTCTTATTACTAGAGGCTAGTTGTGTTAATGTTGGGGGGGAGTCTGCCAGCAAGCATAGGCACACCTCCCAAGCTCTGTGAGAGGGAAATATAATTAAACAGGATGGAATGTAGTTATGCTGCGGAAGAAGCAGAACACTGAGGAGTGCTTTACATCTTACAGAATTCTTACCCGGAGGACACTTGTGCATTGTATATATTAGTTATTTTCATTTCATGTTGTCTTCAGTGGTGGGCTTTCATAATGTGTTCAAACAGTCGTAGTAGTTTTGCTTTTAACCTAGCCTTAGGTTTATTCTAAGATCCATACTGTTATCTGAAAGAATGATGCACTACTTTTCTGTGCTAGATTCTGAATTCCATTACGGAGGAGGTGCTGGATTATATGGGCACTTTTCGCAGCCCCCAGGATCAGTTGGAGTTGATCATGAAAAGATTTAAAGAAGGTATGAAGGTGGATAGGCATCCTAGAAATTTGAATTCTGTTGTATATTTTTTTAAAAAATTAAATAAAAAATGGCTGCTTTATGTTTAAACATATGTAAACATGTGCAGCTGTATATTCAAGGGCACTGATGTTGTTCATTTGTAAGTCAGTTTTGATGCAATAGAATATAGTGATTTGTGGAATTTGCTATAATAGATTGACATATTGGGAGGGGTCTGTTTGCCTGCCTTCAAGTCACCTGTTGACTTATGGCATCCCCATGAATTTCATAGGGTTTTCTTGAGCAACAAATACTCTGAGGTGGCTTTGCTTGTTCCTACCTCTGAAATACAGACTACAGCACATGGTATTTTTGGGGAATGTCCCATCCAAGTGTTGCTTAGTTTCCAGGTTCAGACAAGATCTGGTGCCTTTATTTAGGCCACTGGGACCTACCAATTACAGCTAGGCTTGGTAGCCAAACATTCTTTTCCAGTAGCTTTGGGTCCGATATGAGAGAGAAGCGGTGTATTAATTAATTAGCTTATAGCGCCAGCATGACCAGAATATTATGTGCATATATCAACAGAAATACTGTCTGATGTAATCAGTGGTATAAAAATCAGGCTGCTGTATTATACCAGCTTCCTTAGGCATAAGTGTTATTGAAATCAGTAGGACTCACCCTGAGTAGACAAATAGGATTGAACTCATAAAGGTTTTTTTAATACTTTGGCCCTATGGTTTATTCTACACCATTCAGTGTTTTTTCACCCCTTTTAAGATGTTTCAAGATAGTTCTCTTTTTGCCCCTGGACAAGTATACATGTTTTATTTAAGCTCATCATTCACATTGCCACATTGTGTCCCATACTGGGAAAAGAGCAGTATATAAATAAATAATTGTTGTTTTGCTGTATATATCTGAACATTTGGGAAAATGCAGCCACTTTAATTTTAGAATCAATACCTATTCTAATCTTCTGTCATTAAAATTTTTTACAGAAAAATGAAAGATCAGTTTTCCAAGGTATCTTGTGGCAGATTGAAGACTAAATTGTTTTCATGCATAACTGCAGTCCTTAGCACTGAGATTAGCGCTGTTTGGTTATGAATGCATAGACTCACCTTGGCAGACATATTGAGCTTTAACAAAGGCTCTTCCTCATCTGGCCAGAATGCAGATGTGAGCTTTTAGAAATGCAAACATCTTATCATCATGTTTCTGCATTATTCTTTGATAGAATACCATAGAATAATAAGACAAGAAACAGAGAGCTGGATTAAATAAGATCCACTTTATTGACCTAGAACCTATTTACACATTGACAATCCTGGAAGGAGCAAGAGGGGGAGCATCCTGATGTGGGTTCTGCTGAAGCCAGGTGACACCCCTCGACTGCCTCCTCAGCCTTCCCTTGGGCGAAACAACTCAGTCTTGGGGGCAATCCAGTAACCAGCTTGTTCCCCAACTAGCCATCTTCTGGAAGGCAAACCCAGGGTTCCTCCACCAAAAAGGAGCCAAGCTTTACAAGCAAGAGCCAAAAGGGTAGACTCCTTTCCCACTGCTGGGTCCCAGGATCTAGTGAGGCAGTTCCAGAGCCCCTACCCTACACAAAAGAGGTGCCAAGGCATATACTGAAAACTGGTAATCTGTCCCTGCTGTCTGCCAAGTGAAATCCTGTTTACTGGCACCATCCAAAACCAATTGCTCAAGTCCCCCAGATACAATGTGGAGCAGGTAATAAATCCCCAGTAAAAGGGAAGAAAATTCCTGCCCAGCTTTGAAATGCTATAGATCCTGCGGCATCCAAGAACATTTTAAATGCACCTGGATGTGCAACCTGGGTCTCTAGAAAGAGACACTATCCACAGCATAATTCTGTGGTGGGGTTTCTGCATGCCTGTGATAGCATCATGCATCCTCCTCCCTCCATGTAAAATGTCCTGGCAGTTTGCACCAGACACAAAGGCTTCTGGTTCCTCCCATGGAGGCCATGCACCATGTGGGTCCAGGACCCCATTTCCTTAATTCCTCTTATATTTCTACATGGGTAGGTGTATTAAAACCTTTAGAAAAAACTGACAAAAGACTAAAGTCTGAGCAAATTCAATATGGAAATTTAGGCAGTACATAGAAAATGATTGTTCACCTGTTTCATCTGTGTGCAGTAACCAGAGTGAGTGGGGAAGAGAATCCGTGTAAAACAAAGGCTGAGGAAATAGTGTCTTTCACTCTGCAATCCCTACAGTCACTATAAAAAAATGTTGCTTAAAAGTGTTAGTTGTTCCAGACTATTATTTCATGTTTTATGGTTAGAGTAACATTAGGTTGACAAATCTCAATTGGTTACAGATCTCAAATTGGTTTTTTTTTTAATAAATAAATGAGGTGAGGATTTTGAAACATTTCACACACAAGTAGATTGATTGTATTTCCTGGTTTAGTTTTCTACTGTGCTACCCAGGTTTGTAGAGCAACTGTTCATTGTAATCCTGTGCTTTCAAAGAAAATGCGCTACTCTTTTTTTCAAATGTTTGCCAAGAACAGAGGAATTGGGCTGCTTTTTCATCCCCCAGAATGTAGCACAAAGTACCACACTTCGAATATTATTAGTGCCCTTAGTTGTGCATTTCATCAAATATTGCATGGGTGGGAGAGTCTTTCCTGTTCCAGAGCAGATTTGGGGTGTGGCCAGGGGAAGAGGAAATCATTTCTGCTGATAAATGGGTACGGTTAGATACATAACCAAGATCAATTAAGTTTATTTTTTATTTATTTTATTTAGGGTATTTATACCCTACTCTTCAGCTAGGAAGGCTCTCAAATTGTTAATTTGACAGTTCTATGCCCTGAGTAACTGTTTGTGTTTACAATTACTGTGTAAATAAAGAAATCAGTTTTGAAACAAATGAATTGGCCTTTGAATTGTTGTTGATGCAAAACATTATGCAGTATGGATTAAAATTGCATACCTTCTAATTTTTTGAATATTCAGAGTACATGTATGTATTTGCCAAGTAGTTGTAGATTTTAGGTTCTGGGATGTTTATGTTAATTTTCATGACCTCTCTTGTCTGTATACAGGACAGTGTTGGGGCAAATAGTTAACTCTGGGTTTAACCTTACTCTGCAAGGTTCGACTACCTTGGACTGTCCAACTCAGTGAGGGTCTGAGGGAACTTGGATCTGAACAGTATACCGTAAAATTCTAGGTGACAAACCAGCCCCTTCTGGTCCAGAGTCTTAGGCGAGGAACTGTAACGGTGGACTGAATACCAAAGCAATTCAAGAACAACAGACAGATACAGGGGATTTGCCAAGGGGTGAGGGAAAGGAATAGGAATAGCTTTCTTATTCTTTGTGACTCATGAAACCGGACAAAACTACAACATAAAGGCTTTAGCTAAAGCTGATGCATACAAGATTGAGCTCACCAAAATAAGGTCAAGGTCTGCAAGAATAAAGGCATGTACTGAGTACAGAAACAGAATTAAGTTATAAAGTTGTGTGGCAGTGAGCAGAAAGGTGAACCAGTGGTAATTCAGATGTGCAGTTTTCTATGCAAAACTTCTTGAAAAACTGTCCCAAGTACTAGGCATAACCTTGAGGAATCCAAAACGAGAGATAGTGAAAGTGGTCACAGGCTTGAGTTTTAGGTGGTCAGAAAAATAGCAGCTTTTAGAATGTTAGAGAGATGAATTCTTGACATCTGTATCCTAAACAGCAACAATTGTTACTTTATTACCTGGAGGTGAGCCACAGAGAGCTTGTCTGCACTGGATTATTCTTGGAGTACAGCTGAAAATTTTCCTTGATGCTTTGTTTTTAACTTTTGTCTGTTGGCACTTTTCTGTCACCAGATTCTTCTTTAGAGCTGTATCTACTCATTCATAACCTGGACAGCCAGATGCTGAGAGGAGATAAAAGCCAACAAATCCTAGGACAGTTGTCATCCCTTCCCAGCATCTACCTCATAGCCTCCATTGATCATATCAATGCACCTCTCAGTGAGTATTTTTCAGACCTATGTGTCTACCTGTAAAATGCATCTTAAAAGCTGAAACCTCCCCTACAAGTGTCGTACACAGTATGGCTGCAGTCCAATGTGATTCTTAGCCATCATTTTGCATTCCATTTGAATGAGGCCAAACTACTGATTTTGTTACTATACCATCTAAATGAGACCGCAGTTGGAATTCTTGAACTTTTCTTCAAAGTCAAGAAATAGAAATTACTCACAAACCATGGCTTTCTTTTTGAAAGAGGATAGTGAACAAACTAGCATCTGAAACCAATGTAAAGATTTTTACAAACACAGTTTGTGTTAACATTGTTTTCCTGTTACATCTGAGTTCAGACAACAGACAAACCATAGTTAGGGTCATTGACAACAGACAAACCATAGCTAGGGTCATGTAAGCTGCCATGAAGATGAAAATAGCTTTATCTTTAAAAACTGTTTTTAAAAGCATGGACAAATTTACAAAGAGGCATGAAGAAATCTACAAAGCTGTTGCAACCCAGTTTAGGATATAAATGATTCTAGGTCTCATCTAGTAAATTCTAGAAGAGCACCACAAAGTGGTCAGTATTTATTATTAATAAATAAATATATTAAAGCGCTAGAAATAGCTGTTCATTGTTGACTTTAACCTAGTGTAAATAGTTATACTAAAATGATGTACTATTGTTGAATTTATATGATGGGTCCATCCAGTTCAAAAAAATAAAGATACCTGTCATGGAAAGAAGTTCTGCATAGGAAAGTTCTGCATACTCTGTAAATATATGTACTGATGGTTTTTTGTATTACTATAACAAACAAACAAAGATAAATTCAACTGTTTAATATAGTATCTGATAACAGTTGTTTGTAGAAAGTATTCTTCCATGCTTCTAGAATCTTAGCATGTTTTATTCTTTCTTTACTTCTGTTTGCCTTTTGCTCTTACAGTGTGGGATCAGGCAAAACAGAGCATGTATAACTGGTTGTGGTATGAAACAACTACTTACAGCCCTTACATAGAAGAAACATCCTATGAAAACTCTTTGTTGATACAACAGTCTGGGTCTTTGGCTTTGAGCTCTCTCACACATGTTTTGCATAGTCTCACTCCTAATGCAAGGTAAGAATAGGACCTTGAGATCTTCACTATGATCACGATTCTAATTGTCAGATACTAGAAAAATTGCTTGATAATAGACCATTTATACTGAAAATAGAACACTTTTTTTCTGCATTTCACATAGGGAAATGTGATTGTGGTATTTCCCTGGTGCCTCAGAATTAATGTGATTTAATATTTCCCACAACACAGCTGAATCAGATCCCCATAATTCCTATAATACACACTGTCCTTCTCTAACCTCTGTACATTATGGAAAACAGCTCCCAACATCCTGACCATTGGCCATGCTGGTTGGGGCTGGTGGAAGTTGAAAAAAATCTGGAGATTACCAGATTTTCTGAAAATGCTATTGATCATGTGTAATATAATTCTTTGCTGATTATGTTGTCATTCCCCTTGTTTTCTGTGAGAAGAGTTGTTTAAATATATGTTATGTTTTCCAGGGTGGGCATACCAACACAAGTTACTTGAATTTGCATGTCTTAATTTTGCATACATATGTAAAAAAAATGGTTTCCATAGGATGGTGTTCCTTTTTGGAAAAGATGGTCCTGGATAAAGGGACAGAGATTCCTTTGTATTCATGTATGGATTTCAGGTCCCTTTTTTCTGAATTCACATTTTGTTCTTTCATGCATAAATACAAATACATTTGGTTCCTTTTCTACTCAGGGGGATTTTCAGGCTTCTGGCAGAATGTCAGCTGGAGAATAAAGATAACCCTTCCTGGCCAGGTAGGCAATCTACCAGTTGTTATGAATTTTTGTTGATCCTTTGTGAAGGTGAAACTTACTGTATTTGCCGACGTATTAGACACACCGGTATATAAGACGCAGCCTATTTTCAGACTGTATTCTTTAGGAAAAAATATTTTAGTACCCTGTGCCCCATTCCTGTTTCTGCCTGGCTGGGGCAACCTCCCTACCAAGGCAGAAAGAACAGGAAGTGCATGTGTGTGTGAATGTGTGTGAAAGAAGCACTTTTCTTTCCATTCCTGTTGTCTCTGCCTCTCGAGGAGAGTTCCCTGCCAAGGCAAAAGAACAGGCCGTGTGTGTTTGTGTTTGTGTGTGCGTGTGTGCGCGTGCTTGAAAAGCTCCTTTCTCCCCACTCCTTTCCTCTTCCTTGTGAGAAGACTTCCCTGCCGAGGCAGAAAGAACAGGATGTGTCTGTGTCTGTGTCTGTGTATGTGTATGTGAAGGAGAGAGTGACAAGAAAGCTCCTTTCTGCCCTTTCTTGTCCTCTCTGCCTCTTGAGGAGACTTCCCTGCCGAGGCAGAAAGAACAGGACGAGTGTGTGTGTGTGTGTGTGTGTGTGTGAGAAGCTCCTTCTTCCCCGTTCCTGTTGTCTCTGCCTTGGTGGGGAGAACTCTCCCCCGCCCCCCCGGCAGGAAGGTGCCTTTCCTTTTTGCCTGGAGGGAACCACCCACCTCCCTGCTTGCCTGAGCATTCCTTTCATCCCCCTCACTTTGCTATGCCCCAGTGGGAGGTACCAATTTTGTTAGTGTATAAGACGCTGGTGTATAAGACACACATTTTTGCTGGTGTATAAGACCCATTTTCAGAAGGCATTTTTTGGAGGAAAAAGTTCGTCTTATACACCGGCAAATATGGTAGTGCAAAAAGCGGTTTAGTTTGTTGGAATTTTGAGGACTGCATTAGACCCCCCCTGAGGCCTTAAATCCTGAAAATAAATTCCTTTCAAAAAAATTTTGCACCAGAACGTGTGCCAGTTCTTTTCTAAGAGGCTTGAGAGGCAACTGTTCCGTGTTTTGTATGCCCCTTGGGCCATTTTAGGCTCAGGTGAGGCCTTACACGCACACATACACACACGCATGCACACATCATGTGTGGTTCACAGACAACACTCTCCTCGTCTGGGTTTAAAACAGGGTGAGGAACCTACTGATATGAAAAGGTGAGAGGCATTGGATCTGGCAACACCTTTTCAAAATAAACCTGAAACAATCTTGAGGGCAATAGTATCTACACTGTGGATAGGATGATCCATAGGATATTGGTGCAAGGACTCTGAATTCACTAATCTGTTCCTGCTGAATACACTCTTAATCTACATTCTTTGCCAGACACCTGTTCTCTGGGCAGTGTATCATAACCCAGTAGGCAGTCATGATATATAAGATTTTCATCTGTTGTTTTCTAATCTATTTCTGGCTGATTCCTGATATGCAGCAGATTGCTGAGGACAGAGTAAAAAAGCATGGTTGAGACCATGCCAAAGGCTAGAGTTAGGTAACATTCACCAAGAGCAGGGTTTTCCAAACAGTGTGCTGTGACATGTTAGTGTGTCGCCTGAAGTGCTTAGGTGTGTTGTCTACAATCTTGGAAATGGATGTTATTATTTATGAATCATATATTTTAAAAAATATATGAAAGGTTTTCATGAGATCTGTTGTGTCCCCATACATTTTGTTTTTACAGTTGATGTATGTGTCTGTATCTCTTATGAGGGGTTAGTTTAACCTCCAGTTTGCTTGTAAAACTGAGATTACTGTATTGTGAAATGATGTGTGTCTCAAAAGTGTGTCACCAACATGAAAAGTTTGGAAAGCTCTGACCTAGAGGTTACATAGCAGAGGGTCAGAAACAAAGTAAGAGATGGAAGAAGAAATGTATTATTAATAATTGTCTTACTTGCTCATTGACAATTCCAAGACATATCACTGATTGGCACAAGAGTAATGTTATTATAGTCAGTTCTCCACATTTGCAGGTTTGACTTTCATGGATTTTATTATTTACTAATTTCTTCAACGCTCCCACTGCAGATGCTTCTTTTCTGGAGGAACTTTTCCTCTCAGCAGCTCCAATCAGGCCATGCAGTCCTTTAAAAAACCATCTCTGGTCCTCCTCCTTCTCCACCAGCCGCTACCTGACCAGCTAAGGACAGCTCTCAGCCAGATTTCTCAGCACCACAAACCCTCTCCTGATACCTTCCACATACCCAAGGAAGGAAATGGGTGAGAGAGAGGAAGTATGGGGCCACTATGCCAAACCATCTTCCTTTCCTCTCCTGTCCCTGACCTGGTTTGGATCCTGGGTGCCCATTCTCCCCACCATGTCTCAGCCATCTTCCCACAGATACACAGACACACATTTTGATACTTGCAATTTTTCTATTTTTGTGAAGCTCCTTTGCCCCAGCCCAACAAATATGGAGAGCCAACTGTATTTTTGTAAACTGCATGATTGCAATAGCATAGTTGGGAAAGCGGAGGTAAAATAAAAGCCTATGTTGGATCAGTTCAGTGAAATGCTAATACATGGCGTTGCTCATGACATAGGAAGGCTCTTGTCCTTCCCTTCAGTCAAGATGTTGTTGGATCAGCTATGATATCCAAATCACGGTTGGAGGTGGATCTGCAATTCTGTCTTCCAAAAACCTGATTTTGTTCATTCACTATTAAATCAGAAGTGAATGGAGAAGTTGGAGCATGCCATGGAGAGGAAGGAGACTGTGTGACATTCATTCATGTAGTACTAAATCAGGTTTTGGCCTTGTGTCTGAACAGACAGATCCTCATATTGAGGCTCTGAGTTTGAACATGGTGCCTTGATTTGCATAGTAATGTGTTTTTTTGTGTGATTGTTAAGCTAAAACAATTCTTAATATATTAATTTCATAGTTTTTAAAAAGAATTACTATTTCTCTTTTCAGCATCAGCAATTTTTGAATTAGTTTTGCTGCTGCTTCTTCAGCACTATAGTGAGAAGACAGTATTTCTGCTGTTCACTTGAGCAAGACATTATTTTAATGTGAACTGTTTTTGTTCTCTGTATCAGGGCTTTCCTTTCAAGAGTTGTACCAACACTGTCGGGAGGCCTTCTTGGTCAATAGTGACCTTAGTCTTAGAGCACAGCTCACAGAATTCAGGGATCACAAGCTTATTCGGACCAAGAGGGTGAGTGAAATACTGTTGTGTGTTAAACATGATAATATAGTTGTTTACTTAACTATGTCAGTACTTCTGAAGTATTGATTAGATGGTAAATCTCAGTAATCACATTTATATTTTGATAGTGTATATGTAGAGTATATGCTCTTGAAACAAACCAAAGGCTGCTGAACTCTGTAGTGCAAGGTGCATCCCAAACGAACAAGATAAACTATCATTTGTGTTCCCCATGAGATAAAACCATTTAATTTGCTTTATTCTACTGATGCAGTCTAATTTCAGTAATTTTTTTTCTTTTCTTTGTCTCTTCATGTAGGCCAACCTAGATGCTTTTTAAATTATAAATTTTGAAATATGAATGGACTGTTTTTAAGTTGTATTGTTTTTTGTGCTTTTTAAAACAGGCGTTATATAGAATCGTAGAATCATAAAGTTGGAAGGGGCTTCATGGGCCATCACATCCAACCCCCTGCTCAGTGCAGGATCTCTCCAGCAGAAAACTTCTTTATACCTGTTAATGAGTTCATTTGCTATTTCTGTATAAAAATGTCTGTACAAAATCTTTCAGCTGCAAATCCATGTAACTATTACTTGAGTTCTCTGCTCATGTTGCAGTTTTGCTGACTGGAAGACAACTGCTTAACTGTTATATCAAGCCACCAACCAAAACAAAGATTTGCGATTAATATTCCTGCCTATTAGTATGCACAAAGAAAGATATACTACATTTGATTTAAAGTTAGGTTTATGAGAAATTGGCATTTAACTTGTTCAGAATCATCTTTCACACTTGGCTGCCAGAAAAAAGAATAATTCATGAAGGCAAAAAGGATGTCAAAGCTAACTGTCCAAGTGCTATATTCCCAGGCAAAAGGAAGGCGTCATCTATCAATAGAGTAACTTCCATTATTACTCAGGCCAAGTGGAGTCAAGTGGGTAGAAGACTTCCATTTTAAGTAGGCAGTCCACAGGTTTTTCCCCATTCATACTCCTATCTATGATTATGTCAATCATTTTGGTTCTTCCTCAGTCTGAGAGTGCTTGCATGGTAAATGCTATTATCTAGACTAAATTTCAAGCAAGCATTACTTTGAATGAAGCATGAACTTTTGCTAAATCAGAAGAACCAGATGGACTGTAAATGTAGAATTTATTTCATGCTATAAAATACTTAATCATTTTGATACAGCTTTTCCTCTGGATATAAAGATTTAACATTCTTGTATTGCAATCCTTCACACACATACCTACACTATACTTACAATATATGTGTTGAGTGAATTTTTTAACTGGTGTTATGTGGTTTTCACTGATGTTATATTCCAGTATGTTGATGCATTTTAGTCTGTTGTTGTTTCCTGTCTTGATTTATAGGAAGAGGGGAGTAGTACTGATAGCAGCAATAATAATAGTAGTAGTCGTAATAGCAGCTATTATCATCATAATTTGTGGCCTCTGTGTGCCACACATATGTGTTCTGCTCCCCACAGAGCCAGCTTGATACTTCTATTGCTGCTAAGGCACACTATGAACCATGTATCTCATAGCAGGGTTCCCACCCTTTCCCTCAGTTCCTTTTCTTCTGCTATGACTGCAGCAGCACATCGGGACTTATTTCTGTATCAGGACTGTGACTCCGTGAGTTTTTTCCCCCCTTTTTGTTCTTTTGTCTTAGTTCTTTCTTTGTTTCTTCATCTCCATCTTTTCATTATTGGATTATGTAAGGATACATCTTCTCTTGTGTTCTGCAAGCTTTTGTTTTGCAGACTTCTGAAGCTTCTTACTCATGAGATCAAAGTTCTTTTTGAAGCATGTTGACTGGGGGGATAAGGTACCTATTCTAAAAGCTATTGTTGCTGTTTGTTCAGCTTAGGTAATTGACATATTGTTACAAAGTGTTGGCATTATCAAAATGTTACTCAGCAAGCTTGAGAAATATAAGCATTCATCACCCAAAAGTTTTTGGTATGGAGAAGTCTTAGCAGGACTCACCTTCCTCAAGTATCAGTACTCACTGGCCTTTGGCCCAAAACTGTAACTTAAAAGATTGTCTTTGCTTTCCCAGTCAGTTCTTGTGTAAAAGAGGGTTAGACTCTATGGGGAGAAAGTATTACATGATACCTGTGCTTTCTTTGAGAACTGCAAATTATCAGGCCTTTATGGAAGCCAACTAGCAGTTTCTCTGGGGAAAAAGATGTCTTCCCGGATAAATCATCTCCTAGACGATAACTGAAAGTTACTTCAGATCTTTCAGACAGAAGTTCATTGGCTAGTTGGCTAGCAGATTATCAGAAGCTGGTACTATCAGATTTCAAAGCCAAAGGTTTGGCCAGTGCTGTTGCTGCCCAGTAGACATGCTGGGCTCTAATTCTCTCATTTTGTATCAGAAACTAGAGCAAACAGTGGAAAAGTCTGTGTTTAATGAGGCTTCTTTCTTGGCATGAATAATTTAATTTTAATTATGAAATCTTTACAGCAGTGAAAAAAGGAGCGTTTTGTTGTTGATATCTTTGAGAAAACCATTTTGATACATGCGTTCTGCTCATTCATAGTCTTATGCCTTATTTTATCCTCTTTAACACGTCATAGTGAAATGTCCTTCCAAGCAACACCATCAGCAAGGGAAATATTAGGCATGCTCATGTGTGCATGATACGGCTGACTCTGCTTTCAGTTTCCCAGTTTCAGTTTCAGAAGCAAGGTCTGTCGTTTTCTCTAGATCTGGACCTTCGTACCCACAAATTGGGGAGGGCATTACTGTAATCTTGAGAGACTACATGGTAGCATTTTGAGAACTGCCTCCAAAGGGGGTTGTTCAAATAACTTAATTTGTTGTGCTCTCCAATGAGATGTGTCAATTCTGGAGCAAGAGACAATTGAATTTACCTGTAACAGTGTCACAGAAAGCTTTTATTCCCAGTACTTTGCAGTGCCCAGACAGAATGGAGGCCTCCCTCTGGTCTTGGCCTATAGGACATGAATGAGTACATCATTTCCAAAAGGCTCAGGATGATTTCTATCACCTCAGTTCTGTTTCTTTGGTAAAAAGCAAATTGCTCACCCACAATTGTCCTCCACAATGCATATTTCCACCTTGTAATCTTACCTTCCTATCTCTGCTTCTTTTGCTTTGTGTTGAATGGTACAGCAAGTGAATCCAGAGTATCCCATCCACCACTCTAAGAGTTGTCAAATAATGCATGGCTGTAGTAATCTAGCTAAAAATGCTCAGAATGATGGTGTACAATTGGCTACTAGTGGTCTCATGAAATTGTCAAATCTGCTCCAACGTAATCTGCAATTCATGGCTGCAGTACCCTGCAGTTCATGGTGGAGAGAATCTATCCAATCATGTCATTCCATCAGAGGTATAAAAAAGCTCATTGCAGTGGCACACAAGCCCTATGTTCATAAACCACACCTTATGGAGTGGAAGAAGTTTCTTGCACTTCTACAAGCTAAACATATTACTGTTTCTGGCATATTCATTAAAAATGTTCTGGGGACTTCAGGCCGATTTCTGCCCCAAAACTGAGATCTCGTCTCACTTAAATCTTACCTTGCTGCTGTTGTAGCTCATTCCAACCGTCCATCTGGGTCCTGTAGGTTTATTAATCTCTGGGTGAAATCCTTTTCAAAAGATTTTAAAATTTGCATCCAGAATGTCAGCCAAGTAGTGCTGTTCTGGAATTTCCTCCTGGTCCTCTCTGAGCTCATGGGCAGACCAACTAAGCCACTGACCACTTGCCATCTGAGGTTGTTCATAATCAAGACTGGCTTTGAGTGAGGCACAGAATGAAGTTGCTGGCTTTTTATTGGGATCAGCCTTTTCTGGAGCTTCATAGAGAGAAGACCTCTCTTCTGACGTGATTTTTTTTTTTTTTTGCCAAAGTGGCCTTCCACTGTCTCTTCTTTCCAGATTACAGTAGTCTGTTTTTACCTCACTTCCTCAAACCTGGAGGAGGCAGTGTGTTATTTCTTGGACACCTGTAGAGCATTTACTTTCTAAGTGGACAGAAATAAATCCTTGAGGTCTACCACTCCCTTACTTGCGTGATATAGGTCTTTGTTAAGGCCATCCTGTTTCTTTACAGCAGTTTTCATAACGAGTAGCAGCAATGAAACATTTAGCTAATAAACTGGCTAGAAAGCCTTTGCCTGAGATTGTTTGCAGCCTCTCTACAAGAGCTATGGCAGCATCTATTGCATTCCTTTAAGCATCTACATCTACATCTGTGTCTGCAGAGTGGCAGCATTCATGCAGCCTTCAACATTTATATGCACTGCTACTCTTGGAACACAGTACTGTGGTTGATATGCGAGTGACAGTTGCCCTGTTTCTGCTAAGTCAGCATCAGAGGCGGATCTAGGGTGGGGTAACTGGGGCATGTGCTCTGGGTGCCAATGCCTGGGGGTACCCTCCTGCCCGCTGCTCCCTCCCCCGCACTAGCCCATTGCCTCCCCATGCCTGCTGCTGCCAACCCGCTCCCACTTGTCAACCCCCATGCCCGCCATTGCCAACCTTTGCCGGCCTGCTGTCTTCCTGCACCCACCACCGCCTCCCCACACCCACCCGTCACCTCCATGTGCCTTCTGCCTCCCCATGCCCACAGCTGCCAACCCCTGCCTGCCACCAACCCACACTCTCCTGTTGCCTCCTCACACCTGCCGCTGCCAACTCATGCCTGCCTGTCACCTCCTTGCACCCACTGCTGCCAATCCCTGCCTGCCGCCTACCTGCATCTTCTGCTGCCAACCTGTTCCCGCCTGTTGCCTCCTCATGCCCCCCGCTGCCAATCTGTGCCTGCCCAATGCCCCTGTCACGCCTGTTGCCACTGCCCGTTCACCACCACTCCTGCCACTGCTTCCCCCCCCGCACATGCTGCTGTAGGGGTCCTTTGTGGCTCAGTGCAGTGGCGGCGCAGCAGCACCTAGGGGTGCAACTTCTGTGTTTGCTCTAGGCGCTGCTGGGCCTAGAAACACCCCTGGTCAGCGTAGTGATCACTCGGATGTATGAGTTACAGAGGCCATGAAGAAGACTAGGTTGCTTACTTTTAACTGCTTCTTTGAGTGGCCGTCTGTGATCTCATACAATATGATTAACCCTCCTTTCTTCTGCAGATGTCACTGTTCTCTTGCTTTTCCCTTGTATTCTGGGCACAGTGGTCTGTTGGGAGCCGAATTAAATCCATGCTCTGACATGGATCATACAGAGTAGGTGGGGTTCCCACCAAAATGCTTAGCTCAGCTTTAGAAGTTTCTAGATGGCTCTGTGTAGTGCAGAACAACCCATATGTGTTAGTTCACAGATGATCAGAGAACTACAGTCAGAAATAAACAACCTGCACATTGGAATTCTGTCAAGTATAAACTTTATTCTTACACTTACAAACAAACATGATTGTGTTCTTCTTTTCAGGGTGCTGATGGAGTGGAATATTTATTAATTCCTGTGGATATGGGAACATTGACTGACTTTTTGCAAAAAGATAACGAAGTTTGAAGATTTTCAAATGCCCATTGGCAAATGCTCTTAACAGCTGTTGGAATGCTTCCTAAGAGACAGCCAGGCTTGAGATCTCAGGATTCTTCTTTAGCTGTGATAATGCAGTAAAAAGTTGTGTAACCAAAACCATTTTTAGATCTCTCTAGATCTCCTCAGGTTTCCTTGTTTGTATGATGCCTTCCTCCTCTTCTGTTCCCTTACAGGTGAAGAAAATGTCACCCATTGATAGTAATGTGCCTTCTGCTCCTAATACTCTTGAAATCAGGACTTGCCTAGAGTAACCTGTACTTGAAAGTACATGTGGTTAGCTATCAGCAGCTTCATTTTTTTTTCTTAAGAAAATGAACAAATGTCTTCCAGTGTACTATACATACAGATTACATTACTGATATTCTTGTGTATGTGCTGTGTGAAGTGGAAAGATTGTGGGGAGAACTGTCTGAACTTATCAAACCAAAATATGAATGTCAGAGATCCAGGATATTGTAGATAGTTTATTAATAGGGGGAGGACTTTATTTGGAAAAGGGAGACTTTGCCCCCAAACACAAACCATTTTAAAGTTTAAATGTAAAGTGGCAAATGTCTCCCTCAAGAACTGTAAACCTGCTAATTTTGTAACACCAGATTTATTACTGATGAGAGGTAATGATGTCATACTTTTAAAAAATCTGAATAAAACAATGTGTAGCTGTTTTATTGAGCTTTTTTGGATGTTTATATCATGTCATTTTTATAACCAACAAAGTTTGACAGTTCTAGGGAAGGGTTTTTTTTTTTTTGGAGGTGGGGACAAGCATGAGAGGATTAATTGAAGCAAAATTGCATGGTGATACTGGGCACAGGGGATCTATCTAGCTACTAATCCAGCTCAGTCCTGTAGAGTTTTATGTAGCAGTTAAGTCTCACTAAGTTCATGGAGACTTGTGTCTAAGTGAGAATTTATAAGATTGAAACCTAAATTTAGATCTGCCTGGTTCTGTTATTTAAGTACAATAGCTGGCCAGATCAATCTGATAATTTAGAATTTGTGATTAGGCCAATTTTTCTGAAGCTGCATATCTTGATAGTATATAATCATGTATATTACATTAGTGAAATGCACTTTATTGTTCATGACATAAAGTCTAACACGTTTAAATATAATTTTCTTAGGGTTTTTTTTCTTGTGAAGCCTAAAACTCCCAAAGTGAAGTTCAGAAATACTCCTTTGCATTTAAGCACTGCTGACAAAATTAATTTGAATTAAGGCAGTTTGGAAATTATGCACAAGCCAAGACAAACTTTATAGCGAATAAGCTGAATAATGTGGAATGTAATCTCTGTTGCAAAGGACATATCAAGATGACAATTTCCCCTGCTTGCCTTAGCCCAGGACAAATAATGTATTTTGTTTATTCTATACATCTGGTTTCTAGTCTTCATTTCCCCTTGGGCTTTAATTCCCCTTCAGTTAAATACTCAATGCATTTCTAGAATCCTTCATGTGATTTATTGAAAAAGAAAAATATGTTCTTGATTTGCCCCTTTCTCTACCTTTCTCTCTTTCTGTTCACCTTTTCACTGCTGAGCTTCTTTATATGTCTGCCTGACTGTAGTGCTGATGGGGAAACCCACAGCGAAATCAAACAAGCACTTGTCAGATCAGGAGTGCAAATCATCCATAAAAACATCCACATCGTGAAGGTATATATGAAAGTAGAATTCCCTGGGTTGATGAGAGAAGCCACACATTTTGGGTTCCTACAATCATTTGCAATAGCATGTGTATTTCTATACCAGCTAAGTGCTCTCTAAGCGGTTTACAATGTGTTAGCTAATTGCCCCCAACAAGCTGGGTACTCATTTTACTGACCTGTGGAAAGATGGAAGGTTGAGTAAACCTGGAGCCCAGCAGGATTGAACTCACAACTTTGTGGCTGCAATGCCAGCATTTAACCACTGCGCCATCATTGGTCAGAGACAGGTAGGAAGTTGTTAAAGTAATGTGATTTGTGAATAAAAGAAAGAACTAACTCCTCCCAGCCTGGCCATCTTAGCCTTCTGTTTGTTTCCTGCCTGGACCCTGAGAATAATTATTTTCTTCACTTATTTTTCTTTGCCTAGTGTTCCCTTCCTTTTTCCAGTTTGTCTTACATTTCTTCCTTCCTGTTTTCTCTCTCTGGTTCACATTTTAAAAAAGCTTCCTTTCCTTTTTCTCTTTTCACTTCTTTCCTACCTGCTATGGGTGTGGTTGGTGAAAAGGGCAATTTGGCTGCCAAAAAGCAGAAAAGTCCTCTGATCACAAACACACAAAGGCATGCTATGCCAGCTCTAACACTCAGATGGTGCAGCAAGCTCAGCCTTGGAGAGGGCTCTTCTGTCACTGAAGCAGCTTCAATAGACAATGCTGGATGCCATGTCCCTCAAATGGCCACAGCGACACCTACAGAGGAAATGGCAGCAGCAAACCAGCCTACTGAGGGTTGGAGGGGGAGGGCAGCGACAGTCTCATCCTCATTAGAGGAGCTACTGGATCTTATCCTCAAGAAGACTCCAGACCAGGATTTTTGCAATACCCTGGGGTTTCAGAACACATAGGGGATGGTCCCTGTTCTATCTCCACATGCTCAAGTCACCTGGTCCTCCCCTGCCCAGCATTTCTGAACTGTGCTCCATTTGTTGTGCCTTTTTGATAGTTCTAGAAGTGTGAACACTTACTATTTTGGCCCTGTGGGTCACCATGGCCCTTCTGTGTCTTTGCTGTTGCATGCCCAACAGCCTTTTTGGCAGTCTTAGAAGAATTGTCATGCACTGCAGTTATGTTCCAGGTACTGATAATCAGCAGCTCTTGCTCAGAACTTGTGAAGCCCATTGTCTAATTTTAAAAACCCTCTGCAACCAATTAATTCAGGTCTCTGTCAGAGCCATTTGTTCCTCCGTCAGTACCCTTGCCAGATGTGGGAGTAAACAAAGAAATGGGTGGCAAGGAGAAATTAGATAACCTCTCCTACTTTGGGCTAGGAGTTCTGGCTTTAATTTCATACCATGTATTGTGACAGTGTGGCTTTTCTTTCAGACAAGATTTGCATATATGCTTCTTATGAACAGAGTCATATCTCTGAATACTCATTCCACAGATAACTAATTAAAACTATTAATATAAAACTATATTATTCTCAATCTAACATTATCCTCACTGGTTCACATTGCAACAAATGGCATTTTCTTTTACATGGGGACAAAACGTTGCCCAGGAGCAATTACTGTTCTGATCTTCCTTTTACTTCTACTTAACTTATTCTGCTATCTGATGAATCAGTCTAGACAAAATTGTCTAGATATTTCTAGAGATAGCCTGACAGATATGGAAGTCAGTTTCTCTCAAGGCTGGCCACTTTTGCATTGGCTGTTGTAGTGTATGGAATGCTGGAATTTATCTAATAACCACTGAGTTCAAATGGCCCATTAAACTTGGATTACTTCTGCTAAAACTAATCTGCCCCATAAGATTGTAGCAATAAGATAATACAACATATATATGATGCTCAGAAACATAAATCTAATACAATTAAGAAATTACATTGCAAGATGCTGTTATATAAAAACCTCACTCAAATATTCCAACACACCTTTCTAAACTGCGATAAAGACAGTCAAGTTTTGTAAACAGGTATGTTAGCTAGCCATTTATTCATTTCCAGGCAGGCTGAGAGTCAACTCTTCAAAAGCCTGTTCTTCTTGCCATTGTTGTGAGTTCTTCTGAAACTGAGAAGAATGTGCACCGAAGTTCCAGACTTCACACTGTGACCTTGCTTTTTTTCTATGTCACTTGAAGGGGGTCTCTGTCTCTCTCAGAAACTATGATATGGATCTTGTTCTCAAGGTGCACAGCCAGTGCTTGTTGCAGCTCCAACAGAAAGCCTCGTTCGGTGTTACTGTGCTCACACAAAATCACCGTTATTCCTTTGGAAACAGCATCCAGTACATCATGGTGGGACATCTCTCCTGTTAAGGCAATCACGATGAGGTTGGTTATGAGATGACTGAGCTACAGTCCATAATATTGCATAGTACATTAAGACAAAGAACAGTCAATGGTCCTGCTTGTTACTGAACCGATGTAAGGTGTGCTGAGAATCTTTACGGCTGAAGTTTGTGGGGGGGGATGCTTAATGAATAATAATGATACAAAAATAAAAACATGATTATGGAGCACATACAGAAAGTTCTAGGTTCAGTCCAAGCAAATGCAGTGCCTGTACTTACTTTGGGACTACTGAATTTAATAAAGACCAATTTCCTATTCATACATGGAAGCGTGTGGGCAAGTATATGGGTTTGTGCTTGGCTCATATATTTCCACCAGGCCTCTGCCTTTGTTCTATACAAGTTACCTGAAAGTCATCTTTATTCCTTTTCTTGCAGATCTGATTTGTCTGTGTACATAATAAAGGGGGGGGGTTTCCTACATTTTATTTGTTACTGTTAACTATTTTTACATGAAAAGAAAAATAATCTGTAAAGCAGAAGATTTTTAAAACTAATTGACTCAAACAAGATTAATCACTGAATGGTGCTATCTGACTGAATAGAAGAATAGGTCTATCACATTGGTTTCACTTTTATATCTCCATGTTTTCCTACACTACTGGACAGTTCTTACCTGTGAGATAGAGATCACCTTCTGTACCTCGCAGAACACTAGCTCCTGAACCCGCACACAGAGCAACGACTTTCACCTGGGACTCTAGAAAACAGTAGCCAGTAGAGTTAATGCTATAATCCAGTAAGGTATATTTGCCATTATGGGAAGCAACCCTAACCGGGAGGTGGGATAAGGTTTTTGCTTAACAAAAATTCTTGTTACAGTCCTCCTTCCACATTTGTGGGTTTGACCTTCGCAAATTTGATTATTTGTGAGACAGCTGCTTGCCATTTTCCTCCTTTCATCTCTTGCATTTGTCACCCCAGACTTGCAAGGTTTGTGTTTAAAACGGAAGTTTTTTACTTTTGGGTGAGCAAAGCCCCCTCCCACTGCTGGAGGCGTGGCCTCTCTGCCATATGGTCACACATTCTATTGTGTATTGGCTGCTGATTGGTCAGGTGCTCCTTTCTCAAGATGGCCACTGAAAGTAATTAGAACTCTAGGACTCCCCTCTTCTCTGTTTGAGGGGAAAGTACTGATAAGCCTTTTAGGTTGTCTTTTTCCTCCCCGACTGCCTCAGTGCTGAGGCCAGAAGCAAAGGAATGGGGCAGGGGAGCCTCCAGAGGGGAACAAAAGGGGAACTGTTGCGGGGGGGGGAATTATTCATTTTTTTCCCACTTTCGCAAGGGTTCTGTGCCCTGAACCCTTGCAAATGTGGAGGGGCTACTGTATAATCAAGATCCATGTTAGGATTTGTTCTTCCTATTAAATGTTAAATACTTTTAAGAAGAGGAGTTTGAATGAAACTATTGAATGAAACTATTTTGAAGCAGTGTCAGCCAGTCCAATGACTTCAGATAGTCTCATCTATTTCACTCTAAGAGTAGATCAAACGGGTTCATGCCAGTTTTCAGCTCTGGTCCTAAACTAAGGAATGAGTCCCATTGGAATTTACATCTCAGTAAGTATTCTTAGAACTATACTGGAGAAAGATCTGCTCAGAACTGGATTCTACAGTAAAAGAGCAATAAAACATATTACAGTAAATCAGAATTAGAAAGATCTCTTGGGCATGCTTTCAAGAAACAGTGTAAGCCCAAGCATGCCTAATATCTATCCCACACTATGAGAAAACACAATACTATACCCAGTGATTTTCCTGTTCCGAGAGCTAGGCGAACATGAGACAGTCTCAAATGGCTTTTCACTCGTTCAATCAAGACAGATATTGAGACAGGTTCCTTCAGTGTGCATAAGCGTCCCATTCCTGTATCTTCTAGCAGGGGCTAAGAAGAAACAGAATTTTAAAGACTTCATTTGAGAGTGCTCACACTCATATCTCCTTCACATCAGCAAACAATGGAGGTTCAGCTCTCATTTGCAAATGATTATTATCTCTCTCTCTCTCTCTCTGTGCTTTAAAACCCATGTACCAAAAATGCTAAGAACTATTGAAGTGCCAATCCCTTGTATATTAACTTACCAGCAAGAGCCACTAAGTTCAATGGGAGAAAATTACAGCATATCTTTTTCATCTAGGAATAAGAGTTCTTTGTTGGCCCAAACATTACACCTTCCTCTTCCTAAGGTATGAAGGTATGTTCTCCTCCATTGTATCAGTGTCTCCAGCCTCTTTTTGCAGCTCTTAGCCAGACCACTTTCCAAAACAAAGCTTGTTATGAAAATGTCTATATATCTGTGTGTCTTACCTTCTGTAATGACATGATTTCAGTCTTATGATAGAGAACGCTGTTCTGGGAAAGCAAGGTCACCACTTGAACCAAGGCCTGTTGGGTACAGTTCAAGCTGACTCGTGTCTGCTCTTCACCTTCAGCCCTTAGAAAAACAAGGAGCTGCTTTTTAAAAAGAAATAACATCTCTGTTCTAATTTATCCATTATGCTTTGAGGTGGATAGCTTTTAAATCCGAGTTTCAGTATTCTCTTGAAAGGTGTTCCCAAAGTTTGCTCCTAGTACAATTGGCCCTACACACTTGCAGGTTTCACTTTCATAGATGTGATTATTTGTGAATGTCTCCAACCTTCCCCTCCATGTCAAGTGCTTTGTTTCTGGCAAAACTTTCCCTCTCAGTGGCTCCAATCAGGCAGTGCATTAAAAACTTGCCTCTAGTCCTCTTTTTCCTCTATCAGTTGCTGCCTGCCCAGCTAAAGACGTGTCATAGCCCAGTTTCTCAGCACCACAAACCCTTTCCCGATGCATCCCCACACCCAAAGGAGATGGGAGAGAAGGAGGAAGTATAGGAGCACCATGCTGACCCATCCCCTTTCCCTCACTCTAACCTGATATGGACTCTGTGTGCCCACTCTCTCCACCATCCCTTGCCCCCTACTCCCACAGACACACATACTGATATTTGTGTTTTTGTCCACTTTTGCAAAGGTCCTGTACCCCTAACCATAGCAAATGCAGAGGGCCAAGTGTACTGTACTCCACTACCTTTGGCCTTCAGGAGAAGAGAATGTGCATCCATCTCATCAGCTCTAGCCAATGGTTACTACTGATGAGAGTTGCAATCTAACACTATCTGAAAGGCCACACATTCCTATATCTGGCATAGAGGGTGCTGCCAGTTTGTCTTTCATGTGGCTGAACATCTATAGGAAAGCATTACAGTTGGTTTTATTTCACTATGCATTTCCATAATGCTTTTAATTTTGCATTTTAGTTAATTTTAATTGTATTGCATTGGACTATTCATTGTCATTTCAGTATTTTTTTGAGAAAACAGAATAGAAATGGCAGAAATAAGGAGGTATGTGTGTTGAGGGGGATGTTTGCTTCATAGAGATGCATCCAAGGAACTAAGAAAAGTCTGGAAGGCACAACCTGTGCTTTGCAATCACATGCTGGTCCCAGACTGCCATTTGCTTATGCATCTGCCTTGCTCAGTTCCAGCACCTGAATCACAGATTGGTGAAATTTCAACCCTAGCAAGGGCTATAACACACACCTTCAGTGCTAAGGGATGTGACACGTGCTGGGTTAGAACAAAAGAGGAAGGATCAGAGGCAGGGGTAAATCACAACTACTAATTAAGTATCTTTCCCCCCTCTTTAAGTCTATTTTATTACTACCAACAATCTTTACTATTCAAGCTAGGACTCAGAATGCTTCACTACAAGACCTTGATTATTTTAGCAACCTCAAGCTTCGCAGCAAGAACAAACAGACTTAGGGAGCTTCCCACAATACCTGACAGGGAGAGTTGTGATGAATGATACTCCTGGCAGTGCACGCACACTGGACAAAACTGTTTCTAAGTTTTCAGAAGAACAAGCATTGAATTCAACACGGTAAGACCCCTCTGTAGGGTAATCCAAAGCTATGGAGCATTGGAGAGGAACAGAGATGCAGGAACCTTAGAAAAAGAAAGCAAATCATTAAGTGATTTTTTACAACACACCCTGGCAAACCTCTACTTTATAATACACCACTGGTACTGTAGATTCAGTGCCTCCTGACTAGTATAAGAATTAAGTTTAATTAAGCTAGTCAGGAAATGAGAAACTGTGTCAGATTTATTCCACAAGATGAAACAGAAATTTGTTAAGAAAATAACACCCAGATCCAGCTGGTGACATAGAATGCAAGTTTATGGATCTCCTAAAGTCCTTCAGGGAAATTAAAGATAAAAAGGATGTTGAATTTTTGCCACTTTACCATTCAGTTATACTTTCATCTTAAACAGTATGAGTTCAAGGTTTCTAAAGGTCAGTTAAAACTGAGTTGGGGAGCCTGTGGCCCTCCAAGTGTTGTTGGTCTCCAGTTTTTATCAGCTGCTGCCAGCATGGTTGATGGTATGGGAGTTGCAGTCCAACAGTACCTGAATGTTCAACAGTTCCCCACCCCTGCTTTATAACTTCAGATTGGAGGGGAAAGGAAATCACTTTTCTCCAACTTTATTATCTCCCTGAAGGGTCTTGTAATATTCACAGTCCACTCACCAAATCTTTATCAGGGTTAAGGGACTCATTTGAACATACATTATTATATGCCAATATTTGGTCACTGTTTGAAATAATCCGTTTGCTACTCTCAACTTCCCCTCTCCACACCTAACAGCCCAAACACAAAAAACTCTCTTCACTTGACATGGCCATCTATTTGCAAGACACCGTTTGATCTGAGCTTGATGCCTTTATATCACTTTTCAGCAACAGAAAATAGCAACATTAAAAGTAAGATTACAACTATTAAAGGTTTTTAAAGCACAAAGACATTATTGCCAATTTTGCCCTGTACCAATTCATAATTCTTGAACTAGCTGTATCTATATCTACTGTCAAAAATGTAAAAGCAAAACTCAGTGGGGAATTTGTAAAAACAGACAAACCCCTTGGTGAAAACTCGGCTTCAGGCATCTTTGCTGCCAGGAGAGGAAAAAACTCACCACTTAGACATCAGAAGCGTTTAACTACTTTATTGCTGAGTAATAAATCAAGCAGCTAAGTAACAGCCATTTAGCAGGCACCCTCTGACTGCAAGTCAGAGCAACAGGAAAAACAAAAGTTGGCAATGAAAGAGAGGCAGAAGAAGTGAAGAGAAATCTTCTCAGTCTGATATTTTGTAGCAATTGCATACACAGTCAACACCACGTGTGAGAACGGTTTACAGACACAGACACAACATGTCTCAAACTACACAGGAAAAACACGGGAACAACACAGCTGTGTGCGTTTCCGCAGGACTAGATAACAAGAAGTGGAGATAAGCATTCCCATGGGAACTCAGCCTGGCAGACTTGCAAAGATATTTACACAAGCATTTTTCTCTCTCAGAGTTTGAAACTGCGAAGCAAGGAGTCTTAACTCTTTCCTTACCACGCAACATCTACAACTATATCTATATTTATCAGAAAAGGAACATCTTACCAAGTCCTTTGGCAAGCCAATTGTTGACTCCGTGGGGTACAGCATCGTAGGCTGTATGTGGAGAATAAATGCCAACTCTGTTTTCCAGAGCTCGGATAACTAGACGCTCTTTCCATGTTTTCCATGTTATGCGTTTGAGTGGCTGGAAAATGGGTGGATGGTAAGAAAGAATGAGGTTGGCTTTCTTCTGGAGTGCTTCCTCCATCACTTCCTCTGTTAGGTCATTGGTCAAAAAGAGGGTGCTGACAGTATGGGGAGGGCTTGGTTCAACCAGAAGTCCCACATTGTCCCAACTCTCAGCCAATGACAGCTGAGCAAATTCGTTTAGGGAGGACACCAGAACCTTTAGATCCATGAAGGTTCTCAAAGGCAAAATGGCCCAGGAGGACTGAACACTCAAGAGGTGTCGTGGAATTTGCTTCAGACAGGATAGTTGCATACAGATTTCTAAAGAACCCAAAAGAGAAACAATATAATTAGAACTATTAGAATAATTAGTACAGTCTAAAAAGATTTCACTATTCATACTTCCTAAGACTGCACAGTGACATTTACAACAACCCAGCTTAAGAGGAAAAGGAAAAAAGGGGGTGGGGAAAAAGCTAGCATTGCCATTTTGATTTATTTTAGCATGATTTATTTTAGAATGAGCTTTCATGAAAATCAGTCCAGTTCTTCAGATGAGCAGATCTCATTATGTACAGTCTTAAGATAAAAAGACTACAACTGGATGCTGACTGCCTGGTTTAAACATAATTTTTCCTTTCTTGATACCCTTCTCTGATGAACTCTTTAAGCATGCTGGAAAGCCTGCACAGTATTTGGTGACTTTTGAGTTGGCCTAATAAAGGGTAATGTATATTCAGCATTTGCCAACACTGCTACCTTTGCTTTTTCTAAAGAGTCTTAAAACCAACATACATTACAAATGCATCAACAAATGCATAAACTTCAGAAGTTCTTGCACTCATAATGATCGTCCTTATAGCAATAAAGCCCAGGGAGAGTTTTAAAATTTGCACACATACATACTGTATTATTGTGTTTGATAAAGTGACCGGGAAAACAAAAGTAATGCTGTAATGCATGCATTGGTCTGTAAGGTGCCACAAGACTATTTTGATCCTCATCACGGAACCACTCCTGAGGATACCCTGTTATAGTGCTATTATCCGACATTCAACATCCTATGGAATCCTGGGGTCTGCAATTTAGAGAGGGCTGTTTAGAATTCTCAGCCAGGGAGCTCTTTGGCCTCAGAAAACTACAAACCCCAGAACTCCACAGGATGTTGACAGTGGAATAATAGCACTATAACAGTTTAGTGCAGAAAGGTCCTATGATGTTTCAACTCCATCAGAGGGTCTTTCATAAAACTCATGGATCTTAAACTGTCCATT
This sequence comes from Ctenosaura bakeri, assembly GCA_948474755.1. Taxonomy (NCBI): domain Eukaryota; kingdom Metazoa; phylum Chordata; class Lepidosauria; order Squamata; family Iguanidae; genus Ctenosaura; species Ctenosaura bakeri. Next base: position 1,402,910 of record CAOLHI010001172.1, read on the forward strand.
CAAAACCCGGACAACACAAAAAACTTTGCATAATAACAGGGACATCTCACAGCAATACCCTATTGCTTGGAAAATACTGTAACGTTTTCTTCTAGGTACTCTGAAGACTACAGCTAAATTCAGAAGAAACAGGAATGCGGGAGGAGGCAGCTTTTACCCCAACCAATAAAACCCCCCACACCTCTGACCCTTCCAGCCCTGCTTCCCCGACTCCACTGGTGTTTGTGCACAGCCCCACCACAGCCCCCCATCCACACTCGCGCTACTAAATTACATTTTGACTTCTCAGAACCCACTGCATTTTGCAGCCGGATCTAGTGCACATTTATTCGGATTCACCTGAGTTTCAAGTAAGCATGCACAGTCATCCCTCCACACTCGCTGGGTTCAGGGGCACAGGACCTCCATGAAAGTGAAAAAACCATGAATAACTCTAGGCCCTCCTAAACTATATTTTACACACACAAAAAAAGCATGACCACCCTATCCAACCCTCCCTGGATTCCTTTGAGGCCTCAGGGTTCCTCCACAAGGCAGAAGTGGGGGGCTGGGGGGGCTTAGTGCTGCCCCACACCATTTAAATAGAGACTTACAAGCCTCCTTTGCAGTTTCTCAGTCTCAGGGGACCGCCAGTCCCTATTAAAAATGGCACAGAGAGGCAGCAGAGGAGACAGCAGATAATCCGTGAATAACCAAATCCGCAAAAGTGAAACCTGCAAAGGCGGAGGGCCGACTGTACACGTTTGGAGCCTTAAAATTTCATAGCCATTTCTGCTTACAAAACCTAAGCCACCCCATACACTGTACAAATAGTTTGGACCTGCCGCCTTCTCCGCAGCTCTCCCCCTCCAGCTCCCATTAAACAACCATCTCACCCAGCCAGGGCTCTGAATTAAGTCGCCTCATACCTCACCCCTCTCCCGCCCTCGGAAAAAATGACAACCCCGCCGCCTCAGGAGGGACTTCAAGCGGGCGCCCCCGACTCTGCGGCGGTCCCCAGCGCTCAACCCACAAAGGCCTCGCTGGAGCTGGAGCCACCCCGCCTCCTCCTGCCGTTTCTCCCCTCCCTGAATGAGGGAGGAGGCGGCGGCGGCGCTCTTTCGACGCCCAGGCCGAGCACGCCGGATGCGGAAGCGGCCTCTTCGGAAACAGGGTGCGCGGGAGCGTGGTTGGTGTGTGTCCCTGCTGTGGAGGCCTATGGCAGGCGAGAGGTAAAAGTCGCATTGGGCCAGACTCCTGGTCGTCTTGTGTGGCCATTCCCGCGTTACACTCTTATAGCGCGATGATTCCACTTTCAACTTCCTATGGAATCCTCAGGTGTGCCGTTTAGGGAGGGGCCGGCTGCAAACCCCAGGATTCTATAGGATGTTGGAAGTGGAATCGTCGCGCTATAAGAGTGTAGTGCGGAGATGGCCTGTGTACGCTCTGTGTTATGTCCACAGAAGGCATATCTCTCCCCCCCGCTCATTCACATTTCATTTGAGGAGCCAGGGTTATGAAAAATTCTTCCCTCAAAGGGACGTGGTTGCTTTTTGTATCTCTGAGGGGGGAAAAATAGACTGGCGTGGCAGGTACCTGTCCGAGTTAAAGAGGCCTCGTGTACCCCTCGGCTCGCCCTCATTTTTAACCTGGCGGGCCGGGTAATGGCGCATGATTAACGGTTTCCAAACGGAGCCTGCGGTATTTTGCAAAATACGGCGTACCTTGTAAATAGTACACGCCTCTGCCCTTTTTTAATGGGGCCAGTGCTTGCTTCGGTTTTTTTTTTAAGCTACGTGAACATTAAATTCTGGCCATTTCTTCACTCGATTGTTATAGCGCGATTATTCCACTTTCAACACCCTATGGAATCCTGGGGTTTGCAGGCCCCTCCCTAAACTGCAAACCCCAGGATTCCATAGGATGTTGAAAGTGGAATAATCGCGCTATAACAATCGAGTGAAGAAACGGCCTCTGTTTGTATTAGGCTAGTAGGAGGAAAAACAACAGAGCTTGTGGCACCTAAAAACTAACAGGTGAGATAGATACAATGATACCTAAAAACTAACAGGTGAGATAGATACAATGATACCTAAAAACTAACAGGTGAGATAGATACAATGATCTTATACTAGCTTGAACACAAATTTCCAAAAGGATGCTTATTACTGAATCTTAATTTAATACTTTATAGCATTAATTTCTTGGCCTGTTTTTCTCACTATAATAAATGTTAGTCTTGCTCTACCCTGGGCTTAAACGTGAGGGGTGGAAGTGTACCCTTTCATATTGCAAGTCCTGACTCTGTACCTTAAAAATAATTTAATCAGTCCCCTCCAACTAGCTCCTCTGTAGTTCCTTTGTTACTAGATTGTATATGCAAAACTACATTTCCACTGACTTTAGCTGTGTTCTTTGCAGAGAGTCTTCAGCGTCTTTGAGTTCCTAGTCTGCACAGATGGTGAGGATGGTTGTTTCAATATCTTCTTCCTAACTTGCAAGGTATTTCTTGAAAAACAGGTAGCTGTGCATTAAAAAATATTTTATTTCAGAATATATTATGACTTAAAAAGAGTGCCAGTGAGGTGGGCTGATGGTATTATCTGAACACTGGAAATGGAAGGTACAAGGAATAGATGCTTCCTAAAGACTGCATTTTAGATGCTGTTTTGTCAAGCACACCTCTTAGGTATTGCACAAATCTTTCTTCAGCAGTGATATTTTTAAAAACACTACATACATTTTAAATGAAGAGCAAAGTGTAGGCTCCCAGCCACATGTGGCCCTTGAGACTCCCCCTAGTGTGGCCCCTGAAGCTCCCCAAAGCCCCCAGACTAAATTGAATTTTTTTAAATTAAAAAGGGTGGGTTTTTTTGCCCCAAACCTACCAACATAAGCCCATAATAATAGTGATTTTTACCCCTGACCTTCCAAAGCCTCCCAAACCTTTCTCTAAAAATAAATTTAAAAGTCAACTGAATATCAGCCAAAATGGTGGCTGGACATGATGTTTTGTCACTTTAAGCATATCAAAACACGCCAGTGTGGGGGCACAGGTTGAAAAATGGCACCCACTGTTTGTAGGTTTGCCCAGCACTGTTGTAAATAGTATATAACTCTGCTATTTTTTATAGAGTCAGTGTTGCTTCAGGATGTGTTTGTTTTGTTTTAACCATTTGAACATTAAATTCTCTTGTTAGTTTGATTGTTTTAACCTGAGTTTGTCCCTACCATTTAACCAGAGTAGGGCAACAGTGTCTGGCAGAACATAGCCTATTATCCGTCTCTTAAACTGGCTTGCTACTCTGTAATGTGGTGGAGCACCACACTTTATTGCCAGTATTGAAGTAAAGTTTTACGTAGTAGCCCAGTCAACTTCTTTACATGAAACAGAGCAACAACGACATCCTGTCCTTTTCTGAGACTAAAAACTGTCTTGAGGTAACCCTTGCATAATCTTAAAATTCAAAGTAAAACTACAACTGAAAGTATTAACAGAAAAATTGAGTTGAGCACTATGTTTGCTTGCATTTTATTGAAGTTTTCCCTATATGAGAAATTCTAAAAAGCTAATTATGTTCACAGAGGACCAGACTGCACGAGTCCTAGATAGTGTGTTATAGATTATTTTGATCTTGACATCGGTTTTGATCAGAAATGTTAAGTAAGACCATTGTATTGAAGCCAGTTGCATTTTCATAGCTATGTCCTGCATTTCCAATTCTTTCATGTTTACATCACTGGAAAACCCACCTGTTTGTCAGGCAAAGTTTTAAAAAAACTTTTTAGAATTGTCTGAATCCTAATATTTTATGCATGTATTCTATGTTGAATATTTGAAGCATGGGCCAATTATATGTGGAAATGTATTACCTAGAAAATGACTACTACACACAAAATATTTAGACCTTTGTTGCTGACTACAAAACCTTTAACATGGGTTACTTTTGGGTGTTTTACTTTTATTTCTTCTGTTATCAGCAATTCTTGCTTAACCATTAAGTTGATTTGGCTCCTTTTTGATTTTTTTAAGAAAGTTGTTTGTTTAAATTATTTGAATAAATGTGTTTATTTGTTATTTATTTATTTAAACTAAGTAATTTAGTTTATTGTCCCTCCTTAACCCAGGCTGTAACACTGCACACTGATGTGGGAGATATTAAGATAGAGTTGTTCTGTGAACGAACACCTAAGGCTTGTGAAGTGAGTAATGAAACTACAGAATTGTTGGCACATAATGTGACTGTCCCTCTCTTGTGTGGATTTAATGAATTGTGCTTCAAGTCTACTAAATTAAGTGTGTTTTTATCTTAATGGGCTCTTTGTTGTAACTGACAAAGTTACTACTCAAGCCCCTTTTTATATTTGCTTAATTCATTTTTCTTTAAACCATTTTCTGGTCTCAAAGATTTATTGGAGGATGCAACTTTTTTGTCTTATTGATTCTGGTTTATTGCCGTTCTGTATTCAGTATTACTTTCTGTTTTAACTTGTAATTTTTACTTATAAGATTAGTTGACTTTGCATTATTAAGGTACTATTAGCAACAGGCAAAACAGTCCCACTGTTGTATTTCTGAATGGGTTTTACTGTACCCCAAAAGTACAGTATGATTCATATAACTGGCAGGAGGATTGAAGAGCAAAATTTTGATTAGTTGAATGAAAGTAGTTTATAAGGTCTTGCTAGAAAATCTTTCTCTCAGTTGGTGAGAGGAGAAATCATGTAGATTGGATTTCATCTTGTCACCACCCCACCAGGCCAGAAACAGTATGTGTGACCTTCAAAATGCAAACTGACAGGATTACTGTCTCTCTCGCTCTCTCAATTTACATGTTACTTTTCCATAGTGCCCAAAGAGTCTCAAAATAACATCAGAACAGAATAACAGCAGTCAGATAATAATATTTAATATAATGTGAACATTTCACAACAATTGATTAAAAATCCCATTTCAAAATGATTTGGAATTTAAATAAACAAAAATGTATAATTTTATATATAACATAAAAGTTATAATTCCAATAAGCCAGCCAGCTCTGATTAATGGGATACTTTATTCCAGCGGTGGGAATTGTGTGGCCCATGGGCTGCAAGTGGGTTCCAAGCCCTGTTTTGTGCCTGTATCCCCAGCTCCCCTAAGCTTTCTGTCCATGTCCATGAGTCCTGAATACACTCAGAAAGCAGATATAATACACACACAAATGATGTAGACCATATCTGGAATAGTAGCTTTTAGGTTTAGGATAGTTCAGTGTTTATTGGCCATAGTACCATGTTTATCAACCTCTTACTTATGGTTATAAGGTTGGAGATACCCTTTGAGTTCACATGCTCCTTCTATGTCCACCTGAATATGTCCCATTGTTCCTGTTTTAGCTCTTAGCTCACTGTTTGTTTTAAATGAGAAATCTGAAACCTTCTTCAAGCTTTGGTTTAAAAGCTAACTGGTTAGTTTGAAAAAAAAGGGGAAAAGATGAGTTTAGCTTCTTTTGGCATGCATGCTTGCACCTCTCCTTTCTACACATGTGGCCAAGAGGAGGAGTTTGGAAACTTCCTTTAGTTTTTGAGTTTATTTTCCAGACTAGGAACTGTGGTTAATCTTAACTAAGTTACTTTGAATGAGATCTTTTAGAAACCATGATTCAAAGCTGGCTTGACTGAAACCATTAATGGTAATCACAGTTTTCCAGTCCAGATGACATGAGCTACCATGGTTAACCAAAAAAAGGAGGCAGAAGTTTATAAATACCTCCTTCTGGCTGCATGGAAGAAGGGGAGTGTGTAAGTTGGGAAGTAGCTGAGCTCATTCACATCTTATGGGACCATTGTTTATTGTGATTTAACCATCATGTCTACACAGGACTTTGTAATTGTGCATTTCTGATACATTTCATATTATTAGACTATTTCCTCACTAGCATTTTTTTTTCTTTGTGTAGAATTTTCTGGCTCTCTGTGCTAGTAATTACTACAATGGTTGTATTTTTCATCGGAATATCAAAGGCTTTATGGTGCAGACAGGAGATCCAACTGGTAATTCCTTTTCTTACAGCTTACTTATTTTATTACTACAATTTCTAGTAGTTGGCATATACATTTATCTGTTGCAGCAGAAACAATAAGGAGTCTTGTGGAACTCTGAATAAATTTTATTCCACATATATTTTCACTTGATCAGAAGCATATATCTGATGAAGAGGGCTGCATGATATGACTCTATGTTAGTACTTAAGAGATTTTTATTGTAGGACATCATCTGAAGGTACATGATACAGGAACGTTGCCGAACTTAAGAAGGGGTTCATGAAAGTCCACTTGAAATCCTCCTCTGAGTTTTGTGATGGAAGACTAGTAGGTATTAGCTTAATAAATAGTGTCAGGAGGAGACACATAATTCAATCTTCCATCACTGTCTATCTTCTTCGAGCAGTATGCTTCTATTATAAACAAGTGTCACTGAAGAGTCTATGATTTTTCAACTAACTTTTCAGCCTGGTTTTTCAGCTTCTTGTCATGAAGATGTGTTCTCAGGCAAAGAAACTAATTTCATTCTTCATATAAAAAAGGTTGTGGGAGATCTGGTTGCCATTTGACAGAATGATTATGTATGAACCAAGTGAAAGATTTGAGAGAACTGCTTGCAACATAATCTACCCACATTTGGGACAATGCATCCTAGATGCCCTGTACCATAAAAACCTGGTCTTCAGAAGTCTACAAGTTAGTTAGGTTTGGTAGCTGACTACTGTTGTTGGCTAACACTCTCCTCATTGTTGATCCCTCTCACAGATGAGAGCTTTACACTAAGAATGAAAGAGACATAAAATTAAAGGAGTCAAGATTACTGCTGTGCAGAGAATTTTTGTTACTTTGTTATCACAGTCTTGTGCTCAATGAAAGCCACACCACAGTAGACTTCCAACAAGTATTTATTTCGCTGCACAAAGAAAGGTGCAAGGAGGATATTTTTCCTGAAAGCAGGCACATTATTTTCCAGATCATAGCATGTTAATACACTCAGCACAAGAAAATATAGTAGACACAATCATGGTTACATCATTATCAACAGATGCTATAACATTCACATGCGCCCTAGCCCTGTCAGGTACCAACATCCCATTATACCCCATGGGTGGGGTAGAGCTAACTTTTGCAAGTCTCCTCTTCTAGATGTGATTTTTAGTCTGCTCATGTGGACTTTGATAGCCAGTGTGGCATAGTGGTTTGAGTGTTAGACGATGACCTTGGAGACTAGGGACCGATTACCTGCTTTACCATGTAAACCTGGGTAACCTTGGGCATGTCACACAATCTCAGCCCCATGAAATCCATGGCCACCATTAGTCAGAAACAATTTGAAGACGTACAACAACAGACCTGCACTTTTTATAACTCCAGGCTCTGTCCTTGGCATGTCTGTGGATTATCACATGGAATGCTGCCTCTTCCTTACCACTTTCTTAACCTTTTAAAAACCCCAGATCAAATGAAAGGCTTTTCCATTTTGCTGAGTGCTCAAAATTGCCTAAATTGTTCATGTTAAACAGATGGAAGTATCATCCCTGGTGACTTAGTTCCTGGATTTGTGCTGACCCCTGTTAATCTTTCTCGCTTCCTTCACTTTCAGGCTCTGGGAAAGGAGGAAGTAGCATTTGGGGCAGAAAATTTGAGGACGAATACAGTGAATATTTAAAGGTATGGGATTTTCCCTCACTTTCCATTAGTGTTTCCTGTTATTAACACATTCTCTTGAAGCAGTTGATTCAAAATTGGAGTCATTTGGAAAATTATTGGCATTGTCCTATTATGGCCTAACTAGCAGAGGCATTCTGCTTTCAGGCCCTGTGCTTTAACTTGAGGTAGGGGAAAGGGGAAACTTTGAGCAAGGGCACTGGAAAAGCCCTGGCTGTTCTTTCTGCTAAACCCATGAATGTTGGTCCCAGTTTCAAGAAATTGTACTGACTAGGTTCCTTTCTCGTATAATAGGAAACTGACTGTAAGGTAGACCTCACCTCTGCCCCTCCTCAGAAAAGTTTATTGTTCTGCTCCAGATACATTTAGAGGGGGCATGTTCTCTTGGGCAGGGATTCCTTTTAAGCCTGTCACGGCTTCCAGGCCTAGAACAACAGTAATGCCATGGATATTGTGGAGAATGAGGAAGACTGGGCCATTTGTTCATCTTTTTGCTACCATTTGTCCTCCTCTTCTGGTATGATAGCAGTCCTCAAGTGGTGGGGAGTAGTAAACCAGAGAAGAGAGGCCTCTGCTCTGGATTGGCTTGAACTGAAAAGACTAAAAAGTAGGTTCTTGTAGGGCATGGGAGAGCAGAGACACTGCAGGTGAAAAAAAGTTATCTTTCCAAACCGCCTGCCATACTTCATTGTGCAGGGACACACGGAAAAGGCCAGAAGGTTGATCTAAGTATATTGGAGTTGGGGGTGTACTTTACATAATCTGACCTTGATGGGAAGTCAGAAAATTAGCTTTTTTTGTTCCACAAAATCAGTATATATAAAAGTCTTAGTAAAGAAACATTTTTTGTTAGTCTCCCTGCCTGTGCCAAGGAAGAATAGTGGAATGTCTATAATTGTGACTAAGTTGAAGAAACTGGCAATACTTACTCTTATGCTAAGGAGAAAGGCAGGTGTATCTGCATCATGGTCATAACAAATGTTGCAAGAATTTGATGTTATGGTCCTCAATAAAAGGAGTGAAAAAGACAAAGTCTACAAATACAGAACTTCCCTTAGCTCATGATGAGGAGAGCCACCAGACTCTCCTCATATTGGAATAAAAGAGCTAGAGGATAAATTAGGAGGATACTTTTCTATTGATGGAAATGGAGCAGGGCCACATGATAAACAATTGTCCTGTATTGAATCTCATTGTAAGCTACTTTAAGACTTTGATGAAAAATAAAATAGAAGCTCAGTAAGTAAATAAGGTATGCTTTTCTGTTTTATAACTCTCTTTAGCACAATGTCCGTGGAGTTGTTTCTATGGCAAATAATGGTCCAAATACAAATGGATCTCAGTTCTTCATTACTTATGGCAAACAGCCACATCTGGACATGAAATATACTGTGTTTGGGAAGTAAGTAATTTATTGTTGAGCCTGATAGTAGGAATAAGAGGAAGATGGGAGAATATGCCACAGAATTGAAAATAGACAGTTCTTTCTTTGCTTGAAGCAAGATAATGAAAACCTGGAACTTTCCCAACAGTTGGCTGTCCAGCATAATCAGAGTGGGATTCGCTTTATGACAAAACATAAAGAAAGAGTGCATGTGGTTGAGACACAGCTGATTTTAATATTAAAGGGATTTTACAAACTGGTGTAATGTTTTCCAGTGCAATGGAAAACAAGTAATTAAGAAATGGCTAAAGATATACCAATTTTAACTGCAGCTGGACCATGACACTATCAAAAATGTAACAGGAAGATTCAGTAGTGGGGAAAATAGTTGGTAGTTCTGAATCCTGGATTTCCACCATAAATGCTAATTTCCATTTTTAAATACTTTAAAAAAATCTTATTGCACTGTAGAAATAGATGGTGCTTCATGCTCATCTATGGAAGTTGTTCTCAACATTTGGACCACCAAATATTTTGGACTACAACTCCCAGAGCCCCTGATTATTAGCCAAGATAGCTGGGGATTCTGGGAATTGAAGTCTAAAAATTTGGGGACTAGTTTTTGAGAAGCACTGATTTCCAGCATAATTTTGTGGAGTTTTTCCCCAGAAGCAGGCTCCACTTATACTTTAATTAGTTCATTTAGGACTGCAGACTTATTTTATTGTAAGCTTCATTAATGTATTAAACTACCAAGCAGGGGTGGGAAATTTATGACCTTTATCTGTAAATCAGCTTGGTTGATGGGAGCTCTAATCCAGCATCTTTTGGAGAATACTAGTCTTCCCTATCTCCCCAAATTTTAGGCTTTCTAATCCTTTTAGGGAGCTAAAACAATGTGTGTTGTTCTGTCCAAGGATGCTCATAACTATTTTTCCATTTTGTTTCCTAGGGTAATTGATGGTTTAGATACTCTAGATGAGCTGGAGAAACTGCCAATAAATGAGAAGACCTTCCGACCCCTTAATGATATCCATATTAAAGATGTTACAATTCATGCCAACCCCTTTGCTCAATGACTGCAGTATTCCTGGAATAGGTTTTTGAAAGACTGTGGGGTGATCCTGTAAAGGCAGATAGGTTCTTGCATTCCCTCTTGGAACTAGAGACTTTACAAGATTTTTCTAATTCGCACATTCCATGGGGAAGAAAAGCCAATTTTGGTGTGTTACATTTGTTTATGGATAATAAAACTGGAAAAAACTTAGGGTAAAAATAAATTTTAAACATTTTTTAATCAAGTTGTATTTTTCTTGTTTATGCCTACTAGTTCAGTCTTGGTAGATATCTCTGTTCTTCTGAAATATATTTGTGTGGTGTAACAGTAACACAAGGAACTTTGGTTTAACAAGTAGGAGAAGAATGCTAGTATACGCTTTTAACAAGCAGATGGAACACCACCACCCATCAGTGCCAAGTGCGAAAGGCGCACCCAGGCCTCGCACTCAAGGCCTGCCCAGCCTGACACCTCTTTGTGATCAGAACTGAACAGCCAGGGAGATCTCTGAATCAAGCCAGGGCCAGGACAAACAGGTCTGCCTCAGTTCTCTCTTTCTGAGAACGCAGTCCCTTCCTCACTCTTGTCCCCCCTTGGCTTCTTCCCTTCAGGACTCTCCCCCTTTACTGCCTTCCCTAAATCTGCCCTTCTCCCAGATGTGAGGATCAGCAGTGATTCATATTTTCCAAGACTGTGATACTGTTGGCACTAAGGTCAAGATGATATTATTGGTAGCATGTATATTCCAGAATTCAGAATGAGACTCTGGAAGACTGTTATCAGGAACAGAGAACTTCAAACATTTATTGAAACACTGTTGCTTAAATTTGTTTTGTATCTCAGTGTTTACAAACAGCACACCCTTCTTCTCTCTCAATTCATTCACTATCTTTCGTACACCCAATTTCTCAGTTCTCTCTCCCACAGAGCTCTTCAAATCTCCAACCTCTTCCAAACACACCACAAATCACACTCCTCTCTTCAATCACTCTCCAGTTAAAATCTGTTATTTTCCTCTTTCCACCAGCCCCTCCCCTGGGCTATCCAAGGTTCCATTTCACTAGCCAATCAGCTTAAACACTCTCAGTTGCCAAGGAGGCTCTGTTGTCAAGACCCCCCTCCCATCAGGTTTGTCACAATGCTGCTTGATTTTGCCTACATGAAGTGGAGGCAAATAACCAGATATATTGTTCAGACGTGTATAATTGCAACAGGTATCACTATTCTGGCTTGCTGCTTCTCCTAACATGATGGAAGCAGGCTTCCTGGGTTGCTTTCTGGATGGTTTCCTGTCTTGTTTTGGAGGAAGAGTGGTGTCAGGCAATATGTTCAGACAGCACAAAAAAGCAGACCACAATTTGTTTAGCACCTCCCACTGAAAGCAGGAATGGTGTAGCAACAGCATGCGTCAGTTACTGCCTTCTTCAGCTGAGATAGCCTGCTGTTATAACCAGTCCTTACCAGTGATCTATCCATTCAGTCTTCAACTTCCCATCTTGAGTCTGAATCTAAATAATAGATCCTGCACCTACAATATCCGGCCCAGTGTTTGACTTATTTCTTCCTCTATCCTCTTCTTTTTTTGCACCACCTACCTTGATGAATAGTTCTAGAAACTCAAAATCATGCAACATGTTTTAGCATTTTGTTGACTTGATACGCCTTTCCAACTTACAGAACCCTATTATGGTTTTTTTCTTGGCAGGATTTGTTCAGAGGGGTTTTTCTTTTGCCTTCCTCAGGCTGAGTGGGACTTGCCTGAGGTCACTCAGTGGGTTTCCATGGCTGGGTGGACATCTGATCCTTAGTCATCAGAGTCACAGCCCAATGCTTGAGCATAGCATGCTGGCTTTGTAGCATTTTACTTGATCCTAATAAAGGTATTAGCTAATGGAATATTGGATGCCCAGCCTAGTATTTTGAATTTTATTTTCAGGAAGTGTAGGTACTATACTGGTTACTGTGGTTGTAAACCTCTCTTGGACTTATGCTAGCCGATTACTAGGCTATCATAAAAATGCAATCTAAAAAATCCACAAATCTGGAAGCTAAACCAAGCAATGAGAACTTGAGAAATCTGGAAGCTAAACCAAGCAATGAGAACTTGAGAAAGGCTTCTGTGAAGGGCTCAGATGTTTATCCAAAATGATGACATGGAAAATCAAGACAGTTAGCCTTCCATATCTGTAGATTCTATATCCACAGATTCAACAACCACACCTTGAAAACATTTTTAAAAATCCAAAAGGCAAACTTTGATTTTGCCATTTTATTTAAGGGACACCAATTTACCATACTGTTGTCCATAATGGGACTTGAGCACTGGCAAATTTTGGTATCCATGTGGGTCCTGGAACCAAACCCTAGTGTGTACTGAGGGTCCACTGTACTTACTGTGAAGAGTTCTGTGGTCTAGTAACTTTGTCTGCCTGCCTGCCTGCTGGGAACATGACTAATGGAGCAGGCTGGATCCTTAGCACAACTTTTATTAGGTAGTGTTCTTTACCCACGCACCCCAAAGTTGTAGAAAACGCGAGTTCAGGTTATTAATTTGGGATTGTGGATGTGTGTTTCTAAGTAGTTAAAAGTTGTCTACAGAAATACAAAGGCAATAGTCAAACCACAGTTAAGGGGAAAACAGAAATCAGTTACTGAACATCTTGCCCTCACATACACTACTGAACAAAAGAGACAGCAGTGAGATGGAATATGTCAGCCCAGGATCAAACCACAGAGCTCATTTCGGAAAAAAAGAAAAGTCCAAGACGATGACTGACAGAGCCATTCCACCACGGGAACTGGTGGTGATCATTTTCTCTGTGGCCTCTTTTGGCTACACCCAGAGGTCTCCCGTTTCTCCCTTCCTAGTGAAAAAGGGAGAGATTTTGATCTGTTTTGTACCTGTCGTGGCATTGCTTCCTTTTAAAACGAGGCTCTGTTTGGATTTGCGTGGTTGTTAATGAGTAAAATACTATGGGTGGGGCGGGTTTCCAACCAAAAACCCATCCGCATACCTGAAGACCTATTAGGCTAATGAGGGGCACCTGCATTCCCAAATGGAGAAACAAATTCTTCTCGGCACGGCCAGGGACACCGGAGCCGTGATTTTTGAAGCTTAATCTGTTAGTCCACACGCTTTTCTTTTGGTATCCTGTGAGGACAAGATGGAGGCGGCTTTACTCTCACCCCGTCACTGCACTGATTTTTTTTTTACAAACATATTTCCTTCATGAAAGAGGCCTGTGAGGTCCGACAAGAAGGATTAAGACGTCTGCGCTTCCACTTGGCCTAACAGAAATACCTGTTTTACAGTCAACTCGGCCGTCCCTGAATTTTTATACGGTATTAGGGCCATTTCCACACTAGACTGTTATAGCGCTATTATTCCACTTTCAACATCCTATGGAATCCTGGGGTTTGCAGTTTAGGGAGGGGCTGGCCAGCCCCTCCCTAAACTGCAAACCCCAGGATTCCATAGGATGTTGAAAGTGGAATAATAGCGCTATAACAGTCTAGTGTGGAAATAGGTCTCAGTGTAAAGCCACTGTAGCTTCGCATTCGTCTGCTCCCGACTGCAGCGCACTGCGCAGACGCCTCCTGCTCTATTAACTGACTGTTACGTCACCGCTTCGCTGGACGACGCGCGAGCAGATAGAGCCAGCCCGCCCGTAGAGGTTCGCCTTCGTATTTTAAAGTAAGGTGTATGGCTGGGATCCCGTGACGCAATAGCCTCGCCCAAGAGCTAGCCTCCGTTTGCGCAGGCGCGCTCTTTGTGACACCCTTCCTTTTTTCCAGAAGGTTCTTTGCAGGCGCCATCTTGTCTTCGGAAGGGTTTCCAGCGGCGGTTGCAGAGAAGGAAGGACCGGGATCGCCGTGAGAGACCCCCCTCCCCACCTCTGTAAAGCGGCAGCGACTGCGAAAGGAGCGGTAAGTGGCAGCGGGGATGAGGAGGTTTTTGTCGTGGCAGGCCGGGCGCAAAGTGCCACGAGTGGCTCAGGTAATGGAGTCTTTCGAATAGGGGTTGCCGGGCAAAGGGCCTCCGCTTGTGCCGGAGATGCGTCTCCGCCTCCCGCCCCCGGGAGAACTGTTGGGGAAGAGAAGAACGCAGCGTTTGTTTTGAGCTCGTTGGCTTCCCAGCCGACTCCTTACCCGCCCGCCATTTTCTCTCTCCAGTTGGCCCCGAAAGGATACGAAATGGCGGCCGCGACCGCGGTTGGCGTATCGCCCTCAGGCGTGGTTGTGGTTCTCTCTCTGCGGGCGCTCAGACGAATGCCACGGTTGGGAGGGAGGGGAAGGGAGAGATGCCGCTCTGTGTAGTCCCTCGGCCCCCCTTTCCCGTATATGAGCGCGCCCGTCCCGTTGTAGTCGGATCCCATTTCGCTTCCCAGTAGACTGTTCTCCCGTGTGCACCCCTGGGGTAGGATTTTGGTAGCGTTTGACTCCCCTCCCTATTTGTTTTTTAAAGGTTGTGTGAATTCATCAGGGGACAACCCGAGGTAGTACCACATAATGCAGTCTCATAACATAGTTTTTTTTTTAAATAGTCTGTTTATTCTCTTTTGTTAACGTTGTGGCTCTAACCCTAGAATACTGGATGTGGCATTTCATATCTCCAGGTAAATATCATGGGTAGTGAAAAGAAAATGGGGAAGTCAGATAGGTCCCAAGAGAAGAAATGTGTTTATTTAAACTCCTCTATACTATTGTCCAGGCAAAATCTTACCAAAGTGGATTGCAGAATGAAAAAGAAGTAACAGCCGGCCCTCCATATCTGCGGATTCTGTATCCATGGATTAAACCAACCACAGTAGAAAATATTCAAAAAAAGAAAGAAAGAAAGAAACATTCCAAAAAGGAAACGTTGATTGTGTCATTTTATGTGAGGGACGTCATTTTACTGCACCATTGTATATAATGGGATTTGAGCAGCCACGAATGTTAGTATCTTCAGAGGGTCCTGGAACCAAATCCTAGCAGATTCTGAGGGCCCACCACAAAATAAAATACAGTTAATTAAATATTTAAATTGCCTACAACAGTGTAGAAGGTATAGTCAAAATCCTCTGGAGCAGTTAAGATGGACTTGCATATTAACGATGCCTACGTAATCACTTGTTTAGGGGCTACATAGAGACTGTGTAAGACCCCCAGTCCCTATGTACAGGGCAGCCGGAGGTACAGTCCACAGGAGTCCATTCCCCTGTTTCTTGGAAAGCAGCAGACATTTTCACGTCCCCTTGCATGAGTGGTCACATGCTAGAGAGAGAAATATGTCAGGGGCCCTGTTTCTCCTTGTGGTGAGGGAGATTGGTCATGGCAGTCATCTGCTTTCTGAGCAAGGGGAACAAACCCCAGCGGTAAGAGGGGGATGAGGGGGGTTGGCTGGGATTCACTACATGGGGCTGTATTTAAAGTGTTTGTGTATATAAATATCACATACAGGATGTCAGCCTGTATTTTTAAGCAAATTAAGAACTGGCTGGAACAGCCACATTGTTAAAATCCATTTAAAACAGCCATGTGCATGTCCTTCAGTTCGTTGTTTTGTGCCTTCAAGCCATTTCAGATTTCTGGTGACCCCATCACTGAGTTTCTTGGAAAATTTGCTCAGAGTTTTGTCATTGTCTTCTTCTGAGACTTGAAGGAGAGTGCATTGCCCAAGGTCACCCAGTGGGTTTCCGTGTCTGAGCGGGGGTTTAAAACCCTGGTCTCCCATCATCCAGTGCTTAAACCACAGCACCACTTTGCTTCTGTCCTTCACTAGGACATTCCATAGGGACAGGACCACCACAGAAGCTCTGTGTCTTGTATCTGCTAACTTGATAGATTTTGTGGTTGGTGCTTTAACTGGGTTGCTCTGGATGGTCCTAGGGCAGAGGTAAGTTTTTTTTTGCAAGTAGTCCTTCAGATGACAAACATTCCAAGATTCATAGAGCTTTAGAGGTGACACCACCAGTTGGGCCTAGAAATGGTGCTCTAGCAGTGAACATTGGTGTCACATTTTCTGCTCCTGCAAGCATTCAGCACCAGCTAGCTGAAATTTCCAAACCATTTCTAAAGGCAGAGCTGCCTCCTTTGTAGATTGGACTATTTCTAGGTAGGAAAAATAAAATTGGGAAAGTTTGTTCGTTTGTTTTCTGTTTTAAATAGCGTCTGAACATGAGCATATAAAATGAAAATCATTATGAGCATATAGGTAGTAAAATAATAATAAAATGTTACCAATTTAACAATAGGTGGAATTGTTGGTAAAAAATATTCAGAGCTGCTTTAGATTTAGAAAAGAGACCCTGATGAATTTATCCAAGGAGATTGTTTTGCAGTAGTGATACTACAGCTAAAAGGTTTTCTATATTCAGCAACTATGAGAGCCAGTGTGGTGTACTGTTTTGAGTGTTGGACTACAACTT
Organism: Ctenosaura bakeri; assembly: GCA_948474755.1. Lineage (NCBI taxonomy): Eukaryota > Metazoa > Chordata > Lepidosauria > Squamata > Iguanidae > Ctenosaura > Ctenosaura bakeri. The sequence goes on from CAOLHI010001172.1 coordinate 1,419,435, forward strand.
TGGAAATCAAGAGTTCAAATCCCTTGAAAATTAATTGGGTGACTAGGACAAAGTCATACTTTCTCATCTTCAGAGAGAGGCAGGCAAGTCCCTTCTGAACACATCTTGCCAATAATACCCCATGATACAGTTGCCATAAGTTGGAAATGATTTGTGGGCATCCAACAATTCAGCAACTGCATTCCCAGGAACCAAGAAGACGATTTTAAGTCTTGGAAGAGTTTTTAACAGGTGAAGATAGTGCATTAGTTAACTAGAAGGGCAGGGAAAGTGCAGCAAAAATAACAGAGAATCTTGTCTTACTTTAAAGATGAACTTTACTATGTCCAGATCTTAACTACTATGTTTGCCAGTGCCACTTCCTCAAAACCTACCTTTATAGCCTGGTGTTGCTCCAGCTGAAGCATTGCTAAGATGCTGCAGATTGGGGCACTGGGAAATGATGTGTGTAGCACTCTCCTTGTTGTGGTTGTATTGAGGACCGTTAATGAAGGAGACCCTTCATGTCTTGCCACAGCTGCTTTCCTCAGGGCACATTTATTTTAATACATTAAAATAAGTTATATTAAAATATGTAAAAATTGAAATAAGTTTATTAAACAACAATTAAGTGGACTTGACTCATTTTATTTCTTACTACACCCTGTACACTTTTGTGAGGGCTTGGGGTACAGAACCCTCGCAAAAGTGGGAAAACTGTGAATAAATAGAAAAGTTAACCAGATATATGGGCATGTTTTTGCATTGGTCATAGAAGGGGTGACATAGTACTTCTGAGTTTATAGTAATACTAGCATGTATACCCAGCGTTGCCCAGGATTTTATTTTCTCATAAGTAATACTTGTTAGAAAGATTTGAGATCCTGTGCCTCTTAATTCCCCAAACTGTCTTGTCCAGTACCTGTAACTTTTCCCATATTCCCCAATCCAATCTGTATTCAGTTTTTGATGTAGAAAGGTTGGGTTCCTGAGAGAATACACTTCCGCCTTGCTGCCAGGCCTCATCGTCATAGCAACCATCATATTCAAGACAGACACAGTTGACTGAGGCCCAAGAGCTCTCTGGCTGAGAATTCTAAAGGCCCCTCCCTAAACTGCAAACCCCAGGATTCCATAGAATCTTTTTAGGCAGCCAATCATATGAGGTCTTCTCCTGACAGAGACAGACACACTTTGACTTTTATATAATAGATTAGTGTCTCTCCTACAGAATTGATTCCCAGTAAATACTGGAGTGGAGAATAAGAGTTGCACTATTAATGGTTCTTTCCGTCGAATGTTGGCCTTCAAAATGCAGTGAGCTGAATGGATTGAGGAACATTTTTGATTGTGATGTGCTGGAAAGTGGGTACTTACAAGGATGCATCTGCAGTTGCTTATGTAAGCAGCTGCTAGTGTTCAGTTACTTTGATGTTATTGGTTATACTTAGTGCGAAGGGCAGGCAAAACACGGCCTTCCAGATGCTGGACTGTAACTCATCAGTCTAGGCATTAGTGAGGAATATTCTGAGCTGCAGTTGAGCATTGAGGGGCACATCCCCTGCACTTGAGGCATTAATTGAAAATTGTTATTATGTATATTAGAGTGATAAAACGTATCAAAACTTCAAGCAAATCAGAATGTAGATTGATCAGTTGTTGTAGGTAGATCATTAGGGGTACAACAGTTACTCAATGGTAAAATTCTTTATTAGGACCAGTCAGTACTCAAAATATGAAAGCTTTCAAGGAAGATTTGTATTGCTTAAAAATCTCAGACAGTGTGTCCCGTGAATACTGGTTGAGCATAATCAAATATTTTCTTATCCCTGTGTGATTGTAAAAAAATGTGTCTTAAGGTCTAGGGCCTCAGTGAAATACTCTCAGAGCTGTGGTAGATTAGCTTTTTTTTTTTTTGCAATGGATGCTGTATTTTGCTAAGACACATTGCCCAACAATATTGAGAACAAGCCTCTTGTATATGGACAAGTGAAGAGGTTTTTGGAATTTGCTCTAAAACTGATTGAAATGTACATTAGCCTATCCTGTAACAGTAACTGTTCATCTTGTATGTTAATAATTAATATATTAACTTGCAGATGCGGTATTCGAAACGAACTGATTATTGCGAATGGGATGAAAGACAGTATTGGGATCCCTCTGAAAGCAGGAGCCATCATAAGAGAAAAAGAAAGTCATATAGCAGTGCACATGAGAGTAAGCGCTGCAAGTATAATGACACTGAAACATATGATAGGTAAGTTACTTTTTAGTCAATATTTATTACAAGTCTGTTTTTTAAATGTTAGCTCTTATTTCATTAGATTTGTGCTTATCTTATTTAACATATTTATACATCACCTCCCAGCCAGGTCTGACGCAGTGCAAAGTGCCTGATAGCTTGCATTTAGGAGTTGAATGTAAAAATCATGTAGGAGAAACATGAGAATGAATTGTGTGTGTTTGTGTCTCCCCTCCCTTCAGCCTTTATTCAGATGCTAGTTCTTTCCATGAAAGAGATAATCAGGAACGTCGCTATGTCGAATACAGAAACAACTACAGCCAGGTCTCTGAAACCAGGCACCATTGCAGAGACTATGAAAATGGTCATCATAACCACAGTAGCAAGTCATCAGGGCATAGTGCCAGAAGCAGTTACAAAAGAAAACACAAGACTCATAATCGAAAATCACATCACTCACATGCGGTATGTATCATTTAAAACACCTTGAACATTTTTATATATACTTGTTAATCTGGAAAATAAAAAACATTGAAGTGAGTTTGGAAATATATTGTAATGAAGAAATGATAACATGCTTGCTGCTGGATCTTGTGTTCCAGAATCACGAGAAAATGATGTGGTGTTTAGACAGTTTTAGAATGATTAGTATTCATTGTTTATCAGACAGTATTCTGTTGAATTGGGTATCTGAATTGGGTATCTGTTGAAAATGGGATTAAGATGCACCATGGTATGTCTTTTGTTGTTAGGCAAATTCAACAGAATTAGTGGCTACAGGTTGCATTCTGAATGTTTTAGGTTGTTTTTATGAGACCAAAACAGTCTTACTGGCAACATAAAGATGAAGTGGAATACATGTCCTCTAAACAGATCCATATACATATTTGAGTGTTAGATAAACTGTTTGTTTAGGCAGCTAGAACCTCTGAAAAACTTTTATAGAAAGGTCACACAGGATTCACTCCAAAGGAGCAAGTGTGGTCTTGTGCACAAAGCTGCCCTACTAGGCAAATAAATTGCTGCTCAGGGGTGGGGTTTGCATGACTAGTTGTGTGGACTCATCAGGAATGGCCTCGGTCCACATTTCTGTTCTCTTTCCCCACTGTGTGACAGATGATTGCCAATGCTACCACTGATTGCTGATCATCTGTTGAGTGAGGGAGATGTCTTTGCAAGTATAAACATGTATCTGATTTTGAGTGTATCTGTATAAATTCATAGACATGTCTTCAACTGACATGACTGTGTTAAGTAGACTTTGTGAATTCTGAGTAGTTACAATCTTGTTGAGATTCCTTTATCAGGAAGGTTTCTCTATAGATTAGTAAATTCGAGTAGTTACTAGATAACATCATTAAACTGAAAGATTTTATTTGCAAAATATATCATTTTTTCTAGTGAACCATATTTTTAAGTGCATATGTTGTGTGTTAATGCCTTACCACTTGAAGTACCTTATCTGAAAATCTGTTCCTTGCCATGTTTTTCTCCTGTAACCTAAACTATCTGCCCTGTGAAATTCTGGGGAATTTGAAATTGTTCCTGCCAACCGTTTGTGGCCTGGCGCGTATCTGAATGCCTGAATATCTCCCTGCTGAATGAATTTCGTATTCTGCCCTGAATTCACTCGGGTTTATTGATTGGCTGGATGATCTTGGTGCTGCGCACTTGCCGTTACCAGAGGAGTCACCGAAGGAAAAGATCGAGGAGTGTAGAGGATGATGAGGAGGGTCACCTGATCTGTCAGAGTGGAGACGTACTAAGTGCAAGATGTATAGAATATTTTTCAAAACTTATTCACTTTAGATAGAATAATTTCTTTTAGAAGTCAGGAATCTTGGAAGTCCTTTTATTTCTTGGGTTTTTGTTCTGTGCTTTTTGTTTTTTCTTTTGGGGGTTATTTTTACATAATTTAAAATTTACTTGGAATTTTCTGAGTAGTAAACAAAGCTAATCTAGAATGAGATAGGCATAATTGTCTTGAAGAGTTGTCCAATTAAATTTTTTTAAAAATAACTAGTTACACTTTTTACATAGCGGCACAGCCTAGAACATAGCATGGTGTGTTAATAATAAAAATATGCCACTGCTTGTATAACTGATTTTCCCTCCTGTTCCTAGATGAAATTGTCTGCACTCTTGGTGAAGGTGCTTTTGGAAAAGTAGTGGAGTGTATTGATCACAAAGCGTAAGTTAACTTTCTTTAAATGCTTGAAAAAACAAAGAAACCAAAGTATGTGTAACAGCATTTGCACTTGTTCATCCTCTTTCCCTTCCCACTGGGAAAGAGCTCTGTCTTCCTCTGTAGAGTACCTTGAATAAGGATGGGTTATAGGGATGAAAATTGCACAGAGGCAAAATAACGTAGTGGAGTCCTCTGTTTTGGGTTTTCAGTTTCATTTCCCCCCTCTGGTCATCATCCTCAATATTTTATGGCCATTGAGATGCTCAGGTTTCATTAGGTTTTTCTCTTTGCCTTTTTCATAAAAAGCACTTCTGCAAATCTTGGGCTTTCCCAGAATTTTTGTGGTAAGGTATATTGAGTTGTTGATTTCATGATTACTAATCCTGAGAGAACATAAGGTTATTATTGGTATTTGCCAGTATTTCATTCAGTGTCCCCCCACCCCAAGAGCAATGTTGTCATTTTCTTAGGATTTATAGTAAGGTTATACTCTGCATGGGCTTCAGGAAAGGTAAAACACATTGAAAATTGCATGTTTAAATTGTTAAAGTGAATACTTCGCTAAACAGACTTGTTTCAGAAGTATTAGTGTTATATGCTAGATGCACATTGACTTCTCATGTTAAGAAAAGTTTGAATGTTTCCTCTATTTTATCTATGTTGTGAAGGAACTACATTGTTACTCCAAGGAGTACCCTTCTGACTCTTCAAAATTTCTGTTTCTAGGGGAGGTAGACACGTGGCAGTAAAAATAGTGAAAAATGTTGATAGGTACTCGGAAGCAGCTCGTTCAGAAATACAAGTGTTGGAGCACTTAAATGCAACGGATCCTAATAGCACATTGTAAGTATATAGCGATAATTTGAAGTAATTATGAATTTTTGCATATTTTTTTTATAAAATTCCTCTTTGAGAAAAAGCAATTATTTAACAGCAGAATTGAGGGCATTACATGTGTTAACTGATACAGACTTATTCTTTGACATTTTGCTTTGACACTAGCTTTATAAATTTTTCTGTGTTTACATTCAGAGCTCTCTATTTTATGACATCTTCTTAATGGCCCTGTTATTGTATTAACAGTCGCTGTGTCCAGATGTTGGAATGGTTTGAACACCATGGCCATGTTTGCATTGTCTTTGAACTATTGGGACTTAGTACTTACGACTTCATTAAAGAAAACAGTTTTCTGCCATTCAATCTGAACCATATCCGAAAAATGGCTTACCAGATCTGTAAATCTGTCAACTGTAAGTATACAGAGCACACTTGAGTTCAGTTTTTAAGTTGCCTCATTTTAAGGCTGAAGGGAATAAAGTGAGTTTAAATGAGAACATACAATGCAGTACAACTTTATCCCACTTTTACTGGGGGAAAAAATCACAAATAAGCCTGGTGGATCTTGGGTCAAAATGTGGTCCTTGATGAATCTGTAGAGCAGAAAGTGAGTTGTGTAGTTGAAGAAGAGTAATTGTTATTTCAATAACTATAGAAATACTTGCTGAACTTTCTTACAGTTTTGCATTCAAACAAACTAACTCATACGGATCTGAAGCCTGAAAACATACTGTTTGTGAAGTCTGAATACACAGAAAAATATAACCCCAAACTGGTAGGTCTAATTTCATACTTCCAGAGCTATCTTCACCACTTAGAAGCAGAAAGAGTATTCTCAGTAACGTATGGTATATTTCAGAAACGTGATGAGCGTACACTGAAAAGTCCAGATATTAAAGTTGTAGATTTTGGAAGTGCAACATACGACCACGAACATCACAGTACTCTTGTGTCTACAAGGCATTACAGAGCTCCTGAAGTTATTTTGGGTGAGTAGTCCAGAAACTTACTTTGAAGAACTTTTATTTCTTATTTTTAGTGCATGCTTTTAAGGAAGTCTGCTTAGTCCTGGAATTGCTAAAATATCATCTTGTTATTTGTAATTGCCTCCGCTGCAACAGAAATGCTCATTCTAGTTCTGTAACTGTGTGTAGTTAAAAAGGTATCTATGTTGACCATAAAACAAAAAACTAGAGTCTGTTTTTATTAGGTGCAAAATTCATCATGCTGGTTTTTGAAGCTCATGGGTGTTTTAATTGGGAAAATACGATAAAACACCACGCATGGGAAGGAAAGGGACAGTGTTGCGACATCTGCAGTCCTGCTGTGGGATGTCTACATAGAAAGAAAAACCCCTGCCAGTGGACTGGGAACAGAGGTGGTAAAACAGTGGCAGTGAAGTTTGATTTCTCCTTTTGAATTTACAAAAGAACCCCCTGTGAGATCGCTCTGTTTGCCCTAGGGAGAACACATTTAGTCTCTTCAGGAAGTTTCTGGATTGTCAAGTTTGGAGACAGGTTTAGTAACAGACAGAGCATGTCACTTGGAGCCAAATCAGATCAGTAGCACAAAGTTTTATCAGTAGGGAAATTTGGTTTTTTATTTATATTTCACCAAGCCTGGGATTCAAGATGACATACAATGTTATCAATCTTATTTGTTCTTATTCTCAATGTGTTAAATATTAACTTTTTTTCCCCCACAGCCCTAGGGTGGTCACAACCATGTGATGTCTGGAGTATTGGTTGCATTCTTATTGAATATTATCTTGGATTCACTGTATTTCCGGTAGGTGACTACGAAAACATTGTTTTTAGTTGGTGATCCCCAGAACAGTGGTTCTTAACATGGGGTCCATGGACCCTCGGGAGGCTGCGATGTCCTCTCAAGGATGCCTGGAAGTCTGTTCAGCCTGTCTCCTCCTCACAATACAGCATACATCTGGCAGGAACGCAGGCAGGCTGGGCCTGTGCATTCCTGTTTAGTCTGCTCCATCCATAAACTGGCAGGAAGAAGCAAGAGAAAAAAGTCTTCCTTCCCCCTTCAATGCCTCTGAGAGAAGTGTGCATTTACTTATTTCTCTCTTCTCTCACAGTTTGAAGACCTTTGATGAGCAAATAAATGATTTGATGCACTTTTAAGGTTTTAAATCTTGGATTAAGTATCAGAGGCCCATGGCAGCAAAGGTCTCTGGTAAAGAAAAGGTTAGGAACCACTGCCCTAGAGGGTTCAGTCCTGTTGTTTTATTCTGTGGACCAAACCACTCTTAACCACAAATTAGATCAGCATATATTTCCAGAGGTCTGAAACACTTCAGAGCAATTTTTTTGTGCTGCATGGAGGACGAATGTAACTCAAAAGTTTTTTAAAAAAATGCTAATTGGCTTTGAGTTCTGTACTAGAACCTTGAATTTTTTTTCTAATGATAACTGTTTCTGTTCTGTTTTCAAATGACTGATGCACCAAGTTCCAGAAAAAGTTGCTGTTGAAAAACACCATTAAAAGCCAGACTTGTTGCGTTGGGTTTATTTATGCACATCTCTGGTTTCAGTGCCCTGGTTGGTGTATCTTTCATTTCTGGTGTGTGCAGTACCTCTGTTCTTGTTGCTCTGTTCATAAAGAATATTCTTTGCGTCTCACTGTGTTGTAGCAACTGTTGGTAGTTGTGTTGTTTGGTTACCAGCCTGTGAAGTTCTAGCTCTGTAAAAATGACTGTATTTTCCTCAAAGCTGCACAGTTGCCAGAAATGGAATCCTGTTGATATATTATGCCAGAATAGCTTTGCTGATGAGGTGATGGCAGGAGGAAAAAAGCCATAGGCACATTGACTGTAAAGGAAAAAATGCACCGGAAAAATACACTGCTTGGAGCCAGCAGATCATAGCTGAGATTTGCCCTGGGGTGGCACAGCACAAATCACTACTTGTGCATCTACAAGATGGCCTTACTATTCTGTCCCATAGTGGATTTAAATGTTGTGCACATGTGAGTTTATCTGAAATTAGGCTGGTACACACTCCTGTGCAGTAGTGAATGTGGGCTGCAAAAAGATGGTCAGGGAAGGTCTTCCTTACTTTTCAGTCTGAAGTGGGTTTAGCGTAACTGCTTGGCACATCTCCACTTGTGCAATCACAAAGTGAACATGCCCATTGTGTAATGACTGAAAAAGTGCAACTGTATGCTATCAGTAGGATGCTGGCCTTTATCTGCTTTCTCTTTCTGCACCCACTGTAAAAAGTGCTTTGTCTAGGCATCAGCAGCACTCTGGCCTGAAAATCAGAAACAGAGGCTCAGTGTAATAAGGTGTTTTGGCTTTCTATTTCCTGAAAGACTATTTGTGAATATTTTCCTTTTTCTTTAGACACATGACAGTAAAGAACACCTGGCAATGATGGAAAAGATACTGGGGCCACTCCCAGCTCACATGATCCAGAAAACCAGGTAGGCGTTTTTGTAAAGTATACCCTTCGCTATAGCAAACTGCCTTTAACACCTGTGTGCAGTTAATGATGGGATTGGTTTACGCTGCTGTGTCTTGAGGTAATGTTTCAGTTTAGAGCAGTGTTTTAAACCATGAGTTTAGGGTGTATTATGTGGCACCAGATGTTCCTGAGTTAGCTCACACTAGGGGCAATAATCATACCATGTATTGGCTGCATGTGCACATTAGTATTATTAGGGAAAAACAGTGGGCCCTGAATGAAAATTATGACAGTAGAAGTAGGCCAGATTTACATGTACAGTTAAGCCCTCCACTTTCACAGGTTCAGCATTTGTGGATTTCGTAATTTTTACTGTAGTTGCCCATGCCATGGACAAAAAAATCTTTCTAGGAATCTCTAGGTCCTCCAGAGTGATTCTGTGGTCCACTTCTGCTGGAAGTTGAGCAGAGAATTGTACTGGAGGATCTAGAGATTTGTAGAGAAGTGTTCTCATTTTTTTTAATAAAAGCATTTGCTGTTTTTCCATTTTTATGGGGGTCTTGCAGCCCAAACTCCCACCTAAGTGGAGGGCTGATTGTTCTTTATAAAGGCATCACTATACACTGTTCAGGTTTATCTGTGTGCTAAATGATTATCAGTTGTGAATATATTCTTTATATGTGATTAGTTTTGATGTAAGCTATGATTTATGAGGAAAACTGAGCATTTTCTTTAGTAAGTACAGACCGTCTACTATGATGTATTTATTTAGTGTATAGACCAGTCAACAATGAAATTACTGAAATCACGGTTCTTTCCAATAAATTATAGACCAGTTGTCACAGATACATGATTTAACAGTATTTTAGAACACACTCGAGTGCTCTAATTTCTTGGACTAGTTTGTGTCTTAAAGTGAAAAAACCCTTTATATTGTATCTACTCTGGTTTAATTGAAGGATTATTGATGCCAACATAGTTGTTGAATTGTGTTTTTGCACTTGTTCTGTTATGTTCTTAAGTATATAGTGTACATAGGTCTTTTTTGCATTGCTATTCATTTACTGTGAACCAGAAAGTACTCAAAAGGTGCATAATGTTTCACATTCTGATTCTTGTAAATAACATTTTTGGTAGTTTGCCATATGTCAGATGGCTTACTAGGATTTCTTTAAATGAATAGTTTATAATAGTTAAACCTGCTCTGAAATAATTAAATCTAACTTGCATTTTTCCAGAAAACGCAAATATTTCCACCATGACCAGTTGGATTGGGATGAGCATAGTTCTGCTGGCAGATATGTGTCAAGACGGTGTAAGCCACTGAAGGTAAGACATCACTATGTGGCTGTACCATTTTCCTCTGGGCTTCATTTTTATAGTGTTCTGTGCTGCTAATGTTTGGATTCTTTTATTCCTAGGAATTCATGCAGTGCCATGATGCTGACCATGAAAATCTGTTTGATCTCATACAGAAGATGTTGGAATATGATCCTGCCAAACGAATTACACTTGCAGAGGCTTTGGAGCATCCATTCTTTTCCTCACTAAAGGAGAAGATATAAACATCTACAGTTTTGTAGGTGATTAAAGACTGTGTCAGTCAAAAAAAAATATTCAGATTTTTAATATTTATTTTGTAATTAGCTTTGTAAATTTCTTTTCATACTGTTGTGTCCCGTTTGCTGATGTAGCTCTCAAAATAAAAAAAAGATTTTTTTGTAACACTTTTGTTTCCAACAGTGTATTCTTTCTTCTGCCCCAGTTGGTAGTATTAGTTTTTAAAACCATTTTTGACTGTACTGGTCTTTATAGCTGGGAAATACAACTCTAGAGAAGACCAACAGATGATGATCTGTGCATTAGAAATTAATAGAGCAAGTGTGTTACAGTGGTTCAAGCATTGGACTGTGACTTTGGAGACCAGGGGTTGAATCCCCATTCAGCCATGGAACCCCACTGGAGGACCTTGGGCAAGTCATATGTTCTTCACCTCAAGAGGAAAATGAGGGAAAACCCCTTCTGAAAGATCTTGCCAAGAAAAGCCTATGATACTATAGAAGTCAGAAATGACTTGGTCATCTTTCTGTCTTCCCTGGGTGAAAGGGCTCTGCACAGAAGCCCCTCATCTTTCTCAAAGGCTGCCTCTCACATGGTTCAATTGTATTGTCATCTCTGTAACCTTTTTCAGTGAGGGTGGGAAAGCCTGCTGCTTCCAGCCCTTACATTTTACTAAGTCTGGATCCAAACCAGTTCATGAGCTGCAGCAAGATGGGTTTATGAATTTGGCTTCACCCAGGATGTTAAGTTTTTCAAGACAGGATTTCTATTCCAAGTGCCAGCACCTGTTGAGACTGTTGTGTACTTCTATAGTGGTACCAATTTCATTATATTGCAGTTTTGATTAAAATGTGCATCTGTTCTGCACAGTGATGAAAGAGTTAATGCATGTTAAGGGGAAGCTGTAAAATCTGCTGGGCCAGGAAGCAAGGTCACATGCTTTCCAGCCTCAACGACTCATTAAAAAAAGTAATTTCTAATTCTCTAAGGCAGCATTTCTCAGGTTTCTGATACAGGTGTCCAGCAATAATTTTTTTTCTCTGGCAACAAACATACTTCTGCCCATTGTCATTCTGTCCTGGAAACTCCCATCCAGCACTTTGTGTAGTACTACCTTAAGGCAAGGGTAGGAATTAGGGGAAGTTATCAACCTGCTGTTTGAGAGCATGGCTTGCAGTGGCATTTTAGTGATAGTCCAAGGGGAGGGATTCACAAATGGAGTGGGAAAGAGAGATGGACTGTCCACATGCCTCTCTTAGCCAATTCACAAGTCCAGGCCTTTCCTGATGTAAGGGAGGATAATGAACCCCATTCCTACAATAGCCAAAGTGGGACAGTTATTTGAGATTATAAACTCAAATCTCCAGTATTTAAATTGTTCAGTCTGTTCCTATTATATGGTTGCAATGAAGAGACTGCTTCCCCACACTGCAAAAAATTGGGAACACCCTCCAGGTGCTGCTGAACTGCAGATTCAGCAGCCCTGGCCAATACAGTCACTGGTGAGGAATGCTGGGGCATCATCTTAAAGGCAATGCATTCTCTGCTTCAACTTCCTAAGTGAAAGCATAGGGCATTCTTGCTACTGGCAGTTCTGGCGTTCAGTGGCTCACCCAAATGAATTCATGGGATGCAGATGCTACTGCTATTCCTTTTGGTAGAAACTTCACTAGAAGTCTGATCATCCCCAGGCAGGCTGAAGGAGCAGTCCACATACAGGTTAACCCCTTGTGCCAACCATCTTGCAACAGAACTTCACCAACATTCTTTTCTGTTGTATCCATTATCTCCTGCAGTCTCTCTTTTTGGTTTTAGAAATCCTGCCTTGCCGACCGGTGAAGAAATTCCTCTCTCTCTTTAAATATTAGTTTTAATTTAAATCTGGTGGAATAGGAGTATAGGGAGGAATAAGATAGAAATGAAAAGGCTATGAACATGTTAAATAAGAAAAGCAAACGAATCCTGACAGCAGTAGAGGAAAAGAAGGATGGAAGGACACATGCCGATACTGGGCTTCTCCATGGCTGCAAGTCTGCACTCCTCTGAGGGCAAGCAGTGACCCAATTAAGCTGAAAAATGGGGCAATAAGTGACAGGTATGAGTCCACTGCAGAGTTGCTATTTAAACCAGTATTTATTAGCTCTAATGAGAGCAATTTGAAATGCTGATTACAGCAGTAGATGGCACTGGATAAAAGAATGCAGGCACTCTTTGAACATAGTGCTAAAAGTGTAAAGGAGAAAAGTTAAGTAGAAATTAAAACTGAAGAACATACCAGAAAAATAGGGTCTGTGGGGATCCAAAGCTGCACTGAGATTTCTGGTTGCCATTTTGAAAAGTTGGATTCTATTCAAAAGGAAAGGGCAGACTCAAAAAAGATGAGTGCCCAATCAGGAACTGCCAAGACACCAAGCGTGTAGTCGTGCACAGTGAATCGTAGTCAGGAGATGCCAGTGAATCAAACTTGAGTTTATCTCACATGCTTGTTGGTAGGCAGCTCAGCACAGGATGGCAATCACAAGTGGATTCAGCACAAACAATGCAAGTTAATCAATTTGACAATGCAGACTCATTGAATATAAGACATACTAAGGGCTGAAATACAGGCAGGAATTCAAACAATGCTAGGATATCAGACCTTGGGTCACATAATGAATTCATTAGGTATGAGTAATTTCAGTAATTTAGGTAAATTTAAATCATTTTAAAAAATTAATGAATTTGAGCACTTTAATGAAAGCATTGGGGCAAATTGGTTTTAATCTATTACTTTATTAATTTAGGAATGAACTGCACTACGATTCTCCCATTAGTGCTGATGATAACGGAGGCAAAGAGAGAACAATGCAATCTAATTCACTGCCGCAAATGCAGAATGATGGGCCTAGAAGGCAAAGGAATGGGGATGTTGCCCTTACCTCTACTGAGCAAGGGGGAAAAGTCTAAAAATAAGTCCCAGCATTTGGTACCAAAGAAATAGGTATGGGAAAACAGTAGGCGGTTAGATGAAATGGATTCAGAGTGAGCAAGAATATATAAGTACCAGTACTGTTTTTAAGTCAGATTCCAAGATTTTAAGTCAGATTCTCACCTTCCATTTCATCCTCTGAATCCATTTCAGATGTGCTACTTACATCTCGCTCATCTTCACATTCTATTTCTGCTAATAACATGCTATCTTCTTCCCTTGCATGTTTCTATGCAGCTAAATGCTTAAGACTTATTTTTGCACTTTCCACTTTAGCAGAAGAGACAATGGCAACATCCTCGTTCCTTTTTCTTAACCACATCTGTCTGTGCTTGCAGCAATGTATTAGAATCAACCGTCTCATCTGTACTATCTCTAAGATCAGAATCAACATGTGAACTAGTTATGCAATTCATTCCTAAATTACCATTCAAATTACCTAATTGGTTTAAACAATGACTTTGCCTCAAGGAATTCATTAAATTGCTCACGTTCATTACACTGTTTAAATTGTTCATGCTTAAGGAACCAACTGTATGGAATAGTCTGACTGCTCAACATCGGGCCTGAATTCCTGCCTGTACTTCAATCCTTACAAACTCCCTTATATTAGTAGATGATGCTATATTATTAAGCTGGTAAACTTGTGTTGCTTGGCTCAAATCTGCTTGTGTCTCTCTGCTGTCCTACATTTGTGCTGAATTCTCCACTACCAAACATGCTAGGTAGTTCATAAACTGATTCTGCGTGCTTAGATTTAAAGGAGACTTCCTCACCTCTGATGAAAGCTGTCTGATTTGCTGACATGTCCTGGCTACCAAACACATGTGCAACTTCATACTTGGTGTCTTGTTGGTTCCTCACTGGGTGTTTACCTCCCTTGGCTCTGCCTTTCTTTGTGAGCAGAATCTAGCTTTTCAAAATAGCAACTGTTAGAGGATTCATCTGGTATGCTATTCCACTTTTAGTTCTGCTTATTTTTCTCCTTTTTAACTCTTACCACTCTGTTCAGAAACTGCTTTTTTCTTATCCAGCACTGCTCACTGCAATGAAGACTGACATTCCAAATCACTCTGACTAGAGCTAAAAAATACTCTTTTCAACAGTGATTCTGCTCTGGACTTGGAGACCTGTTGCTCACTTGCCACCACATTTTTAGCATTAATTGGGTTACACTGCTCAACCTCTGAGATCTGCAGACTCATAATCATGAGTGAATTTAGCATTGGCAAGTCTCCTCTGGTTTGTATTCATTTTTTTCCACTTTGTAAATAATTGTCCTTACTCCTTTAAGAACTGGTTTTCTTTTCTTATTCAACAAGTCTGTAGCCATCCTTGATTCCTTACTGTCTTATTAATTCCCTTTGAAATTAACTTAGCTTGAATCCTAAATGTTTGAGAGAGAGAAACGGGGAGAGAAGAAATTCATGACTGGTTGGCAAGGTAGGATGTGAAAAACTGATGGGAGAGGGAGTGGAGGAGCTAATGGATACAACTGAAAAGAATGCCAGTGAAATCCTGCTTTGATCAGATTGGCATGTTAACCCACATGTGTGGATTATTCCTTTATCCTACCTGAGAATGGACTTGGTATGTCAGCCCTCATTGGGAAGATAACTACATAAGTTGATACTTTTGGTATACAGAATCTTGTGATAAAACACTTAAAATGTGAACATCAGCAAGATTCGTTCCAAAAATTGTGACATTAGTTTTACATACATATTAAGACTGGTCACAGCAAACCCCTTTTTATATTTGATTATGCAAAGGAATAATCTTAAAAATTATGTTTTAACTATAAGCAAATGAAACTATTGCTCTGTAAAATGATTTTCAAGAGGAGAACATGGAAAGCTAATATAGTTGTAGGCCCTGCTCATGACTGTGCAAGAATACCAGAACCAGGAAGCTGAAGGAAAGGGGGCTGGGTCTAGCTTAAGAATCCATCATTTTTGCCTGGGTCTAGCTATCTTCTACACAAAATCACACAACTATGGCATCTTGACTTTGGATACTTGTACAGTTTAATTTGCAAACAGAATTGTGTAACAAATTTTATTTTCCAAATCATGTCTACTTGTAAACTTTCATAGAAAACCCAGGGATAAAATGAATTTTAAGTTGTGGAAGGCCTTAAATGTTACAGTAGAAAATACAGGAGGTAGAATGTAACTGAAAGGACTAATGCAATGTTAGAATCAAATCTATAGCTCCTGTAAGCTACTAATACATGGTTTTAAAAACCTAATTCCAGTGTTCTCTAATGATCATAGAAAACACAAACATAAATTTGCCATGAGAGCCCTTATATCATGCTTGATATAGGGAGGTAGGATGTAAGAATCAGAAGGACACAAGACATGACATTTTATGTACAGCTCCTGTTTGCTTTACTGTTGACAGTTTGACAACTTAATCACCGTCTTCAGTTTCAGACTCAGATTCTGAAATAAAGAAAAAGTTTTCCATCAAGAGCATGTTTTTGTTAAACCCTTTACTTCCAACAATGGTTAATGTATTTTATGTTTAGTTACCTTCCTCAGCATTCTTGAGCCATTCCACAAACTTTTTCATTTGCTCCAGAAAGACACTCTTTCCTTTGGCAAGATGTGCATCCTTATACCATTTCAGGATGGGTTCTTCACTTAGCACCTCAGCTGTTGGAAAGATTAGGATATATTGTCTATGTACTCTTCACACAGTACAGTCTGGCAAATAGCTTCCATGCTAATTCATGTACTTTCTAATATAAAAGTGATAGACTGCAAGTGCTCCAAGAACAGGGCTGTAACTTTCCATGACACATGACTAATTCAAGAAAGACATTTTCATACATTATGCAATTGGCTACAAATAGAGCTGAAACCTTATTAGGGGACACACACTATTTTCATCAAGAATCTCCAAACAATCTCTTAGAGAAATCACTTAGATACAACAAAAATAAAAGAGAGATGTGGAAGAATTCTGCTTCAATTCAAATAAGCTATTGAAGTTACTGTTGCCAACAGACAACCTGAAAGTGAAGTGATGAATCATACAACTTGTTTGTGTACTGGCATGGTAAAGACAGTGATTTGTTCCATTTTTGGCAGCAATTTGATGCTAATTTTTTTAACAAACCAGATTTCATCCAGATATAGATGTGTTCAATGGATTGGTTGAAGGACAGTTTTGTGCACCCTCCTCTTCTTGGCAGTCCCTCCAATCTTAAAGTGACTTAAAGTGCTTCCTACAGTCATCTTTCTGCTGGTCCTTCAGAAAGTTGCACATTTATACAGTCAGTCTGGCACAACGCAGCGGTTAGGAGAATCGCAGTGGTCAGAAGCCTACTAGACTTTACAACAGCATAATGGGGATTAAACTAGCTCTTGCGTAGGAGGTACTCAGCACCTCCTTATGCAATGGTTTTTTGCCAGGCTGCACAACAGCCACGTGCATCTCCCAATCTAGGCTCTAAAATCCACTGACTGGTTTAGAAGTGTTGGGACAGCCTTCTCATGCCAATGCCCAGTGGATCATTTCTGACCTACTGGACCACCATGTAAGTACACTGCCAAAACTTTATGCTCCACCAACTTCAAACAGAATCTTGGTCTCAGCTCCCCTATCAGTTTGAATTTCACTTGCCACTATTAGCTCACTAGGTGGATTTGGGAAGTCACTCCTGGCCTCAGATTCTTCCACTCCCAAAGAAATGGTAAGAAAGAGAATGCTGACTTGCCTAACAGGGTTTGTCATAACAATAACAGGTAGCTAACACGGTGAAACACACTGAACCCTGTGAAGTGCTATACAATGTCCTGCATTTATTATCAACATATTAAAATATTTTCCATGGCTTAGGCAGTGCTTTTGGATCAGTAAAAGTTATTCAGGGCTAGGAATGCTTGAAGCATCCCTGAAACTATGGAGTTGCCTCTATTCCGCACCTCCCCACTCCCTTCTCCTTACATTGCTTCAGTAGAAACTGCAACTTTTGAAAACCAGGAGGCTACAATGCTTGACAGGATAGATACATCAGATCTCATTCAGCAGCTTGGCATCTGTCCCAAAATGCAAGAATCCAGTACAGGGGCTGGAGCCAAAAAATGCCCTGTCGCTCCTACAAAGGTTCTTTCCAGAGGCCCTGCTGGAAGAAGCAGGGAAGATTCCCTCCCCACTGTTCAGTTCTATCCCCTCCTCTGACACACTTGTTCCTAGGATCCTCTAGCCCTCTAGAGCAACTTTTAGGAGGAAGCAGCAAGTGGAATGGGAAGATGGTGCATTGGGAAGTCACTGTGAAGGTCCATTCTTGCCAAGGAGGAGACATCCAGGAATGTTACCTCCTTCTGCTGCCCAGATAAGGCAAGAGATCATGGGATTTAAGTTAAGCCTTTTTCATTGGATTCATAGCTCCTTCCTTTAGTTTCACACAAAAGCCAGAGACAGGAGAGAAAAAACAGACAACCAGAATAACAAAAGTCTTGCACTAAAGTGAAGGGGTTGGAATCTCCTTCTCCTTGGCAAGAATGGACATCCACAGTTAAGTTTCCAATGTACCATCCTCTGCCAGTGGAGAGGGGTCCATTCAGAAATGAGACTTACCCAAGCCTCTAACTGTGCTAGAAGGTAGTAAGATGACAAAGAAGAAACAATAAAAGAGTGACATTAAGGTGAGATCACCCGCTGAACAACCCTCTTGCCAAAAAAACACCCTTCCAGACACAAATCTGTCCATTAGCTTATGTTTGGCAAAGGGAGAAAGATTTGCCCAGATAGTTCTGCTAATTTCTTTCAAGGGAGTATTGGTTGAAAATGCTGCAAAGGGGCACTGGATCTGCTCAAGTGTGCTATAATCCTCTGTGGCTAAGGAAGTCCAAGTCATTCATATGCAATGAAAATGCAGGCCTTAAGCTATCTAGTGATCATAGAGACTGAAACCTTTTTCCCCCAGCAAAGTGGGTAGAAAAGGAGACAAAGAGAGCCTATGACATCCTGACTTTTTGGACATCCAGCTTGTTCCATTCATTCTTCCTTCAAAGCACAACAAAAAAAGGGGGCAAGATGAATGATGCACCAATGGCTGGGAAAGGTGAAAGGATTATTTCACTTTTAGCAGAAAAACTCAGATGCAATCAGAGATAAGAGTTTCTGTCAAAGCTACAGTGAGAACGGCAACTGAGGAACAGCTAACTCAGACACTCTTCTGGCTGAGATGACAGCCACTGGAAGACAAATGAACACACACACATTGGGAGAAGGAGAGTAAGCTAGCAAGCATGTGAAGGGCTTTGGGGACCTTATAGAGACCCCATGACAGAAACTGGAGAAGAAACCAAGGATGCCCCTCACAAAAAAACACCTTACGTGTGGGTAAGATATTGGAACTTTACTGTCAAGCAGCAAAATGCCCACATCAATTCTTGATTGTGAAAACTCCAAAACTTCCTTTACTCTATCAAAGTCATATCCAAAGATTTTCTGTGAGTCTACCAGGTTAGCTCATACATCCTAATGGTTGAACTATGATGTGGAGAAAGGAGAGTGTGAACAACCCTGTCCAAATAGCCCAATTTCTTGGAATACTCCCATTTAAAAGCCAATTGGCTACATGGACAACTCTGGATCTGGACGCAGGATGAGACGTTGTGACAACAGGTGAGGAAGAAATGGTAGGTGTCAGGGGTCCTGTACTGTTAGGGCTAGCAGCTATGAGAATCATGGCTGTCTTGGCCAGGAGGGAGCTATTAGTACCACACGAGCTTCCTCTTCCCTGATTTTCCTCAGGACTCTTGAGAGGGCTCTCTTTTGACCTCCTCTTCAGCCGCCTCAGAAAATTCCTAAATCTTTTTGGTGGACTACAGCTCAAATTTCATCCTGCTTGGCAGCTGCAGGATTAGAAACTGAGCTGAAATCAGGCACTTACATGCATGGGTCTATGTGAGGCATTCCTGAAGACCCAGAAACCTTCCCCATACTGAGCAAAATACAATTTGAGTTCAAGGAAAAGGAGGTGTAAAGGTAATGCAATTTGAGAGATAAGTGATTTGAGAAAGGGTGAAGTAACAGAAGGTTTCTTTCTTTCTTTTTTGGTAGAAACTGAAGAGTAATATAAATAAAGCAAAGAGAAGAAGTGAAGGAATAGTGGAGAAGCTCTGGTACAACCTATTCTGGGTTAAGGGTAAGTGAAAGAACTGGAGAGGGAAGCTAGGGATCCAATGAAAAAAGGCTTAACTTACATCCCAAGATCCTTGTCTATGTGGCAGAAGAGGTTAACCTACCCCATTCCTGGATGACTCCAGCCATTTCCAAACTAGACTGTTGTAGTACAATTATCCCACTTTCAACATCCTATGGAATCCTCGGGTCTGTAGTTATGGGAGGGGCCTGGCCTCCTTCTCCACTGGCAGAGAAAGTCATCCTTTCCCTTCCTTCAGCATCTGTACTTTGTACACGTCACAGGAACTGTGGTGTAAATCCAAATGCTGCTCCCCATATGGTTCACCTGCTCAGCTAATTGCTAAACAATTGTTCATGTTTGTGCAAATCCCACTGATTCAATAGGTATAACTGTAGCTGGCAGCAACAACTGACTCAGTAAGAGCAACTGAGTAAAGAATTTAGAGGTGGTTAAGGCTACTCCCTCTGTCCTGCTGTTTCCTCCACTACGAAACAGCCACAGGCTGACCGATATCCTCCATCTACTCGGCTACTGACTGGCTGCAGGCCTGTGTCCATACTCATTCTAGATACTCTTGAGCATGGAAGGAGAAAAAGACAGACTCTGGCCCCAGAGCAAGGCTGTTCCTTTTCCCCCTCAGTGTACAAAGGCACTCAGAATATGCTTGAGTACAACACCACAGCCAATGGAAGTAGGAGCTACATGCAGCAAAATACTGACTGCTGCTGCATACTGAGTTAAGGGCCTTGCAAGAGAAGATACTGAACCTGCTTTTGCAACATCCAGTAAAATATGCATATGGGTATAAAATCCAGCCATGCTTAGCTCTGTCACCAACAAGATGCCAGCCAATGAAATCTTTATTGAACTTTGTGCAACCACAATGAAGATGTCAACATGAAGAAATTTCTTCATATGTTAATAAACTGTGGAAAGGCACTGAAACAGTTTCTCCGGAGGCCACCTACATGTGATAAGAATAGCACCCAGGCTGCGTTTCATGCAGCATAATTCAACACAATACAAATCAGCAGAATGCACATTAATCTGACTACAGTGGCAGTTAGGGAGAGAGCAGTTAAAGAGTAAACCGCTCTCTGGAATGACTAACAAATTATTTTAAACAGGACAGCTACTGTGTACCAGTTTATGAAGTACAGGTTATTTAACTTCTGGAACTCTTCCAACCTCAACAGTCTTATTGGAAAAGTGGGCTGCAATTGCAGTCTTCTGCTTGGTGGTAAGCACCACAGGCTAAAGGCGTCATTTTAATGTTTAGCACTTCTAGACTAGGTGTTAAATTAGAAATTAAAATTACCTTTGTAGAAGAGCACCACTATTTTCTGGAAGGCTTTCATGAAGTGGATGTTGTCATAACAGTACTCCTGAATCTTGAGCAACAGAGTCAGTTCAGACTGACCTTGAGTTGTAAAGGCAGCAAGAAGAGGGCTGTATTGCTACAAAGATTACAAGAATAATTACAAAGAAAAATGGTACAATTTAAGCCTCACAAAGAACTTTCAAACAAATTGTACAGATAACATTCCACTTCAAAGTGGGGTGGCAAGCAAAACACCCAAAAACAAGCCCCCAAAATAAAACAAAAAATCCCCTTAAGTTATATCTAAGCAGAAAGTCTGTTTAGAAATGGAGGATATTAGCATACTATCTGGCTTTCCTGGGTGCCTGATACAAATGAATGGCTTTTGTAGGACATTTATGCTTTAATTTTAAAGCATGATGACTCAATAAACTTGTCTGAAACAGATGTCAATGTGAAAGGAGACAGAGACAGTTTAACCATCATCCCGGCAGTCTTTCCTGTGTATTTTCTCCTATGCAAGCAAATGACTGTGATTCCTTTGTGAAGGGAAGACTAGATTTGGATTATGTAATAGTGAGAGAAAAGCATACCCTCCATTTCTGAAACTGGCAACATAGATTTCCTCACATTTATTTATTAATTCATTCCATATAAAACTGTCTGTGTAAAACTTGTCAGCTATAAATCCACAGGACTACTAGTAGAGTTCTTTCTTTGCACTGCAATTATTCTGATTGGAAGACAACCGTGTAGCTGTTTAACTCAAACCACCAACCAAAACAAAGATTTCTTCTTTGTGGTCTCTGTGCCTCACACATTAGGAGCTTTGAGAGTGGCTGTACGGTAAACTCTTCCCTCCAGACTACATTTCAGACAAACAATATTTTGAATAAAGTATAAGCTTTCATCAGATCTGAAGGACTGCAAATGTAGACTCTATTTCATGTTATGAAATACTGGATCATTTTGATAAGCATATCCTGTGGATGTGTCCTTCACATCCACTCTTTCACTCATGTATCTACAATATACTTATGGAACAATTTCAAAGTTAGCCTTTTGCAGCATAAAAGGAACACAGTGGGGTGGTGGAAGGAAAAAAGAAATGTGGCAGCACCTTTAAGACTTATTGGTTTTTATTTTTGAATGAGCTTTTGTGGATATAAATCTGCTTCTCTGGATGCAATACAGATCTGAAGAAGTGGGTCTATAGGCATGAAACCTCATGAAAAAGTAAAAACCACTTAGTCTGAAATGGTAACCTGTGCAAACTAATATATAAATACCTTCAAGTGCTTGATGGCTTGTTCTGCTACCAGCTCCTCTTTTTTGTTCCATTCCACAGTGCTCATTACACTGGACCAGATTATCCCTATCACAGTCTGTTCTGATATGTTGTTTTTCTTCATTTCCTCCTTGACGTACAAGATGATCTAGAAGCAAACAGTCCAGTGCGTTTCGTATAATATCTTCTGTTTGTCTACAGACAAACTTTTCATATTTACTTTATCTTAGAAAACAGCTTTGTTCTATATAAGTACCAAATGCTGTAGTATCTGGCCCCTCACTGTCAACACAACCATCATCACAATATTCTAAATACTCTATAATGCCAAGTTGAATCCCCACACTGAAACATCTGTTTTATAATCTACTCATGGTTTTCCTAACATTACAACATGCAGCCCAAACAAAGGTTCAGCCTTCCTGTTCTTCTGCATGCCTATTTCAGAGTATCTGAAATCTGGATATATTATCTGCAGAAAACTCATCTAAGCCCAGCAACTAGCAACACCATGCAAATTAATGCAGTGCCTATTACACGAAGGCACAACGTAAAGCTTTTCTTCTGCAACAATAATTCATAGGATGCACAATACAACTGGCCAGTTGTGCTGCAAGTTCTTGTGAGGAAACAATGACTGTCAGTGCCCTTAAATCTTATTAAGATCTAAGAAAGACCAAAGCTGCAGATAGAGGCGGCAAGCATACTTACATCCTTAAATGGATCCCCACGTGACATCTGCTCTTGAAGTTCTTTCTGCAGTTCTTTACGGGCCCCTATGCTCTGCTGGTTCCGGACATATTCAGAAAGTTCCTTCAATCCTGCATCAGTGAAGTACTTTGTGAAGTGTTCAAGGCTTTGCTTGTTGGCTGGAAAGAGTTCCTGAAATGTGTATATAATGATTATTTGCACACTACAATAAAGAGACTGGACATTTGAAATTGTTCAATTTCAAGCAACTAAAGCAGGCTATTTTATTTACTTACCATCAGCCTGTTGTCCATGTTGACTTTACGAAGGCTAGCAGCCACTGCATTGATATCTTTCTCATTTATCCATGATTTGAACAGTTTTACTGCAAATGCTGCTGAAACACCTGCATGAAATTTGTATGGTTATTATTTCTTTGAATTTACAGCTGCCTTTCTCCCAAGATGAGAGCCAAGGCAGCTTACAAAAAGGTAAAACAATATTATTTTAAATTCTACAAAAGATAAAAAAGAATTAAATGCCAATATTATTAAAACTATGGTTAGCAACGTTAAAACATATTTAAAATCTAAATTATTAGTACAAATTTTTTAAAAACCCAATAACTTCACACATACCACTGCTAACACAACTCACATCTCAAAAGCCTGTCTAAACAAAACAGTCTTCATCTGCTGGTAGAAAGACAGCAGGGAGGAAGGCCAACTGGCACTCCTACAGAAGGGGGTTACACAGCCAGAGAAGGCCCTCTCCCATGTCCTCACTAAATGTACCTTCAAGGGTGGCAGGACCAAGAGACTCTGTTCAGAGAGACAGTCTTGCAGATAGTCTGGACCAAGCCATTTAGAGTTTAAAGGTTAAAACCAGTACTTTGAATTGTGCTCAGAAAGAGACTGGTAACTAGTGAAATTGGGTGAGGGGAGGGTGCCACACACTCCTTATAACTAGCCCCAATCAACAGCCTTAGTTGCAGTATTTTGGATTCACTGAATTTTCCAAAGTAAGCCTCATACAGAGTGTTTTACAGCATCCAAATGGAATGTAAGCAAGGCAAGTATCTCAAGGAAAGGGATCAGCTGGTGTACTAGTTTTTAATTGTGCAAAAGTACTCCTGGCCACTGACAAAATGTAGCCACCCAGGCTCAGATCGGAGACCAGGAGTACAGACAAAGCTGAGACCTCAGAGAGAGTGTAATCTAGCACAGGCTGAGTCTCTAAAAGAAACGAGAAATCTAACAGCAACAAAAAAGCTTGAACAAAATTATGTCACTTTTTTTTTTGCATGATCAAATCACTACCAATAATTTAACAATACTGACAGTAAGAATCTTGAAAGATACTACAAACTACA
This sequence comes from Ctenosaura bakeri, assembly GCA_948474755.1. Taxonomy (NCBI): domain Eukaryota; kingdom Metazoa; phylum Chordata; class Lepidosauria; order Squamata; family Iguanidae; genus Ctenosaura; species Ctenosaura bakeri. Next base: position 1,443,468 of record CAOLHI010001172.1, read on the forward strand.
TGATCTCTGCAGTCAGTCATTCCAAAGTACTGCATTCAAACCAAACAGTAAGTTACAGGAATACAATTGATCCAACACGCCAGAAGGGTTGCAATGAAAAGATGCCTTTTTATATATACAATGGGAATGTAATAAAGTGAACTAATTCTGTACTTCAGTATTCATCTAATAAAATTACTGTGACTATCACCACCAGGCATAGAGGAACAGATAGATCTGGACTACCCTCCAGAGTAGGAAAGATACAATGTTACTTTGGTACATATTTGCTAGCAGCATGTAGGAAAACTGCTGGAAACTGGAAATTAAACCACAAATTCTGCACAAAGAAATGGAAACAAAGACTGTGAACACTAATCCAAACAATTATCTACTCCAAACAAACAAAAAAACAAAAAGTCCAAAGTACACCATTTTATGACTATATACATTTCCAGTGGTATTAATTTGTTATCCATCTTACTTATGAAAAGATCTTCGGAACACAAGAACTTTCCTCCCTTTGGTAAGACCACTGGTCTATTTAGTTCAGTACTGTCAATTCTGACTACCAGGACAGGGGGACTGGGTAGGATTCTTTCCAAGCCTCATATGGAGATCTTGGTGGTTCCCCATTCAAGTACTAACCAGAGTTACCACCATTTAGCTTCCAAAATCAGACAACATTGTGTTTAGCATGACATGGTTCTTCTACACCAGAGCTTTCTGAACTGTATGTCGTGACATGTTAGTGTGTCAGCTGCAATGTTTAGGTGTGCTGCTGCCACTGCCCCAGGCTGAGAAAGACCCTGGTGAGGGCGGCAGTTAGTTAGTTTAACCTCCAGTTTGCTAGTAACTAACCCCTTAGAAGAGATACAGACACATACATAAATTGTAATAAGGAAATGTATGGGGACACATCACATGAAAACTTTTCATTTATATTTTTAAAATATATGATCTATGATTATTTATTTATTTTATAATACATAAAACTGAATTACTGTGTTGTGAAATGATGCATGTCTAAAAAGTGTGTTAGCAACATGAAAAGTTTAGAAAGCTCTGTTCTACATGCTTAAGTATTCCTCCAAATGGCTAGATTTTGATAACAGCTCCCCTCCTACCAAAATCATGCAAGATGAGGCAAGATGTCATTCCAGGTTATACAAAACCTTCATCAAGATTCTGGCCCTTTTTGCACCTTACCTGGTGCTGCTGGCATAACACGGGGATCACGCGAAAAGCCTTGTCCAGGAGGCACTCGCGTCCCCTCTGCTTCCCCTCCGTACCAGCTCCATGCTGGCCAGAAGGAAGCACGAGTGCTACGCTCCTTCCTTCTGCAGTGCAGCCGGGTACTTTCCCAGGCTGTGCTGAGGGAGGAAGCGCGATGGCTGCGCGTCTGGAGCCTCCGCATGCAAGATAAGTGCATGTGGGGCACGGGAGGGATGTGCAATTGTGCATCATTTTTGGCAACGAGCCAAAAATGACAAAATGCGCAATCACCCCCTAATGGCCTCGGGGGCGTTGCGCGATTGTGAGGACATCGTGTGGAACAGTCCTCACAATCGTGCAACGCTCCCAAAGCCATTTCGCAACAGGACTGGCGTGCGAAAAGGACCTGTGTGAAGACTGCATTGTTGTGTGACCTCAAGGCATTTCTGGTTAATAGTGACCCTATCACAAGCTTGTGTTAGCAAGATTTGTTCAGAGATTTGTCTTTGACTTGTTTTGATGTGGAAGCGACTGAATGTGTCACCTCCTCAAGGTTATCCCGTGGGTTTCCACAGCTGAGCAGGAGTTCAAATCCTGTTCTCCAGAGTCTTAGTTCCAACACTGAAAACTACTACACCATAAGCTTATCAGACAACATATGAAGATGTTCTACCTTCCCTACTACCAAAATGAGTGCAGACTATGCTATGTTCTTTGGGAGATTTCAGAAACACAAACATCACAAGAATGTGATTGATTATAAATAAATTCCTGGGATCATAGGAATATCCTCACATGTGGGACACTGAAATGAACTTCTACTAGCGAGGAAGAATAAACCAAAACAAAAACACTAGTCCATATCCCTAGCGTTCCCCAGGCTCTAAAGTCCATTCAATACTTTTTAAAAATGTTATGGTAACTATGCTTCCCTTGCTTCTTCCATAGTTCTCATTTCCTTAAAAAAAATAAAACTGAGCCTTCACATAAATCTGAAATTTAACCTGAATTTACAAAAGTTTATTGAGTTCCTGTGCATTCTATGACAACACAGTTCACAGAGCTCAACAACTAGATCACTGAAGCTTGTTCCTAGAACTACCTACTACCCATTCCAAACTATTACAATTACCTTCTTTAACTAGATTCTCATTATATAGGCTGTTGAGAATTGACGCATTAAGTGTCCCATTGGCCAGAAGAATACCCGTCAGCATGGCCAATTTATTCCGCTCAGACTCCGAAAAACCTTTCAAGAATAGCAGCAACTGCAAGAAGAAAAACAGCATATTTCATGTTTTCAAACAAGCAGGTCACTGAAGCCATCTGCTAATGCTAACAAGTGATTCAGAAAGCAACAGAAAACCATCTGAAAAGGCAGGCTGCAATAAGATGATTTACTGTGCAATCCTACATGTTTACTCAGAGACAAGTCCCAGAAAATCTAGTGGGCCTTACTCTCAAATAAGCAATTAAATTATTTAAAGCTAAAGCTAAGAGTAGTCGCTCACATGGACGCATGTCAATAACATTATCTTCTGATTAACAAGAAAAGAAAGCTTTTATAAACCGGATGAGAACCTATTTATTTTTTCTTTTTTTCCAAGTCATAAGGAAGTAGCAGGGAACACATAGGCAGGACAATTAACAAATGTTTTTGCTTACTAGCAACTGCAGTAGCATCCACAAGGCTATGATACAAAAATCTAGTTCTAATGATCAATACCTTCTTAACTTCATCCTCAAAGCCTTTTTCCAGGTACTTGTAACGCCTGATCAGCTTGTTAAAGACCTGCAAACCAAAAGCTAGTGATTAGGTAACATAATATAAAAGCTAGAGCAGCTTTCAGTAATTGCTATGGACAAAGGCTAAATCAACAAAATCAATTTTTTTTAAAAAAATACTAACCTGAGCAAATGCTTGCATTGTTTCCAGGTCTTCTTGTGCAGCAAACACACAGACATCTGTGTGCATCATGTCATCTGCCAATGTACCACCTGGAGCTATTAAGAAATTGACATTTAGATTTGTTAATCAAGTTGTCAATTCAAGAATCAGTTATCATTTTCTGAGACTGCTGTTTAGAAAATCTAAGACTGCAGCAAATCAAGTACAAGTGAGAGCTAACTGTTTCAAGGCAAATAGACCAAGATCAAAATCTTCCTATCGTTCTTCTTCAGGCAGGCTAGTACTTCAAAGGAACACTAACTGTCAATTGGCTGCTTTGCTTAGGCCAAATCTTTCCACAACTGCTAACAGCTGCTCAAACTACAGCACAAACTGGGCAAAATCTTGTTGGTGGCTTACACTAATACCGCCCCCTCCCCCTGTTACAGCAGTGGTGGCATTTTTTTAGTGTATCCAATGCCTCTTGCCTTCACTTGGCCACTGATCAGCTACAAGGGTGCATCTAGGCACTGGTCTAGCTACTCTGAGCACCTCCCCACTTAACCACCAGTGAAGCCACTGTGACTTCTTTATTGTCATGTCACAACTTCTTCCAAATGCTGCTTGTACTTTTAAAAACATGCTATCATCTTTGGGGTCGAAAGACTGCAGAAGCAGCAACTGAAAGAAAACTGTCAAAGAACAGTGGTCAAGACCATCAGCAAACAGGTAGCTTCCTTATATAAAGCCAAACCACTGCTCCCTCTTCCTGTTTTCCATACTTACATAGCTGCTCTCCCAGCTTTCAAACAGGAATCCCACCCAGCCACAAGTGATGATGCTTGGGACCTTCTATATGCAAACTACATGCTGTACCACTGACCTACAACATCTAAGAGTTGTTTGTAAACTGAAGAGCTACGCTCAGAAAACTTACCCAGCATTCCACCAGCCACCAGAATGTCAAAGAGTGTCTCTGCATAGCGGCGATAATCAAGTTTTGCTCCAGAAGCATCAAGGAATTTTGCTACTGCTTCCAAGTCACTGCCAGTTTCATTTAAACCTTGAATAATACAGTCTTGAAACTGAGTGGGGTCAAACCTCTCTTTTTCATCTGTAATGAATAACCAATATAAATGGGTTTTGAACAGAAAATCGTACAGCTTAACTATGTAATGAAGAACTGACAAAATGAAGGAAAAGAAAAGACGAACAGAAGGTCCAGATAGGAAACCTTTCTTCTTTTGAACATTTGTGAACCCAAAGCTGATATTAAATGGTGCACCAAGATGTGCTCATTCACTAAACAGAAACAGTTTTCTCAGGCCGAGGTACATGTTCTGCACTTGCAGATGCCCAGACCTACTTTCACCAGTATCTGTCTCCAGCTACACATGTTAACATTATCTTAAAAGGGGAGGGGAGAGTCCACAATTGGGGGGGGGTGCCAATGGATGTGCTTCAGATGGTTCATTAATTGGATGTTAATTGGATAGTTGATGTTTTTCTTCACTGTTACTTTGAAGATTGTGTTTGATTGGATTTTTCTGGGGAGGGAACCCCCAGATTTCATCAGATTCTTGAAAAAGTTCAAGAACCATTGCCTTGAAAGTTATATAAGCATAAAGCACCCAAATGAATATAAGTTTTGCATATACTCATTTAACTCACAATGGAATGTAACATACTCTTTAGTTAGAACCTACGATTTCAACAACTGGCATTTAATGTCTTCAAGAGAACATAATATGTCACAAATGGCAAAAGAAATAGCTTTCATGTGCACACTGGACTCTGTATCTACAACGGTTCCATTCTAGCATCCCCTGCAAATGGTGAAGAATGCAAATGCTCACATCCCATATTATTAAATGGAGCGACACGTCAGTCTGTCCGTGTGCACATTGCCAGTATTTCAGGTATTGTTACGTGACACTATGCAATCACTGGAATTTGCAGATCCGGAGTTCTCATATATGGAAGGTCCACCGTATGTTGTTACTCTATGTCTTCAAATTGTTTCAACTTATGGCTACCTTATCATGGAGTTTTCTTGGCAGCCTCTGTTGCAAGGAGGCTTGCCACTGCCATTCATTCTTAGGTTGACAGAGTTATTTGCCAAAGATTATCTAGTGGCTTTCCATGGCTGAGTGGGGTTTTAAACCCCTGGAGTCCTAGTCCTATCCTCAAATCACTATACTATGCTCGCTATTGTGTTTATTTTATAATTGGTGAACAGACTTCAGGAAATCCTGGATAGCACTGACATCATTCCCATTACAGTCTGTGGCACCACTGCTTTTTAAGCCTCTCATAGGCCATTTCCACAGTAGGCTGCCCCTCCCTAAACTGCAATCCCCAGGATTCCATAGGAAGTTGAAAGTGGAATAATAGCACTATAACAGCCTAGTGCGGAAATGGCCCCAGAAATTAAGCCCAGCATCTACTGAAGGAACAGTTACCAGAACAAAAATGTATGGAGGAGATATGGAAACTAGGATGAAGACTTATCAGTTCTGAGACAATTCCACCTCCACTGGTCTGCTTCAGGTTATCTCCCTCAACTATAGTGGCAAAGACAGCTCTGTCTATCAAGCAATATAAAGCTTTAAGAACTTGCTTCCAGAAGGATTGTTTTCTGAGGTCATTATGAGCAGACTTTTTCCTGTCTGAAATAGCCCAAAATGCCAGAAAACAGCCCAGAAATGTGGCAGTTTAGCTATTCATTCCACTGAGAATGCCTATTTTGAGCCAAAAATTATGACTAGAAGTCACATGATGTTACCTCCTGTATGCTAGAGCACTCAAGGGTAAAAACTGTCCCCTAACCCCTTATACTAGTTGAAGCACTTTTTAGATCAAGTTTTCAAAGAAATAGCTATACTGGTTGTATGTTTATGTGCCTTCAACTTGCCTGTTGACATTTGGTGATCTCATGAATTTTACATGGTTTTATTAGGCAAAGAATACTCAGAAGTAGTTTTGCCAGTTCCTTCTGCTGAAATACAGCCTAAGAGCACACTGTACTCGCTGGTGGTCTTCCATGCAAGTACTAACATGGGCTGATCTTGCTTAGCTTCCAAGATCTGACAGGATCTGGTTCTTTTAGGGTCTGGGAGAAAATAGCACTTGGTGGTCACATATGAAAGAGTTAACTAGGAACTGTGCCCAGGTTATATACTTTTTCAGACCTTGCGGAAAGAGGTATCCACTGTCTCTTTCTGACACAAAACAGATGAGGGGGAACTGGGCAGGAACATCTCCATCTCCCCAGGCACTGCCTGGCTGGCTGTAGGGCTGTGCCCTGGCTTTTTGAAGCTCCTCCTAAGCATCAAGGGAGGAAGGAACAGCCTTACATAGAAGGCGGATCCTGCTCCTTGTTCCTTCCACACCCAAAATCAGTCAGAACAAGCCTAGGGCCATCCACACAGCCTATTACTGGCCAGACAGATATACACTTGGCAGCCCCCCAACCGCTGCTGCATGCCAGGGAAAACAGTAGGGCAAAGGGAGCAGCTTTGGCTACCTCCCCTAAGTAAGCTGGTGAAGACTTGTGTTTTGCCAGCGTGAGGTTGGATCTTGAGATGTGCACAATCATTCCTGACAGAACACTCGCAGGTTCTATTAATTTTGGGGCCACAGGAAACCACTATGCCAAGAATATTTGGTAACAGAAGATGGATGTCAGCTAAAGGTGAAACCTTAATTCCTGAATTATTTGAACTACTGAAAAAGTTATTTACAACAACATTCTAAACAAGACTCACAGGAATTACTAGGAAATTTATACTTCTTTGCAACTCCAATTCTGAGGATATCACATGAAAGTAAAATCTACTAAAACGAATCAAGACTTCCTTCCAAGTTTTTGTTTTTTTTTGAACTTGGGGTAAGCTGTCTTCAGTTGCTTAAGAAAAACATTGTTATTTGAGGGACAAATATCACTACATTACTATATGTGCACTCAAAATGGTCACACATGTTTTACATAAGCATGGCAGCACTTCAAATCTGATCCTTCTTCTGACTTTGAAGCTTCAAATCCAGGGAGGAGGAGCCAACAGACTCCATGATCAGTTTATCATGAAGTCTGAACTGGAGATTCTGGCTTGTTCGAAGAGAAACAAGTCAGAACACATGCCTCCCTCTTCTGCTTGCAGAAAGAACCAAGCAGAAATTTTTAGCAGCATGCACCAGCAGACTTGCTTGATTTTCAATAAGCCTAGAGTTCAAGCATGATGCTACAACTGCCTAAGCTTTAACGTGCTGACTACTTACAAATTCACATTCCCAAACATTTCAGCATACTACAAATCCAGTTTGCATGCCTATTTCTGTATCATAAAAACAAAACTATATACCATGGTAGAGTCTATCTTAATACAGGCTGCAAACCCCTGGCACTTATTTGTCATGTCTGAAAGCTCACAACTGGACAGTGCCAAAAGTGGTACCCACTTATTTTTGAAATAAAGTTCTGGCTCCCAAATTCTCTTGCCAGCTGTTGATGCACATCAAATTTATATTCACAGCTGCTGATATACATACTCCTATTGCCTGTAAATTTTGCATAATTTGGGTTGCTCTATGGTTGGCCCCAATCCCCTTGTGTCCAAATTCTCTTCTACTTTCTCATTTGATAGGCTTTCCTCATCCCAGGAGATGCTGTCTTCTCCTGGGGGAAAATCCAGTGAGCTTCACCGTCATTTAGTAAATGAGGCCAAAGCAACAGGGGACCCTGGCCTTTGTTTTCTTCAGTTTGCCAAGTTGTTCAAGGTGGGAAACCCTATTCAAACTCTCCCTTCTGAAAACTACGTCTGACTGACACCTTCTCAAATATTGCTTTCATTAATTTTTGTAAATGTAACTCTCGTCACTCTCTCACAAATGCAGCTTTCCCCATCTGGCATCAAGTATGTGTACACACAAGGAGGATACGTGCCACTAACCAAATTTTCATGATCTCTCTCTCTCTGGTGTCCATCTGTACTAGATAAAAACAATTTAATTAACCATATAATTAGGCTTACCTCTTTTCCTAGTTTTAAAACGCTGGCCTGATAGCGTTGGCTTTTGCTGCTTTTGATTATTCATAAAAGACACCCTGCACAAACACATATTCAAGATGCATCAGTTAAGCAGATAAATATTTTGAGTTTGAGAAGACTTCAGTTATACCAGCTACCAGTGACATTACACAAACCTATCAAGTTGTTTGTCTATAACACAACATGCTCACGGGTTTTGTTTTTAATTCAAATGTGTTTTCCCTATTTTGACAAGGAAACTACTATGGTTAAAAACAAATATCATATGTGTTCTGTAATCATAGTTCTATAAAGACATTAACTATAAGACCCGCCTATGACTGCAAACCATTAATCTTGGACCTATCTAATTACTAATTAATATAATATGTAGTAACCAAGGTGTTGGCAGGCTTATTCATCTTCATAAAATAACAACTGCCATTATTTAAGAATCTGTTGAGTTAAAGACTTCATGTTAGAATACAAAAGAAATTTGGCAGATCTTATCTGTATTTGAACTGGGAAAGAAGCCACATGCTTATTTTTCATGGAACTTTACATCCCCAGAGAAAGATAATGCCCAACAGAAACATGTAGAGTTCCAAATTGTTTGTCTTCTTTTGACATAATGTTTTAGCTAGCTTGTTTATCTCCTTTTGACATACTGTGTTTTTAGCTAGGAGTGCAGATCTTTATTAAAATCAGCTTCTCTCCCTATCTAATCAGACTCATTACAGCAAAACCACATAAAGCCAAGGTGCCTGTCTTTTTTACTGTGTGACTGTGAATACAAAGCAGTTAGATCTTTGTTGAAAGAACATTATTTGCAGTAAGCATGTTATCTTAACTTTCAAATTCATTCTGTCATGGAGAATCTGCCTTGGTCCTCCTTTACCCACGATTCACTAGACAAATCAATCTTTAAATCTCATGATGGCCATTAACAGCATAGAAGAAAAAATGATCCTCATAAATTAGCTGCAAATGTTATTACTTATACAGAGCAAATACCAAAACACTTCACATGCTTTGCAATCCGTCACATCTGAACTGAGCCGATCTCCAAATCATAATGTGGCAATCAAAAACAAGTTATGCTTTCCTCCTCCCTTCACCCCAGCATGAGTACTCCTATCTCCCTTTCCTGTCTGATTCTAACCAGATAATTTTAATATCCAAAGTAGACTGACAATCTAAAGCCACCATTTGAAAATCAGATATTGTTATATCTGAAGTGAGCAGTTATCAATCTCTTAAGTCCACAAACAGGACAATTATTATTACCACCATGGACAAACATTTCAGGCTGAGGCAAAGAGATTTATATCTACCAAAGGCCTATAAAATGAATTCAGGGCTGAGTTTGTGAATCAAGGGACTTGCAACCTGAGGAGTTAACGATTTTTACTAGTATTCTATAACAGCATAAAGTGATGACAAAATTTGGGTTGTCAAAATTCATACAGGATGCTTGCAATGGCAGCGACAGAAAAGTAAACCTAAGCGATCAATACTAATGGGGGGTACAGCAATTTCAGGGGGTTGTATTGCCCCCCTCCGAACACACTGGGAGCTACATTCTTCCATAAGAAAGTCTGCAGCAAGAATAGCATTATCTTCACTTTGAGAGCACCTTTTTCCTCTTTAAAAGAGGCCACATACATCCTCCAGACCAGCACTTCTGAGAGCAAGTACCTTGTTATAAAAGGAAAATAATATTGTCGTTGGGGGGCTTCACAGATCCTCCCTGTTCTAGAGTATATCTCAGATTGTAATATGACCTTATAGAGTCAGTTAAGAGACGTATCCATTTTATCTTCCCACCACTGCTTCTCTCCATAATCAAGGAAAATAAAGCATCATAATCAATTTTTTTTTACAATTTCAAGTATACAACCAGAATATTCTGCATATTCACTATTAACACAAAGACAGTCATAACATTAAACCTCATACAAAGAAAGGCAAGAGTTTGGTGGGAGCAAAAACATTTATACTGTCTTTAAAGAACTGCTCTGAATACAAAGCACATAAATGTAGTTAAAGGGCACCACTGTAGTTTTTTGTATACCTTATTGGTCCTACAGCCCTGTGCACACCCACCTGGCAGTAATCCCCATATAATACAATGGGATTATACTCCGAGTAGACATATTTAGGATCACACTGTATAAGCAATATATATGTCAGTGATGGAAATATTTGAATGATCAATCAAAAAAAATGATGACACATGGCAGGCACCTGAGTGAGTGGAGCCAGGAGAGGAACCCAGAAAGCTGTACTCCCTCCATCTTCACCAGACTCCTCCCTGCATGTTGCAGGGGGCCAGCCAGAGGATCGCTTCCCAACCCTGCTGCCAGAGGTTTCTTTCCCCTGCATAGTTTTAAAAGATGTCTGGCAGTGGGGGGGGCAACTGAATAAACTGACTGCCCTCTTTTGTGGAAATGAACAATTTAACACAGCACGTCCCTAACATGTGTGCTTGAAGGCTACTTATACATGGCCTAAAACACAGGAAAGAGAGAAATAATGCCCTCCCCCACTGCTTCCACATCTCAGGGTGTGATCTGACATTTTAGGTTCACAACAAAAACTCTTAAATAGGGGCGGGGCGTCAAGAGGGCCTACTTTTCAGATTTGGGGAGCAGAGACCAGATTCTGAGAGGGGCAAAACTCCACAGTGTTCCTTCTTGGATAATGGTAGCCATTCCTCTCCCTCAAGTGCCCTCTGGAATTGAGCTTCAGATCAGAACATTCTTGGGAAAGGTAAGTGACTGCTAGCGGTGCATCAGTGAACCACTCTTAAAAAGTAACAAATTCCCCACTTTTGCAGATTTGTAAATGGGGGCAGAAAACCAGGGTGGGGATGTTTCAGCACAATACTATTTCATGTTTTAGTCTTTTTTCCCTCAGCTGCACTGTGGAAAGAAGTTAGATCCCCAACAGGGAAAGATACGGTCAAGTGGAATCATTCTGCACTCTCAGTGTAACGTTCCTACAACTCCCTTCCCCCAAACACATCCTTTCAGTCCCTTTTGGAGGCAGCCAATATAGGCCCTGTAAGTATACTTTAGGAAAAAAAATACAGAGCTATAGAATCAGCTGAATAAGTTTATGATTCTAATGGTAATAGAGAGAAATAATAATGCAAGTTTGCCTCGGTTGAAATTTTTTTTTGTTTCACTATTATGTATATCACATGGTGTTTTATTTTTTTGTTTTTTTTCTTTGTTGTATAATCAATAAAAATTATTAATTAAAAAAAGAAAAGAAAAAAAAATACAGAAAAGAAAATGGGTTTCATGCACTAAAAGCATACCTAAAGGAAAAGTAAAATTTCTTGTAAAAAGATGCGTATATTGAATTCCCAAATTCTCCTCCTTCCCCACCCGGGTCCACCCACTGAGCCGCAGGAGGCCAGGAAACTTTATTTTCCAAGCGCAAAAAAGCAGCCCAAGAGGCAGAAGGCCCCGGAAGGGAGGACTTCCCCTTGGAGGGGCGACGGGGGGGGTTTCCACGTCGCGCAGCTCTCCCTCGGCCGGGAAAGGGGGAAAAAAGGCAAGCAAGCCCCCCCCACCTATGAACACCAGACACGCTCTTCCTGTCTCCAGCCCTTCGCCGTGTCCCGCCCAGCATCCCCCTCCCTCAGAATAAGACGGCCACCCACCGAGCCCTCCGGGCGGAGGCGGCCGCTGCAGGAGTTGTGGAAGAGGCGGCCGGGGGAGGAAAGGAGGAAGGAGAAAAGGAAGGGCAGGAAGGAGGGAGAGTCTCCCGCAAGCGCCGCCTCGACTAGGCCTGAGTCCCGCAGCGTCCCGCCCGGCCGCCGCCGCCGCCGTGCCGTCGTCTCCCGCCCCTCAGCGGCGTCACCGCTCAACAGAGGCCGACGCTTTGTTACCCGCCAGGCCACGTGTGGGGCAGCGGGGGGGCAGGGAGGGAGGAGAGAGGGGGAAGGGAGGGAGGAGGACGGGGAAGGGAGGGGAGTCGGCCCCCCCGCGGGCCCTACCAGCACGGCCGTTACGGCCCGGGCTCCGTCCTCAGCTTCGCCCCCCGGCGCCGCCGCCGCCGCCGCCACCACCCTCCTCCTCCGCTGAGGCCGCGCTCCCTCCCCTTCCCTCGCGCCGCCGCCCTTCCCCCATCCGTACCGACACTAACCGACTTTTAAGGCAGGAAAGGAACGTCCAAGGAGCACGAGCTGTACCAGCGACGCGAGGAGGACGGAGAGGTGGTCTGAGGCCGTAGGAGCGTCTCAAGTCTCCTCCCACTTCCCGCGACCAGCTGAAGTCTCGCGAGAGCAGGCAGGCAGGCGCGCGCACGGGCCGTTACCGCCCTGTAGAGGACCTACTCGCTGCCAGGGGAACGAACCATTCTTACTCCACTGCCCTACCACAGTTACCATCGTTGGCCGTAGAGGGCCGCGCCTCGTGACCCATGTTGGCAATATTGCTTTGCTTTGCTCCCCCCGCTTCCGTAGTAAAATAGGCCGATCCATGACGCTTTTCCTCTCTCCCCACCTGGCGACGTCATTGAGTGGTGCAATCTGTTCCTTGCGGCTCGTACGTGATTTGAGCGAATTCCAAGGAGGAAATGTTCTCGCCCCGCTTTCCAATAATGAGGCGCGTCCAGTATCGTGTTTTGGCGGTGGATTAACCCATTCACGGGGGGGGGAGGCCAATCCACATTCTTCTAGGTTGAAGTCTCGGGTCATTTCCGCACTAGCCTGTTATAGCGCGATGATTCCACTTTCAACCTCCTCTGGAATCCTGGGGTTTGCAGTTTCGGGAGGGGCCGGCCGGCCCCTCCCGAAACTGCAAACCCCAGGATTCCAGAGGAGGTTGAAAGTGGAATCATCGCGCTATAACAGGCTAGTGCGGATGGCTCCTGTCTCGCTAGGGCGGAAAATGGCTCCTTACAAGAATGAGGAAGAACCCAGACGGGTGCCTCTTGCTCCCCTCCCTTCTTCCTCGGTGCGCCCCCGGCCAAACGCAAAACAACCCGCAAGCGGAAATGCGTGCGCTTTCACTGTGTTCTTCCACAGGGGAGACATGACTGTGGAATCCACCTGTTGATTCCTGCCCTGGGAGGAGGAAAACAAACATTCCCAGGTTGGAAGCGGGGGCTGAGGCGGTGGCTGTGAGTCACAGGCCGCACGCCTTTTAATGGCAAGAGGTGGAGCCGTGGGCTTGGCTTCCGGGAGCCCTCCGACGCCGCCAGGTTGGCCCACCAGGCAACTGCGCGGCGAGGTCTTGTGAACTGGCTGCTTGTACTGCCCGAATGCACCCTGTGGATGGCATTTGCCTTTGGACGGATACGTGGGCATCCTTTGTTAGGAGGAGGAGAAGGAAGAGCGAAAGCCAATCGCTCCTTAACTGCCTCAGTCTTGCAAATCTAGGCCCATTTCAGCACTGAGGGCCCTCCCTAAACTGCAAACCCCAGGATTCCAGAGGAGGTTGAAAGTGGAATAATAGCCCTATAATGGTCTAGTGCAGAAATGGCCTAGGAGTCTCATGAAGGGCCTAGTAGCAACCTAGCTTGCAGGCAGTGATGTATTTTAAGTTTTTTGCTCCAAGTCTCAAGTCAAGTCTCTACCTTCACATCTCAAGTCCTTGAAGATACTTTCAAGTCAAGTCTCAGGTCATTTCCACCTGGCCCCTCCCTAAATGGCAAACCCCAGGATTCCAGAGGAGGTTGAAAGTGGAATAATAGCACTATAACAGTCTAGTGCAGATATGGCCTAGGAATCTCACAAATGTCCTAGTAGCAACCTAACTTGCAGGCAGTGATGTATTTTAAGTTTTTTGCTCCAAGTCTCAAGTCAAGTCTCTACCTTCACGTCTAAAGTCAAGTCTCAAGTCCTTGAAGATACTTTCAGGTCATTTCCACCTGGCCTCTCCCTAAACGGCAAACCCCAGGATTCCAGAGGATGTTGGAAGTGGAATAAGAGCACTATAACAGCCTAGGGCGGAAATGGCCTCAGTCAAGTCTCAAGCCTGGGACCCAACTTTGTACCCCAACCTATATTGCAGAATTTCTGGAGAGAGTCAAATAAAGTCAGTTTTGAAAATAGAAGCAGAGTTGGCCCTCCACATTTGTGGTTTTGCCATCTGCAGCTTCGGAAATGGGGAATAGGATCCTTCTCACTCACCCTTCCCAAGCCTGGAGGTTTTTGTGCATGAAAGAGTCTGCAGCTTCAGAAGCAGGGAATAGGATTCTTACTTCCCATTACTGAAGCTTCAAGAGCTTTAGTGGGAAAGATCCCTCCTCCTCAAACCTGTTGTCTAACACATTTGCTGTTCCCCTCTGAGAAATGCAGCCTACGCTTTGGGACTGAGTCTTGTTTTCTGCTCTGAGGAAACGTTTTAGAAGGCTCCTCTGATACACAGTTGGGAAAGGCTGCTAAGCAGACCTCGAGCCCATTACCTAACCCGTTTTGCTGTTCCCCTCTGAAAAATGCACCCACACTTTGGGTTTGAGATGAATCATCATGTGACCAGTAGGCAAAAAGAGATGGAACTGCTGTTCTGGATGAATGTGTTTTATGGTACTGAACCAAGGGCAGCAAGTCAGTCACTAAAAATATACAAGTCTCGAGTAGAGTTGAGTCAGTGCTGCATTTATTGCCCAGTTGAATTTGAGTCGAGTCACTGCAGCAGCTTAAGTCTGATTTGAGTCCAAGTCTATCGACTCGAGTGCACATCACTGCTTATGGGCATCTTCACTTGTGAAAGTATAGTGGGAAAGTGTCAGACCCAGGTTGATATCAATGAAGCTGGTTGGTGAGGTTGGGCCAGTTACAGACTCTCAGGAAGGAAAAAAGGAGGGGGTAGGTAGTATGAGAAACTATTGTGGAGTAGGGATGTTATAAAGATAGAACAAGTGTCTGCTTAAAACTTTTTTAAAGAGTTTTCAGTCTGGTATTAACAGCCCTCTAGCTGTTAGGTAACCAACTGATGGGAACAAATAAAGTAATTACCAGCTATTTTGGTAGTTTAAATACACTGATTTATGAGTCAGGTTAAAATAACATCCCTTAACCACACTGTCATTTTTTTTTTGGTTTACATAAGTAACATTCAACACAAATAGCCTGTTCAGTACAAAACAACAGACTAGTTTTTGTGGAACTGGCCATTAAAACATATTTCTCCAAAAGTTCCTTGTGGTTTTTGGGAGTCCATATGGGGAATTCATTCTTATTGAAAAATCTATAAATTAAGAGAGCTGGGTATGCTCAGTCTGCTGAAGAGAAGGTTAAGAAGGGATGTGATAGCCATGTTTAAATATTTGAAGGGATGTCATGTTGCTCCAGAGACTGGGACAAGGAGCAATGGATTCAAGCTGCAGGAAAGGGGATTCCACCTGAACTTCAGGAAGAACTTCCTGACAGGGCTGTCCGGCAGTGGAATATGCTGCCTTGGAGTGTAGTGGAGTCTCCTTCTTCAGAGGTTTTTAAGCAGAAGCTGGATGGCCATCTGTTGGGAGTGCTTTGATGTGGGTTCCTGCATGGCAGAAGAGAGTTGAACTGGATGACCCCTTTGGTCTCTTCCAACTCTATGATTCTAAGTAATAAATAGTAAATTGACTAAAATGTCTCCACATAAATTATTCCCCATAAATGCTTGGATTTCTTAATGAAAGAGGAAAAAAAACACAAGTTTTATATCTGTTGCTGGCTGTACAATGGCAGATAGGGGTATAAAGTCTGAATTTCCACTCACCCAAAGCCTCTGATAAGGAAGCTGCTTTTTACAAATTCTTGTTTTAAAAAAATCTCCACCCACCCCCCAACTTGTACTTCTTGTCCTCTATATAGGTGAAAAAATTTTTAGCAGCTGGCAGGCAAAGGAGAATTGGAGAAACACAGACTTAGAATCATAGAATCATAGAAATGTAGAGTTGGAAGAGACAGGGGCCATCCAGTCCAACCCCCTGATTGGCTGGCGGGCCCCTGGGCGCATGAAAATCGCAGCATAAAGCCGTGTGTGTGCGCACTGGAGGCTGCCTGTGCTTGCTTGGGCTGTGAGCTCGCCTGCTCCCGCTTGTGCTGCCTCCCTCTGCAAGGTAATCATTCTCTTCTTCTCTATTCTTTTGATTTGAGACTGGAGGGTAGGGATTGGGACTAGACTAGAAGCTGATTTTTTTTAAAGTGCCTTTCTTGTTGCAGGACTTGAGACTTTTTGAGATTTCAAGGGCAGCTGAAAGATTCCTTTGCATAGCTCCCTTGCAAAGCTCTTTCATACACAATTCTGGGATCTGTAGTTTTACAAGGTGTCACAACCTTCTCTGCCAAAGTGTGCTGGTGCATCATCAAACTACAAACCCCAGGATGCCATAAGGAGCTATGCAAAGAAAAGCCAGTTTTGACCTGGATTATCTCTGTACTGTAGTGTGTGGCCCTGTTTACACAGGCAGGAAAATGTGGGGTTAATCCACGTTTTCCTGCCTGTGTGAAAGGGCCTTCATGTCATTTTCAATCTGAGGCAAAACTATGACAATTGTCCTGGCCAGATTTCTTCAGAAGGAGGTTTGCCTTTGCCTAAGCTTTTGCTGAGGCTGAGAGAGTGTGTCTTGCCCAAGGTTATCCTTTTTTTTTTTTTTTTGTTAATAGTCAACCCAGGAGACGGCATCATCTCGAGCATCCTCCAACATCTGGAGCTACTTCCAAATTACATGTAACTCTTAATAAGAAGTGTATGGGTATATTTTCCTGAAAGTGAGAACTACTATTTAATTTGTTTCTCATTAAACAAAGATGTCAAATTCTGCTTCAAAACACTTTTCAGTAGAAGTATTTTCTTTCGCTTGCTTTTTAAACCCCTTTTTAGAAAAGGATTCGAAAGATTTGAGATTGATGAGATTTGTGGATTCGTAGAACCTTCCAGGGAAAATTCTGGATTTGTCCCATCCCTAGTTTTTGCTTATTCATGCATGGCTTGCCTGACTTGATTGTTTAATTTCAGACATGCATCTTGTTTTGAATTAGTTTTGAATAAAAAAGTTTACTGAAACATGTTGGAATTGCTCTTATTTTTTGTGATATAGGAACCTATCCTTGTACTTTCCACATTATTTCTGCTTCTGGTACCATCTGGTACCAATTTTTTTGTTAAACAAGGAACGTCCAGGAACCGTCTGTTTCATTAACTGAGGTATACCTGTAATGCTACATGTTACTGCATTTTAAGTTGCCTGAAGTATATCTTATGGTTTTTGCAATGAGAAAACGTAATATAGAAAACCACCATGGTAACGAAAAAAGAGAAGATAAATTGTTGGTAGTATTTGGGCCTCAAAATGGAAAGAAACTACTTGCTTGTAGGAGAGGGGGAAAAAACCCTGAAATTATTTTCCTTTGAATTGTAACATAATCTTTTTTTCCTGGTTAATTGACCGTTCTTTTTATGTGTTAGATGCCCCACTCCAGCAATGTTCAGGTTGAAGGATCACAGGTTATGACAACCTTGCAGTGTAATGTAGTGTAGTGTTATTCTTATCTTGCAAGTAGATTTTGCCCCCCTGCTTACTTTCCTGCCTGATGTGGTTGGTGCCTTTCTCTTGGTTGCTATTGTAGATTTTCAGGGCAAGAGATCCTGTATTGCAGGTGGTATGAGACTGGGTAAGGTGTGCTATCACTCTGTACTGTAATCCATTGTTATTACTGTAGTCTACTATAATTAGTTCCTTATTGCAGCCTAGCTAAGACTGATCCCAAAAGGGACTGGCTTATGATTGTGCTTTTATTACTTCCGGTACGGCACCCTTGGAGAGGGCTCCCAGATATCACTTTGATATCATTTAATTTGGCCTTAGCTGGACTGGCTCGCAGTTACCTCATTCCACGTGTTTGCGGGTTCTCCAGACAAGCACGGACAGAGTGTGGCCGTTAATGGTTTGCATTCCATTCCCCATTGAAGCCAGCAACTCAAACCTCGCCCGCAGCTTTAGGAAACTTCCTGCCACAAACTCCACAATAGCCACACGGATTTCAGTCAAGTTACTCTTTTATGTTGGGTCATCAACGTCCCAGCCACAGTATTGTCTTCACACGCAAATCCAATCATGCTAAACTTGACCTTTCCAAATCCTTTGTCCAGCACCAAAACTCCTTTTGTTCTCCCCGGGACTGCCATAGCCAAAAGGCACAAACTTCCCTATAAAAACCCCTCATTTTTAACCAGTCTTCAGATCACTTTGGACTGCCATCCCGCCTTGCTGCCGGTTGTCTAAGGGACTCCCCTCAGCTTCCCAGGCTGAGCTTTCTTCCCCGGAACCCCTCTTCTCTCCAGGACTACGAGACAGGTCATATTGCCTTTCCCAACAAAACTCCTTTTCTCTTTCCAAGTTAGTTAGTTTATGTCTCGTCTTTCGTGTTTTTGCCTTTAATAAAGAAGCGTCTATTATTTGGAAAACCTTGTCTAGATGCTCCCTGACCTGCCTCTGTATACATTGGGTTAAAGATCTCGTTACGTTACCCTGCCTCTTGCTAATCAAACAGTGTTCAGGCTAATTTTCCTCAATTCAGTATTTTAATTGGTAACCTGGGCACCCCTCACAGGACCCCCCCCCAATTCTCAGGGTAACACTTTAACAGAAGCAATGTTAAACTTAAGCCATCTATATTATGGTACTTATAGTTTAGAGGGAAACAGAATTTTAGTAAAAGACTTTAAGGACTACCAATCTATTCATTGTTTATTGTACGAAACACGGGCACACAGATGTGGAATTCTGCCACAAAATCACATGGCTCATGTGTGACGGTACACAAATGGACAAGAACAATTACAAAAACATATGATATTTGAAGTGAATATCCCTTTGCTATGCTAACAGTTTTCATGTTCTAAATTATTTGAAATCATTCACACACTCATTGAAAACATAAGGTTGTAAGTTTGCACTCTTAAATAGATTGGGAAGTTACCCTTTCCTCTGCCTCACCTGCCCCAGCTTGATAGTTATCTTGTTCGTAATTGTTGTGTGTGTGTTCTGCTTTTATAGTTTTCAGCAAAAAGTATTCCAAGTAATGCATAACTTCTTTGTAGCAAAGGTAAACTTTCCAATACACTCCTTAAAGTCCTCACACCAGCACTCAACTGCATACCACCAGGCTCATTGTGCTTCTGCCATTCTTAACACAGATTGGTGAGATTCCAAATGCTGGGAGTCACGGAGCATGTGTTGCTCCACTGCCCAAGCACAATCACATGCTAGTCTAATAGAAAGCAGGTCCTAGTAAGATCATGGGATCTACAGCAAGGATTGCACTTTAAAGTTCTTTCTCCATCTCTATAGTTGTAGCATTTACTCTTCACTAGCAGCTTCATCCTCTGTTTCCCCATCATCAGATTAAGAGTAACATGTTTGAAACAATCCAGTGCACCTTTGCCATGGAGAAAGTCACATGGATCAACGAGGAAACTGCTTTTGAGGGGGGCTGCACTGCTGTACTAGGCATTTTAGATATGCAAAATAGTTGAGGTCTTCCTGATAAGGCTGGCTGACTCCACTATAGTTCCCCCTCCACATTTGCAGGTTTGACATTTGCAAATTTGATTATTTGTGAGTGCCTGTGCCTCGGGCTCCATTCCCCTCTTTCCATTCCCATGCATTTTGCCCCAACACAAAGATCTCACCACCAAGTCAAAACGGAAGGAAAACGGGGTGAGGGAAAGCTCGCACAAGCCTTCCTATTCCCCTTTCTGGAGTTCCTGGTGCCATTCCTATGCATTCTTGCCCCAGCATGGATAACTCATTCTGAGGCAAAACGGAAAGGTATGGGGTGGGATGGGGAAGGCTTACGCGAGTTCTCCAACCCAGGGCAAAATGCATAGGAACAGTGGGGAGTGCCGGAGGGGGAAAGGAAGGCTCGTCTGAGCCTTCCCCCACCCCCATTCCCATCTCTTTTGCATGGGAATAGGAAAGGGGGAGCCCCAGAAGGAAATGAGAGGGGGAGCAGGGGGGAGTTATTTGCAGTTTATCCACTTTCATGAGGGTTCTATGCCCTGAACCCTTGCGAAAGTGGAGGGAAAATGGTATTTTGAGAAGTGTTGGGCAAAAGCCAGCAGAGGGTCCTGTTAATAAGCAAACCCAGTGGTTTCAACATGCTCCTCTCTGGCCCTGCATTGATCAAGGCTTTATGTTCACATTAACATTCAGCTGGTCACGGGAGCCCAACAAAGGAAATCCCACTTAACTTTTCAGAAAAAGAGTAGGATCTTCAGTTTGCTATGGGCTTTGGGAAATATCAAAATAACTCAAAATCCTTTTGACATGGCTTCCTCCCTTGTATACGTGTGTGTGGTGTGCACAAACTGAAAAATGGCTTCAAGGGCTTTTGGGTCTAGACACTGGCCTCCATATTGACTAGCCTCTGCTTTAACTTGTTCTTGTCCATCAAAAATCCCTACACCTGTCTCCTTCTTACCACTCCCACCAAACTTCTGTCTCTTAGTAGAAGTATTTGAAACTTCTCTCCTATCTAATATCACTACATTCTCTCTGTCAACATTCTATAGCTAATTTACTCACTCTTGTGAAGTTACAACATTCTATGGCAATTGAAGCAGCTCTGTCACAGTTGAGGAATATGTCTTTTACAAACAATTTATAGCATTTTTCTTTATCTGTTGAGATATACAGACATGTATTTGGTGAATCTCACTTTTCAATACGACATTTGTTTCCCTTGTACCACCCCTATTCCCATATCCAGTGTACAATTACTGAAATTATATACTGAACTACACAAGTCAGGAAGTTTTCTCCTATCATATCAGTTAGTAGTAGAACAGAAAATGAACACATTTGTCTAACTTTTTCCACTTGATTTAAACAGCTTCTCGGAAAGACTCAATTTTTATTATTTAAATCACAATTTAAATCACTAGTGAGTAAGGAAGATTATACTTAATCATTATCTTACATTAAATTGTTGCTTAATATAACTCGGGGATGCAGGTTTCATTAGAAGGTAGGTGCACACTAAGCATTATTCTGAATTGTTTTCAGATTAATTTTCAAGTTATAAAAATTTGGATCCATTGCATTTGTATCCAGATTCCACTTGAGATCTACTCCATCCAAATTCTTTGTTCAATTAGGGACGTGGAAGAGGGCAATTCACCCTAGGTGGCAATGTTTTTGGGGCGTCCCAGCCTGTAGCCATGCTCCCGTGTACCCTGGCCACTCCCCCACGCACTACAGCCATGCCCCTGCACACAGTGGCCACTCCCCTCGTGCCATAGCCCCACCCCTCCAATCTCCCCTCCACACAGTCCAAGCTCCACCACTGCAATTACTTCCTCTTTTTTTTTAATGTAGAGAGGGGAAAGACTAAGAAGAACAAGAGAGAGAGTACATGTGCAGTTTATGCATGCCACCTCCAGAAGAGGACTGATCAGTTTTCTCCCGTCTCCATGGATTGTTGCTAACATGTTTATAGAATATAATTAGAAGCTGTATGATTAGTGTTTATCATGGTAACTGTGACTTCATCTCTTTTTGACTAATTGTTTTTTTTAAGTTTTTATTAAAATATGTTAAAATATAACAACAAGATTATTAATACAGTACTAATTATCTATAAATTCTTACATTACTTACCAAAATTAACAGATGTATTTATACATCTTCTTCTAAGTATTTTGACTAATTGTTTTAAGAAAAATTTTGAAATCTGATTTTTTTTCAAATATGATTTTTTTTTTAAATCTGAATTTTTTAATCATTGGTTTTTACCAGCTCTGCTGAGTTCTATGTGTGATTAGACTATGATGATCATTATTTTTTTGTTTGGTTTATACTTGGGATTCATAGATCAACAGCTTATTAAGGATGCAATCTTATATGTAGTTGTTTGGCAGTAAACAATGTGACTTAATAGGGATTGCAATCACAACCTTACACTTTATGAGAGATAACAACACAATACTAGTCCACATGGATAGCCCATGGCTTATAGGTCCCAGGGATGTCCCTTGGAATCTAAAGGGGAAAGAAAGAGAGAGATTGTTTTAATGTATGATTGCATACTAAGGCATACAATTATCTGACTCTGAACATTCAGCATTCTTTTGTCCCACATATCTGTAGCATATATCTGTGATTGCTAGGAAGCATAACAAAGTAAGCACAAGAAATGTGCCAGAAACAAACTCGGACGGGTGTTTGCAATTTAATTTGGAGTATTTCCAAGAGCAACTCTTGAAACTTGCTTTTTGATTGTTTCTCAAGTGTTATTGTAAAATTTTCCACTCCATTGCCCTGGCCCAGGAATGTTCTTTAGCCTTCTATGCGGAAGTCTGAAAGGCTGTTTCTGCTTCAACCATTTTAGCAACTGAAATAGTAAAATCTTGGGAAGCTGGATCTGATTCTTTTGAGCAATCCTATGGACAGTGGAAGAATGTGAGAAGGCTGGGGAGAGTTTTTGAAATTTAGTTTAGAAAAGATGTTTGTAGATTAGCCATGATAAGGATATATAAAAGTATATGGTGTGCACGGAGAGATATTTCTCCCCATCTCTCATAGTACTAGAACCATCTGGGGCTATCCAGTGAAGCCGAATGGTGGGAGATATAGGATAGAAAGTTGAAAGCACTTCTTCACACAGGGATAATTAAACTGTGGAATTTACTTGTATAAGATATGGTGATGACCACAAACTTTGATGACCATGGAAGGGAATTAGACAAATTTGAGAAGAATAAGATTCTCAGTGGCTACCAGTCATGGTGGCTGTATATCATCTGAAGTATCAGAGACAGCTGTGGACCAGCTTCTAGTATTGAGAGGACCTCCCTTAGCAATCTTTCTGGTAATGGTGGAAAACAGGATGAGGGACTAGATAGGCTTTTGTTCTCATCCAGACAAGCTTTTCTTATGTCTGTGGTCATTGGCAATGCTAGCTGGTGGATTTTGGGAGATAAAGTCCAGGTTCTGTATTATGTCTTAGCAATCCTTACAAATTTCCACATGCAGGCAGGATTCTGAGACTGAGAGAAAGAGTACTTTTGAGCTAGGAACTTCCTGTCTTACACTCTGAACCAGTGGTTCTTAAACTCCAGTTCTCTAGGTATTTTGGGCTTCAACTCCCATAGGCTGCAGGGATTCTGCGAGTGGAAGTCCAAAACATCTGAAGGATTTAAGATTGAAACCACTCCAGTATATAACTTCTGCTCACAAATTCCACTAACCATAATGTGTTAAATTCTAAGCAAGAGATTGAACTAGAAGGCTGACAAGGCTCTCTGGAAGAATATGATTCTCTGCTTTCTTTCATACAGGTTTGTGCTTATTGAACTGCCACTCACTTTGGAGGAAAGGAATAGGGGAAACAGTCTTGAGGATTTCTCCCTTCTGTACTGCCCCAGTGCTCTAGAAAAAAGCTGCTCTGAAGGGCCCAGGGGATCCCCTGGAACCAGATGAGAAATGACCCAGAGAGCTGCAGTGGGAATTGGTAAAGATTGTTTTCCAAAACTCTTACTCCAGTGAGGAACATCTGATAGATCCTGGCAACTTCCATGAACAGAAGGAACCTTTTCATTAATGGAATGACTGATCTGGATCCAAGTCTATGTATGTTCCCTATCTATTGCCACTGACCTGCTAAGAGTTACTCAGTCACCTCAATTTTCTGGCATTTGTTGTCTTTGGATACCAGAGGAATTTAAAAACAAACAAAAAATCCAGAATGATAGGGAATGAGGTTTTTGTAAGGGAAAATTTTTACCATCTCTGTAAAGCGATCAGCACAGGTCATGCGAATCCTCTCTGCGTTCAGTGGGCTGTCCAGGGTAAAATTGCCACTTAGCCCTCGCTCCTTCCGGGCAGCAGCTACTGCGTCCCTTATAGCAAAAAACACAGAGGAGGCTAGGAACACCCCAGCTTCCCCCATACCCTGTAGGAAGATATGAGACATTTAGGAAAAAAGGAAAGAGTTACAGCTGTTCTGTTCTGAACAGCTATAGTTGTATAACCATATGAGCTTAGGCCCTCAGAGATTCTGAGCAGGATTCAGCCCTGGCTTCCCAGAGTCTTTTTCCAGCTCTCAGATCACTGTACCAGGCTGGTTCTGAGAATAAATCCAATTAAACTTAGGGGAATTTAGTTTTATGTCAGAGCTTGAAAAAAATTTTTTTTTGGATTACAGCTCCCAGAACTTTCCACCAGCATGGCTAGTGGCCATGCTATCTGGGCGATATTGGAAGTTGTAGTTAAAAAGTAACTTTTCCAAGCTCTGTTCTGAGTAGACACATACGATTGCACTGTTAATTTTCTGAGTGTCTAAGTTATGTGCTCTGCCATGTTATTTTCATGTGAAGTACACCAGTTGAAGGTGAGGGATCTTTCTGTTTGCAGCAATTTCTCTCTCACCAGGATATATGAATGCTTTCTTACTGAGATTTTGTTTATAAAAAGAATCAAAAGTAGTTTTTTAGCTCTATAACTGACATACAGATGTCTTTTCAGATAAACAACAGCTGCGGTAAATGGACGAACCTTGAAATTGCCACACTTTGGTTTAAAATTGGGTTTGGACATAAGGCAGAATTTACTGTATCACTTCAGCCTTCACAAACCTGCCTCCTTCAAGACAGTTTTGCTTGCTACTCCCATCAGCTTCTGCCAGCATGGTTGATGATCAGTCATGCTGAGAGCTGTAGTTTAAAACAGCTGGAGGGCAAGGTTGTGAAAGACTGTATTAGACTCTTTCCTCTACCTCAATCTACTGCCAGGGAATCTGTAGTCACCTTGTATTAAATGGGTGTACGTTCCTGTCTCAGAAATGGGTCTGACATAGGATCCAATCCCAGACAAAGCTCTCTTTAAAAGTACTTAAATAAATAAACAAAGCAAAGCATTCTGTGTAATCCTATTAAATATGAATAGTGCTTGTGCAATGTTTGACTTTGGTAGATTGCAGACTGCATGTCCAGACAGGCAAATCATCCTCTTGAGCTCTTTAGAAATTAACAGAATATGGAAAATGAAAAGAGGAACTGCAGTTTATTCATTGCTGTTTTATAGAGACTGACTTTAAGGTGATTCCATTATTTGTTTCAAGGCACAGTCCTGAGTTCATTAGAATTTCAGACTTTAACTGGAAAATGTTTCTAATTTCAAGCCTCTGCTTTAACTGTGCCTGTGTAAATTCTCTATAATAGTAAGATATTGAATGGAAGGAACATCCTAAAATGTTGCATTATGCAGAGATCCAGTTTCTTTACCTTGGACGAGTAGATTGCGATTGGGTTTCTGGAATTTGGCAGCAAGTAGATTCTAAAGTGTTCCGGGACATCGCAGACAGCAGGAATTTTATATGTGTCTGGACCCAGCGTGTATTGCTGTCCTTCAGGAGAAAACTTTATTTCTTCCATTGTATAAAGTCCAAGTCCCTGAGTAAAGCCACCTTCAATCTGAGGGAATAAAAATATCTTAAGTTCTCTATCTTATATATTTCTGCTAGCAAATAAAGCCTTTATATTTAAAACTTAGGCTGTGGGAGTATATTTCATTGGGCATGTTCAGTTGTCATGGTAAGCCAGGGCCCTATGGGACCTGTGGCCTAGCATGGATGAGCCAGTGCACAATATTTTCTTATTGTTCCCATTTGCACTTAAGTGGCTAAAATACTATGGACTTTGGTCTATGGTTTGTCTCTTCTGATGTCCAAATGCCACAGTTGCCAATGGCTGGGCTTGTTTCTCCAACAAGCGAGAGAGGCAGACCTTAAAATTGTTGGAGTTTGCAGCCTATAGTCACTGGTAGTTAGATTGAATGCCATTCTCTAGGAGCTTAGGCCTTTTTCGCATGCGACTTTGATAACGAAATGGCCATGGGAGCAACGCGGAATCGCAAGGACGGTTCTGCATGACGTTCTCGTGATCATGTATTGTTCCTGTAGTGATCCTGCAGCCAAAAATGATACATGATTGCACATTCCTCCCGCGTCCCTCTCGCACTTACCTGGCGTGTGGAACCTCAGGAAGTGCAATGGCTACGCTTCCTCCCCCAGCGCAACCTGGGAAAGTGCCCAGCTGCACTGCAGAAGGAAGAGGCGGAGCTATTGCGCTTCCTTCCATCCAGCACAGAGCTAGTGTGGAGGGAAGCGCAGGGGACGCAATTCTCTCTCGGAGGAGGCTTTTCACGCGATCCCCATGTGACGCAGGTGGCACCAGGTAAGCTGCGAAAATTGCCTTAGGCACAACATGTTTATGGTTACTTTTTGTTTGTTTGTGTGTTTGTTCACATCCACTCTCTTCCTGCACCACCTAGCTTTTCCTTTTTTCTCTAGGGTCTCATCTGCTCTCACACCTCTCTCTCCTGTCTGCCCTCCATGAAGCATTTGTGATAAGAGGTCTTTCTTTATGTGAGATGCTCCAGTTCTCCTGATACCATATAGTACTTTTTCTTTTCTTACCTTCTCCAAGAAGATGAACCTGTGCTGTATTTGTAAGTAAAATATAAGCTTAGAAGTATTTGTAAGTAAAATTATTTTTATATACCCGACAAAGAAGACATTAGGTCTGATTTCTTTCTCTGCTAGATCTTGTATGTAGGGTAGAGTGGGCTGGTTCAGCTTTTGCCTAGGACATCAGATGCTCTCCTTGAGAAATCCACGATGATCTCTCATATTTCCTTATAAAAACAGACTCTGAATTCTTTCTCTAGCTTGTTGAAACAACCATGGACCAGACTCTTTGATCTGATTAGCCACTCGAACTGCAAGCAGGAATGATGGGGCAACAGGTTTGCTCACCAGTGCAATTTAGTTGAATCCCATGTTGCTAGGATGTACAAGTCTGGATACTGAATTAATTGGTGGAGCAGGCATACATAGGATTGCACTATTAAGCTAATCCCCTTTCTTTCCCTTGTATAATGTTAAACCTGTGCAAACACAATTGCCAAATGCATTTGCTTCTGAAACACTGTATTTATTCCTATTCTCTTCTTCAGAAAGCAGCCAAGCTTCCCACCCCCTACATAAAATGCGGTTAAGAAATTTCACTTTGGGACCAAATTTAAGGCTTCTGGGAGTAAATACTGAATAAAATACAAGTGAGGCTCACTTCTTTGATTTTCAGGAAGACTCTAAGCTATCTGCCAAAACACATGGTACTTACCTGACCTATGTCAATAGCTGGATTGATGCTGAAACAGGCATCCATGACAATGTCTGTGCGGATGTTCTGTTGCAGAAATAGACTGTCATCAGCAGATTTATATTATTATCCATTAAGGAAACAACATATTTGTTTGTTACATTTGTGTCTTGCCTTCCCTCCACTGAACTCAAGGCAGCAAACATGGCTTTCCTCCTCCTCATTTTATCCTCACGTAAGGATAATGTGAGAAGTAGTTCAGGCTAAGCAAGAGTGACTGGCCCCAGATCCCCTACTGAATTTTGTGGCTCAGTGCTGAATCTTCCAAATCCTAGTCTCATACTCTAGCCAACCACTAGACTTTACCATCTATTGTCATAAAAGAGAGCTGACACCCAAATCTATAACAAAATAATAATGCATGCAAACACATATTATCAGCACAGACTCTAAACATTTATTCTAGCACACATAAGGACATTTCAAGAGTCTTGAGCTGGAAGAAGACTTAAGCTTGTGGAAGTCCTTTCTCAGTTGTCAGGAGCAAGTGTGCACTTTTGTGGGTGTGGAATGAGAACACTGACATTCTGATGTCAATGTTTAGACTCTCTCTCTCGGGTCTCTCTCTAGGGTCTGGTGTCTTAAGTACAGCACAGTGTTAGCATGGAATAGGAACCATATTCACACAGCAGTAAACAAAGAGAGGCCTTTCTCCATCCAGAGTGGAAATTGAAGGAGAAGTCTTGTGTTATTTTAGTGCAAAGAAACTGTATCAGATAGAAGATCTCAGTTCTGCAATCCTCAGAACCAATCGGTGAGCTGATTGGGGTGGATCCCTTATGGAGTAATTTGCTAATGGTTGATCAGGGAGTAGAGTTAGTGCTTTTTTTAACTAGCAAGCTTCTTAAGGCTACATTAACACCTGTACTGTATATGAGTTATCCTTCTAAAAAACAAATATTTATCCATAGAAAGCAACAGAACATTATACTTCTGGTTCATCATATATTTAAAAGAACATGTATGTATTAGTTACATTTTAACTTTTAACATATATTTACAATCTAATTGTATTTGTTACTGTAACATGTGGATTGTTTTGTTTCATGTCTAAACCAAGCTACTAGAAGGAATAAAGGACAACAAGAAAACAAAAGCAACCGTGTATTGTGATGGGAATAGAAATGGAATAAAAAATAATAATGTGGAGAAAGTGAGCCTTCACTTATGGATAGTTACAAATCCTCACCAAAGAGGTTTTCTAAATCTGCATGAATACTTACTAGTCATGGGATTATTTTTACTTATTTATTTAGGATATTTTTGTATAACTTCCAAGCTCACAAAGGTTCCCAAGGTGATGGATAAATAAAAGCAATTAAAACAGTACAAAGATCAAAACATTTTAAAACCGAATTAAAATGCTCTCTAAAAACTTTTAAAAGCAGTGTAAAAACAGTTCTAAAATACAATTTTAAAACAGTTAAAACAGAAATTCCAAGCATTGCAGGCCACATGGAACACTACTGTTTTGGCTGTCCACAAGAAGCTCAGATGAGATGGGGCCAGCCTAACTTTCTAGGGAAGGGAATTCCATAGGTGGGGTGATGTTCCAGAGAAAACCCTGTTAAGTGTACATAGCAACTTAACTTCACAAGGTGTTGGGACATGCAACAGGGCCTCCCCTCAGGAGCTCAAATTTCAGGAAGGCTCACATGGGAGGAACTGGTCCTTCAGCCACCTTGGCCACAAGCTGTTTAGGGCTTTGTGGGTTAAAATCAGCACCCTGAATTGAGTTCTGAAGCAAACTGGAAGCCAGTGCTGTTCTTGCAAGACCAGTGTTACATGGTCTCTAAAAGGCACACCTGACAAGAGTCTGGTTGCTGCATTTTGTACTAGCTGCAGGTTCTGCATGCTTTTCAAGGATAGCCCCATGAAGAGCACATTAGAGTAGTCTAATTAAGATGTAAGATGAGTAGTATTGTATCTCCTCTAAGACTGGTGGAAAGCAGTAGAAATTATCATGTTGTTATAATCTACAAAGGTCAGGAATATAAGAATAACTTGTCCATCTAGCCCAGTATTGTCTGCTCTAAGTGGTTGCAGCAGCTCTTCAGGGCTGACACTCTTAACCCAAAAATGCCAGGCACGGAACTTTGGAACTTTTGTATGAAATATATCTGCTGCACTATATTATGGTTTTGTGGTCTTGCAAAACATGGATATGATGAAAATATTTGGTTGCAAATACATACTGAGATCATGTATGGCACACCGTAGTGTAATAGCTACACTACATCTCCTCACTCAACCTCCTCCGCAACTCACCATTTTGCTGCTGCAGCCCTTATCACAGCCATTCAGTGGCTGGTGGAGGGGCATATGGAGAAACATATGACTATATCCTTGTAGCCAGATGCAGGGTGATGACATCATCTACTGAGCTCTACCAGGTTCCTCCAGAGGTCTTAGCGGATGATGTGATCATTCTGCTCCTGGCTACAGGGACATAAACAAATGGTTCTCTGATTCCCTCCATTCTTCATCAGCTTCATGACCATGGAGAGGGTGCTACAGTGGCTAAATGGTAAATGCTGTGAGAGTGGAAGAGAATACTCACCTTTGCAATGACCCCCCCCGCAAATGTAATCAGGCGGACTTAACATCTGAGAAGGTCAGTTACAGGATGTCAGCCAAAACGTATTATATGAGTACAGGGCAGCTACAGATTGCTCTAGGCTATTCCATAAGAAGTCTGTGGATGCCTTAAGGATCAAGTACGATCTGGCTCTTCCAAGGTAATAGCTATTAATTTTTCCTCATTTTCTGTGGTCCATGGCTTACTCCTGTTAAAAACTCAGCCATGTATGCTTATCTTTCAAAACTATCCGGTGACAGAATGTTTGTTCTTAACTGTCATTAAGTCAACTTTGAATTAAGGCAAACCTCCAAGTCACCCTGTCATCCACAGCCCTGCTCAGGTCTTGCAAATTAAGGGATGTGTCTTCCTTGATGGAGTCTATCCATCTACAATGAGGTCTTCGCTTTTCCTATTGCTTTGTATCTTACCAAGCATCATTGTCTTTTCTAGTGAGTCATGTCTTCTCATGCTATGTCCAAACTGCAAGAATCTTGGTTTAGTCATCTTGGCTTCTAGGGACTTTTCAGACTTTATTTGTTTTTTAGCAGTTCAGAGTATCTGCAGAACTCTTCTCTAGCACATTTCAAATTAGTTGATTTTCTTCCTATCAGATTTTCTCACTATCCAGCTTTCACTACCATACATAGAAATGGGAAATACAACAGCATGGACAATCCTAACTTTAGTATTCAATGATATATCTTTACATTTCAGGATCTTTTCTAGTTCCTTCATGGCTGCCCTTCCAGGTCCTAGTCTTCTTCTGATTTCTTGACTGCAATCTCCATTTGGATTAATGACTGGGCCAAGTATGAAAAATCTTGAACTACTTAAATATCTTCTTGTTCTTGTTTTATACATGTTTAACTGTAAACCTTGTTGAAGAGGTCTCTTAATTCTTCTTCTTTTGTTGTCATCTTCTATTTTCTCTGAATTATTACACTAATTTTTTTTGTCTCTACATACAGGTGGCTGAACAGTTGCATGCAGGGTTCTTATTCTATTTTTGTCACCTTTTACATTTGCTTCTCTTCTGCCCCTAACTGCTTGAAGAGTTTCATCTGTCATCCAGTGAGACTTCTCTTTCTTTTTGGCTGCAGATACTGTGTTTTTTCATTCCTCCCTGACAGTGTCCCTGGCTTCAGTCCATAGTTCTTTTGGCTCCCATCAATTAGGCTTAATAGCACAAATCTATTTTTAACATTCTCTTTAAATTCTACAGGGAGGTTCTTCATGTTCTATTTTGGCACAATGGTCGGTTTAGTGTTCTTATTTAGCTTTACTGTATTTTTTTTATATGAGCAGTTCATGGTCAGTGCTACAATCTGCTCCTAGTGTTGTTTCTGCAGAGAGAATGGAGCGTCTCATCCTTTGCTTCCAATTATGTAGTCTCTTTGATTTTGTATATTGGCCATCTGATGGTGTCTATACAGCCACCTCTTTAGTTGCTTGAAGAATGTGTTTGCAATGAACAAACTTTTGACCTCACAAAATCCAGTCAGTTGCTTTTCTGCTTCATTTCTTCATCCTTGGCCAAATTTTCCTACAGTTTGTTTCCTATTTTTGCATTCCAATTGCCTATGATTAACAATAAGTCCTGTTTTGGTGTGTGATCAATTTCCTCCTGGACTCTAGCATGGAATCTTTCAGTTTCTTCTTCTTCTGCCTCCGCAGTTGGAGCATAAACTTGGATTATGGGTATATTGATAGGTTTTCCCTGAAGTCTTATTAATATAACTTTCCTTTTGCCTCTAATCACATCAACTGCTGAACGTCTTTTTGGCTTGAGTCCAATTGCATCATTAGTCATGATGCTACTCATAGTTGTCTTCTGCTGTCCTTGAGTAGCTTGTTGAGTGCCATCTAACCTGAGAGTGTCATCTGCTGGCCCTGTCTCTTGCTTCATTTTGGATTGTCTCATCATAGGGTTTTTGTGTAAGACATTCATTTACTTTGCTTCCTTCTGTGCAGTACTAACAAGCATCAGCTATGATGCCACTGCAGTTGTCTCTGAGAGATCCTCTACCAGTGTCACTCCCCACTACTGCTGCTGCCAAGTAGCTGTTTGGCACATTTGATCTGGCAATGGAAAACCCTATCAGTAGCACTGCTGCCATCAGCATAGTCTCTTGCCTCATAGAAGTACACAACACCACCACCACAGAAAGATAGTGCCATAGTGAGGTGACAGAATGAGTAATAGAAAGAGTAATTTACACACAGAGAGACAGAATGAAAGATCCTGTAGCCTATGAAGTGGGAATGAAGTGGAGGGCTCCCTTTTTTACCTTATGGTCACCTGTCAGGCAGTCAATCTCAACCTCCGAACAAGCAGCGCCAAAAACAAAGTATGGAAATGCATGGCCTTCTCCTTTCTCCCAGTCCATGTTGGTGTGATAGCCTCTGTAGGGAGAAAAAAGGAAGTGCCCTTCAGGTGTTGGAGTTCAATTTTGCCATAATGTTCTCAGAAATAATCTGAGCAGGCAAAAAGGATGTATGTGGGAGGGAACCATCCAGTGACTCAACACATAGTTTCTTGTTGCATGCTATCAGATGGTTCAGCTGAGCCCTAGCAGTTACTGGACAACCATTTGATCTGCCCAAATGTTTAACCCAAGCATACAGGACTCCTACTCCATACACAAGGAGAACCATAGTGGTGTAGTGGTTAGAATGCTAGGTAAGGACTGAAGAGGCCTAGGTTCAAATCCCCTCTCAGCCATGAAGCTCACTGTGTACCCTTTGACCAGTCACTCACTCTCAGACTAGCCTACCTCACACAGTTGTTCGGAGATTAAAAACTGGAAGGAGGACATGATAAACCATCTTGAGCTCCCCAGAGGTAATGCAGAATATAAATGTGCCGAACAAGTAAATTATAAATGATAATCTCTCTTTGTGCTGATTCTTTGATTATGATAATAGATTTCCTACCTGTCAGGTGTGATGCTTCCTTTCCTTCAGGAAGCCTCAAACACACCTCATTTAGTCCTCACACAAAAAGGGCCACAATATCTGCATTTCAAAATAGTATCTTAGAACCATGCACCTCGCAGATTCAAGGACAAGAGAATAAGAGCATCAAGGGCCAGAGTATTATTGTTTGGCCTTGTTGTACAAGAGGGATCAGCAACTGTAGAAGGCTAGGGGGTTGCATTAGACCACAGGAGACCTTGCAGTGTTGTACCTGCTCCTGCAGAAAAAAAAAGAAAAAGAAATGCCCCCAACACCTCAAGGGGGTATGGCGCATTTTCACCATGTTTTGGGTTTCAGAAAAGCCCCCCACGAGCCTAAACTGGCCTAGGGATCCAGAAAAATGTTGTGGAAATGCATGCCACACACCTCTAGTAGACACTTTGGAGCACTTTAGGTAAAAAAGGTTTTTTGAAAAATTTTGCAAAAATTGTTTTTGACCCCTGGGGGCCCACAGGGCCTCCCAACATAGTGGAAAAGCCCTCTGCACTCCCTAGAGTGCATTTGGGGGCATTCTCGAGCAAATATATATCTATATCTATATCTTGATAGACAGATATAATTTTTTTGGCAAAAAAAGTATTTTTAATCCCTGCAGGCTCTTGGGAGCTACAAAAACTTTGCCCATCCCTATTGTAAAATCTTAGCTTAGTATATCATTTCATTCCAGAAGAATGGCTGCTTTGGAGGGGCCCCACAATTAATCTGTTCGTGTTTTTTTTTTCTCCTTTCTTTCTGGGCAACAGGCTTCTGAATCAACTGTCCAGGCCCAGTACTGTCCAGTGGTCCACCTTCTCCCGAGGACTGTGTCTAAGTTTGGGAATTACATGGGAAAGTTGGGCATTTGTAGTGCTGTTGGCTTAATTGAGCCAGCAACCTGAAGCACTGCTAACCCCACAGCTGGTTATGTCTGTCCTGCCAAACATCTGTGTCTGCTTCTCAGATGACTGTCTTCTAAGCTGTATTATTACCATTTTCAGACTCTTTCTCTTTTGCCTTTTCTCTGTCCTGGATTCTATCTTGATCTCTCCTTCTATCTTCTTCATATCCTCCTTCTTTGGTTTGTTCTCTATCTCTGGCCTCTACTCGTTCTTTATTACACTTCTGTACTTTCCCTGCCGCCTTTTTCCACTCACATTCTCTGTTCCCTCCCCTGCTTTTTCCTTAAATGGACCAGGTCTGTTTCAGATCTGTACCCTCCTTACTGTGTCCTTTTTGGCTTGTAGACAAGCTTGAAAGCCCAGGGCATTCATCCTTGGAATCTTTAACTGGTGTTCTGATTTGCAGCCAGCCTGTCCAGACTTAGAATCATAGAATCATAGAAATTCAGAGTTGGAAGAGACCACACAGGCCATCCAGTCCAACCCCCTGCTATGCAGGAACACCCTCAAATCAATCCCGACAGATGGCCATCAAGCCTCTGCTTAAAAACCTCCAAGGAAGGAGACTCCACTACACTCCGAGGGAGCAGATTCCACTGCCGGACAGCCCTGACTGTCAGGAAGTTCTTCCTGAGGTTCAGGTGGAATCTCCTTTCCTGCAGCTTGAATCCATTGCTCCTTGTCCTGGTCTCTGGAGCAGCAGAAAACAAGCCTTCTCCCTCATCTATGTGGCATCCCTTCAAATATTTAAACATGGCTATCATGTCCCCTCTTAACCTCCTCTTCTGCAGACTAAACATACCCAGCTCTCTAAGTCTATCCTCATAGGGCATGGCTTCCAGGCCTCTCACCATTTTGGTCGCCCTCCTCTGGACTTGCTCCAGCTTGTCAATATCCTTCTTGAATTGGGGTGCCCAGAACTGGACACAGTATTCAAGATGGGGTCTAACCAAAGCAGAGTAGAGTGGTACCAGTACCTCCCTCGATCTAGACACCATACTCCTATTGATGCAGCCAAGAATTGCATTGGCTTTCTTGGCTGCCGCATCACACTGCTGACTCATGTTCAGCTTGTGGTCTATGAAGACTCCTAGATCCCTTTCACACGTACTGCTATTCAGCCACGTGTCCCCCATCCTATATTTGTGGATTCCATTATTTCTGCCTAAGTGTAGGACCTTACATTTCTCTCTGTTGAATTTCATTTTGTTCGCCCTGGCCCAGCTCTCCAATCTATCCAGGTCATTTTGAATTTTGATCCTGTCCTCTGGCGTATTAGCAACCCCTCCCAATTTGGTGTCATCTGCAAATTTGATCAGCATGCCCTCTATTCCTTCATCCAAGTCGTTGATAAAAATATTGAACAGCACTGGGCCTAGGACAGAACCCTGTGGCACCCCGCTAGTCACTTCTCTCCAGGACGAAAAGCAGCCATTCGTGATCACCCTTTGGGTTCGGTCGGTCAACCAATTACAAATCCAACTAACGGTAGCCCTGTCCAGCCCACATTTTACTAGCTTCGTTGCAAGAATGTCATGGGGAACTTTGTCAAAGACTTTTATAAGAAGAGGACAGAGAGGGTGTTCTGTGAAGCAGGATCCAGCGGTCCACCATACAACCACAATTGCGGCTTTCTGGGGCTTCCTTTGTGAATCTAATACTAGCTTCTCTTCCACAGGTTTTGGGCCTGTTGGGTTACTACAAGCTTGAACCTGCCAAGTGCAAAACCATTAATTCTCAGCAAGAATCAACCAAGGAGGAACTTTCCCATCCATTAATGCAAGTATCAATCTCTGTGGAAATAACACAGCCCCCGTCTTCAAATGTTAGAGATGTAAATCTTGACTTATTCCATCTGCCCATGAAAGAACAAATAATTTTTCCACCTGCTGTGTGAGATTATGCACGCCTATGCTCATGTTTTTGATCACTGTTTGCATATTGGAACTTTTTGCTGAAAACATTTTTGTGCAAATAAGTTTTGTGCACATTTGAAAATTTTGCAAAGTCCCTAAATACATGATGTATGGATGCATGCATGCATAGATAAATGTCAGAGCACCCCCCCCTTTTTGTCAATGCCAAGCATTTTGGGATTTACTTTTTACACCTCTACTAACATAGGTTTAGTTGTCATGAAAAGCATAGCGCCCAAGACTTTCAGTTTCCTTTAATTCACAAAATCCCAGTCCATCATTTGTGACACCCCTAAAGCCAAGAGTGTAGGAAAGAAGAATAGATTCCTTACTTGAAGTAGCCAGTAGCTGTGAGGCTGATGCTTTCCTCATAAGCTTGCTTGATCTGCAAGAGACATATTGTTTTAATGACATTTCTAGCACTTAATTTTAAAAACTGTGACCATAAATTTGTACATAAAACAAAACAAAAATGAGGAGCCTTAAAGTTCAGCCTTCTGCTTTTGCATGACACAGGCAGGCTTTATCATTCATCTGCAATCACACATTGATGCACAGTAGCTCCTTTTCTTCTGTATTCAGACCAATAAATGAAAGCAACTCCCAGATATAGGTGAGTCTCTCTCTCTCTTTCTTTCTTCCCTATGCTGACAGCAAGAAAGCATTTAGAGGGCCATGTGATCCTACAGTCTGTCTCCATTTAGAATCTACTGGTGCTTTCAAATGAGTCTTTTACTTTGTAATTGCCTTGCCTCATAAAACAGTCCAGGGGCATTGTCTACCATTTGTAAGCTTCCTGTATTTTCTGGCAGCTTCTTCTGTCTTTTTTCTTACTGTCAATAATCCATTAAGGAGGGAAATATGGAATAACTATACAATGCTTTTTTGAATGCTGTCTCTAATAGTCCTCTGTTCTGGAAACATTACCCCCAGTGCTTCAGAAATCAGACTTATAAACAATGCCTGTGTTTATCTTACCAAAGTTGTTGTTATTGATGTGTGCCTTCAAAATCTTTTCCAACTTATGGTGACCCTAAGGTGAACCTATAATGGGGCTTTCTGGGGCTGAGAGTGTGTGACACACCCAAGGTCACCCAGTGGGTTTCCATGGCTGAGCAGGGAATCAAACCCTGGTCTCCAGAGTTGTAGTCCAATGCTCAAATCACTACACTATTCTGGCTCTTACAATGATCAACCACTGCATGCAAGATACGCCAGTCTAGAGAATCACATGCCAAGACATATGGACATATTTCATCATTTGGGGGTGTACCCTTTCTGAAAAATGTGCTGAGAGTATTATCTACAAGTTTCATCCTCAGAAAGGACCAATTCTTGATGATAACAGTGAATTTGGCCATTAGGCAGCAGGTTTTTGGTGCCATGAAAAGGCTGTATGTTGTTAGCTGTTAATTTATTACCATTGTGCTTTTACTGCCATGCAGGAGGACAGATATGTTGGAAAATGGGAATATTTGTTGCTATTAATTCCCACTTTTGAGGAAGAAAAAGGTTCAGATCATATTGCACCAATCACACAATGTTTCAGGCTATTTCTCTTCCTTTTCTACAGTATTTCACAGTATTTTATTCCCACCTAATAGGCAGAGAGAGGGTGTGCAATAGAGGACAGTCTTCTCTGGCTATTCCATGCAAGGCTTGTACATGTGAAGCAGCCATATCTAAAGCTCACCTCAAATCTTTTGACAGGAGGGCCATTTATGAGAGGCCTATGCTCCCATAAGATTTTATATCTCTCAGGAGCCCCACACTGGCTTTTTGACAGACTTGAGGTGGATTTTATATAGCTCTATCTCCTCTCATGTGTTACTCAGTTCCAAACACAAACACAAAGTTGGGGAAATTAACTGGAGCGCACTCTTAAGCTAGCGAGAGGCAGGGTAACTTAGCAGGGATCTTGTAACCCAATGTCTACGGGGTCAGGTCAGTCAAGCAGTCAGACAGTTTTAAAAATAGTAAAAATGATGTTTTTATTAAAAGACAAACAACAGAAAAGACACCACAATCATACAACTAACTAATGAATTAGAAATAAGGATTTTCGGGGGAAATGGATGATACGACACCTTTTCTTGTAGTCCTGAAGAAGTTGGAAGATGGTGGAGAAGAAAGCTCAGCGTGGTTTGCTGAGGGGAGCTCATCAGACAAACAGCAGCAAGGCGGGGTGGAAGTCCAGAGCGATCTGATGGGGCAAGTGATCCAAGGTGGTCTCAGAATCGGGGAGTTTTTATAGGGTGAATTGTGCCTACAGGCCATGCCATACTTGGTGAGAACAATGCGAGGTTGGAGCAGGACAAAGCTTTGGAAAAGGTCAAGTTTAACATGATGGGCTTAATGCAGATTTAACAATAGTATAGCCAGTATGCAAATAGCTTGGCATTGTCAGACTATTGGCTCGAGGCCGAGTGTCTTTGTTTAGAGTCGCGCTTAAGCAAGAGGTGTCTGCATGAGAGGTCCCTGAAGCAACGGAGTGGCTTTGTTCTGCCTGCCTAGTGGAGAATGGAATGTCCAACACTTACTGGCTGCGCCTGTGTACATGCTTGTCTGGAAGCCCTGCAAACACGTGGAGCAGGGTGGCAGAGGAAGGCTGAATGGTTTTGATAACAAAAAGAGATATCTAGTGCTATCACCGTGTAGGCCTGAACCGTAGTAACATTCTCCCAACAGCATACCTTCCAGCTCTCCTGATTTGGTAGGGACAGTGTTACCAGGCTGTACACCCTCACTCCATGATATGGCAAAATTGGCAAATTTCATTTAATTGGCATGTAATAGAAATACACTGACGTGGCTGCAAAGCTATGCTGGTGAAAGAGGACTGGTTGAACATGTGCAATGCAAAAAGTAGGTTAGATGGGACTTCAGGGCATGGCCAGCTCATACTCAGAGAAGCTCCAGCAATAATGGACTTGCAAATGTCCCTCTATGACTTGACCTCTGGAACCAATAGCACCCAAAACTGCCTCCAATAGTCTTCAATCTGCTCCCTTTTAGCCATCAAATTTCCCCTTTATTTCCACACCTGCCCAGTCATTAAAAAGCTATCATGATTTCCATCAGTCCTTTGTCACCTAATGCTAAAACCATCAGCTCATTCTGGACCCCATTGTGTACTCTGCCAGAGAGCCATTAGCACCTTCCCTCTCAGGGCCAAAACAAGGTACTTAAACCGTTGCTCTGAGCCAGATAAGTCGTCGTACTCTGGACATAGACTGTCACTATGCTGCTCTGATTCCCATTCTTGTGCTACCCTCGGAGCCCTAGTCTGAGCCACATTGCTTTGTTTTTCTCTGCAGGATAGGTAAATATCACCCACTTTGCTCTAACTTCTTGCTATCCAATTTTTCCTCCTTTTTCCTTCAGTTAGCCTTGTGTTAGATCTTGTGTGTGTGTGATTGTTAATTCCCCCAATAAAACAAAACATTTTTTGGATTTCCAGTTGGTGTTCCTGCATTAGTACCAGTATACACAGGTGTAAAAGATCCTTATAGGTTGTGCCCCTTTTACAGGCCTTACTTTTGAGCTAATATTCCTCACTGTTTCAAGGAGACATTGGCATTGTGGGTGGACCTCTGAGTTACCCACTTTTTGGAGTAACAACTGTTCTGATTAATCTTCTGTTGTCTCACTTTTTCAACTGCTTTTTAAATGTCCCAGTTTCTCTCTCCCTCTCCCATGCTTCCTCTTTGTCCTTGGCTTATTTCTATTACAATGGGTCCTTGGTATCCACTAGGGTTTGGTTCCAGGACACTGAGTACATACCAAAATTTGTGCATGCTCAAGTCCTATTATGTACAAAGGTGTAGTAAAATGGTGTCCCTTATATAAAATGGCAAAATCAAACTTTGCTTTTTGATTTTTGTTGGTGGGGAGGGAATATTTTCAAGTTGTGATTGTTAGAATTCATGAATACAGAATCTATGGATAGGGAAGGCTGACTGTACTGCAAACTGAGTTCAAAGTGCAAAGTAGTTTGTACTCAATTAACTCAGCAGGGGGAGAGGAGAGGAAAGGAGAGGAGGACTCTTGCCCTTCTCAGTAGGTTCAGGCAAAAGCAAACCATTGCAGCAATCCTAACTTGTCTGTTCTTCCTCGTTAATCACTTTTGCCCTCTTGACTATGCTCTGATGTTGCTTGGCCACATGTGTCCCAGTATTCAGCAGTGATACGTTAGAGTGCATGCAACAGACAGACCTCCAATCAGCACATGATATGTACATTTTTATATGTATACTGAATGCTTGGGGGCTGGTCTATTGTGAGTGCAGCTGATGTGTGATCTTCCTGCTCTCACTTGATAAAAAAATATGGAAATTTGGGCTGAAAGATGAAAATATCTGCACTATGGTTGGGAACAGTTCCCCTTTCCAATAATTTGTATTAATCTCCCACTGCTCTTATTGACTCTGGTTACTGGACCCTGCTTTTTTAGGGCTTTAGAAAGATGTCTTTAAACAATGTGGAATTTGTCAGGAGTGGAACAAGGTACTGGAACAGAATGGTAGAAGAGGGAGGTATTCTCTGCCTCCAAGGTAGGCTTATTTTGTTTCCATTCAATCCCTTACCCCTTCCCACCTCTACTGTTCCTTTGATTCTCTCCTCACTCTCTCTCTCTGAAAGCTTATTTGGATGGGGAGGTTGGAAAGAGTAAAAAGAAGGGACATAAAATGATGTGGGAGAAATTGGCACAGCTTGTTCACTGCTAAAATTTAGGTTATATACCCAAAGTTAAACGGTGTCCCATAGAAGGATAGGTAATTCTTGTTAATTTAGATTTAGAATTCCTGTCAATATTTTGTTTCAAAGTTACCTTTGCTGTCTGTACTGATCTTTACAGTATGCCTAGACTAGAAGCAATGAGAAAAAGGATTTTTGTTCCTGAAAATTAATGTTAATAGGATCACAATTCAGCTTTTAAAATATTGGGCTTACCCAGTCCTTCCACTGTCCCTCTGGATTTTTTTTAATAATTGGCTCTAGGCGCTTCCTGAGGATTTGGTAAGCATTCTGTGGAAATAGGTGCCAAAGCAAAAAAGGTACTATTAGTAAATCATGTATGTGTGTGGATATAGATATAGATACCCCACCACAGAGTTTTCCAGACTTTTCATGTTGGTGACACATTATTTTTGACATGCATCATTTCGCAACACAGCAATTCAGCTTTACTAGCAAACCGGAGGTACTCAGAGGTGTATCTAGGATGGGGAAAAGCTGCCCTCCGGATCCTGCCCTGCTGCTGTTGCCCTCACCAGGAAAGGCCCCAGCAAGAGCGA
The DNA here is from genome assembly GCA_948474755.1 of Ctenosaura bakeri. Classification (NCBI taxonomy): domain Eukaryota; kingdom Metazoa; phylum Chordata; class Lepidosauria; order Squamata; family Iguanidae; genus Ctenosaura; species Ctenosaura bakeri. The sequence continues at coordinate 1,484,394 of CAOLHI010001172.1, forward strand.
CAGCAGGGGAAAAGGCAGCCCTCTCCCAGCCAGTCCTTGCCCTTTGCTGTCACTCTTGCCGAGGAAAGGCCCCAACAGGAGTGATGGCAGCAGGCCAGCCTTGGTATGTGGGGGTCTTTCTCAGCCAGAGAGGCGACACCAATACATTACAGGTGATACACTCATGTATCATGACACACCCTCTGGAAAGCCCTGCCCTGCCCCACTGTACATCAAGACATCTCAGAGTAGCATTAAAACAAGTGAATCCGGTTAAAAACAGTAAAATAATTTAAACAAGCTAAAAACATAAAATACAATATAATGAATTAAAAACAGATTTTTTAAAAAAGTTTTAAAACCTATACATAACTGTCCTTATTTAATTAATTAGCAGTGGCTTTTGCCACCAGCACTGTGTAGCAGCTACTGGGAAACCCTACTTTAAAAAACAAAAACGAAAAGCATACTTTAAATAGGAGTATAAGAAGCTGCCCTATACCTGTCCAGTCTATTTCTCTCCACTTAGTCAAACACATTCTGCTCTGAATGGCCTTGGCTCTCAGAGTGTGTCTATCAAAAGGTCTCTCTCATACATTGCTGCCTCCTCCTTTCAACTGGAGATTTCAGGCTCTGGCATCTACAATGTTCTGCATGCAAAATATGTGCTACTCCAATGAATAGTGGTCCTAAATGAAAATAGGACATCATTCATCCACCTGTCCATCTTCATGGATGAATGGATGGATGATTACACATGGATGTGCACCCCTATATTCAGGAGGTAAATCTTTGCTTACTTTTCACCTAGTGGGTAAGATTGTGAACATTTTTGTTCATTTTTCAGTGTTTTTTTAAACATTTTCAGAGTTGTTTGGGGGAAATATTTCTGGAAACCCCCCCCCACCATTTTTTACACAAAAAGATTTTGTGCAAAAGACAGTATATTCTGCCTCAGTGTATTCTGTTTTCTGCTCAAAAATGTTTTGCTAATTTTTCAAAAAAGTTATGAAATGCAAATAATGCTAGCCGGCCCTTCCCTAAACTGCAAACCCCAGGATTCCATAGGATGTTGAAAGTGGAATCATAGTGCTGTAACAGTCTCATGTGGAAATGGTTAATGTTCCAGGGTTTTAGTATTTTTTCAAAAAGGTGTCTAAAAGTGTCAAGATGCCCTTTCTCATTAAAGATGAGAAAATATGTGAGTATTCTTTACATAGCTATTACACCATTCCAGACCTATCACATGGGTAAGGACAGGGGCCCTGATCTAGGAAAGCTTAATCACCCAAATCAGTGGGACAAGCTAACTGACTCAAATCTCATTACATTTTAGTGGGATCTAAAATAATAGCCACAAATAAACATTCAAACCTGCACTGCTTTTCCATTGACTTCTGTGCCGACAGATCCCGCGGTGACAACTGCATTGGGTGCCGTAAGTGTAGTTCTTTCGTAATTGTGTATATACGACAAAGGTATTTTTAATTCATGGCTGGCAACCTTTTTGTGTTTAGAAAATGCAAATATCATCATTGTAATGAAGTGTTAAACTGAGAGGAGCATAACATTTGTTATTACAGTTAAGGCACATATAGGAATACACTTGTTAGAAAACAAGTTATGTTACTCGCAAAATATAAAGCACCAAACATTCTCTGTATCTTTTTGTGCAGATCCAAATAGACAACACAGTTGCACTGATTAAACAGCATTTATTCTATAACTATAAGCAAGTATGACCTTTTAAAGTATTATCTTACCTGTAACATCTTGGTGTAAATTCCTTGTCCCAGTTCACTGCCACCTTGGGACACAAGCACTGATCCATCTAGATAGATATTGACCAGAGCAAAGGCCTACAGAAAAATAGGAATTATGACAACTTAGCCTTTACATTAAATCCTGATAGAATGTAATGCAGAAATTCCTGTGTTATGGTATCTCTCACCTTTTTAAAATACTGAATTAGGAAAAGGGCATGGATTTTGGATGGGGATTCTACAGTTAGAGGAGAGGCAGGAGTAACCTTGCCCTCTGTGCCATTTGCCCAGGTGAGATCAACCCTCTCTCACATACCAAATTGCTGTTTTCCTCCATCTTTTTCTATTTTCATGAATATTCTGCTTTTCATTTTAGAAGCGTAGGTTTCTAGAACCTCAGAGGCTTGCCTGGTGATAATATGTGCTGTTAAATCCAACAGTAAACTTCATGGGAATGATTGCGATCCCTTTCTTCTTCCAGTAGTTCTGTTTGTTAAATTCCTCTGCAGCTTGTTTCCTGCTGTAATAATCTGACTTCTCCAGGCATTCTTTCCAACACACAACCAGATTTCTGGGATCAATTTCTTCTTTGTAGGGAGTTGTAGTCACTTCTTTATACATGTTCATCTCTCTGACCTTCAGTGGAAACACATAACACACTAATTGGTGTTTCAGGTAGTTACTATAATAAGCCATTTTTAGTCTGGATGTATATTTCTGTAATATATATTAATTACCAGTACCATTCCCTTTTTCTGCATATTATTATACGTTGGCTGTTGTTGCTTGCCTTCAGGTTGCTTACGGCATGGCAACTCTGAGGTGAACCTTCACAGGGTTTTCTTGGCAAGATTTGTTCACCCGTTTGTTCATTTGTTTGCCACTGCGTGCCTCTCAAGTACTGAGAGAGTGTGACTTGCCAAAGGTCAGCCAGTGGGTTACCTTGGCTGAGCAGGGATTTGAACCTTGATCTCCCAGAGTCCTAGGCCATTTCCGCACTAGACTGTTGTAGCACGATGATGCCACTTGCAACCTCCTATGGAATCCTGGGGTTTGAAGTTTAGGGAGGGGCCAGTAGGCCCCTCCTGAAACTGCAAACCCCAGGATTCCATAGGAGGTTGCAAGTGGCATCATCGCGCTACAACAGTCTAGTGCGGAAATGGCCCTAGTCTGACACTTAAAACACTACACTGGCTCTTTTATTACAGAGGCCATTCCCGTTATTATTACAAGAAGTTTGCAATCAGAAGAGGTTGATTCAGAACCATGCAATCAGGCCACCTCCTTTAACAACTGCAGGACAGACAGAAATCCAAAGGGTCAGTCTCCCCATTATCAATGAAGAAGAGTGACACTGTATCATGCAGCAGTATCCTGGAGCTGTAAAGGTGTTGAGGATGCAGCGTGAAGAATGATGGCAAGACCAGCCAAGGGCAGCTCAGGACTTTTTGCTGCCTGAGGGACAAGATGGTGCCCTGACACGCCAGCTATGGTGTGGACTGGCAGTTAAATCTTATTACAGCACTCCCAGTGTTGACAGACACAGAAAGCCTCAGAGCAGAGCTTTTCAAACTGTGTGTCGTGACACATTAGTGTGTTGACTGCAGTGTTTAAGTGTGTTGTGTGAACCTAGCAGGTGGAGATGGCCTTTCCCATCACCCCGGGCTGAAGAAGACCTTGGCAAGGGTGGCGGCAGGCCAGGCACAGGTGGAGAGGCTGTCTCCACTTCCAGAATTACTGAGTCACAAAATGATGCATGTCTAAAAAGTGTGTCACCAACATGAAAAGTTCAGAAAGCTCTGCCTCAGAGGGTATGCGGGTTAGGGCAGAGGGCATACAAAGAGCTCTATCCTTCAGCATGTTATTGTTAAAGTCCCCCAGCCACCTAACATTGGTGCCCTGAGACATTCATTTCACTTTGCCTTATTATGAGGCTGATGATTCTTCCTGCCCTAAAAAAGGCTGTATAAACAAAAAACCTGATTAATGCTTTTGGTGAAGATAAAAGAAAAATACTGGGCCTTTCCACACTACACAGTTATAGTGCTATGACTCCTCTGGTGCCTCTGACCAAACTATAAAGCCCAGGATTCCACAGGATGGAACCATGGCAGTTAATGTGGATCATTGTTATAACTGTGTAGTGTAAAAGGGCACTTGGAATGTCATATAAGTTTCCACTACAACTCCCACTATTCCAGACCATTGCTAATGTGAGTTGTAGTCCAAAACCATCTGAATGGCATCTGGTAGCCTATTCTGAAAGAGGAGTAATGAATGCTTCTTCACCATTTTTGGCTCTGTAGATCTGAAGGCACCAGGTCCTGTCAGATCTTGGAAGTCAAGTAGAGTTAGCCCTTGTTAGTACTTGAATGGGAGACCACCAATGAGCAGGAGGTGCTGTTAGGCTATATTTCAGAGGAAGATACTGGCAAAACCACCCCTGAGTATTCCTTGCTGTTGGTGACAAGAAGAAAAATATTGGTGACCAACAGCAACGGTTGTCAAGCCCAGGACAACTTTGTCAAAGCATTTACTATACAGGCAAACCTCAATTAACAAAACCTCTGACAAAGTAGACCTTTTTTTACAAAGCCTTTTTTTTTTTTGCCTACTCAGTCCTCTTTTTCCTCATCTTCTGTCTAGATGGAAGGTTTTTAGCAGCATCTGCCTTGGGAGGAAGGTAAAGGAGGGTTGGAGAACACAGATTTTCAGGGTTGGTTTGCAGCAGCACATCTGCAGTAAACAATGCAATGAATTTAAGGTGGGTAAAAGTGGGGTTTACCCATCCTATGGTAGTTATGTGTGCCTGCCTCCAAAATGGAAGATGAACAGCAGCTTCCTCCAGAATCCCTTACTGAGGATGCACAAAATGCAAAAGAGGGAGGACAGATAAGCCTGCTTTACCAACTCCTTCCAGTATTCTACATTTTTTTAAAAATAGCATATGTTTGGCTACAAAATGGAAATAATGAGAAAGGTGGGAGTTGGCAAAAGGAAACATTGTCCCTGGATGCATTTAGGAAGAAGCCTTGAAGTGGTGTCTAGAAGGATGATAATGTTTTTGTTTACTTTCGTAAGGCTTACTCGACCTGGTTGTTTCATTTCACATATGCATATTTTTAGTTTTGAATAACAAATTTGCTGAAACTTATTGAACTGCTCTTCTTTTTTGTAGTGTTAGTGTAGTGTAGCTCTTTCTCTGCTTTTGGCACCAGAGATTCTGTTAAAGAAATAATGCCCAGGAACACATCTAGTTCATTAACAGTGGTATGCCTCTATTTAAGAGTATTGCCAAGGCCAAACCTCCCTGGAAGGGACCATCCTATCACTGATGCTTACCTTGGGAACAGAGCTTTTAAAGATTACTTTCTGGGTTTACAGCATCCAGACAGCATGATCCATGTTCATGCTCTACCTCGTGCCTACTCTCTTCCCATCCCAGGGCAATTTCTTGGAGCACTTTCAGGCAGCTAGACCCAGTTAACTTTTTCATTTTCCAAGATACTCCTAACTTGAGTCTGGGGAATTCCGGGAAATTAAGATTCTGGCTAAATCCAGCTGCTGAATACTGCCTCTGAAGATAATTAAGCCAACAAGGGTCCCTTGATAGAGGAGAGGATCCACAAGATGAACTTTGTCCAGAGACCCCTCTAACTAGGAGTTGGCTGTGATAGTATGCATGAAGGAAGCTTGGGCTTTGAAAATTACAATGCTTTTATTCCACTTTAATTGCCATGGCTGTGTTCCAAAGAATCCAGGGATCTGCAGTTTGGTCAGAAGCACCAGGGGAGCTTCCTGGCTGAGGACTCCAAAGGGCCCTCCCTTCTCTGCCAGTCCCAGGATTCCACAAGATGGAACCAGAGCAGTTAAGGTGGGATCATAGTGCTATAATTGTGTAATGTGAAAGGGCCCTTAGAGCTGTCAACCCAGTTCAAAAGATCTAAACAGTAAGAGGGGCCTTTGTTCCATGTCTGTTAAAATCTCAGCCATCCACATTCAAATAAGAAAAGGTATATGCTTTTAAGGGGCAAGCCGTCATTTGCAGTTTCAGAATTTTTCCAGAATCAAAATGGTTCTTAGAAATAAAAGATTTCCAAAATCCATTAAAGGTTATCCCCAACTTTAACAAATTTCGAAAAGTCAGTATGAGAATGTTCAACCATTACCTCAGAACTTTCTACAACACAAAGAACACAGCACTCAGAAGGATCTGAACAATCTTTGCTCCCACAGAAATGACATTTCTGATTCTCTCCCATCCCTTTTCTCCCTCAGATGAATTGACCCTGGATGCCCTCAATCCAGAGAAAGTTGGACTTTAGTACAATTGAAATCAATTTTTTAAACAAAAATGTTTAGTTTAAGTGTGCCCTCATGGACAGCTGTGACATATGGGACTTGAGCACCTGTGACCCAACGTTTCACCACCTGGGGGAGCATGTGTACAGTCTGAAAACAGAAGGTGACAATTCCTTTCTGGAGAAATATACTAGCTACAATAAACTTCCCCCTAAGAGAAGGAACAGAAAGAGACTTCCCAAAGGCTTGATCATGGCTATTAGGTATGATGTAAATATTACAAAGGATCATGCATATCATCAGGTATGTAGTAACTTAGGCCATTTCTGCACTTGACTGTTATGTTGCTATTATTCCATTTTCAACATCCTATGGAATCCTGGGGTTTGCAATATAGGGAGGGGCCTCAAAGTCCTGCTTAGGCCCTTTTTGCACACCAGTCCCATTGCGAAATGGCCTCGGGAGCGTAGCGCAATTGTGAGGACCATTCCACATGACGTCCTCGCAATCGCACGACACTCCTGAGGCCATTAGGGGTCGATTGCACATTAAATCATTTCCGGCTTGTTGCTGAAAATGATGCACGATCACATGTTGCTCCCGTGCTCCACACGCACTTACTTTGCGTGTGGAGGCTCCGGACGTGCAGCCATCGTACTTCCTCTCCCAGCGCAGCCTGGGAAAGTACCCAGCTGCAATGTGGAAGGAAGGGGCTCATGCGTCCTTCCGGCCAGCACAGAGCTGGTGTGGAGGGGAAGCAGAGGGGATGTGAGTGCCTCCTGGATGAGGCTTTTTGTGCAATCCCTGTGTGACGCCAGTGGCCCCAGGTAAGGTGTGAAAAGGGTCTTTTTCTTGTCATGAGCTTGTGATGCTGTGATGGTCAGAACCACATATTTAAAAAACCCCAGCAACCCTGCAACATGAAGTTGTCCCTTGAAATAATGAGTCCCTTACTAATTGCCCCCACTCCAGGTCTTTAATTTTGTAATTTTAGTTAGGCAACAAACTAATAGTAAAGCTGTCTGGGGGGCATATTTGTATGCGGAAGTATTGGCAGGGAAGAATTCAGCACTCTCAAGCCCACCAATCGGAGGCTGTCATATTTGTGTAATTTTTTGCAAATATAAATTTGAGAACATGGACTTGACAAGATAAGGGACATTTCCACCTTGAAACATCATTAGAGGGTCCCAACACATCTTCTTGCCCTTCCTATGTTTACCTTGTCATGCGGCAAGCCAAGCTGGTCTGCCACAGCTGTTATCCACGTCTCTGCACAAAGAACTGTCTGTGGGAATCCAAATCCTCGAAATGCTGTATTTGATGGCAGATTAGTCTTGCAGGCCCACCCACGGCTACGAAAGTTTTCAATTTCATATGCATTAGAACTTTTCAGCACAACATATTCAATAACCTAAAGCATAGGGTTGGATAATCAATTTGTTAAGCATTCCATGCCTTTACTGAAGACAAAGCAAAATTTAAAAACAAATCACAATTTGGGAAGGATATGAATTGTATGGCCATTTTAACATAAATCACTCCATTATATGTTTCTCCTCACAGAAGGTAGCAGCTAAGAGCATTCACAAATTTCACGGCACGGGCTGCATGCCAGACGTTATGTGGAGTTTAATGTCTGAACTGGTCCTCAGTCTTACTGATTCCACTGATTACAGAGCAGGTATTGGGAACCTCCAGATGTTGCTGAGCTGTTCTAGTCAGCCAAACTAATCATGAGGAATGATGGAAGATGATGTCCAGCAACATCTGGAGGGACATAAGATACCCATCACAGCCTCAAAGGAACAAAATATTTACACTAAGTTAAGCTTGCTCAATTTATGTGACTTACCAAGCCCAACTCAGTCCATGGTCCATGAAGGACAACATACTAGGTACTCACCAATACTTCCTTAGCCCTGTAGGCTCACTGCAGCCATGCTAATCCACCAATGAATTCTCTTGTACATATATGTGAAATCATAGGGGGTTGCTACTAGCCAACAAAGACATCACTGAGCTAGGAAGGCCAGTGTTCAGACTTGGTATACGTTATTTCCCTCTCTTCCAAAATGTTATTTTTAGACAAAGTTAGTGATTATATGGCCCTCCAAATTTTCATGGATTGCAACTTCCAACATCCTTCCACTGGCTGTGCAGGCTGGCATTGCTGAGAGTTGCAATACAACAACATCTTGAGAGCCACACTTTGCACATCCCTGACTTAAGAGATTGCACATGTATTACATCTAATGAAATACATATCTGCTGAAACCTGTCAGAGGGCTCAGAATTACATAGAAAGTTCGTATAGAAAGTATCCAAGTCATACATGGTTACTGCATCAACAATTCAAGGAAATTACTCTTCTGTCATTTTTTAGGAGAGAGCACAATTTCATTCCATTTTCCATCAAGAAACTTACCAGTTCAGATTCATCTAGTGTACAGCCACCATTTATGTAGAACACCAGATCAACAGCTTTAATTTTACCATCATTCATGAATCCCACCTAAAATTACAATAGTATATTGTATTCATGAGGCATATTCAGTTAATCCTTCATTCTCAGAACTCCATGGGAATTTGTCCTGTGAGCTCTTAAAAGACCTGACTTTACTGCATTTTAAACCTTCCTTATCACTTTTATTACAGGTTTTAAACATTAATAATGGAATGTTGTTATATGTTAATGTAAAATATTTTTCAGTGGCATTCCTTGCCCAAGGGCATATTATATCAGTTTGCTACAAAGCACTTAAGTAAATAGTAATAAGTATTAATAATAAGTATTAAGTATGAATAATAACTTTAATTAGTAAAGTATTACGTAATCCATCATTGAATCTAAGGAAGGATACCATATAACAAAAAATAGTGTCTTTTCAAAAGGATAAAGAGAAGGAAGAGTAAAGAGGAACTTGCTGTTATATCCAATCATGGTAATCAAGATGGTTGATTAACTGTTGGCAGAGCAGTTCCACAGAAAGTCTCTCTGTGTGACAGTTCTTCTGGCAGCACCCTCAACAGCCCCAGATACTTGCCATATGTGGGAGAAGACTGTCTTAGGGACATCTCCTTGCCAAACTAATAAGGGCTTTAAATGTTAAAACCAGCACATTTAGGGAGCCCATTTATGGACTGGGTTCTAATATAGTTGATAAACCATTTGTGTATAAGACTGAATTGCCCAGTATGAGCTAGCAAATCTATAGTCCTACGTAATGTAATTTTTGTTGTTGTTGTGGTGGTGGTGGTGGTTGTTGTTGTTGTTATTATTATTCTGCTTTTTCCCCTGACAATGGGACTCAAAGTGGCTAACATTAAAACAGTACAAGTTAAAACATACATAAAAGTAAAAAATCTAAAATCTAAAAAACTATTAAACAATTTATAGAGTTAAAAAACATTAAATGTTAAAAATATTAAATACATTAAAAATGAGAAACAAAACTGCACACCATTAAAAGCCCAAACTTATCAGTTTATAAAAGCCTGACAGCACAAAAATGTTTTAACCTGCCCTTGGAAGAAGAGCAAGGATGGGACCGTCCTGGCCTCTCTAGGGGATGGAGTTTCAAAGTCTGGGAGCAGCTACCAAGAAGGCCCTCTCCCTTTTCCCACCAAACATACCTGAGACAGTGATGGGACAGAATCCCTATTCCAAGATCTGTCTTTCAACTGACCAGAAGGACCTCTGTCTTGTCTTTGGTAACATCTATATCTCACCTGTATTCTAATGAGCTCAAAGCGTTTCCTTAAAGTACGCCAGCGCTTCTCAGGCTATCTGATGGGGGGGGGGAATCAGTAATCTTTTCTTTTATTGTGCTGGGATTGGCACCATATTTGTGCCCACTGGCTTCAACTGTTTCTTTTTCTCCTGGAAAGTCTACACAGACTGGCAGCTGATGGCACACAGACTGACACTGATCACTCCGAGTACCACTGATGTACACAGTTTGTGTATTTTCCTCTAATGAGTTGGCTCTCCTCCTCCACGTATTAGTGACAGAAAAACCCTGTAAGATAGGTCAGGCTGAGACACTGTGACAGGTAGTGGCAAACGGAGGGTTAATGACACCCAAGGCAAGGGGGTGGGGTGACCACTGGGGATGGGGTGACCAGCAGGTGGAATTGGGCAGGGCAAATGGGGGGTGGTGGGGGAGGGGCAAGTGGGGGTGAATGGGGTGAGTGGAAGTGGGTGGAGTGAACAGTGGCAGGTGGGCAGGTGGGGGGAATTCTTCTTTTTTGCACCCCCCTGATATTGGCACCCAGGGCAGGTGCCCCAGTTGCCCCACCCTATGTCCGCCTCTGGTGACAGGTGCAAGGTTAACCAATTAATTTCATGGCTCAGTGGGAATTTGAACTTGGATCTCTCCAATCGTCATTAACATTTTAACCACTATACCACACTGATTGTCTTGTTTTGAACTACTAAAATATTTGATATTTCAAAATATTTAAATATTTCCGGTGTTTTCAACTTCTATTTTAGACAACTGCCATTTACAAACTGTTTTTAAAAAGACACTCCTCTGTACAGCATTAAGCCAGGGATTGGGGAGAGACAAAGGCAGCATTGCGTAGTCTAGTTGGTTGAGCCTGACCAAGTTGTCTCTCCATCCAGGCATGGTTCCCTCTCTGGAGTAGTTGCTTCCCATACTGGAAAAGTGGTTGGTGACTGCTATCTATCTTGTACAGTTTGTTATGCATGTTGTTACTTATATCATGCATCATTATTATTTGGAGAACAACATTATCCTTTTGGGAAAGAATACAGAGAAAGAGAAATGTCAGTGGCTTTAGCAAATGGATACATGCAAATTGTAGCTCAGAAAAGGCCCACACAGGGAAGTCTTTCTTGCAGCTGAAACAGGAATTGTTGGAATCAGTACTACTTACTTTATATTTCCCCAAGAGAGGATGTCGACCTCCAGTTATTAGCATGTCATCATCTCGTTCCAGGATAAAACGGACAGGAGAGCCAGTTCTAAATCAAAACAAAGGTTTATGCCATGTTCAAGGTAAGATGCTAGGAAAACAAAGTGTAGCTGCCCTTCTGTTATAAAATATGCATGTCCTGTCCCAAACCATACGGGACAGGGCTAAACGTATATAATGCCTCAGGTGAAAAAAAAATGGCTTCTCCCATTCCATGTACAAAGGACAGCTGAAGTGGCCACTGAATCTTTTGCCAACATCTTCCTTGCATGTGAGGCTGCCAGCTAGCTGGGTCACAGGATGGGTGATGTGGTCCACAAGTCTCTCCTCCAATACCTTACTGTTATATCCACCTTGTGTCTGCCACCTGAGACAACTTCCTTATTCTGCCTAATGGTAGAGCTGGCCCTGGTTTTTATACCACTTTCTTTCTTTATACTATGTCATATAAGGTAACCCCCTCCCACCCACACATGATAACCATCAAGTTTTCATCAAACTAATGGGGAAGACCACAGGAGAATCTTGTGGTTAAATGCAATCATAAAATCAGAGTCCAACAATTACTATCAGAGATATATATGGCCCTTGCACGTTCTGAATTACTTGTCTTTGGCTTTGGAACCTCTCAGTGTACCCAGTGGTAGCACTGGGAAATTTGGGGTGGGTGGAGGAAAAGACACAGTGGTGTTACACTCTAGCCAAACAGTTGCTCCTCTTCGTGCAGAGCTGTCTATTTTAGAAGCTAGAGGAGGTATCTGAAAACCTATTATTGTGCAAAAGATTTTATATCTCAACTCAGGCCCTTTCCGCATGAGGCAGTTAAAATGGGCCAAGGCGTCCTGGCACGGAGGTCGTCCGCACCTTGGATCGGACAAAGTGTGGACTATTTAACTTAGTTCCGCACCTCAGTCTGATCCAACCCGCCCCCAAGTGGTCCTCCCCTGCGCTAAGTAAAGACCAGAAAAATCAGGTCTTTACATTTTCTGGAACGCGCCATTGTGTTCCTACTTACCTGTGTAGATGCGCAGGCTTGCACTAATGCGAGCCTGCGATCAGTGGAGGGTGGGCTGTGGCCATGGCCAGCCTCAGCAGTTGGTCCATTCCCACGAAGCCACCAGAAGCCACCATTCTGAGCTGGAGCAGTGCGGATCTACAGACCTCGCACTGCTCCGGTCTGCCCTGCACCAATGAAGGAGCCTGTGGGCTCAAGGGACAGTGTGCGTTACTTCGGACCCAAGAAGAGCCAGTAAGAAACAGCATGGAGTGATTCACTCGCTTCATGTGGAAAGGGCCTCAATCTTTGTTTTAGGTGGCTTCAGGGAGATCATAAGGAAGGATAGCACTTACTTGTGTGCAGCTACTGCTGCAGCTGCTGCAAAAAATGAAGGTTTCGTGCACTTGCCACCAAAAGCTCCTCCCACTCGCCTTGTGTGGCACATAATCCTATTGGATGGAATATCTAACACTGAAGAGACCAACATCTACCCAAAAAAAAAAAAAAGATTCAGAGGTTGTTTCTTTATTCTTTTTTACTAAACACACACAAAATTTCCTTTGAAAAGAAAAACAAAAACAAATGATCTATGTACAGAATTCTGTTCCTTCTTTTCTTCCAAGGAACTGCAAAATCTATCAAGCCTTTGGTGATACAATGTACAGGGAGAGGGACAATTTCAGAATTCCTCCTTCATCTGTTTCCGGTGGGTCTGTAACTCTTTAAGGAGTTATAACATTTCACATTTTTTTGTTATATGCCTTTTAAGTTGCTTCTGACTTATAGTGACCCTGAGGGAGGAGAGAATTATTCTCTCAATTACAGTCTCACACTCAAGTGAATGTAAATAAGGAAAGGGTGTGTGTCTTAATTTAGCCTGCAAGAAATGAAGCAGAACATGTAATACATAGACTGACTGGAAGCTGAATAGTAGTCAGCTTTTATTTTTCCATATCCGCTTGGTGCCTTTCACACTACACTATGGTTTCACTTCAGCTGCCATGGATGCATCTTGTGAAATCTTGGGACTGGCAGTTTAGGGAAGGGCCTTTAAAATTCTCTGACAAGGAGTTCCTCTGGTGCCTCTGCCCAAATTAAAAACCCCCAGGATTCCACAGGAGGCAGCCATGACAGTTAGAGTGGAATCACAGTGCTAGAAATGTGGACACCAGTTCCTTTCATCAGATGCATGGTGAAAGCTATATGTTTGAATCCTTCATCTTTAACAGTCTACCATTTTCAGACTCATATTGAACTTCTCATATTATGTTTTGATGTGGGCTTTTTGTGTTTACATTTTGTACATCAACTGGTCATAATTAATGTTCCTGTCATTGTATTATTCACTGTGACAACATCCAGTTTTAAGACTTTATAAAAATATGTTGTTCCATGATTTTTGATGAAAGCATGGCACAACTTTCCCATGTTGGGGGCCAAAGACTTGGGTCACCTCACCTGCACATTTGTTGCATCCTGCGTAGATACATATACATCCATTTCCTTATCCTCTTTTCTTGGAACGACAAACACACTATTTGTTTCCAGGTAAAAATGTTCTTGCCCTCCAATATGAACTTCACCTGTTTAAAAAGGGCACATGATAATACTGCATTTATTTCATCCCAATGCCTTGATGGCAGGGCAGTTGAAACTATATATACAATACTGAAGGAGCAAAAGAAAATATGAAGAGATGCAGCGGAGGGGATACTTCTGCAGACAAAAGAAGGATTCACATAGGTAGGTTTTTTTTTTATCTGAGGTGAAACAATATCCAGTGCTAAGCCTTTCACCTTTGGTACCTTTACTGGTCTGTAAGAAGAAACTCATCAGTGATATCTTTCAGTGACATGTGAGCCAGCTGACTGAACCCACCCTGCAGAAGGGTTACTTTCCCATCACTAAGAGCACATCCAGGGTTGACAATGCCTTACCTTCAAGTATTTGGTCAACTGTCTGAAAAGCTGTTTCAACATTTCCTTTTTCTATTTTCCTTTCTTCTGTTAGGAATGAGTTATGCTTAATTGCCTCCTGCAAGAGAGGGGGAAATTTAGTGTTCTGTTTCAGAAGAACATAGAAAACAAGACTGCTGGTACAACTGTTAGTTTTTAAAGTTGGTGTTCTTTCCTAGTACATCTACACTGAGCTCACCGCAAGTAAAGAGTTGCCTTGTGCCTAATATGAACTGGACAACATGCTTCTTCCCTGTCTATTGAACTCCTAGTTCTATAAAGTCTGTAAGGTACAAGTAAATCTTAGAGAAGTCACTTTGTTGAAATGAATCTCCTAGAATCTGTGAGCCAGTATGGCCTGTGAGCATGCTTGCTGGGGGATTCTGGGAGTTGTGTTCCAACAATGTAACTTTTCCAAGCTCTGAACCTTAATGATTATTTTCTAATGAAATTTATCTTGAGGCATGACTAGACTGCAGTGAGTTACCCTGAAGATAAAATGCTTGCTGAATTACCTAAGACCTGCTGGTCCAACAAGATCAACACTAATTAAGCTGTAGGTGCCCAGTGGACACTGGCTAATGGATAATGTGTGAAATTTTCATATACTTTCAGTCCATCCTAAATTTATTGAGAGTACAGTTAGCCCCCATATCTGTATCCATGGATACAACCAACCATGGTTTGAAAACATTCCCTCCCCCCCAACAAATCCAAAAAGCAAATTTTAAGGGACACAATTTTACTACACCATTGTACATAATAGGACTTGAGCATCCATGAATTTCAGTATGCACGGGGGGTTCTGGAACCAAACTGTAGTAGCTACCGAGGGCCCACTGTACTATCAATAATACACAAAAGGCTTGAGTCCTCTCTAGTCACCCTCCGCAGTTTTCTCCTCTTCTGCTAAGTTTACCATTTCCTTGTTGCTTGAGATATAACTTTGCAAATAGCTGTTGGGGTTTTCCAATTGCTCCCTCTACTAGACTGGAGAAAAAATGGCAATGGAAACAAACAAGGGACTGGAGCATCTTCCTCCTAAGGCAGTATTTAGCCTTTTTCTTGAAAGAAGGCACTGAAAACTGGAATACAGCAGAGTTCTAAAAAATTATGCAAGTTTGTAGAGATTTGATAGGAGCATGTTTTTCTTTTCCTCTCTTAATACTAGAATTCAAGGTCATCTAATGAAATTAATTGGCAGTATAGCACCAGCATCTCAGCTCATGGCCACAAGGTATAGTGATGGCCATAGGCTTAGAAGGCTTTAAAAGTGAATTAGGCAAATTTCCTGAAGTCATGGATATCAACTATGGTGGATATATGGAACCAGTTGCTGGATAGGCTAACAGCAGTGGAGGCCTGTTGCCTTCATGCCTTATTGGTGGGTTTCCCAGATTTGTCTGGTTGGCCACTGTCAGATACAGGATGGTAGACTAGATGGGCCCTTGATTTTGAAGGCTTCATCTTATTTCCCCCACTGGTTAAGACAGAACACAGAAATATCACCAATCTCACAGAGGCTGCTTTTTTACCTCAATTGTCAGAATCAGTTCCAGATCTTGATACTCAATTTTCACTTTGCATCTGGCGTTCTTTGCACATTCATAGGTCTCTGCAACTATACCACAGATAATGTGTCCAATGTAGATTACCTATATGAGAACCAATCAAGAAGAAACTGAGTGGCTTTATTATTATACAGTATAGTGATGACATGGTTTTGAGCAACCCCAATAAATATTGTCCTAAGTCTATGGTGGTTTTCAAACTGTGCTCCAAGAACTTTGAGCTTCCTTGGAACTCTTCTTGGAATGCGTCTGATGCATTCCTCAGTGAAGAGATCGATACAGGTTGGACAAGTTTCCCAGACTGACAGCTTCCCTCCTACTGGTTATGGTGGCTATGTTTGAAATGCTGAAAGAGAGGCAATGCATCATACACAAAGAGAGGAGATACATTGTCCACATCATCCAGGGTTTTCATTTGTGTAACATTATTTATGGATTAATTATGCATAAACATGCTAGTTTATATTTCATTAATATAACCATAGGAGAGAAAATTATGGTTGGATGATGTGTCTGCTATCCAGGTGCTCAGTGTTGATGGGCAACTCTTCTGTCTCTCCCTCTTTATAGTTCTTATGGTTCTTTCTCTTTAAACTACACACCTGTGCTTCAGTTAGAGGGACTCTACTCTGTAAGGCAGGGGACGTGGTGGAAATCTGCTCATGCAGTGTTGAATGAAACCCTTTAACATTTCCCATCAAAAACCTGCAGTGATGGGAGCAACTACAACTAGTGATTATTATCTCTTCTCTGAAACTGGTTAGCTTGTTTCTCTAATGCAACTGGGTCCTGCTGACTTAACTGAAATTATTTAGGCAAGATAAACATGTATCTTTGGCAGAGGAAAAGTAGGTTTAGGACACAATCCCGTACCTGCCTGTCTGAACTCAATGGGTGATCTTTCCAAGTAGGATAAAAAGCCCAAACCAAGATGTACCTCATCTTCAGCAAACACTTTCTCTTTTCCATCACCATTTTCCCCTGGAATATCATTAGCTGTTACCACAGCAACAACCCCTGGCACTTCAAAGACTTCTGATACATCAATGGATCTGAAAAAGTAATGGATGTAGAAAACTGCATTTTCCAATTTTGGTCATAACCAAGGATAAGATGAATTTGTGAATATAACTGCCTGTTTATGATTTAAATTGGAAATATTCAAGGATAAAAAACAAAATTAAACTTTCCTTCTAGTTAACAGATGGGGATGTCTAGGTAAAACACCCCCCCCCGCAATTAGAAATAGACAACTGTAAAAAATCCTCTAAAAATCTTTCTGTAGATGACATGGCAGTGAGGATCAATCCACATAGTAATCAGTTTACCCAAATGGAACATGAAGGAAACATAAGCAGGCGTGGAATTTCAAATCACAAAAAAGGTACCTCCCTCACTCTATGATGTAATATAACCTTGTTCCCCTGCCATTAAATAGTTTACCTTAGAAACCTTCCTCCAAATGAGCAAACTGTCAATTCAGAAATTTAACCCACCCAAATTGAAGGCATTTTACAGATGTCTTGTAGTCTATTTAATGGTCTCTCTCTGATTAATTTTTTTAAAAAAACTGACATTTTTATTTTCTAAATATTTCTATTGTAAAAAAAATTAAACATTGAAAGCTACCAGTAACATATTAAATACTGCGACAGACAAGTAAGCTGGTCCCACTGTTCAAAATAAAAGGGTATTCACCCTGCACAGTTATCAGTTTGGTACCATTTTAAATGTCATGGTTCCTTTAGGGACCTCCTTCTATCCCATCATTGTCACAAAATGGGAGGACTTCTGCTTTTCCCTTTCCTATGGCACCGTATGTGGGGACCTTCTAGGCATCCTTGTGATTCCTGTATGAGATTTTATTCTGATAATCCCATTACTAGACACCATCAACCCTGAATTTAACACATCAAAATCCTAAGTGATTCTAACACATCTCATTGTTTCTTCTACTATCTTCTCATAATCCTACTTGAACTTAACTAATTCTCCTAAGTCTAATTTATTTCTATCCTTAACTGACTCTCTCCACCCTCCCTGCATTATTACCTTTCTAACTAACCATAAGAAGTCTAAGTAATCCATATTTCTCAGCTGACTCACCTTAGCCCAGTGGTTCTTAACCTGGAGTCTGGGGACCCCTGGAGTCTGCAGAGCGCTACTGCTAGACACCAACAGCAGCACCACCAGCAGCAACAACAACCACAGGGACACAGCAGCAGGTGTGTATGTGGGTACCAAAACTGCTCCTTCATTTGCAAACAAGGGAGCAGTTTTGGTACCCACCCCCAGCCATGTCTCTGATGAAAGGGACACTGCAACAAGCATCCTGAGCTAATTTAAAACAAATGGAGGTACTACCTTCTTCTTTTCACCTATATCATATTTAGAGGCATTTTATCGGAATCAAAGAAACCAAAGACTGAAAAAATGTGTTCTGAATCTCTTAAAAATATGTCCCTCCCCTGCCACCTTTTTCTCACAAGAGCACTTTTTAAGAACTTACAATAACTTTGCATGAGCACGTGTGCTGGTCACTACAGCCATATAGAGTTGTCCATCAGCTGGAGGAATATCGTCAACATAGACAGCTTCACCAGTGGTATGTTTAATACCAGACTGGTGCATGATGGGACGCCCAACTGGGTCCTGAGGGGGCTGATGAGGGTTTACATCCTGTCACAGAAAAGGAAGTCATTTAGTTTATAGACTATGCATGAGATTTCCATTTTCATAGGCACAATTGATGCTGATGTAAGGCAAGGCCTTTTCAGTAATACTGCAAAGTCTACTAGCATTTGATCACCATTTTAAAAACATTCTGATTCACCTTAAAAGTCATTCTGTTTCCCTGGGAGTTGAAATTAGAAAGACACTGGCGAGAATGTTATATTGCAGTTATGGATTTGTAACCTAGTGTTATGGATCCAAAAATGATTTGTATTCACAAAGCCTACATGTTCAGGATTGTGGCACTATTGTCACGACTGTAAAATTTCCCCAGTTCTCAGTTACTGGGCATCAGCCACTGCAAACGGCAAGGGCCTGTTCTCCTGTCAAACAAGATGTAGCAGACTGATATTTCCATGCACACCCCACAAGTAATCACTAGTGCGAGGAGGAACTGAGACAGGTATCTTGGTTCTGATAGTTGCACTGGAGATCACTGGTGGGAGGCAGCTGGAAACACCAATCTCCTGCACCCCAATCAATAGGAGAAGAGACCTACATCGCCTGTACCAGCTGATGCCCAGTAAAGCAAGACTGGGTGAGGCTGGGCCAGGAGACACTACTTAGTTAAATATATTTAACAAAATACACAAATAAAAGAAATAAGACCGAGCAACAAAAAGGATAACAGAACAGAAATTCAGGGAAACACTGGTCAAAATCCTAGACCAGCCATTTAATTAACTAAGTGGCTGATATAGGATTTCAGCCAGTATTTCCCTGAATTACTGCCTTGTGATCCTTTTTCTTGCTTGGGTTTATTTATTTTATTTGCATAGTGTGTTTTACTTGGGGATTATTTTACTTTTTGTCCTTTTTAAAAATGTAAGTCTACTTTGAAGGCCTTTGTGACTCATAGAGCAATCTAAAATGCACATATATACAAAAACAGACAGACAGGTATCAGAGGATTGTATTGGAAAGGGGCGTTGATTCAAAGATACTTCCAGGTAGCTCTCAATGTTAACAAATCCCTCTGTTCTCCATTGTAAGCTACAAATGGAATCAGAAATGATTTTCCATTAGGGCTATTGGGATCTTTTCTGTACAATGGTAAGGAAAAAGTAGGTGAACAATTTAGAATTCCTACATTTTATTTCCATATTCCATATTCCACATATTATTAATTAGAGTTTAATTTAATATCACAATCCTAGATAAAGAACAACAGATTAAACAAATGACATGTAAATGTGACACATTCTCAATATGCAACAATATCCATGCTTGAAAAAGAATGTGTAGCTTTAGATTCAGCACCTAATGGCAACTGCTTGAGCATCAATGACTTTAATTCTTGTAACTTGCAGTCTTTAATAGCAGTTTTGAAAAATTTTGGCTCATCCCTCCTTAAAGAACATCTTTAGCTCAATGACACGAACAACTCACTTGATATCCTATCATAACAGTTTATAGGGGTTTCAGTCCAGACTTCTATTATGTCATTCTAAAACACTGAATTTCTTTTTCTGCAGCCTTTCTTGGATAGATCTGTTTGTATATTTAGAATGATGGCATACCATCTAGCACCTAAAGCAGCAAACAATCACATTCCTGTCACCAGGCTTGATGCTTAGCACAAGGTTCTTCTGTTCAAACTCAGTGGGTTGTTTTGTCAAAAATTATGAAAACAACATGATCACTGAGGCCAAAAATCTGATTCATTTGTCCAGGAAACATCATTCCAAAAGTTTTGCACATTATCCATGTCAGTGGTTCTCAACCTTCCTAATGCTGTGGCCCTTTAATACAGTTCCTCATGTTGTGATGACCCCCAACCATAAAATTATTTATTTATTATTTACAATGCCTCCTCCCCCCCGGCAAAGGCTGCCTTGCTGGCCAGGAACAGGGTGGGGCGGGCAGGGAGGAAAAGAGGAGCTGCGCATTTTTTCCAGGAAAAAACTCTGAGACCCTGCCCCCGGGCTCTGCTTCTGCTTCGCTTTCATTTCTGCTGGGGGGGCAGTGTGGGAAAAGTTTCCAGAGTGTCGACCCTGGCTGGGGGGAGGAATCCCAACGCCTTTGTCTTTTGCGCCGGGTGCAGCTCGCCCCCCCGGAAAAGCGCCGCCTTGCGGCCCCCCGGCCCTTCCACAGCACTCCCTCCATGGTGAGTGGGGCAGGGGCCGTGTCGAGGAGGGGGCCCCAAGCTGGCCTGTCAGACGGGAGGTTCTTCCGGTAGCGGAGAAGGGGAGCGATTTCAGTCCCTTCTGAACAGGGGGCAGGAGGACGTAAGTGTGTGGCTCGCGCTTGCGCACCATCACTCCTGCTGTGGTGACTCTGTGGCCACACGCGCTCCCACCAAAGGGGGCAGGAGGATGCGAGCGTGTGGCTCGCACTTGCGGTTCACCACTCCTGGGCCTTTTCTGCACGTTACCTTATCGCGGAGGTGGGGGAGGTGCCGTTCGCGCAAGCAGGTTCTTGCGCAAGGCGCTCTCTACAGCTCCCAGGCTACACTGTGGTAGGAAGGGGCAGGGCAGTCACATGGCCAGGAAGCCAGCTGCAGGATGAAGGAGCAGCAGAGAGCACCTCGTGCAAGAACCTGCTTGCGTGAACGGCACCCCCCACCTCTGCGATAAGGTAACGTACGGAAAAGGCCCAGGAGTGGTGGTGCGCAAGCGCGAGCCACATGCTTGCATCCTCCTGCCCCCTTTGGTGGGAGCGTGTGCGGCCAAAGGGGGCAAGAGGACGTGAGCACGTGGCTCGTGCTTGCGCATCACCACCGAGGAGGGAATGGAGCCTAAGACCATCAGAAATACGTATTTTTCTACACCTACAACGGAACAGTGGTGGACAGCTTTTATGGAAAACAGAAATGCAGACATACTTACACAAAGATTGAAAGGGAAATCAGACGAGGACATAAACAAAGAGTGGAGGATTGTTACAGATTTGGGTTGGGGGTAGATGGAGGTATTACATTTTTCATGATAACAATTATTATACAGTTAACAGTTAAGGAAATATCTTGAAGTGAGTAAAGTAGAGATATATAGCAGGAACTGACAAACTATAGATTATTAACATTTTATTGCGATACGTGATATAATAAATAGAGGGAACATCAATAATTGTAATGCAGAAAGGAAAGAAAGGAGGAATAACACTACATGTAACATGGCAAAAATTGTTTGTTTTATTTGTTGAAATTTGAATAAAATTATTTTTTTTAAAAAGGAAATACGTATTTTCCGATGGTCTTAGGTGACCCCTGTGAAAGGGTTGTTCGACCCCCAAAGGGGTCACGACCCACAGGTTGAGAACCACTGATCTATGTGATCTCTAGTAAACTTCAGAAGGGCAGTGTTCTTTACATTAGCCAAGTGTGATAAAGTTCTAGGGAGGTGTGAATATCTGGAGAGCCAGAGCAACTTGGAAGCAGGTTGGTATGCAAACAGAATAGCTCTTCAGGAGAGAAACCCAGCCCAGTAGTGTGTGGGAGGGGCTAGTGACTGAGAGGAAAAGATATATAAAGGCAAACACTGATTGTCATTGGCAGTCCTTCAGTGAGAGTTCTTGCCAGAAAGCACTGGAGTAAAGTCCCTCCATCATTCATATGTAAACACTAAATTATAATTTAGAATTATGAGAATGAATCTATGCACTCCACCACATTTGCCCTGACTTGTATCTTCTCTCTCCCCTCCCTTTCTCAGTGTGGTAAGACCAGAAACATTCACTTCTGATTTAAATCAGGCACAGTTTAGAGTCCTCCCTGAACTTCCTGAAATAAATTATGGTTTATTTTAACTAGAGTTAGTGAATAGAGGCAACTTCATAAATTGTGTCTGAAGTTGGCTTGATTCCATTAACCATAGTTAAGATTAACCACAGTTTGACTGGAACTAGATTATACAACTATCTAAAATGGAAGTGGGAGCTTCTATATCTTCCTTTCTGCCACACTAGAGGAAGAGAGGGGTGTGGGAAAAGGCTGTCTAGTTCTTAAGATGTTAAAAGGAGGGGCCCCTCAGACTTATCTGGAGGAAATTTGCTGGCTGTGATGGTGGTGTGGATGACAGGGGGCTACCATCTTCTCTATGAGGCATGACTGCTCCTTTGTGGCATTCATGTGCCCAGGAGGGGGCAGCCAATTGGTGGGAGGTGTTGCTCCGGTGCCTGATCTGAGGGATGCAGTTTTCTCTCAGGTCTGCCTGAGCAGTATATAAAAGGGAGCACTCTACTCAGCCAGCACTCCTGTTTTAGCAGCCTCCCCATCATCCCTCCTTGGCTTGCTGAGAGTTCAGTGTGTTTACTTCCTTGTGTAAGATAGTTGTTCTCTTTTGCATCAAGCATCCTATTTGTTCACAATCCTCTAGTGAGAGGTGAGGGATAAGAAGTGGATGTCCAGTGGGGAGCCGTATGTGATTTGGAACTAGTGAGAGCCAGAAGGAGTCCAAGGTATGTTGTTGCTTTATTTGATGGCAAAAGAAGCAGAAATTGGGGAATATCCAATAAAATCCACAGAAGAAACTGGAGGAATGTCTCAAGATACTCAAAAGATGGTTATTTTATTAGCCAAGAAGGGCAACACCTTTCACCTTGTGTATATTCCCAAGGCTGCCTCAAGGGCTGTACATTTTATGATTTTTTTAAATAGCCTCTCAGGAAGGCCTTGGGAGTATAAGTAGGTTAAAAACACACTAGCTTTTCTTTTTACTAATAAAATAGCCCTCTTTTGAGCATCTTCTCCAGTTTCTTCCATGTCTTTATTTGATGATGTCATTTCCTCCGGGATACTTTGAGAGGAAGATAGACATAGGCTTTCTTACTATTTGTTGCTGTGGGGTATTGATAAAGCAGTATTGCTGTAAAGTACAAAATATTAATGCTGTTTGTACTACCTGTATTTTTGTGTACCATTTTATTTGTTGTAAGTCATTTGGTGACCCATCTCTTCTGATCATCAAAGTATAAATATAATAAACAAGCAAAGATTCAGATAGATAGATAGATAGATAGATAGATAGATAGATAGATACAATGAGGTGCAATGCCTCAATCACCCCTACCTTCAACTCCCTTAAAATTATCATCTAGCTCCAAATAATTTATATGTGCCCCCCCCACTTTGGACTAATACTTCAAATATATATTGCCTATCTCCACAGCTTGCATAGTTAGATTTCAAGTTAACAATTTTGATACAAGATTTTTTGCACAACAAATCATACCATAATGGGGAAATCATGTTGTGATTTGGGACAGGGAGCAGAGGAGAAGAAACACACACACACACACACTTACTTCCTTTGAAAACGGAATGAAAACAGAGACTATGACCTCCACTGGGGAAAGATCTGCCTCTGGCACTTTTCTGAGGAATTCATCATTCAGTAGAATCTGTCGTCTGCCATCTGATGGGGAAAATAATATGTTTAGAGCGTGTGCTTGGTGCAGTTCCAGATCAGTATCTCCACCATCAAAGACCAAAAGGCACCAGAAGGCAATCCTGTACATCTCTCTGAAATCTATACAGAAGACCTCACTGGACTCTTCAAAGACCAAACCTGACCTGACAGGGCAGGAACATTTTAGGAACCGGGCTGGGGATTCATTATTCTAGCCTTTCCAGATTAGTCAACTGTGACCTCTGTTCCCAACAAAGCCAAGATTGTTTAGAGGACTTTTCAAGATCAAATCTGCCTGTTTATTGAAGTGGAGATTCCATTGTTTATTGTTTGCTGTCCCTTTGTCAGTTTGGGCAATGTTATCATAGATTAATTTATTATAACCTTGTCCTGCATTGTATCTCAGTAATAGAAAGAAAGAGGGAACATCAGCGGTTACATTCTTCTTATCTTTCTCTCTCCTCCCATAACTGTTAAGAGCAAAAGGAAAACTCTTAGAGGAAGAAAAGCAAGGAAGTTACAGTTTGCACTGCCTTAAAGCAGTGCAGTTAAAGCATAGGAGTGCAATTTTGAGTAGCCTCAGAGTGAAGATGGTGTTGCTCACAAACCACGCATTCAACTACACTTGAATTGCTTTTACTATATAACCAGATTGTGAGTCAAGTGTACCACTCCCTCAGTTTGTACTCTTGTTATATGCCTTCAAGTCATTTCCAGCTTAGAGCGATCCTAAAGGCAAGCCTATCATGGGGTTTTCTAGGCAATATCTGTTCAGAGGATGGTTTGCCTTTCCTTCCCTCTGAGTCTGAGAGAGTATGACGTGCCTAAAGTCACCCAATCAGGATTTGAACCCTGGTCTCCAGTCATAGTTCAATGTTCAAACCAATGTGCCATGCTGGCTTTCAGTTTGCACCACTGACATTTTTATATCAAAGCACTTCAGTCCATGAAGGATGAACCATTCAGAATAACATCAGTTTTCCATGCAGAAGCACATGCATACAAAGAGATGCTGGATGAAAAGTGGTGTTTGGACAAGAGAGGGAACCCACATGCAGGCACTCTTGGCTTTTCTGGCCCTGATTCAAGGATTCCACTATCATGAAAAATTGGCATGTGCACCCATTCCTGAATAGATCAGTCCAGCACTTAGCATTCTTCAGAAGTTTCCAGAGATCCAGAAACCAAACAGGACTTATGGAAATCGTGGATTCCTCAACTATGAGGTTACCTGAACCCCTGGTGGTAGTGGATAAATAATCATTTTAATTCTTCACCATGCTCCTGATGTCAAGACTTTGGACAATTATGAGAAATTAAAGTGTGTCACCAAGGATTTTTAACTCTCAATTGTTTAATATAGTAGCAATATCTCCATATGGTGAACTTCTGACAGGCATCTGTTTACCTGCTATGAAAACTGAACTATGGATCAGATAGGACTTTTGTCTAACCTACCAGGATTCCTTTTATGTTCTTCAATCTGATTCTCTTCTTTTGCAGATTTCATGAGATTGGTGTTCCCAGTGCAGAAATGCATGCAAGGGTGAGTAGCAGTGCCTTTACCTACTGATGCCAGATTGAGAATAGCTTTCCCAGCTGCCAGAACAGGGTTCAGACCCAAAGATTTGATCCTCGGCTTGCAATGTGTCCTCCAAAAATTTGAAAAAAAAGATATTTATTTATATCCCTCCTACACAGAACCAAACGGGTTTAAAATTTAGTGACATTTTTAGATCTTCAAATTAGTATATATGTCATTAAATAAATAAACACAGATTTGTCCAACTATAACTTAACTTTGTATGACCTATATCCTAGTATGAGCAAACATCCAAAGAAACAGATTTAGTAGCATCTCTCCAATCCAGATTCTTCTATATACAGAAGAAGTCTTTTTTTCTAAAATTTTACATACCTAAATATTTTTGATTTTTCCGGGATTTTTAGGACTTCCTGCCCTCTTAGCATTCTACTTCAAAGAGGGATACCTATAGATGGGGAGGAGAAGGGCAGAAAGATCTGATATGTGTGTTTCATACATTTCCATATCCATGTTTTTCATTTTTTCCCGGCGGATTGCCTAAATAATAACTATTGTAATTGGTTGTGCAAAGTGGATATCTGAAGCTCAACCCAGGAAAGTTAAGCATTATTGAAATAGAACTGATTTAAACAGGAAAATGAGGAAACAACCTAGTTATGCCACAGAGTTCTTTTCTCTCTCTCCTATCCCCTCTCTTGCTGTCATTAAAAATGAAAAACAGCCGTGGAAAGCTGAGATCAGAGAGTGATGTGTAGAGGGAGTAGATTTCACTTCTTGCTGCTTGTCACCCAAAAACCCCACCTGAGACTCCTCAAATGACCCCCAAGGTGGAAGATATGTAACGTGTGAGTAGTAGGGAGGTGTAGCTCCTGTCAAAAGTGATTTATGACCCTCAGATTTGATTGATTTATGACCTGTCAAAAAGTGATTGATTTATGACCTGTCAAAAGTGATTGATTTATGACCTGTCAAGAAATGATTGATTTATGACCTGTCAAGAAATGATTGACACCTATCAATCTCCCTCCCCCGGAAGTACTAGGGCGGGACATCCGGAAGGGGCCGTACCCCTGCCCACCCACGTGGTCCAAGCCGTCCAATGGGGGGGTTTTTAAAACTGGGTTCCCATGGGGCCCCAGCGGGGGACGTGACCCCCTCAGATCCACGCCGGCCAATCACGGGCGATTTCCCGGGCTCGCGCTGCCATTGGTCCAGCGGGGCCGTGTGCCCCCGGGGGAATAGCCCGCCCCACCACCCTCGACCAATAGGGACGGACCTGGACCCCTCAGAAGCACGTGTGTCAAACCGGCCAAAGGAAGACGCCCTTTGAGAGATATTTGTGGGGAGAGAAGCGGCCATTGTTGCATGCCCGGACAAGTCCTGCGAAGACAACATGGAGGGTCCCCCCCCCATAAGGGGAGGGAATGGGAGGCCCCCCTCCCCAAGGTATGATGGTCCTGTGGGCTTTTCATCCCTTTCCCCTTTAAATAAACCTAAAAGGCCCTGCCTTTTAATGCCCCTAAAAGGAAAGGGTCCGGGCCCCTATACTTGGCCTCTTTCACCTTTCGATATTCAACCTAGAAGGCAGTTGACATTTGATGACCCTAAAATGCACCTCCACGGTTTTGGAGTATGGATACTGTTTGACCAAGACCCATTTCTTGAATGCGATTGCTGTTGTAATTTAAAAAGAGTTATCCAGAGGATAGGGGAGAAGGGAATTCCCAATACCCCAGGGGAGCCCAGATGAAGTGGATGGTGTAGCCACTCAGACTAAGAGGCGATGGAGGTGGGAGACCCCGAGCCAACTCTACCTACGCTGGTTGGAGGAAATGAATGAAAGCATGGAAATTGATTCAGGCTAGGGGAGATTTTAAAGGTAAGAGTTCTTTTTTATTATTATTTTTAATATTGATGGGTGGGTTACCAGTTCCCCAAAGAAAAGGGGAAAAGTTGTTTTCTAAAAGCCACCCCCATCAAATATGTATCTATATTATTTCTCTCCCCTTGTTTTCCACACAGGAAGACCTGGACGCTGATATTGCTGAGAAACAACCTGACAAGAGTTGTGTGACTGTAAATTTTCCCACCGACTCCCGAGGAGTGAACATGTATTTCTTTTTCTTTCTAACAATAAAAACGGTTTTTGTTACGCATGCGTGTTCATACTTATTTAGCCGGGAAAATGGCAGGGAAAAAAAAATTCCTAAGGGATATATATTATTCACCAGGGGAAGTTGGGAGCTTTGGCGGAGTGAACACCCTTTTTCAGGAAGCCAAAAAACAGAACCAAAAAAACTAAGGAGGGGGGAAAGGTTTAAACCCAATGGCTTTCTGGGCAAGATGCTTATACGCTACACAGACCAGCAAAAATATTTTAAGAGAAACAAGATTATTGTATCTAAAGTGGATTCTCAGTGGCAGGCTGATCTAGTTGATATGCATCATTTTTCTAAATACAACAAAGGATATAAGTATATTTTAACAGTCATAGATATTCTATCTAAATACGCTTGGGCTTTAGCTTTAAAGGAGAAAACTGGTAGAGAAGTGTCCAAAGCCTTTAACACCATTTTGGTGCAAATTTGGAAAAAAACCTGACAAATTACAAAACTGATTCCCAATTTTCCCTAAATAAGGCCGTAAGTGGTCTATTAAAAAAACATGGGGTTCATCATTTTGTTACCAATAATGAAGTCAAGGCAGGGGTTGTGGAACGTTTTAATAAACTTTAAAAACAAAAATGTGGAGGTATTTCACGGCTAATAATACTTTTACCTATATTGATGTGCTTCCCCTGTTTATAAAAAGTTATAATCAAAGTTTTCACCGAACAATCAAAGCGAGGCCTGCAAAAATTTTCAAGAGCCCCAATTCTCTAGCAGTGGGGAAAACAGTATATGGAAAGACTACCCAAAAAAAAAGGAGCTTCCTTCACTCAGAAAAGGAGATCATGGGGAGGATTTCTAAAAGCAAGGGTTTTTTTGCCAAGGGCTATGAACAGAACTTCACTACAGAAGTATTTATTGTGGACCAAGTTATCAGAAGTACAAATAGACCCGTGTTCCCTGAAAGATTATCACGGGGAGGACATAGTTGGGAGCTTTTATCCTGAAGAGTTACAGAAGGTTAATGCAAAACAGGATCAAGTGTACAGGATTGAAAAGATCCTAGCCACTAAAGGGCGGGGTAAGAGAAAGCAGCACCTAGTGAAATGGTTAGGCTGGCCTAGCAAGTTCAACAGTTGGGTGCTTGCTTCTGAAGTTGGAGAACCTGTGTAAAACCTGGGAAAAAAAAAAGGGGGGAAAACGGATTTTATGTCACACCCCCCAGCAATGCCTGTGCAACAGTTTTTCCACAAAATACAACTTCAACACTATCTTTTTTAGAAAGGGCCCCTGGAACTTCCAGGGGCCGGGGAAGTAGGTTTAGCTGAAATACAGTATCCACGCACTTGGAATACTATCAATTCTGAGACCAAATTTGTGATTGCAAGTGAGAAGAAGACATGGCCCTTCAACCTGCAACGTGGCTATTATTCCAGTGTTCCTGAACTTTTGGGAAAAAATTTTAACCCAACCTGATAACAGCGGACCGTGCCCCCCCCTGAAGTGCTTCTACATTACGATCCTGTGACCAGAAAGGTTAGGCTTAAATCAAACGGGCCATACAAAATCCTAACTGGAGGAAGACTAGCCCACATATTAGGATTACCCACAATGGGGGCAAGCCAAAAATCCACCCTTCGCAGCAGACATCACTGGGGGTTTCAACACCTTATATATTTACACAGATATTGTGGAACATCAGGTAGTCGGGGACTTTTTTTTTAGGGCCTTTGCTGCTTTTGCGTTCCTGTGCGGGGGCAGAACAACGAATGTGTCAATATTGGTTATGACAAACCTCACTACATCCCTGTAAGTAAGCATCACATAGACACCATCACCATAGAGATAAAGACAGACCAGAACCAAAAAGTGCCATTTCGCTTTGGTAAGGTGCTTGTGAAGCTACATTTCCCCATCCCAGGAGAAAAATGAATCTTTAAAGATGGTGATCCTGAAACCCTATGGTGACCCGGCCCTTTTAATTTACAAACAGGGCCCAGGCAGGAAATGGGCTTCCTGGGTATCAGGGGATCCCTTTTATGTATGGGTCTGGGCTTGGTGGGATTTTCAGAAGCCTTTTCAGAAAAGCAGTTCCACTTTTGAGAAGAGGCCTGACCATCATTAAACCCCATGTTAAAACTGCTGTTCATAATATTGCTAAAGATGTGGCCGGTGAAGTGACTCGGGCTTTATAAATAAAATGAACCCCACAGCTCCACAAGAAGGATCAGGCCTGATGTATGTTCAACGGAGGAAGGGAAAAAAGAAAAGCATCACGGGTGAGGTTAAAAGGGCCTCCCCGACCCCTTTAAAAAGGAAGCGCATGGGAAAAAAAAACTCAAAAAAACCGTAAGGAAGAGGAGGAGCAGGAAACGGGGGAAACCAGTTGGGGCAGATATATTTTAAACACAATCATGGCTTTTATCCACAGTGGCTCTGAAGAATGCACAAAATCTGAATTAGACCTATTTACTATTGGGCCCACACAGACAAGTATCGAGAGAAGTTTGTATATTGAGGTGCCCCCACGGGACACTTTTTTCAGAATCTGCACCGCTAGTTTTTTTATAGCAGGAAGTGGCAAGACTTTTAGACCTTAATGATTCTCTCCTTTATATTTCTCTTAAAATTGTTAAGGAAGATAATACAAAACCCCCCGAGATGCTAAGTAGGGCTTGTGAATTATCCAATAGCCTCTATCTTTAGCCAGCTGGATGTGATTTTGGGGGGATCGCCTCATCAGCCAGAGCAACAACTGCTATCCTTACAGAGCCTTCATTGAATCTCTGCTGAACTCCCGCGAAAACCCTTGCAAGCCAATTTTCGGGCAGGCTTATTTTACAAAGATACTGCTGGAGAACATGAATCGGCAGATCTGGAAGGGAATAATCAGGGTTTTATTAAAAGAGCAAACCTGACAGCTAAAAGTCGAAAGGTAGATCTGCTGGGGCATCTCCACACTGACCTGTTTTTTCAAGAAAAATTGCTGTTAAAGGGAAATTGGGCGTGAAAATTAAACTTACCCGCAACAAAGATGCTTTCATCTTAATGACTGATGAAGCAAACAGCCAGTACAAAGTACAAATCTTATCAGTTTCCCCTTTTTTTGTGAAGAAGGTGAGAGTGGCACCAGGAGTCCGGCTAGGTCATGCAGAAGCTCTACTGACATGCAATGCTAAATACCCTGTGGACCGTGTAAGCATAAAGTGTTCAGCATCCCGAGAGGAAGCCGTGTCTCCAATCAAGAAAACCTTTTTTGGGGGCCCAATTACCCAAACAGGTGGTTATGGGTTTGGTTTTTAATATGCCTTCAGTGGAGTTTACAAAAAAAACCCCTTTTTTAACTTTAAACATTATCACATCAATTTTGCGGCCTTATACTTGGATGGAGAGCAGCCCCAACAAAACCATTTCACCCCAAATTTTTTAAGACGGAAACTGTGTCAGAGAATACATGAGTTTGGTGCAGATTGCTGGCAAGCGTATAAAAGAGGGTTTTTTAACCGTGAGGAATATGCGAGAGGTTATCCCCTTTTTGCATTTGACCTTACTCCAGATCAGGAAGGCGGGGATCACTATTCTTTGATCAAAACTGGAAACCTAAGAGTGGAATTCCGATTTGCCAGGCCCTTGCCCATCAGTAAATATGATCGTATATGCTGTCTTCAACAATGTGATAGAGATAAATCACAGGCGAAATGTCCTTTTTGACTATATGTAAGTGGACAGCCTGCAATTAAGCCGCATCCTTTCTTCAAATCCGTACACGCGGAAGCTATTCTATGGAGTCTTCCCTTGTGACATGCTCCCTAGAGAGAAGCTGCTACAAAGGCCTATTTGCCTAGTCATCAACACCCACCCTCACAATCTCCCTGGAGAACACTGGCTAGCTATCTACTTAACAGAAGAAAAGTCTGGTGAATTTTTTGACTCCTATGGACACCCTCCAGTTCCCCCCTTTTTCCTAAAACCATCATGAAATTTTTAAGAAAAAATGCCAGCAAAACCATGTTTCAACCCAGACAGGTGCAAGACCCAGACTCTGTGGTTTGTGGATACCATTGTGTGTTTTTTTCTGCAGCACCGCTGTAAAGGACTGACATTTAAAAATTTTTCAAGACTTAATTCTCATGATTTGCAAAGAAACGATGAAATGGTGGTAGATTATGTAAAAACAAAGAGAAACATGTCCAGGCTTGTCCCAAACATGTCCAGGCTTGTCCCAAACATGCCCAGGCTTGTCCCAAACATGTTTCAACCTCCCCAAAGGGGTGTACAACATGCAGTGCTTTTCACAGGCAATTTTCCCAAAAACATACCCTCTAGGGGGTTTTTAAAAAGGAATTTCTTGTGTATGTGTGTTTTTTTATCGCAAAGCAAGAGTCATAGATGGCAAAATATATTTTAATAATTATTTATTTATGTTTCTGAAAAACATCAGCAGAATCATAAGTGGGGGCCATGTAGGAGTGCTAGTTTTTGTCTCTTTTTTTTCAAAGTCCTGCGGGAGGGGTGGGGTTTGCGAATAGTCGTGGCGTGGATGCATTTGGATTTTTTAGGTTGTCCAAAACTTCTCTGTTGGCAGGGTTCCCCACTACAGATGATGGAACATTTAGTTCTGCCATGGCCCTCATAAAAACATCCCAACCTGTTGGAGTGTGTTTGGCTGGAAAAGGGTGCGTCTGAGTAATACCCTTGACCAAATCCAGCATTTTTTAGGTTGGTTCCCCTTTATACACAAATGAGCCTTTGTCATCCCATGAAGAAATACTCTGGTTTTGCTTCATTTTCTTTAACAACACCTTTGCTGCATTCTTGTATCTAGCAGGCAGGCTTTCCAGAACTTCTTGAAAGAGTGGCTCAAAGGAGCTTTCCAAAACATTTTGAGATGCCTGCTGTGGCTGAGGTAAAATCAGGTTTAGGCTTTCCACATCTTGAGATGACTGCCGTGGATGAGGTAAAAATCGGGTTAAGGCCTTCCTTTTCTGCCCCCTTTCCCCCCCACAGTGTTAAATACTTTTGAAGCAAAGCCTCGTATTGTTTAGCTTTTTCATATTCTGTTAAGTCAGCCCTTTCTAAGAATCCTCTGCATCTCTGCATCCAGGGTATAAATGGCCTTAGTTCTGATGTTCTCTTCCTTGGGAAAAATTGATCCCTTTAGTTGCTCTAGCTGATGGCTAGGGACCAAATACATCTTTTCTGCATGTTCCATTAGTGATTGGCAAAAAGACTCGTTATTAAGGGAACAGCAAAACTTAACAAGGGCCCAA
The DNA here is from genome assembly GCA_948474755.1 of Ctenosaura bakeri. Classification (NCBI taxonomy): domain Eukaryota; kingdom Metazoa; phylum Chordata; class Lepidosauria; order Squamata; family Iguanidae; genus Ctenosaura; species Ctenosaura bakeri. The sequence goes on from CAOLHI010001172.1 coordinate 1,516,910, forward strand.
AAAACCCCCAGACTGCTTCACCAAGTACTTTTTTCTTCTCAGAAAACTCTCCTGTTACCCAGTGTTTTTATTAGATGGCGATTCTTTTTCAATACACGTACCTGGTGGGGAGATGAGGAATGTTGCCTTTTAAAGCATTGAGAGCTATTTCTGAAATGGCTGCCACCAGGTCATCTGAAGCTGTGCATAAAAAGGCTTTCCTCTGGGAGGGGGGCATCTTAAGGGAGATTTTGAGGCTAGGTTTTTTTTACACACCCAGACATGTTGACCTGAAGGGGATGCGGAAGCAATAGTTGGAAGGGATTTAAAAAGGGGAGCCCTTTTGTAAGCAGCTTGACCCTTCTTCACAGTGTATACTGCAGGCCAGTCTGGAGGGAAAAGGCCGGTTCGTAACCTATAAGATTTGGCGAAAGTACCTGTAAATCAATGACAAGGTAGCCATATGCTTTGCTCGTAGCATCAGCAAATGCTTCCATGAAAAACTTAGTATTTCCTGGGTACATTTAACGAGCCAATGTAGCAATTTGTAATTTATCCCTTGGGTTTTTAAAAAGCACCATGTATTTTGCTTTTAAAAGTGATGGTGCGGATGCTTTTTCCCTTGCAGAAAATGTTCTGTGTGATAAAAAAACCTCAGTTCCCGGTGGTGTACATACTGGGTAAAGGCTTTTTAAACCCTTCACTATTATCAGAGGCAGACAGCATCAAATGGTCTATCACCAAGAAGTTTATTTTATTGAGGGGTAACAAATCTTCATTATCAAGTTTATCAGGCAAACCCTCTACAAACTGAATAAAGGGATATTTAGATAGAAGTTCTTTGTACAACGGTTCCAACAGCTATAGCACCACAGAATTTTTAGGTAACACAGAAAAATTCTCCGAGCATTATCCAACATTTTTTTTCAAAAACAGTTTTCCCACAGTTGCTTGGTCCTGCTAGAATGGCTAGAAGGGATGTTCCCAAACGTGTATCCAATTCAATAACCATAAGGGAGAGTCTTAAACCCTTCAGTAATGACCCTCTTGTCATAAACCACCCTTTGAGTTTTCCTAAGCTTTTTTTGTATGGATAGACCATTGACGCTTATTTTTTAAATACCTGGCTGCTGCACAACTATCTCATGAGTGCCTTCTCTGTTTCTGTCTGAGACGTATCAAACACCAGATCTTTAAGACTGTCAAAATTAATTTTTTCACAGTTAGCAACATTCAGGGTAATCCCTTTGACCTTCATGCAAGCTGTACCACCAGAAAGCTTGTACCCATTTTTTTAGGGCCTGCTAAAATATTGTGTATTTGATCTGGAATTTCGCTGGTGAGGTCCCCTAAGTAATCTCCCAAAGGGGGGCCTTTTCCCTCCCTCCCGACTCACAAATATCCCCTTTTTATCGTGGTACAGAATTCTGTCTTGAAGCTTATCTAACAATTGGTAGAGTTCAAGGCGAGCGAAAAGCTGTGGTAAAGCAAGCTATGAACTCATTTTTTCTACCTGAGGTTGTAATGCGGTCCTCAGAACGTTTCCCCGACACGCACACAGCCTCCTCATCAATAAATTCAAACATTGAAACATTGTAAGTGTCAGAAAATAAAAAGGGGGAAGAACTCATCAGGATCCCTCACCACTTGTGTGTTAGTCAGGTTCGTTCTCTGCCCAAATTTTCCCCCCAATGAATTTAAAAACAGTTTGGCAATTTGTCTCTTTGCAGGGTTCACAGCAATTTCTTCCTTGCGCAAAAGCACACCCTCCTTTTCATGAAAATCATCTATATATTTATCTTTATCTTCTTCACTGACACACCAGTGGGGGTACCCTGAAAAACCTCCTGTTTCTTTTTGGGAGAGGGGGGTTTAAATACTGTTCAAATAAGGGGCTGTTCCTGTTTTCAAAATGCCACACTTCATAGATTTTCATCACTTTGTAACCCTTTTCCATAGCCACTTTCAGTTCAACAGTACACCAGGTTCCCACCAAGGCCCTCTCCTCATCTGTGTGATTGCAGGGGTCCAACTGGCGGTATTCTGCACAAGTTGCACAGAGCACAAACATCAGTTTACCACCGACTTTACTAGGAAGAACAGGGAAAAAAAGCCCACGAGGGGGCAGTTTTTAAGCTTGGCGAAGCCAAAGTACTCTGAGAGTGGTTGAAACTTCTCATAGATAATTTTGGGGTGGCCAAGAGGATAGTCTTTTGTTTTGTTGACAAAGGGGTATAGGCTGGTAAAATCATAATATTTTTTCTCCTCACCCTCTTTAGGCTTGTAATACAGACAGACTGCATTTGTAACCCCCGGGGGCATCTCTGGGTTCTATGGCTTCTGGAAACTCAGCTTCAGCAAGAAACTGTTTGAGTTGATCATCTGTTTTTAATGGTTTCTCCACTCATGTTCCCAGATTGTCCTGACTTCAAACCCCAGACATTTCAGTTCAGCAGCCCTTTTCTGTGTGGAGTTGTAAAGAAACTCATACGTTTTCCCCACCAGAGGGTTCCAGTCCTCTGGTGGGTAACACAGGACACATCCATGAAAAAAAAAAACCGCAGAATTCAAAAGCTGTTTCTTTACCATTTATGACAGCGTGGCCATCAAAAAAATTTGCCAGGGTTTTTCCTCTCCACCTTTTAGAGCATGCTGAATCTGAATGTTTTCTTTATGTTCAAGGTATGAAAGCCACTGAATTGCAGGGGTTGAGAAGCGCTTACATTGATTATGGTACCTATCAGGCTGTGGGATTGCAAGGGTATCCTCTTCCAAAAACATAAAGCGGTACATTGCAAAACACACACTAGCCAGTGTTGGGTTTGTAAAGGGTCTATGGCTACCCAGTCTTTCTCTCCCGTCTCCGACTTCTTGTAAACCTTTGTCAGATTCATGATTTCATGTCTGTATTTGGTACAAGCTTGTGCAAGAATATTGACATCCTGCTGGCAATAGAATGCCAACTCTTTCTGCATGTCAAAAGTTTTTGTTTTGTTTTCTGCATACCATGCTAAAAAGGCTTCCTGTTCCCCAGGCTTCATAAACTGAACACCATAATCCTCAGCTTTGGGCATAGGACCAAAAATAATCCCAGTTTTCAGGTGTATTGAAAAAATGTGGGAAATGTCCTTTGGAGCCGCCAAAACCAGAGGGCCTTTGGAAGCTTAGCTAGGGCCATCGGCAGGTGACTGAGGGAATCAGTGAATTTCAAACCTAACCCTTTCACTGTAATACATATCAGCTTCCCTCCTTGAGCAATAATATCTACATCCAGTTTTTCTTTTTATCAGTTCCTGAATGATAAAAAAAGAATCATAACATTTTGAATTATGGGCAATGAATGTGGTATCAGCAAACTGCCCATCTGTTATGAAAGTCTTGATAAACTCAGACATACATCCCTGACCCTTAAATTCCCATGTCTGGCCAGCAGGGGGCCATGTGGGCTTTTCCTTTCCCCCTCCTGGTCCTTATTCTTATGCCCCTTTTTCTTCCTTTTACTTGGTTTGAGACCCTCTTTAAAAAACACAGTTTCCCCTTCAAAGGCTTTAGCAAAACAATAATTAGGGACATGGACACCTGTGCATTGATGGGTTTCAATATCAAAAATTGTACCTGGTGGAGGTATGAGGGTACTTAAGGCGTTTTTATGAAGCACAGATGTTTTTCATCCTTTTTAATAATCCCCCAACACACAGAGCATTGTCTTCCTCTACAGTCACCCTCACAATGGTCATATTTGACATAACGGCCACATTTCTGGCAGCTTCCTAGGAGAACATGTGACCTTTTCTCCAAAGCCAGGGTTTTATGTCTTTTAGACAGGCCTTTTGGGTCTACACAACAGCTTGCACTTATAGCATCTTTCCATTTTATCCACGGTAGAGGCACAATTGGTTTCCCTGACACATGCGGCAGTAGTGCATACAGTTATGGGTATGTACATATACACTATTTCAATATGTGCAGAGATTCCGGGCTCCAAAAAGACCTTTCACATTAGTACCCCATAAAAATGACCTTCATGTAATAACACAGTGTATGTTTTTGAATATCGGGGTTCCTGTGTTTTAAAAAGACCCCAGCCATTGTCAGAATCGTGCAACATGGATATTGACCTTCAAATGCTCTTCAACAAGTGAAATATCACTAAGGGATACTTTTTTCTGTTTTTTAAACCCAACCCCTCCTGATGCAGTTTGCTAGCATCTCTAAACAGTTCTGCATCAGTGGGAATTTCACTAGCCATTACTGCCACAAGACTGGCAGCAAAGCACAAATTGTTGCCCACGTTGGTTGGGTCTACCAGGTGTTTTCTTTTTTTTGAATTATTGAGCTGTAAGGAATAGAACGTATGGAATTTTTAACGCCCCCCTCCCCTGGGAGCACGCACAATAGTGACAACCAGACTGAGTGTTCCATGTGCACAGATCTCCATATTACTTTTTAGGAGTCTGCTTACGTGAGACAAAAAATCCTCAGCATTCAAAAGATCCCTGGCTCTTAGAGCTCCATACAGAGGATTTGCTAAACCAGGAGCCTGCAGACGAATGAATATATCCCCAGGAAAAATCTGGCATTAGCATTATCCAGAACTAGCTGGATAGCCTGGTGTAGCGCAGCCACAGCCTCTGCATATGGGCCTTATGCGGTCTAAATTTACAAATCTGAATTCTTCAGCAATACGTAATGCCTGGAACCTCTCATTGAACCACTCCCATCTTCCAATTTTCCCCAAAGACATGGACAGGCTCTGGGTTATGTGGGGGGGGCTGGTTCTGGGTTATGTGGGGGTGGGGAGATGGGTGCCGGTTCTGGGTTATGTGGGGGGTGCTGGCTCTGGAGTGCTTGGGGAAGGGGGTGTACTAACACCTTAGGATCCAGGAATTCTGGCACAGGTTGTTGTAAAGCCTCCTGAGAGGGGGATCATTTGACAAGCAGGTTTTTTTAAATTTTTTTTTTTAAACTCCCCCTTTCCCGGAGGATAAAAGTATCTTTTTTGCTCTGTTTATTATTTTAATAGACCTTTTTCTCCCCGTAATTCTTTTCATTGTTAGGTTTCTTTTTTTGTTTCCTACTTTTTGGAGCTTGAAAATGAGGTTGCCCCCCCCTACTTGCACATTTTCAAAAGGGCCCCAAATTAAAGGGAAACCACATAGTTAGACTGGTTTTTAATAGTATCATCAAATGCATTCACCCCGCATTGTAAACTATCTGTAAGCTTGTTCAGAGCTGTACTGTAATTTTGTGCAGAGCTGCTAGCATGATGCTTCAGTCTTCTCAGCCCCTGTTGAACACACACATATAATTCCCGATATTTTTAAAAAATCCTGTTCAACCATTTTTGCAAACTGATCAATTGCAGAGGTTGAGGATTCAGATCTTTGTCTTTTATGAGCTGGTTCTTCACTGTTGTCTAAAAAAGAGGGAAAACCCAGGCATCAGTAAATTAAAAATCCCCCCTCTCTCTCATCATTTATTAAACTTTTTTACTGTCCAAAACAGGCTTATGATAACCATACTCACCAGTTGCCACATCATTTTTCTTTTCAGCTTTGTGCTTGAGCGACGTCTTATGCTCTTTGGTAATAACTGCAACAGCAAAGAGCTCTATTAGTAAATTCGTATGCTTTTGCCAAGACACTCTTAACCACCAAACCCCAGGCCAATAAGCACAAGTTTCCGTTTACCAAAATCAGAGTCTTCTATTTCCCCTGCTTTTTTCTTCCAGACCCTTCAGAGCTAGGACTTAAAGGGGAGGGGGGAATATAGAGCCTGTCTTTTCTTTTGCTTAGCAGGGGCACAAATTTGGGGATAAAAAAGCACAGGCTTATGACAACCATACTCACCAGTTGCCACATCATTTTTCTTTTCAGCTTTGCGCTGGAGCGAAGTCTTATGCTCTTTGGTAATAACTGCAACAGCAAAGAGCTCTATTAGTAAATTCGTATGCTTTTGCCAAGACACTCTTAACCACCAAACCCCAGGGAATAAGCACAAGTTTCTGTTTACCAAAATCAGAGTCTTCTATTTCCATGCTTTTTCTTCCAGACCCTTCAGAGCTAGGACCTAAAAGGGGGGGGGGAAAATAGAGCCTGTCTTTTCTTAGCTTAGCAGGGGCACAACTTTGGGGATAGAAAACCCGGGCTTTTGATAACCATACTCACCAGTTGCCACATCATTTTTCTTTTCAGCTTTGCGCTGGAGCGAAGTCTTATGCTCTTTTGGGAATAACTGCAACAGCAAAGAGCTCTATTAGTAAATTCGTATGCTTTTGCCAAGACACTCTTAACCACCAAACCCCAGGCCAATAAGCACAAGTTTCTGTTTACCAAAATCAGAGTCTTCTATTTCCATGCTTTTTCTTCCAGACCCTTCAGAGCTAGGACCTAAAGGGGAGGGGGAGAAATATAGGGGCCTGTCTTTTCTTAGCTTAGCAGGGGCACAACTTTGGGGAGTAACAGACCCTTAAAAAGGGAAAAATAACACTTTTACCTGCTTGTTCAGATGACATGGCAAATTGTGTCAATGTCCTGGAAGTCTTCAACAACAACAAAATACACCTTTTTCAGAAAGAACAACCAAAATGAGAAGTGATGTAGTGAGACATATCATGCTTCATTGAATCTGAAGGTAAAATAAACATGGGACAGCCTGAACACAGAGGGGAAACGGAACCCTGCATGGAAAATGGCAAACTTGAACAGACAGACTGTAGAGAGGCATGCTGAGACATGCCCAAGTTGTCCAGAGGAAGAAACAAGGCTCTTGCGCATGCTTTTAGAAACAGACTCAAGAGAACATGGAGGCGCAAACATACCGTCTCTTTGAATGTTATCTGACTATGGTGTGTGGAGACGCACCCCCAAGGCACCTTCAAAAAGAATATTTATTTTTACAGCAAATTTCTTCTAGGGTTCAAAACGAAATTGAGCAAAAAACAGCCATTTCCCTTCAAATAGATTCAGTTGATGTTGCCAAGCGCACTTTTCACTTAGTGATGGAGACAACGTTTGAAGATGGACAGACCCTGGGGGAAAAATTCTAACTATTATGGGGTTTGCTGGATTTCTTACTAAGACTTTATTGCAGAATGGAAACCCTTTGCAAGGTGAATTGCTACAAGATCTTTCACAGTATTATGCAGAATGCTTGATAAGAAAAAAAGGAGCCTGGATCACACAAAACCGAGGGAAAAGGGAACTCTATTTTTTGTAAAGTGTTATGAATCACATTAGTGTACAGTACTTAACAATGTTCTTTTTTTTCCCTTTTTTAGGGAGATGGGCTTTTCATGATGTTTGAACAACACAGACATCCTCCAACCCATTATGTAAAGGATAGGATTTTAGCCTTGTTAAAAAATTTTATAACCTATAGATGGCTTTTGCTTCCTGTTTAAATGATGTATTGCAATTCTAAATAAAAAATATTCAAAGAACTGTTTTTTTGGTTTAACACAAAATCTTTGACAAACACATACATCTGGGTTGTACCATTTTAAACACACACACACACACACACACAGAGCATACACAAAAAGAAAAAAGGAAATATATTAAAACTGTACCATTTTAAAGGGAATGAATGTAATGCTTGCTTTCAGAAATTAATAGAATTCCCTCCCCAGACACAAAATGCACAAGTGGAAAAAAGAGAGAGAGAGAGAGAGAGAGAGAGAGAGATTAATAGGGTTCCGTCCCCACACAAAATCTAGACAAACACATGCATCTGGGTTGTACCCATTTAAAAAAAGAATTGCCTCACACACAGCTGAAAGAATATTTTTAACTGTTGTATCAACATTATGTACCATATAAGTCAATATGTTGCTACACAGAATCAATGACTATTTAAGCTAAAAAAGGGTTAAAACATCATGTTGTAAAGCATTAGAAAAACCTTTTAAAAAGTGTAACTCCAATTCTGTTCAATGAAAATTAATTAGAAGGAGAAATTACCAACTTCATTGAAGGCCAAAGACATTTAATGCAAGAGTCAGAAAAGTTTGGTTCTTTCCCCACTACACCCCTTAACTGCATATAAGTTTCAAACCATTTGGAAAACAACACAGATTGTAGGACCATACAATCAAAGCAAACTTATTTCAGCATTGTTCAAATTCAAAGTTGTCCTGTCTTTAAGCTCCAAAAAATTCTGACATACAAAAGAACATCTTGTTTTTCCACAACACCTTTTAGATAAAAGTTTATACTCACTGATAAAAGGGCTGATGCACATATCTTTAAAGAGCAAAGTCCTAAACCTGTATTTAGCCTGCAGTGCGTGAACTTTTCTTTCCAAAGGAAATTTCAAATTTTTCAGCCCCTCCACCTTTGTCAGCCAACTCAGCTATGGCCAGTGTTTTCCCCCCACCCCTCCCAACATTTTGAAAATAGATTTCCACAACTTAACTAGCTTTAAAAACATGCAACCCGATTCAAAGCCCCATATCTATCCTGCAATTAAGGCTAGGTAAGCAGGAAATATCCCATCATTTTAATGTCATGAAATACATAGCCCCAGAATAACCACTGCATCACTTGAACACAGGAATACATAGAAGCATGCATAATGGAATCCATGATCCCGGACTTCACTGAACTACTTAAGGTAGCGTTTAAACATAAACTTCAAAACAGTATTATGCCTGCTGTCTAGTTCATAAGAATTTAATTTTCACTAACAATTACAATTGCCTTTAAAAACATTTTGGACTACACTGTGCAAATTTTTTTTGTCTCACCAAGGCTCTCCCTTTAAAAAATTGCCCCACACACAGACAGAGAAAGAGATGAAAGGAAAAATGGAAGAGGGAGAGAGAGAAAAATTACACACAGGCTATAACAATATGAACATACTTTTGCACACAGAATAACCACTGCATCACTTGAACACAGGAATACATAGAAGCATGCATAATGGAATCCATGATCAGGACTTCACTGAACACTTTAAAGGGAGCGTTTAAACATAAACTTCAAAACAGTATTATGCCTGCTGTCTAGTTCATAAGAATTTAATTTTCACTAACAGTTACAATTAAGCCTTCTAACACATAGGACTACACTGTGCAATTATTTTGTGTCTCACCAAGGCTCTCATTTAAAAAGAATTGCCCCACACACAGACAAGAAAGAGATGAAATAAAAAGGAAGAGAGAGAGAAAAATTACACACAGGCTATAACAATATGAACATACTTACCTATCTCATAAATTAAAAATTATCCTGGATGGCAGACCAGGGTTTTGTTGAGCATTGCCTTAAAGTTTTCATAGCACAAGAAGTCTGTTTTATAGTGTTTAGCCAAAAAGGTTAAATTTTTGCATTGCTTATTTTTCCCTGTTTTTCACAAATGGTCTGCCTTATCTTTTTTTACTTGCATGGACCATAAATAAGCATCATAATTAAGGACTATCTTACAAACAGGAGCTGTGTAATGTTTAAAGTCTGTTTAGCCTGGAAATATTTCGCATTGCATATTTTGCCCTGTTTTTCACAAATGGTCTGCCTTATCTTTTTTTTTCTTGCATGGACCATAAATAAGCATCATAATTAAGGACTAAATTTTCAAAAAAGGAGCTCTTTAATGTTTAAAACAGAAAGGCCTGGAAATTTTATTCCTACTCAGGATTTGGAAAAAAGACAAATAGAAGAACAGATGGTTTTCTTTTATTCAACACTTTTATTTTTACAGAGGTTACAGCAGGTTTATTTTTACAGAGGTTACAGCAGGTTTATTTTTATTCAACAGTTAGGAACCATTTATAAGGTCTCTTTTTAATTACAGTTTGGACATAATCTATATATTCTTTGTCAGTAGGCTTCAGCAGATTTTTGAGACATTGGTAGGATTTTTTTGCCCTCATCATGGTGGTTAGAGTGTTTAAGACTTGATACACGGTTTCTTGTTTTAATTCAAGAAATTTTAAAGGGAGACCCTAGTATGATGATTTCTTGAAATACATGTGCAAAGCTTATTTTACTGCATATTTTCCTCAAATGTTTAGATATAATTTTTTTATTCCACATTAGACAGGTGTGTGACTGCTGACCCTCAGATTTTTCTTGACAAGCCCAGCATTTTCTCTCTAAATATTTATCAAGGACTTTATTTATAATCACATAAAGGATGACTCTTGTCAAAGATTTCATTGCTCTCCATCTTTTCTTTGATGAAATGGGTGCGGCTTCCCGGGCCCCAAAATCCTTTGCATTCTGACATGTGCAGGTTGTGTGGCCACCAGCTCTACAGAGTCCTAAAATTCAACAGGAAGAGTTTTTTAAAAAGTGGCCCATACAATATGTCTCACCTACTGACCCCCATATATGTTCACAAACCTGTATTTCTCCTATGGCTGCCAGCTTCAGCAATGCTGTTGTGCATGGCTCCTGGAAGTCCTTTCAGCAACTTGTACCTTTACCACAGCTTGTCCCAGGTTCCTGAAAATGGAGAACAATGATTATTAGTTTCTGGTCTCCCCAGGGTAGCCCCAAAATCTCCAAAATGTTTCCCCTTTTCCCCGCGCTCCATTCTCTGCTGAGAGAGAGTCTAAAAAGTGTGCCACATTTGGGACTCTTCCTCTGGTGGACAATTCTCTTTATCTGCATCCAAACTGCATTGCTGAGGGGTGGTTGGCGCCTCCATGTTGTCTCCGCAGGACTTGTCCGGGCATGCAACAATGGCCGCTTCTTCCCCCCCAATATATCTCTCAAAGGGCGTCTTCCTATTGGCCGGTTTGACACCGTGTTCTGAGGGGTCCAGGTCCGTCCCTATTGGTCGAGGGTGGTGGGGCGGGCATTTGAGGGGTCACACGGCCCCGCTGGACCAATGGCAGCGCGAGTCGGAAGTCGCCCGTGATTGGCCCCCGTGGATCTGAGGGGGTCAGGTGGCTCCGCTGGGGCCCCATGGGAACCCAGTTTAAAAAACCGCCCCATTGGACGGCTTGGACCACGTGGGTGGGGAAGGGGGGGGCCCCCCTTTCCCGGGTGTCCCCCCCTAGTACTTCCGGGGGAGGGAGATTGATAGGTGTCAATCATTTCTTGACAGGTCATAAAATCAATCACTTTTGACAGGTCATAAATCAATCACTTTTGACAGGTCATAAATCAATCAAATCTGAGGGTCATAAATCACTTTTGACAGGAGCTACACCTCCCTACTACTTTTTTGTGACAAGCTCAACAGGACATAAGCATTCTGATATTTGACTGTAACTTGGCATGGGAAAAAGAATTTAAGAACTTCTCTCTGTACTTTAAAAGAAGAAATTCATAAGATCTCTGATTTTCATAATCCCAACTATTGGGCTAGGAGGTTTTGACTGGGCTGACAGGTAAGTTTAAATAAACCAGCAGCCTTCTCACTATGTCCAGGCCTCTGCTTGGACTGAGCATCAATGCAGCAGTTGTTTTGCTTGTGTAGGTTGGGAGAAGTACATGCAAGCATGTCAGAAAATGATAAGAGACAAAGTAGCATTCTCATGGACAATTGTCTCTGCCTTTCACTATGATTTTTGTCATTCCTCACATATTTGTCCTTTTTAAAAGTGACTGATTGAACAGTTCTGCAATCTGGAAGAAAAAGTCATCCCATGGCAGATACTTAGTACCTCTATCAGAAAAATTGGCATCTTGGTGAGTCCTCTTAGCACATACTTCAAATCCATAGAGGACTGGAATGGAAGGAAGAATTGTGGGTAGGAACCTGCACTTTGGGAAAAACAATACTGGGCAGAACACTACAGCCATACTCCTGATCTGTTCTCCAGCAAGAGTTCTCAGCTGCTTCAAGAGAGTCCGGTATATCTTTGTCTTCTCCATTGGGAGCTCCGTATAAGGTCAGAGAATGTCTCTCAGCTGAGCCAAGTGGGTGGCTGCACCAATTACAATGCCTGGAAGTAGGAGAGGTATGCAGGCACAGCAGCTGGTGTTAAGATACTTGTTTTGAGAAGGAAGAGATAATGGACTAACAGCGCAATCTTACATAGGTCAGCTCAGAAGATGCCCAACTCAGTTCAGTGCAACTTATTCTCAAACGTGTATAGGATTAGAGCCTAAGTTAGAAAGCAAGCATATATAATATGTCAAAGTAATATGCACAACATTATCTGCTAAATAACAGATATCCAGTTCTCATGGGCATGTGATTTGTTTATTTATCGCTATCTGTTTATATACAATCTGACCAATAGGTAGCTCAAGGCTAAGCTCTCTATTTAAAATTAATTGCAACAACTGTATGTATTCCATGATTTAAATGGGACAGTAGATGCTTCCAGATGAGGATTTTACTGTGGAATCACACTGTTATTCGTGGAACCTTAGAGCAGGTCCTAATGATGACTCCATTAATTGGGCAGTCCTCCTGAGTTTTGCTACTGTTTCATCCAATTTGTTTCCTACCAGAGAAAAACTCCCAAGACGAAAGAAACAAAAAAGATGGAAGAGCTGCAGAATTTCCTTTTAAACTATGAACAGTAGGATCCCTCTCCTTGGAAGCATTCAGTGGCTTATCCCTAGCCAGAATGTAGTTAATATCTTACTGGAGTCTGAGGGCCTGAAACCATGCATTGACACACAGTTTTGTATTTATTGATGGGAGATATAGGTATAGATAGATATAAATATACAAATAAAAGTTGAGGCTGGTATTCTGGCCAGTATTTACAAATTCATAAGATAAAATTATGAGTCTGTAACTTTTGGGAATTCACATCTATATTCTTGTTGCAATGCAATGACCAAGAGCATCCCCCCTTCCCCGCAAACCCTCCTATATAAACCTTTCCACCTCTGCCAATCAATTCACCCAAAGCACTAGGGTGTGGAGCGGTAAGTGAAGATGCATCCAGCCCTCTTCCGGCAGCAAGATACTTTGCAACAATGAGTGCTTTGGGACTATCACAGGTGCTGTCAGAAAGCGTCTACAGATGAGAGAGGGCTGGATGCTTCTTTGCTTTTTGCCCTTCTCCCTGGAACGCTTTGAAAAACAAAATATTGGCAGAAATGCCAGGCTTATTGTTGTTGTTATTGTTATGTGCCTTCAAGTCATTTCCAGCTATATCTGACCTAAAGGCAGGGTTTTCTGGAGCTGTATGGCTGTGATGCACCCAAAGGTCAACCAACAACATTCCCAGAAGGGAATCAAACCTCGTTCATCTCCAGGGTTGTAGTCCAATGCACAAACCGCTCCACCATGCCAGGCCAGACACAGGGTTTGGGGGTTGGGATCAAGTCCAGAGATTAGTTATGATGATGGAGGTCATTTTAGGTCATTCTAACTATGTCTGATGACTGTAAGGTCCTAACTATATATACTATTTATGTATATCTAGATCCTCATATCAATATCATGCACCTATACAGTGGTTTTATCATTTTAGTTCATTCTTTAGCATGGTTTATTATCAGCTGAAGCAATACACATACCAAATAGCTTCCAAGGGTATATTCGAGGCATACCGTTGTCTTCCACGTTGGAAACATGCAGCTCTGGAATCCTGACAGGGCAAGGAGAACCGGATGGTAAACACCCATAAGTTTCATATCAAGCTCCTTAATGGGGACAACATTAGAATGGGATGTCAGAAAAGAAAAGAACAAAAATGTGTAAGGCAACACATGAAGCTCCTTCAATGCGGGCTGCATTCCACCAGCCTAACCAATCCACTTGGCGTGATTTCATAAGTGGGCAGGTAGGTGTGCGTGTGTGCTTGTATGTATATAAAACCTTTCCTTTGTTCCCTCTCCATTATCTGTGCCCTTTTGCTGTGCAACTTGTGTTTAAAATTACAGGGCTGCCACTATCACATCTTTTTTATTTTTTTAACAGGAACAACCACCATTATCCACAACCCACCCACATTTTCCTGATATGACCTCTTTTACTTCTTCCCCACTATCACATGATTAAGCCTACCCCACAGTGATACCATATATTTCTAAAACAGTTAGTAAAATTAAATATATTATCTGTGTCCCTTACTGTAGCATTTAAAAATCAAATGTGGTTTCTACTCTTGTTGTGTCCAGTCAGCTCTCAGACTAACTAAAGCAATACTTGTCATGCATCAGTGGGACAAGCACCCCCCCCATGTGCCAGGGATCTATATCACGTTGATGCCCATTGCCTACAATTGTTTCTTTCTTTCTTTCCTGGAAACTTGTCAGGGACCAGCAACCAACAACTCAAAGACTGGCACCAGTCCATGGACTACCACTTTGAGTAGCACTACAGTCCCCATTCATTTTTTCAGAAAAAAACCACCACCTGCCCTGAAGATAAAAAATTAATACCATATCTAGAATCTATCTCTTTTATGTGCTAGCTTTCTCCCTATGTGTTAGGAGAAAGGGGAGCAGCTGCTCTTCACAGAACATTCTCAGCTTGTTGTCTGTACTGCAGACCACACAACTCATCTACCACCAGCATGTTACTCATTCCATTGCATGGGTAGTCTTGTCCCTGGGCATGTCACATGTCATCAGAGTTAGCCTGAAATGACTTTTGTGATTAGTGGGCAGCTCAATGCATTGACAACAGTTACATCAGCCTTCTGTTTCCAGCAGTTTTACTACTGTCTTTTGCCTAGCCACATCTCTATATCATCCATATCTCTATCCAACTCTGCAGCACAGCTGGCCCTAAAGATTTTGCCACTCTTCCGTCTCATGCATCAAAGTTGACTGCGCAGTTAGATGAAGCTTCCAACAATGTTAACACTGTATTGGCCAGCTGGCAGCTACCTTAGGAGACAGGTCACCATTCTCTCTCTCTCTCTCTCTCTCTCTCTCTCTCTCTCACACACACACACACAGTTTAATTCGCCACATAGTTGCCTACCTCCCAGCAGATGTCACTTCAGACAGTGAATCTTTTTTGTCTAATAGTAGGGCTGGCCTTGCTACAAACATCTGAGTGGCAAAGTTTTGGTGGCTAACTGGGGAGTTTCTACTTATGTAAAGCTTTTAATGGCTTCCACATGGGATCATGTGCTCACCTACACTCTGTGTTCCCTACCACAAGAGGTGCATTTGGGTGGGTGACTTTCAAAAATAAGAAGTTCCTCTAGGGATGCAGGAGAAATCCAGGGAATCCTCTCTCCATGGAAAGCCAGAGTTCTTCTTTTGTTCTCTTCAGCCATTCTCTGTGGGGTAGAATAACAAGGATACATCAGATAATGTAGGTGTCACGTAACAAGTGGTTGAGGGAGATGCTGGCTCTCATTACTAATTTAACCAATTATACCTCATAGTTAAATAATATCTTTTGGGAAAGGATCCTAGTATGGTTGGTAAGAAACGTAAGTATGTGTGTGCAGGGTTAGACATATTTATTGAGATGAAACCTATATAATTCTTTTTTTAAAAACAAAACAAAATATATAATAAGTTACTAGAAACGCCTTCTCAGTGAGTTTGTACTTTTGGCAATAGGGAGATCCATGGGCCAGAAATAGAAAAGCATTGTTCAACATGGATGTGGAACAAGCAACGTTACCACCAGGGAGTGGTAGAGGAGAGGCTTTTCTGCCTCAAGTGCCCAAATAGCTCCAATGGTTTTGAGTATCATACATATTGACTTGCGAAAGTGGTGCCATTTGCTACTTGACCTCAATCAGCAAAGAGTTTAATCCTCCCTGGCTTGCCAATTCTTCCTTTCAGTTCCCACCCCCAAATGTTTTTGGTACTGTCCTTGTGCCAAACTCCAAGTTTAGGGTAGAACAGACACATCTGGGAAAGTCCAAGCTCCCCTTCTTTCTGTCTGCTTAACCTCCCCCTAAAGATGCCTCTCTCAGTCCCTTGTAGATATACCAAGTTTGTAGGTAAAACATTTTTGATAGCTCCAGCTAAAATGTCCCCAATAAAGTGCTAACAACAGCAACAACAAAAAAACCACTGCCAGCCTGTTACAGGATCATTTGCAGCAAACATGGATGAAAGACTGATCACCTACCATGAGTTCAGGAGGAAATATATAGTCCTGGGTTGGGTCCCTAGGATGGAATTCTTCTGGCTTGCATAAACCTGAGCACATCTGAGGAGGGAAAATTCAAAATATCTGATACTAATATGGAAAGTGGCCACAAAACAAATAAGGTGACTGGTTGTATTTGAAAGGATTTTTGAAAGTTAAGCTACTTTTAGATAATCTTTTACTTTTGTAAATTTATTAGCCATGATGATTGTCAGTGAGAAATATTCTTTTGCTGGTGGGAGAACCAGAATACCTTGGCTATGTAAAGCAGCAATAGAGAATTTATAGCTTTCACAATCATTTACATAAAATTGGTGTGCCTAAAATATAGCCCAAAATATTCTACTCATTTTGGGGCAGGGGTGGGAATTACATGGCCCTCCAGATATCCTTAAACTGCATCTGTCAACATTCCTTATCAGGGGCTATCCTCCTTAACAGTTCTGCAACTTGCAGTACAACAACACCTGATTTCTCCCTCTGTTTTAGGGCAACTCATTACCAAGAGAACTCACACTGACCAGAGATGATCTATAATATTTTGTAATACCGTAAATGGAGAAAGAGGCATTACTGGAAAGAGGCAGAAAAGACAGTGCAAAATCTGTTAAGCATGGGAATAAAGCTGTTTGTTAAATGTTACTTATGGATAAAATTAATAATAAAAGCATAGAGTTTTCTCTTTTTTAACTAACCAATGATTCCCTGATTTATCTTGTTACTTGATATTGATCAGTGAGCAGTCACAACTCAGTTGAGGTAACAATCCTGAAGTTCTCTTCCCACTATCTCATTTTCATCTGTAAGCACAATTCCACCGAAATACCAAATATTGACTGCATTAAAGATGGATAAACTCAATCAAAGAAGCCACATCCCTGAGCCTGCAAGACCTGGGCATGGTTGTTGATGACAGGAATACTTGGAGATTTTTCATTCATAGGGTCACTATAGTTTGAAGTCAACTTGATGGCAGATAAGAACAAATCAAATATATGGGCTCTAAAGGCAGTTGGTTTCACTGCGGGGTTAAACTAGATGCTTCATTTTCTTGAGCCTGTGACTCTGGTAAAAGTATTTGCCCTGCTGGCAAAAATCATTCTGTTTTTTTCTTTTTAATCAAATCATGCTAGCAAAAAGCAACAAAACAATCTAACAAAAGGAACTTATTATATGTGAAATAAAAGTCAGAAATGGGACTAAGAGAAACTCTGATCCCATGACAACAGTTTATATTATGTCAGGATGCTGCTATTGCAATGTGTTCAGAAATCTATAAAGAAAGAAGTGACGAAATTTTAAGGGAATGTAGAAGGTATGGTCATCATTACATCTTTCAAGGACAGACTCAGGTTGCCTTCTTTTTTGTCAGCATTGTCATAATTAGGTTGTCACAGTCTTGTATGTGGCATCTCTCTGTGTATGTCATACAGCTAGGTGTGAGTGCTTCTCAAGACTGTTTACAGCTTTAAACATTGGTCCTTTTCACACAGGGCGCTGAAATCTTCCCACCGCGATCCAGGCAGGCTTTTCCCCAATCCCCACTAAAACATGCCGAACTTTTGGTCGTTTCTCATGGCTCGATCGGCAAGAGGCTAGGCGAGCATTATCGCATTCACACAGCGCGGCCATAGCCCCTCCCAACATTGTCCTTTCCCCGCCCTACCTAGCGTTTGATTGGCGGTGCCCTTTTTTCAAAAAGTAAAATTTTGGGCGTCATCGATGACGCCAAAACGCACGTGCGTCCCCTCACACCCTCCCAGGATCCACCCCCTCCCCTGCGCCTGCTGAAGCGCCGCGGAAACTTTTGTCAAAGTTTTCCTGCCCGCTCGCTTTTTGCTGTTTTGAGTATGGCGAACGAGCAGTTGAGGGAAATAGCTGGGCTCCTTGCCCCGTTTATGACAGCAATTGCAGCCTTGTTAGGAGCGCTTGAATATTGCTGGCCCGAAGATGGTGCGAGTAGGCGCAGGCTCGCAAGGAACCGTCGCGCTGCCATGAGACGCTCGAGGTTGTATTACACAATTCTTGCACCTCTCTTGTATGAAGTCCCGCGCCCCAGAAGGTAGTGGGTTCGGGAGCGGATGCGGCGGGCGTGGTGGAGCGAGGAGGTGCTGCAGAAATGGGATGACTACCAGTGGTTGTACCACTTCCGGATGACGAAAGCCACCCTCTTTGAAATCGCGGGGCGCCTGCGTCCCTACCTTGAAAGAAGAACCACAGGGATGAGGCAAGCGATTTCTGTAGAGGAGAGGGTGGCCATCACCGTGTGGTGGCTTACATCGCCCCTGATATACCGGAAGACAGCGAACACTTTTGGCCTGGGAGTGTCAACGGTGTCTGTCATCGTGATCGAGGTGTGCCTTGCGATCGAGCATGAACTCCTTGCGTCCACTGTGTGCTTGGGGGACTACCGGAGGGTAGGTACGCTGATTCCCAAACCCAGTGGGCTTAAATGGGAGGAGGAGGGGGTTTGGTTTTCTCTGGGAGAAGAGGTTGGGTTTTGCAGTGAACTGGTGCCAAGAATGTAGAGTTGCCAAAGGGAAATTGCCACCCAGAAGAAAGTGCATGGATGTCCAGGGGGTTCCCGGTACCCGGTTTATTTTTAAGGCCTGCCAGCAGAAAGTTCCCCTGTAAAGATACCAGCTGAAAACAGCTAGCTGTGGAGGCACTGCGGGATGTGGTTGTGGACCTTCAGGTTTGGGGGCTTTCCAGAAAACACAGTATATGCCATTCGGCCATCATGGCCCCTTGGGATGGGGCGGGAGGCAGCGGGGGCATTTTCCCCCCCCCCATCAGCATGACATAACTGCTGAAGGAACCTACACTCTGCGAGGCTTCCCCCTTTTTTAAGTGTTACTTTATCCCCCCAGGGGGAGGCGGGGATTTCTTTGGATTTGGTGCCCGTTTTAATGTGTGGGCCAAGCAATGAAGTTGTGTCCTGTCCCCCAAAGACACTAGGCCAACCAGGTCCCATTGGGGTGTGTGGGGTGCGCCACCACAAATATTTTTCCCCTCAAACCAGCTGAAAACTGACTACTTGTTTCCTTGCCCTCAACTTTCACAGATTATGGATGGTTTCCGCCAGATGGGTTTCCCTCAGTGCGTTGGAGCTGTGGATGGCAGGCCATAAAAAGAAGACCCCCCAAAGGGGGGGGGGGAAGAATTTGTGAACAGGAAGAGCGCATTTTCCATTCCCCACAGGGAACAGTGGATCTTTTTGGGGAGGTTTGTGGACATCGTGCTGGGCTACACTGGAAGAACGCACGATCCTTTCCCGTTTTCAGGCACTCATCACTCTGGCATGCCATGGAGGCGGGAAAATTTGTCCCCGGGAACCCCCCCTTTTACCATAGACGGTGTCACCATAGGCCCAGTTATTCTGGGCGACGCTGCATACCCACTGTCGAGATGGCTAATGAAGCCTTACGGGGCATTCCCCCCCCAAGAAGATAGCCTACAACAGGGTGTTCAACCACTGTAGGTGGGGAGCCCTTTTGGCGGGGTTAAAGGGATGGGGGTGTCTCTGGGGCCCCTTTTTACCGTCTCGGAGAAGAACTACCTCCCCGTGGTGTCTGCTTGTGGGTGCTACACAACATTTGTGAGAGAAAAGGGCCCCTTCTCCACCCCGGGGATGAAAGCCAGCCCCCTTGACTCTGAGACCACCAAGGGAGTCCCGTCCTCAGACCCCTTCCAGGAGGATCCATAAAAGGGGAACTGGTGGGGGACCCCATCGCCAATATGTTTGGGGGCGCCCCGGGAATTAAGTGTCACGGGTTTCCCCCCCCCTTCTTTCGGACTTTTCCCCCCCACACAGTGAGGAGTGGGTCCTCCTTCAAGCTGTACCTGGACTATTTGACCTCTTGTGTTATTGGACGGCCATTTAACCCAAAATGTTATAACAAATAAATATTGCGTCTGTTTATTGAAAATGGTAATAGGTTTTTTTTGACTGTTTTGAAAAGGAAAAAAAAAAAACTTGGGGGAAGAACGCTCCATTATGAACAGTTCTCATCAACAAACAAGTACATCGCTGGCCCTTTTGGGGAAAGGGAAAAAGCTAGGCCTGGGCCCCCTTTTTCCTGCCCAGGGCCCACAAAGTGCTCAAGGGCTATAAATTTGCCGTGGCTTCCTGGCCCTTGCGGCCTTGCCCTTCCCTCCCCCCTGCTCCTGACTGGGAGCTGCCTTTTCGCTGCTCCCGGCTATGTTTGCGGTGCCCCCCAAAAGTTAGCTGTCGGGACCGGGGGGGCCCCCAGGAGGTGATTGGCTTGTTCCACCCACACCTGTTACCGCATCTGAAATATTAGACATGGCAGTGGCGCATACCCTTAGAATTGATATTATCTCCTGCCCCTTTCTGCCCTGTCGTATCTCGAGCCGCCTGCTCGCGATCCATGGCCATCTGTTGCAAGCTCCTCTCCTCGTGTTCGCGCATGAAGTCCAAGGTTGCCCTTGCATAGGCAAACCCCTTTGGGCCCCGGCCCCCCGCTGCGGTTTTTCCTGCCATCCTCAGGGGCGGGGGGGACACCCCTCGCCGTGGGCATCTCGCTCTCCCTGTCCGGGCTAGTGCGGGGGATTTATTTTGTTCAGAATAAGATTGAAAGCAACCCCCATCATTCGGAGCTAGGACACAACATGTATGAGCAAGTGGCGATTAAAAACCTGTTTTGAAATCAAGGTACTCAAAAAACTGTAGAAAGATAGAAACCACACAAAACAGTTGTCACAGTCATGTACCTTGCTTCATGTAAGGTTTTAGCCTCCAACTGGAAGGTTGCCAAGAAACTTTAAATGGCAGTCCAACAACAGGCAGAATGTTAAATGCCATTTTCCGGGCATTGCCCTGGATCACAGAAACTTTAACTGTGAAGATAACAGCATGCTGAGGTTGTCCCGGCCATGAAGGCTCGAAAAGTACAATGGGCATATCAAGGCCGCCGCGTAACGCCATGTTCTGAATCTCCAAACCTGTGGTGACAAATCATACCACGGTTATCCCGATGAAAAATAAACTCCCCGCAGCAATATTTCGGCTGCAGGACACCTTAACTCACCAGCAGCCGTGGTGCTAAAAACCCCCCGGGCAGGATTTTCAACCTGCATAGTTGTGGGGCAGCTGTTCTTGATCCCTGCTTGGAGGTAAAACAAAATAGTTAGCCCTTTTGCTGCAGGAGGCTTTTTTGGTTGGCCGGGGGACGAGAGCCACCCACACTGTTACAGTGCATTATTCCCCCTTTAAACATTCTGTGGAGTTGTGGGATTAGTAGTTTGCTAAAGCCAAAGAGCTCTCTGGCTGAGAATTCTATATACCCTTCCCTAAACTACATACCACAGAATCCCATAGGATGCTAAAAGGGGAAATTGCCCTGAAAACAGTGTGGTGTGGAAATGGCTTTGTCATTTTAAGTCCCATAAGGTTTCCCCTTTTCGGAATTTCCTCCCCTGCAAGCAAAGAATGGAAATTAAAGGCACTGATGTCACCTAGAGAGTGAAAAGTTCCCTGGAAAGTCGACATGCCACCCCTTTTGCTGCGAAAGAAGAAGTATTCCAAAGGAGCAGCAGGAGTGGTGGGCCGTTGTGGCCATGCACGTGACGCGCCCTGCTTGCATGTGAGGCCTGCTCTATGGGCCTCATCCACCTGTTATTTATTTATGTCCGTTTTCCTGCGTTGCCCTGAAACCACGAAGGGTTATTGTACAGTAAATCAAAATGTAATGTATTGTAAACCCATGCAGCCCCACCTGATGACTCCCCATCATATGAAGTTTTTTCAAACAGTTCCTGGCTCATCAGTTCGTCCACCCCTGAAAAAGGGAAAATCGGATTTAGTGGGGGGCAAAAAATACATATAGGGGAAGGGAAAATCCCTCGACTCGCTCCCCTTACGTACCTTCTGATGCCGCTTTTCCCCACCCCGCTGGTTGCTCGGGTCCCATGGTGACCTGCAAGCTCTCAAGACTCTTGGGGGTTTCCGGAAATCCCCCCCCCCCCAAAATCCTGGAAAGTTCCTCAAAGTAGGGACATTCCGCCCTGGCTGCCCCCGGGCCCGTTTTATTTTCCTCCACAGCCTCACGGTGGGCTCAGGGCAGTTTTTTAAATTTTTCGTCCTGCACTCCTGGCGGTCCGCCTATGTCCCCTTTAATCTTTTCCCCCTCGCAATCTCCTCGAAAATTTCTATATTTCTGTAGGTAGCCTGGGGGGCCCCTTGGGAACCTAGTTCACCCCAAATGTCCAGGAGATTTTTTATCTCCGTATGGGGGAGGCCAACCCTTTCTTGGGCCTTATGGCCTGTCGCCTCAAAGGAAACCCTTCCTCCTCCACACTGCAGTCACTCCCCGGTGTGCTCCCCGCTTTGCATGTTACCTTTTGGGTTTTTTGTTCCTTTTGCAAACCTCCTTCCCCACTACACGTCCTCTCAAACGAAAAATGGCTCCTCCCTTTGTTTTCCTTCCTCTCGTCGCGTTTCGCGCATGCATCCTCCTGGCGCGCGGGAAATGGGGGCCCCCAAAAACCCCCTAGTGGACAATTGCTTACCAGCCGCGTGGTTTGTTAGTGGGGGGGGACGAGGGCATTCCTGCAGAAATGGCGGCCGGACCGGTTGAGGAGGGGCCTCGGGAGTGGTCTGAATTTGAACCAGGGAGATGTTGGCCATGGTAAGGTGGTGTGGCGGTGTGTTGGAACTGATGCGCCCCCCACACAAAGGGGGGACGATGATGAGCACCTCCACACCCTTGCCCACTGCCTTACGCGACATGGCCACGAGAGGAGTGTGGAGGAGGGGGCGGACCCGTTTCAGCCCAGCACGCGGACCCGGGTTTTACGCCGCCCTGCGCTCCTACAACGGACACCCGCCCCCCCACGCAAGGCCACCCTTTTTCGAGGTGATGCGTAGCCTGTGGAGGGCGACGGGGAGCCCCAGCCCGGACAGCCGGTGGCAGACGTGAGAAGCGCAACACACTGCGCCTGTGTGGCTATGGGAACCCCCCGGGAAATGGTTGTCGTGTATCCCCCCCAAAAGGGGGGTGCACCCCGCCCCGAGTAGAACCCACGCTGATTTACTGTTGCATTTCCATAGGCAGAAGACGCCATGCGCCTGGCCACCAAGCCCCCTTGGGGAAGCAGGGCATGCCAGGGATGGAAGGTAGGAAAACCTCTATTTTAGTGGCCCTTGGCTTATTTTTTCATTTCCCTCCTAAAGCCCAACAATCAACAAAGGACACAATAAAGTTTCCCCCTTTCAAAAAGGCTGCTGTGGATGCGCACATGCCTAATCGAATTTCACCTTTGTTTTGGGCAGCAGACCAAGAAAATTCCCCCAACCGGAGCGGCCAGGGACGGGGTTTGGGGGAGCCGGAGGAGGAACACCCCTGTGCCCAGGAGTAGAACGTTCCAAGGCCAATGTTGAAACCCCCCGCCCTTTCCCAAACCCCACATCCACCCTGTACAGCACTTTTTTTTTTTTATGTAAATATGTAGTTATGAAAATATATTTTTTTGGAAAAAAGGGAAAAATTTATTTATTAAAAAATTTATTCTTTCAAGTAGGTGTGTGGCTCCTTGCATGTAGCCCTCCCCGCAAAGCTGTTAGGTCAGCGTGGCGTCTGTGGCATGCCACTGTTTCAGTCATGGACCGCTGTGCAATTTGCCAGCCAGACAAACTGTTTTGCGTGTTTGGCGAAGTGGTGGAAAGGGCAGTAGTGTCAGCGTGGACTTTTCAGCTTGGATAACACTCCGTGGGAAGATTTGCACTGGGAATGCGCATCCCCCTGGATTTCCATCCTGTGGAGACAAGGAGGGGCGTTAGTATTTATAAACAAAGCAAACAGTACGAACTGACAAAGGGAACTGCTTTGTTTTATAACTTTAGAGGGCAGATATTCACAGCAGGGGAGATAACCTTTCAACTTTTGTGATATCAACAGCTTCAAAATTAAAGTAAACAACTTAAATTTTGGCACAAGCTAGAGTGAAAACGATGTGGTAAATTGTGTCCCCATACAATAGTCCCAGGAACTGGTTCTTGCCCCCTTGGGGCCCCCCTCCCAGAGCCACATGGACTGATAAAATGAAATGCTTGCCTCCCCCAAACAATGATGTGCGTTCCATTGCCCTATGGATCTCTGCCATGTCCAAGACAGCTAAAGAAGCATGGAACACCACTGAGTCTCCTGCCCTGGCAGGAAATCATCCCCCCCTGCATGTGGGGGGGGGGGTTAAAAAAACAACACAGCAGGCCCTTATGGGGGTGACTGTATTAATGGCGGCCGCTCAAAAATAATTTCTGCCAGGGGTCAAACCAAGCCACTACCCCCCACACCCCCACCCAAGAATCTGGTTTAAAAACGGAAGATTTCCCCAAAGGGGCCCTTTTTCTCTGGGGGCGCCCAAAAAAACCCAAAGAAAAATAATACGTTTCCCAGTAAAAGTTTGCACGGGGACCCGGGGGCCCAAAAGCACAGCAGCCATCCCCAAATTTACACAGCATCCCGTCATTGCGCCATGATCCCGCTTCCAAAGTAACCTGGAGAACAGGTTTGGCGCGGTGGCTGCTTTTGGGCGTTCCCTCCCTTCCTACCTGCCCCCCTCCCAGTTTCCCCTTTTCCCTAACCTTTAAAAGCATCTTGCCATGCCACCTTGGGAGGGGTATCCACTCGCCAGCCACCACCTCCCCCTCGATCCCTATTTTAAAAACAGGGCACCTTCGGGAACACAACCCCCGGAAAAACCCCCAATTCACGACGCCGCACGGACAAAGGATAGCTAAGGGAAAAACCTACCTTCCTTTTTTTCCGTTCCTCGTCCCCTTTTCTTCCCCCCTTAGCCGCTGAAACCTTCCTTTTTTTTTCCCTTCCTCGTCCCTTTGCCTCCTCCTTGCAGGCGCCCTCAGCGGGTTTGGAAAATGGCGCCCCCCACTCGTGCTGGGGGGGGTCCTGTGGCTTCGGCCCCACCACGCCTTGATCCCTCCCTCTCTTGATCGCCCGCACGAATTAGGATGCACCGCTGCTTTCTCATGGGAAACCCTCCCAGCGGGGGATTTTGGGGGAAAAGACCACATTTTATCCAGTCTTTGAAAAGTGTGCGGAAATGCTGATTGGTGGCTCCCCCGCTCAGATTGTGGTGAGAAACCAAAAAGTTTAATGCGACCACATGCTCTTTTGACATTAAAAGGACCCGATTAAAGGGCGAACTGGGGAAACTTTAAAAACCCCGTGTGAAAAAAGGGGCCCTTGTCAAACCCACAGGTGTAGAACTGATTCTGGTTTATTTTCCAGTCACCTAACCTACAGCAAATACCTCTTCCAGCTTTCATTTCTCTCCCCCTGGACTGAGAATGAACAGAAACTGGAAAAAAAGCAAGGTTTCTTATTATGTATTGTGTTGTGTTGTGTTGCACTGCACTGCTTTATTTATACACCATGGCCTTTTCCGCACCGCGCTATCAAAACGGGGCAGAATGACCTCCAACGGAGGTCTTCTGCATCGGAGAGTGGGGGAAATTTTTGTAGTTCCATACCCTCAGTTACTCCGGAGCGACTGGAACTGGTCGTGCAGTGTGTTTTTTAAAAAACCCCTTTTTTGAGGTTTTTAAAAGCCCGGGGCATGCGACTTCCCTGTTTCCCCCCGTTGCCGGCATTCGGGGGCAGTTTCCCGGCACACGCAAGTGCATGCCTGCAGATCTGCTGGGGGCGGGCTTTAGGCTGGCAAGCTTCTCTGGTTGGTGGAGAGCCTTCCCCCAACCGGAAGCTGCCATTTTGGACACTGGAGCATGCGGAGCGACAAGCTTGCACTGCTTCTTGCCCGCGGTTTACCCAGATGGAGAAGAAAGCCAGTGAGTTCCGTTTTTGCCCATTTATTTTACACATGCGGGGGAAAAAGGGCCCTTTTTTCCCTCAAAGCTTGTTGTTGTTGCGTGCCTTCAAGTCATTTTTGACTTATGGCAACCCCAAAGGAACCCCATCACAAGGTTTTTTTTGGGCTGAGGGTGTGATGTGCCCAAAGTCATCCAGTGGGTTTCCATGGCTGGTCTCTAGGGTTGCAGTTAAAAACTCAAACTACTATACCATAGTGGCTCTTTTTTTTTTTCTGAGTGAGCTCTGCTTTATTGATATACAAAGTTGTACTCTACAACCTGTTACAGTAGGTCACTTATCCAGATTTACAGAGAATAATGCTCTCAGGAAACATGACTCAATTTGAACACAAAATGCAACACTGCAACAGGCGCACAAGCAACTCTTTTGCAGTTCAAGGTGTGGGGAGTGCATCGAGAACTTTTTACTGTACTGCTGAGCCCTTTAAATTTCCCTCACAAGGTCTGCCTTATTTACTTCTTTCAGTGATTATCAAAACTGGAAAAAGACTGGGATCACAAAATATTCTGCACACACTCATTTACATCTCTTCCAACTGTACTAAGCAATGAGATACAGCAACGAGTTCAAAAGAATCTGTATTTTGGAGCTTTAAGGGGCAAGCGCGTATGGTCTTTTATCACCACCTACTGGAGTGCACATTTAGATACCCAAGTGATTTGTGTAATTGTTTAGGTGAAAGTGTACCAATAACCCCTGTATACACACAGGGACGCAGCAAATCTAGTGAGATGCTGAAAGACTTTGACAGCTAATGGAGTGTTTGGGTAGAGACCTGACATACAGAAAAGTGCTTTGGGCAAGAAAAGGAAGACAAATACAACAGCAAGTCTCTGCATAAAATACTCTATTAGTCAGACACACCAGGATCCCTGTTTCTCTGCACCACAGAAAGATTGGCAGAAAAAACTTGGGCAGCCCTAGTTGTCATGTTAGTTGTCATAATGACTCTTTTCAAGGCAGCTTGTAAGATTTTTAAAAAAATACAAGTAAAAACCCATGGAGATTAAAAACATACAAAAAGTTGTGTTCAGAGTGTCAAGAAACTGTCTATAAAATTAAACCATTTAAAAAGATATCCATTTGAAAGCAATATTAAGAAGAGTACAGCACACTTACTACCCTGATTTGTGGAGCCCCTTGGGGGACACCTCACTGTACTCCATGTGATGGGGAATGAAAGCTAGCCAGAGCACGAGCAATAGTAATGCGAGAGGCAGGGTAACCTAGCGGGGTCTTTTTACCCAGTTTTTACATGGTCAAGCCATGCCAAAAACCAAATGAAAATGTCCACTAAATGATTTTATTGAATAAAAGTCTCATGCATCAACACAATCACTCACACACTCACTCAAGATCTATTAAGAAGCAAAAGAGCGATCTGAAGAAACGTTCAAAAACCAGGACTATTGGTAGGGGGAAAAGTACCTGGAGGACTAATCCTTTCCTGGGGAGAACAATGGGTGTTGCAGCGAGAACGAAGCTCCACAATGGTAACGTCCTTTGCGTGATGGGATTACTAGGTATTGCCAAAGTCTCAGGATCTTCGGCTGCGTTTGATTGTGCTGTGACTTCATGTAAACGATCCTCACTTGATAGGATATTTGCTCAACTTGGGGCAAACACGCTAATCCTCTCAAGTCGGCTTCTCGGGGCTGAGGACCCTTTGTTTATTGGGGGCTTATACACCTTGCGGTCTCCTGGGGCTACGTGACTGGGGATTTTACTGGCCTGACCTGGTTTTTGGTCATTCAACCGTGACTGCCTACATGCTCATCTGGGAAACCTCTCAGGCACATGGAATCATGTTTAATATCAAAATTGTAGACCCCAGGATAGGGTTTTTCCAGTGGAGTAACACACACTAAGAAGAAACGGTGCTGGTTTTCCTCCCATAAGTAAATGTTTGGCAATTAGCACAGATTTTGAATGCAGAGTTGAAGGGAGTCACAGCCATAGGGTGGTTGATCTGATTATACTGCACTCTTTTTGGCAAAGAAAATGATGCAGCACAGTCCAGTGGCACTGGCTGAATACAGCCCTAGTAGAAACATGGAAAAGCTCCAAAGCACCGCAAGAGGATTGATGGTATGCTGATTGTTCTTCACATTGTGAAATTGTCATCTGAAATTCAGGCCCTTTCCAGATGTGGGGGGGGATGCCTGAACATGCTACTCACCAGATTTTTCCTGCGTCTGGGCGAGTCCGTCGCAACCAGGAGCAGCGCGAGTTTGCCGCTCCACAGTTCTTCGATGTCCTAAATGGTGGCTTCTGGTTGGTGGAGGCTCTCCACCAACTGGAGAAGCTCGCCAGCCAAAAGCTCGCCCCCAGAAGATCTGCAGGCACGCACTTGTGCGCGCCTGCAAATCTGCTCCGGAGCTGGGCAATGGAGCAGCACAGGGTTGCGCACTCCGTGCTTTTAAAAAACCTCTAAAAAGAGGTTTTTGAAAAACACGCCGCGCGGCCAGTTCTGGTCACTCCTGCGTGGACTGAGGTATGGAACTATGAAAAGTAGTCCGACCCAGTCCACTCCACAGTGCAGAAGACCTCCGTCAGAGGTCGCTCTGCACCTTTTTAATAGCCCGGTGAGGAAAGGGCCTCAGAATGAGCTGGTACAAGTTTGCCTCGACCAAAAGCCTTTGCTTTGGTAGCCTAAGTAATGCCTTATGTACAGAGTGCCCTGGAGCAAGAACGATTTGGCTAACATTGGCATACCTAATTATTATGTGTTTTCTCCTTTTAAAAAAAACACACAGCTATGATTCTGTTCAGGCAAAAACTTTTGCCATTTACCATGGTTCATTTATTTCTGTATAAAAGTTTGGGCTGAGAAACTGATCCACACCTCTGCTTTCTGGTTTTTAAAAAGTGCTTATTCTGCTGTTGTTGTCTCCTAGCTTCTGACCTAAAGAACAATGCAGTACTCTCTCTCTTCTTGGGCACAGTGGGATATTTCATTTGGGGGGCAACTGGCTGGTCCCTTGTGACATAAAATCACACATTCACAAGCCGACGTTACAGATCCCTCTGATACAGCTGCACTCAGCTGTGATAGGCTGAGCGCCTTGTTGAGCATACACACTGCCAACAAATATACAATTATTTGGAGTCTTGATTAATTTCCTGCCATATCACTTGTTTGTTGTTGTTGTGTTGTGCCTTCAAGTCATTTCTGACTTACGGCAGCCCTAAAGCAAACCTATCATGGAGTTTTCTTGGGAATCCCATAACAAAAACAGTCTTTGTCACAACATGCCTAATTGTAAAACACAATTTTGGAAGGCAAAATCATTTTTATATAATTAGTGAAAAGATTCCGCTCAGCTTTTACAATGCACCTACTGCCTGTATATCCACTCTGAAACCACAGTGATCTAATAATATTTCACTTGAATGATCTCGGAGGTCAAATAGTCCGGTTCCCTTTTCAATTTTTAACCAAGAAGCAACAATATCCCTGACAGGTGGCTGGCAACTTCTGTTTAAATAGGTCCGATGAGGGAATGCCCCCCCCCCCGCTGACCCAGTCTGCTACACTGTTAAGCAACTTTTACCACTAGGAGCTTGCTCCTGATGTTCCACCAAAATCCATTTCCTTGGAATGTCTATGCATTGGCTTTAATCCTGACCTTTGGAATGACTCAGCTCCATTTTCTAGATGAGTCTTTCAGATATTTGAAGACCTCTATTTGGACTTCTTTGATCTTCTCTTAAGCTAAGCATGCTGAAGTCTTTCAGCCATTCCTCAAATGGCCACAGTTTCCAGACTCCTCACCATCCTATCTGCCCTTCTCTCAATAGTTCTCTGAAACTGAACTGGTCGCCATCCTTCCACGTGGCCTGACCAGCACAGAATAGAGGACTCCGTGCTGCTGGGATCTGGACCCTATCCTTCTGTTAATGCACCTTACAATTACATTAGGTTTTTCTTTTAAGAAGCATTGCATTGCTCATGCTGTTTGTTGTCATCGATCAAATCGCCTACATCCTTTCTCCATTGACTCCTGGCCCCAGATTTGATCCTTGCTCTCTCCATGTAGGGTTAGGAAAGTATCTTGCCTGAAACCAGCACTCAAAACACTAGGCTAACTTGACCAATGACTTGACTGAGGCACCTTCCCATGTTGCTATATCAGAAGAATGTGGGCAGTTTGGGTGTATTATGCTAAAAGCACATTTCATGTGAATTTACATGGAGGCACACATTTACTTTTAGGCAGAAGAAAGAGTCTGTGGCTCCAAAAGACCAGGACTAACCATTAATGTCATCCTGATAAAACACCGCTATTCTTGGCAACCCCATTCTCCTTTAGAATAGGAAAAGAATTTCAGCTTGCACTTTGCTCCTATCAAGGAGGATATAGCCACAGACTGGGAGGAATTTGGAATGGATGAATCACTCTGTGTGTGCTTGACTTTAGTGGGGACTCTGGAGGAACTGGGCAACCTTGTATTTCTTCTTTTTCACCTCATAATGGAGGACACTAGCGTAGGCTAAAAGAAAAGGGAAATGGGGAAGGATGCCTCTCATCAACCCCATAAACATCAGCACATTGATGCATGCATGGCACTGGGACCCTTGGTTTATGGGGTGTAACTAGATATCAGGAGAGAGGTGAAATTTGGGAGACAGAAGGTTTTCTTACACCCAGATCTTGGGAAAGTTACCCAGTGGCCATGTTGTCTGAGATATTTTGGGAGCTGTAGTTCAAAATGGTAATGTTTCTAGTGCCTACTCTGACTGTGACACTCCAAAAGATCCAGTCAAATTATTTCACATCACACCTGAGCATCTTTTTAAACTGGAAATTCCAAGGACTGAACTGGGGACCATTTGCATGCAAAGTGTTTGCTTTGCCACTGAGTTACTCTCCTTCACTATACGAAAGGACACACAATAGCTGCTTTTCCATTTTGCTTCCTCCCATATTGTTCATCATGTCTAGTTAGAAATTGACATGACACCATTGTGAGATGTCTGCTTGCAGTGTCCATTGATAGGAGAGCTAGTGCACAGCTGAAATGCCAGCACACCATGCTTCTTTTCAGCTAGATCAATGTGGACAACTGTGGTTCTTTTTATGTTGTTGGATTGCAGCTTCCATCATCCTTCCTGGCCAGAAGGATATGCAGGCCAGTGCTGATGGAAGCTGCATTCCTACAACATCTGGAGGGCTACAAGTTGCTTACCTCTGAGCTGGATGCTATGAAGAAAATAGTGGCAATAAGACCGTGGTGGCAACTCCATCTCTTTCATAATACCTAGACCTTGCAAACAAGGTGGAAGGGAGATGGGAAGGAAGGACCATAGCAGAGCCTGAGCAATTTCTGTTGTTGACCTCCATCAAACAGTCCAATTACAGCGAGAGACACTAATGGCATTTCAGCTTGGTTATTCCTGCTCCTGACACAAGTTCTGCAATTGTGATCCCTTATTTCCACATCTTCACTAAATAGTTTATAAGCCAGCTGGATAGAATCGGAGAGGTACTGCACTCTGGTCTACCTGACAAGCCTTTTGGAGGCAGTAGTGTCTTGTTCATACCTATTTGGCAACTTTCTCCACATTTACTGCACATTGCCTTCTCCAACAGGCTTCTTGCATGGTTGTGAGAAGAAATCCTATTAGCTGTGGCAGGTCAGTAGAGGTTGCACTAGAAACTGACAGACCTTTGCATTGTGCTGTGCCTGCAAGTTTTCTCCTTGGTAGCTAATGCCATCTTCAGAGGTACGGTTCCGACTGCAGACAGGAAATGTAGTTGTGTATGAATTGATCCTCTTACAATCTCAGCACTACAATCCCAGTCCAGATTCCATCTCCATTTCCATAGCCAAAGAAAAAGAGAGAGCCACGCACTGCTTCTCCCCATCCCCCATGCTCACATACCCCCTTGCCAGCATCAAGTTGCTTTCCCAGCAGGAGTGGGCCACAGACACCCTCCAGGTGGTCTTGGATTGCAACTCCCACCATCCCCCATCATTGGTAATGCTGGATGTGGTTCATGGGAGTTGCAGGCTAAAAGCATCTAGAGCGCCACAGTCACCCAGCCCTTCTTTACATGATATTGAAATACTGTTTGGACAGCCCAGTTGCAAAGGGAGGCCATAATGACCCAATAAGGATCCAGCAAATCCGGAATCGTATTGGCCTATTACCCTTTGCAATCAGGATTATAAAATTTTCACCAAAATTTTGGCAAACAGATTAAAAGTTTCTTTACCAAAGTTAATAGGTGAAGATCAATAAGGATTTATAAAAGGGAGATCGATTGCAGACCCAATTAGAAATGTTTTTAATGTATTATATCATGCCAAACAACATACTAATAAAATTGCATTAATCAAATTGGATGTATATAAGGCTTTTGACTCCATGAACCATAATTATCTGTATAAAATATGTACTGAGTTTGGGTTGGGAAGCCAAATTAGCAACATAATAAAGGAAATATATACAGATAATGAAGTCCAAATTATAGTAAATGGGAATAATTCAAGAAATATTAAGATTAATAGTGGAATGAAACAAGGTTGCCCCCTCTCCCCCTTATTATTTGTGTTAGCAATAGAGCCACTGGCAAATGAAATCAGAGATGAAAAAGAAATAAAAGGCTATAAACTTGGTAAGGAGGAACTGAAATTGAATCTATTTGTGGATGATGCATTGATAACTACACAGGAGCCTTTCAGATGTGTAAATAAACTTGTAGAAATAATTGAGAAGTTTAGGAAGTTATCTGGCCTAACAATAAATATGCATAAATCAGAAAAAATGTTTTTAAATACTAACTGGAAAGAACAGAGGAAAATAAAATTTATTACTGATTTAAAGTTAGGGATAAAAAAAATGAAGTATTTAGGAGTATATATATTGAAAAATGTGAATAATATTATTCAAGGGAATTACAATCAGTTGTGGAAAAAGATAAATATAAACATGAATAAATGGTCAAGTAAAAAATGGAATATGCTAACAAGAGTAAAAATGTTTAAAATGATGATACGATCCAAATTGTTATATTTATTTCAAACGATACCAGTAAGAATACCCATTAAAATAATAAGAAGATGGGACAGAACAATTAAACAATGATATCAGGAGGTAAGAAACCTAGAATTACTAATGTATTATTATATCGACACCAAGAGGATGGGGGTTGGGGTGCCCCGTCTTTGGAGAATTATTTCGAAGCCACCCAGATGAGTAGATTCCTAGAATCTGAATATGAACGTAAGGAAAAATGGGTAAGGATCGAAAGATTAATTAGTAATATGGAATATAGTTCATTGATGAGACCCTGTGGCATGGAGCAAAAGATAAAAAGCAATTTGATTGGCCCCACAAGTTTAAATAATCAACTATAGGGTAAATGGCAAAAAATAATGAAAATAGAAACTGTACCCTCTAGAGAGTTTGAACATAAGCAATAGGGAAGATTTGGGGAGAATATTAAAGAGATTAAATTACAAAGGAATTAGAGTGTTAGGAGATCTCCTTTATGAACAAGGAAGGCCGTGGGGAATAGATAGACTTCCTAATTTAATAGGTAAGAATTATTGGCTACACACAGTTGGAATAAATCATTCGCTACATGAAATAATCAAAAATTCAAATCAGGTTAACGCAACCCCGCTCGAGGAGATCATTAAAAAGAAGTTAGATGAGGGTAAATGTATGATTGGACAACTATATAGAGGAATGTTAGGTAATCAGACTAGAGTCCTAGATTGTTTAAAGGTAAATTGGGAAAGGAATTTAAAAATAGAAAGGGAGGATATTCAAGTATGGATACAAGAAATAAAGAAAAATAAGAATACTAGGATAAAAGAGCAACAAATGAAATTGATTGGCCGATGGTATAGAACACCTTCCCAATTAGCATTTTTTTAGAGAAAATGTATCCTCAAAGTGTTGGCACAGTTGCGGGGCTAAAGGCATATATATATACATATGTGGTGGGAATGTCCCTTCGTTCAAAAATTTTGGGACAAGGTTAAAATTGAGATTTATAGAATAATAGGTAAGGATATACAACTGAATAGGGAGAATTGTATAACATTAAATTTAAAGGATAAGGGGCTGAAAAATAATGAGGAAAAAGCGATTATAAATATATTAAAAGCAGCACAAGCTGTATTAGCATTAGGATGGAAAGATGAAACAATTTGGAATATAAACAAAATCGATAAATACCTGGCTGAAAATGTATTGTTCGAGATTTTGAGGGAAAGAAGATTAAAGTTTATGGGAATATTGAAGGAAGGGGGGTGGAAATCAGGGTGGGAACTATTGCTTATAAAACTTAAAGATGATATGGAGTACGGTGAACTCAATAATGTAATCAAATCCATGTCCCACATTCTGAATGAAGATTTTTCTATATAAGAAGAATTAATTAAACTTCTGTTAAGCCATTGCAGGGAGGGATGGGAGGGGTGTGTGGGGGAAAAATATGGATTAGATTGTGTTATAGGTAATACGACAGACATTAATGAAGATAGATGGTTAATAAGATCAGAGAAGGAAGTAGAAGGGTGTAAATAAAAGAAGAAAGTATGTGAAAGTCGATGATAGGAGTGTGATGGGTGGTAACCAGATGGAAGAATGAAGGAACGATGAAAGATTTTAGATGTGGATTGGAAGGAGTATGAAAAGATGGTTTTGGAAAATAATGTCTGTGATTTGAATGTTAATCTGTTTTTGTAATTTAAGGTGTAATAATAAAACAAAACAAAATTAAATTAAAAAAAAAGGAGGCCATAATGAACACCCAGTTTGTTTCCCAGTGCTTTAAATTGTAGAAATCATATCATGTTTTACCTACTTTCTCTAGAAGGAATATTTGAGAGCAAATGTAATTGCATGTAAAAAAAAAGCCATACAAGCAAGCATTTCTCTACAAAGAAGATTACTGAGCAGTCTTGTGTGTAGATTTAGTTAAGCATGTTTACATCTGTTAAGTCCACATCCCCAGACTTACTAGTTTTTCCACCCTCGTTCCAACTTGCATCCTATGTTTTTTTTTTCACATGGGCAAAAACTTTTAAAATAATAACAACAATAATTTTAAATGAGTGTATCCATGCTCTTCAAAATGTGTATGCACTGACCGCATGTCCTCCTGCAGGGCTAAAGTGTGTTTGTTTTGGGCTTTTGCACACAGCTGAAATCTGAGGCTTTTTCTATGGCCAGTTTTCAAATGTACATGTTACACTGGACACAGAATCCAGAAAGCAGATCGCACCTGGTCTGTGTCCAGTCTGGGAAGTGTGGAATGACAGAAGCTCACATACCATGTCCAATGGGCCAGACTCCTTCCACATTCCTCTAGTTTTAATTTCCTTCATCAAAGGCTTTGCCTGGCTGGTTAGACAGATCTACTTTACCAGCCCAGCATAAGATGTCTGACTTCATCTGCAGCAAGACAGATCTCTTCTTCAAAGGATGAGGAAACCAATAATCACAAAGGAAAAGACTACATGGATTGATTCAGATAAACTCTTCAGCATGAAAATTACAAATGTTTGTTCCTGAGTAAGGTAGAAATGTGGCCAGTCTGTAGCTTACCCGGTTTCCCTTTCCGGAATACGATGATGGATCTTCTTCACCAGAATCGCTGCTTTGTGTCTCCTTTCCTTCATCTTTGTCCATGCAACACTTTCCACTTCCTGCTAATGGGCAACACTCCTAAACAAGGAATTAATTCAATAATAATATTATGGTTACAATTTCCAAGAAATGTACTGGGGTTTACGGCTGCACTCCTAAGCGTACTTACTTGTGAAGTAAGCTGTCCTGAAAACAGTGGAGGTTGCTTCTGAATAAGGATGCATAGGACTGCACAGTTAAAAAAATCTGCTTGGATATTCTCTCATTCTCACTTATTATTTTGAATTCTTTTAATTTCCATTTTCCAAAAAAGTATGCAAGATCCAACTACAGAATCCAATTCCTTCTAATTGTCCATCATTTCCTTATATAAATTTAAAGCCATTGAAACAATACTACATGGTTTT
Source organism: Ctenosaura bakeri (assembly GCA_948474755.1). NCBI lineage: Eukaryota > Metazoa > Chordata > Lepidosauria > Squamata > Iguanidae > Ctenosaura > Ctenosaura bakeri. The sequence continues at coordinate 1,552,756 of CAOLHI010001172.1, forward strand.
ATGACAATAATCAGCGTGTAACTGGAAGGCATACAGCAACAATAAAGACGCTTACTCTCTAAAATACAGTGATCGTTTCTTCAGTTCTCATGCAGTTCCTTAAAACAGAAAGAACATGTATACAGGGTGTTCCTCATGGAAATAATTTCCATGCTCTCTGCTTCACCACAATTGCATGATTTTGTATGAATGAAGGTGATTTTGGCCACGGAGTACTATACCTGCTTTTGGTCTGAGGGGAGGTAAAACTAAGACTAAGGCCATTTCCGCAATAGAGGCCATCAGCACGATATACTGGTACAATTGCAGCATTGCCATTCATGAGATGGTAGCAGATTGGGAATGCTGTTTTCTGCAACCTTCTGCCTGTCACCGGTGTTCCTTCTGCACTACAGCATACTTGGCTACTCCCTTTACCTACCTTCATCCCATCCCACCACTCCTGATTGGTCAGGTTTTATTTTCTTTGGAAACCCTACTAAACATGCCAGTACACTACTGCATTTTTATGCAATAATGCTGAAAAATGTATTTAAAATATATAAAACAATTAATTCAAAAGAGATCTTTAAACATGGAGAGGTGAGAGATTTCAAAGTCATCACACCATGGGAATCACTGTGGGAGGACAATCTGGACACACCCACAGCCCTCCCACTGCTGGATTTGCGACAACAGGAATCACTACTAAGTGTTATAACAATTCCTCACTGAGCCGGCTGACAGGATTGAAGTGCTAAAGGAGGTGTCTGATGGATTTTTTCTGGAAAAAGAATATGGTGGTTTTTTAACGTTTGGAGACAGGATAGGAGCTGGATGGCAATGATGTTGTACGGTAGCACGGCTCCTGACTTGAAAACAATCTGCTGCTATGGTGATATAGCAATGTCTGGTCTTAGACTCTAGGCTCAGAATCCCATTCCCTTTGCAGTAAACTGATTGCCATCACTTTGGCAGGTCTATTTCTCTTACTCCGCTAGTTTCTTGAGCTAGCTTTCTGCTCGTTTCCTAAGGCTTAGGAAGTGGAGCAATCAGGCTGGGCTCTCATGTGGCACTTGCCTCCTCCGGTGCCTCTTAGCACCAAGCCAAGCACCACACTTGATGTACAGGAGGAGTAATGACAGACACAGGGTTAACAGTATCAATAGTCAACAGACGTGACTTGCCACAAAGTAGTTATCTCTATGGAGTTATCTCTATGCCACAACTATTTTCTTGTTCTTCCTCTTATTCCAAAGATAGATTTAAAAAAAAACTTTTTATTATTTTTAATCTCTCTAGCGAGCCTGAGCTCATTCTTAGCTTTACCTTTTCTGACTTCCCCCTTGCAAGTATTGACTATTCATTTGCATTCCTCTTTGGTGGTTTCTTCCTCCTTCCATTTCTTAGGTATGTTTCCTTTAAATCTTGGCTTCCTCTTTAAGTTCTTTGTGTATTCACCCTGATTTCTTTAGATACCTCCCAGTTTTTGTCCCCACTGGAACTGCTTGCAAAAGTGCCTTCAATATCTCATCTTTAAGAAACTGTCATGTACCATGAACTCCCTTTCCTTTGAGCATTTCTGACCATGGATCTCACCCAGTATTTCCCTAAGCTTACTGAAATCAGCTTTCTTAAAGTCCAGAACATGTGTCTGACTACATTTGGCTTCCTCTTTCCTCTGTATAACAAATCCCAAGAGGACATGATCATTCCCACCTATGGATCCCTCTTGTTTTTGTTGTGTGCCTTCAAGTTGTTTCAGATGTATAGTGACCCTAAGATGAACCTATCATGGGAGTTTCTGGGGCTGAGAGTGTGTGACAAGCTCAAGGTCACCAAGTGGGTCTCCATAGCTGAGTAGGGAATCAAACTCTAGTCTCCAGGGTCATAGTCCAATGCACTACACCATGCTGGCTCTCCAGGATCCCACTACTTCTTCCCTGTTGATCAATTCATTTCTGTTGGTAAGGATCACATCCAAAACAGCTGATCTCCCTGATACCTCCTCCACCTTTCCTACTATGAAATTGTCTGCAAGGCTGGTGAGGAATTTGTTGGACTTTACGTTCTTGGTAGAGTGTGACTTCCAAGAAATAGCAGGATGGTTGAAGTCTCCCATTACCACTATATTTCTCCTTTTGGAATATTTGGTCATTTGTTAGGAAGATATCATCCAAACTTTCAGTCTGGTGGTGGTGGTGGGGCTACAGTAGACACCCATAATGAGGTCACTGTTGTTTCTCTTATCTTTTAATTTTTACTCCAAAACTCTCAGCTGGCTTTCCTTGTTTCAGTATAGTGCTTGACCTTACATCTGGGCATACCTGGAAAATTGACTTTTTTAAAATTAGAATTCTCAGAATCCCTTGGCCATGGGTGACTGGCAAATTCTGAGAGTTATAGGCCAAAAAAGGTAAATTTCCAGTACTCTGGGAACTTCACACAGTTCAGCTCAACACAAACTGAAATAGTAATCAACATATCAGTGGAGACTGTTGGAGCATGTGTGGGGAGATTTTCACCACCACATATACCAGAAATCCCTAGATCTCAGGGGACAGGGCTAGGGAATTCCTCTGTGTGCTGATCTGTGGGTGAGTGGAAATTGTAGGGTGTGTGTACAATGTTTAGATGTGGAAGGAGGAGTGTATTGTACACATGCATATATAAAACCTAAAACTCTAACCAACAGCCAAATGTTTGTGCCTCTCCTCTGAGTTGCAGTCCATACACCTTGGATTTTGTCAAATATATCCCAGGGTCAAACAAAAAGCAGCCCAGAAATTCAAAAGATATTGAAGTCAGCTATATGAGCCAGCTTGGAACAGAAAGCCAGGATATGAACCATATACCCATTATCATGGAAAGAGAGATAGGGTTTTAGCTGGGTGTAACACTTGATTTCTTTCATTTTGCTTTGCAGAATTCAGTCTCATACTGCAAAATATGGGGTAAGTGTTTTTTTTTTAAGCACAAAATGCATACTGCTGTTATCACCCCTCTCCTTATAGCACATATTGGAAGGTTTGGGGGGTGGGTAATTCTTTCCAGAGGGTAATAATCCCTGTGGCAAGTATTAAACAAATAGGTACCTTCAGCAAAATTTGTTCATTTATTCATTGTTGTGCTTACCGGAGAGAAAGCACTGAAGCTATCAATTATAGGTCTGTATCCTGTACAACGGCATAAATTCCCTAGAAGAAATGATCAGGCACAAAGATTAATACATGTAAGATACTATTCCCAGTCACCTGAATCAGAGACATCCATTCTGGGCTACTTAACGCTCCGTGCACTTTTAATATTTCAGTGAGAAACTGGATTCATAAGCAGATCTCTATCTTGTTCCTTTGAAGGAAGTGCCATCCCTTCCCACAATATTCCCACTTGAATATAATGTGAACTTTATCACAAACTTATCCTACTGTAGTATGGACTTTTGCAACTCCAGCTCCCAGTGGTGAAACAGGGTTCAGCATAACCTGATACTTATTCTCAGCCCAATATTAAGTATATTTATTGAGTTCAATGGGACCTCCTTAAAAGTAAATGTGCACAGAGTTGGAGCTTTGCAAGAATTGTCTATATTGCTTACCACATGTTACCACCAGCTGGCTGCTGACAACAACCAAAATCACCACCAAAAAACTTGTTTCTTGCTCTTGCTGTTGTTTTATTTTAAACAGAGGCCCAGACCTGGGACTCAAGGCAGTTAAGTATACAAGAAGCAAAAGTTAGATATCTGATAGGGTAACACTGAATAAGTCATGTTTTAATCCAAACATTATATTCTGAAGTGACCAGAAAATCTGGATTGGATGCTGTCAGAGCTCATTTTAAAAAATTATTACTAAAAATTAAGACTACCCTTTGTGTGTCAATGTTCTGCCAGCAAGGTGTAGCATCAGCTGGCCCTACTATTAGGCAGAGTGAGGAAGGTACACCATGTAGCAAGTTTTGAGTGTCATGGGAGGGCATAAACTTGCTTGTTATTACAGTTTTTTTTTTTAAAAAAAAAATCTTGCCAGAGATAGGGAGAAATGCTTGTGTGGATTTTCTGTCTTGTCTGCAAAATAACTTGGCAGATTTTGTGTACTATGCACCTTGACTTGGATGGAGAGTGCTGTTTTGCCTCAGGTAGCAAAATGTCTTGGGTGGGATATAATGTTTATATTGGATTTTCCATTAGGGTTGCCAAATGAAATAAGAGACTGGGTTGAAATAAAAGGATATGGCTGCTGTCCCTATTATGATTGTGTAGAAGAGGCAATATCAACAGGTTCTGCTTGCATGACACACAACATCTGATGAAATTCACTCTTCTGCATAAGCATTAAAGGGAAACACACCCCATCCTTCATTTTACTTGGCAACTCTACTTACCTACAACCACTTAGCTGGCAGCCTGTATGAAAGTATGGATGAAATCCGATCAATTATTCAAGGAAGAAATAGGAAATCATACATTACTTTTGCCAATGTATTGAAGGATAGGTGGGCTAGTTGTATGCTTTAGTAATGTAGCAAAGGTTTGTGAACTAATGAGTGGACTTGTATTAATATCAAAATCAGCTCCCTTGTATATAAAATCTCTTCTGTGGATCCATCTCCTATGGCCATTTCTGCACTAGACTGTTATACTGCTATTATTTCACTTTCAACATCCTATGAAATCCTGGGGTTTGCAGTTTTGCAAGTTTGCAAACCCCAAGATTCCACAGGATGTTGACAGTGGAGTGATAGCAGTATAACAGTCTAGTGCGGAAATGGCCTATGTGAGGTGAGACATCCTTTCTGGAGAGCATCCTCCTCTCTGTTGCTAGTTGCTGGTGTTGGTGCTGACAAACAGATGCTCCATGTGATCATTTGGCAAAGCCAGGATGAGGTGAAAATATTATGTAAGATTTCTCCTCTCCTCCCATTTAAACAATGTAAGGAAAAGTTCCTGTGCCAGTTCCGGAATGGCATAGGTAAGGGAACCAATCTTGCTTTCCTCTGGGGAATGGAGATAATTTTGAATCTGGCGGATTCTAGACTATTTCCGCCCCATGTTTGATCTTCCAGTTTTGGGCCTACTGTGGAAACAACCTCATGCCAATGGAACTTTACTTTTTGAAAACATGATTTTATACTTGTTAATGATGTTTTAATGTGACGATTTATTTAATTGTACTTTTAACTTTTTTAAATTAACAGCTTGTCTTGTTTTAATGTCTTGTAAGATGCCTTGGGTCCCATGCTGGGAGAAAGGCAGTATATAAATAAAATAACTAAACAACATAAGAGGAATGAATATAATTGTATGCTGAAGCCATCTATAACTGAACAGTGGTAGGACGTTGGGAAAACTTCCGTTTTTTTTTTTTACACCACAGGTCCCACAATCTTCCAGTGACTATGGCCAGTGAGCATACCAGCTGGGAGGCTATGGAAGTGGAAATCCAAAAAAAGTAACTTTCTGAATCTCTAGTGAGATGATGTGGGATCATCCTATCATTATTCAATTATGGATGGCTTCAGCATGCTAACTCTGTTCTTAAGTTTGAAGAGCAGCTATTTGAGTTCTGAGCTAGGAACCAGTGAAGGATCATCTTTGCGTAGTCTGAAGGTCCTCCGGTAAACCAGATCTGGAAGTCAGAAGTGCTTTGCTTTGTCCATACATGTTCTAAAGGCAGAGGTAACATTAGGGTGTTGTCCCTCTCCCTCTCCCTCCCCCCCATAGAAAACTTCTTGGGAGAACACTGGTTGGTTGGGGCACATTCATACCACACAGTTATAGAACTATTATTCTACTTTAACTGTCATGGTTCCATCCTACAGAATCCCAGGGTTTGTAGTCTGGTGAGGCACTAGAGCCCTCTGGCTGAGAATTCTAAATGCCCTGTCTACACTGTAAATCCCAGGATTCTATAGGCCAGGACCATGACAGTTAAAGGGGAATAATAGTGCTACAATTGCATAGTGTGAATAGGTTCCTGGTCTTGACTTCAGAGCACACTGTAAACAGAGAGGACTTGCAGGGCCCAAAGCCATCTTCTCCAGATGGCTCAAGCAGCATAAGCATGAGTTCTAGCAGCTCTAGACAGGTGATCAGGAAGTACATCTCAAAACAACAGACCTGAGTTTGGTTGCTAGTCCTACCTAAAGTAGACCCATTGAATCAATGGCATTTACCTGTGTGTTGTTTTCTCATTCAATAATTCATTGAGGACTTTTCAGGATCCCAGCCATAGCTTGTTTCATCTGCATGTCCTATTCGATAAGCGGCTTCCACATAATGAAGGCAAGAAAGCAGCTTACCATCTAGAGACGCAGCTATCTGCTCCATGGTGGGTTCAGGATAGTTTCTTAACAAGGAATACATAGACATCACCATTCCAGGAGTGCAGAAGCCACACTGGGAGCCATGACATGTTGCAAGTCTTTGCTAGAAAGAAAATATGGTATCTAAAATGATGGTCCAAAGAGAAACATTTCCATTCTGGGTATCACTCAGGTGTTATTCCAGTCCCCTTCCTCAATAACTCCTGGAGCTATATTAATTTTGTTGTCACCCTTATGTAGTTCTCCTTATCACATCTGTGATATTACTGTTTTCTTGGTATATTTTCAGGGCTTTTTAACTGATCCCACCTGCTCCTTTATTATAATCCTGAAAATCAATAGAATGATAATAAAAAAGAAAAAGAAAAAAGTGTGTTCTGGGTATAGTCTGTGCCCAAATTAGCAGCTGTTAAAATTGACACAAGGGGCAGGAAAAAGTTGGGAGCTGAAGTGATGAAACTTTGGTCAGGTTGATGGGAATTGCAGGCCAAAATATGTGGAGGGTCAAAGTTTGGTTTAGAGAACTGTGAACTGTAACTTTTAGTTTTTTTGTCTTGCAACACTTGATTTTTGCTTCTGTTGGTGAATTGTCCACCTCACCGCCAACTGGAGTCCCCGACTGGAACAGAGCAACAGAGAGAGAAAAAAGAGTAGGATCCTACCTGTTTTTGCCATACCTGTTGCAGCAGCTGCAATCACAACTGCTAGGCAAGGAGCAGTTTGAAGTGGGAGAAACTAAGGAGATGTTTTCCATCTTGGTTTATCATTCAGACTCAGGATGAACTAAAGGGTGGTGGTCACCAGGCTTTTTATTCTGAGCCCTGGAAGTAATGAGTTTTTGTCACGTGTTTGATTTGTTCCATAACTTCTTATCTTACCTGAATGGGGTGGAGCTTAGTTTTTGTGGTTCCCACTCCTTCCACTGTGGTTACTGCAGCCCCATACAAGGAGCATAGCGGAAGGAGGCAAGAGTTGGCTGGATAATGTCTTTGGAACGTTAAGGGGAATTCTGATACTTAACCAGTGCTGATTCCAAGGCTCCAAGCTATGGTATCTCTGCCAGGGCCAGCTTGGTGTCAGGGCCAACCCAATTCAGTATATCATCTGAGACATCAGAATTCACTAAGCACTATAACACTATTCTGAAAAACTCTCCAAAGGGGCAAAAAGTTGTTATTTCCCACTCCAGAACCTTAGGACAAAGGATCTGGATTAAAGCCCAGGCATGACCCAGTTCATAGGATAGGTCCTTCTCCATTCTGCTCCAAATAAATCAGGAAAGCCAGTATGGAGACACCAGTACTAGATCCATCTGCTATAGACAAAAAGATGCTTGTGGGTGTGGGGAAAGAGATGCTTGCGTTTAGGGGAAAGAAACAACATTATTTTTCCTCTGAGCTTGGAAGTTGGACTATAACTGCCGAAATTACCCAGCCACCATGGCCACTGGTCATCCTGGCTGGAGATTCTGGATGGTGTGGCTTTGCCAAACTCTAATTTCTACTTGTGGCAGTAATATCTTCAGGGGAAGGTCCTCAATGCCGTGAAAAGATCCTTGACATCATCCAAGACACTTGGTCTTCATGGCCTTTGATCATCCCATTATCTCCCCACCACAGTTCTTCCCCTGGCCATATCTCTTGTGGAGGTCACTCATGAATTCTTTGTCAAGTTCTGAGCTTGCTGAAAATAAGAAAAAGAAAAGCTTCCATTTATCAAACAATGTTTTGTGTGGGTGTGCCCACCCTTCTTACTGTCTGCCTGAGAGAAAGTTCCCAGCACCCTTATCAAATGGCAATTCCCAGGATTCTTTGTAGCTCAGCTATAAGGGGAGCTTAATTTCAGAAAGCTCAACTGAAACATTCATTAAGTTTGTAGTGTAGATTTATGGAGGAGCTTCCCCTTTTCTGAAGGATACCGTATTTTCTTGGAGTCTGGGTTGTATGTAGAAATCATCACAGTGCAGGCCCCACAGCCTCCGATTCCGCAGCCGTACTTAGTTCCCGTGAGACGGACTCAACACCACATTGTTAAGGAAAACCAATGGCATCCCCTGCATAATATTTAGATTGTTCCACCCTAATGTTTATGATGCTTTTCATCTAAGAAGAACCTCCTGATGATTAGAACTACTCCTGAAAGTGAGGCTGTTTTTGCATCACACTGTTATAGTGCTATGATTCTACTTTCAACATCCTGTGGAATTCTGGGGTTTGTAGTTTCCTGAGGCCAAAGAGCTCTCTGGCTGAGAATTCTAAAGCCCCCTCCCGAAACTGCAACCCCCAGAATTCCATAGGATGTTGAAAATATAATAATAGCACTATAATAGCCTAAGATGTGGAATTGGTTACCATAGGGAGGTTAGGGTTGCCAAGTGAAATAAGGGACCAAGCTTCTGTCACTTTAACAGTTGTGTACAAGAGACAAGTTCAGCAGGTTTTGCCTGTGTTGCCGCCTAGAGATGACGGAGGATCACACTTTGTCCAAACCTGTATTAGGGACAAAAGGCAAAGAAGGCTGATGTAGCCACCTGGGAACTTTCCACACTACACAGTTATAGTGCTATGACTCCTCTGGTACTTCTGACCAAACTACAAACCCCAGGATTCCATAGGATGGAACCATGGCAGTTAAAGTGGATCATTAAGTGTTATAATTGCATAGTGTGAAAGGGCCTTTGGAATGTTACATAAGTTTCCACTACAACTCCCACTATTCTAGATCATTGCTAATGTGAGTTGTAGCCCATAAACATGGATGGCATCTGATAGTCTAGTCTAAAAGAGGAGTAGTGCTTCTTTACTTTTTCTGGCTCTGTAGACCCCAAAGGCACCAGATTCTGTCAGATCTTGGAAGCTAAGCAGGGTCAGCCCTTGTTAGTATTTGAATGGGAGATCACCAATGAGTATGAGGAGCTGTTAGGCTATATTTCAGAGAAAGGTACTGGCAAAACCATCTCTGAGTATTCCTTGCCAAAAAAAAAAGTAGTAGTAGTAGTAGTTGTTGAAGTTGTTGTGTACCTTCAAGTCATTTCTGACTTATGGCAGTCTTAAGGAGACCCTATCATGGGGTTTTCTGAGGCTGAGAGTGTGTGATGTGTCCAAGGTCACCCAGTGGCTTTCCATGGTGGAGCAGGGAATTGAACCCTGGTCTACAATGTGATACTTCAATGCTCAAACTGCTACACCACATTGGCTGTCATGAAATTCATGGAGTTGCCCTAAGTCAACAGGTGACTTGAAGGCACAGGCACACACAGGATTTCAGTAACCTCTTGCAAAAGTGTTTGTAAAGCATTCCTACTGGAATTTCTTCTTGTCTTTCCTCCTTCAAAGGAACCAGATGCAACCCAAAAGGCGCCTTCAGAGCAAGAACCCAAGGTGATATTCTGCATCCATAGAATCCACTAGACTTATTAACATCTAGCCAAGGGTGCAATAATTCATACAAAAACATGATGCACAAACCCTACTGTAGAGATCTGAGGAAGCAGACTTAAGTCTGTGAAAGCTTACGCTACCAATTTCCTTCAATTAGTCTCAAAGGTGCCGCAAGATCCCTTTGCCTACTGTCATAAACTAGCTTTGTGCCACCCCAACAAAAACACAGAGGAAAAAAAGCTGATCTAAAGATGTCTCAATTGCTATGTACTTATTACCCTAGTCAGTTGTTTCAAATCATTCTGCTTGAAAACTGTGTCTCCTGCACTCAGAAAGGTAGCAGAAAGGCAATGCACACAATGCTCCTTTGCCCTTGAAAAATGACAATACAATATACACCACCTCCTGTATCCTGGTCTATGATGTTTTTTTTCAATGAACATTCATAATTTCACAATTATACAATTGCACCATGATGCTATTATGGAACCATCCCCATTCCCCAAATCATGAAGATGAACACACAACATGCTTCTTCCCCCCTTTTTTCTATGCTTTCCCCCTACAAACCAACACTTGCTTGGTTCTGCTTTTGTATACTACTCTTTAAACTTTTACTCTATATTTGCTTTTTGAATTTTTCCTGAATGCTGTGCTTTGTTTGGGCACTAATCCTTAAGAGGTTTGTGTTAGAACTATGCTGTTGCATTATTCCCTATATTTAAAAAACAACAAAAAATAATATGAAAAAAGAACATGCAGAACAAACGCACAGCTTTTTTCTTGGTACCTCTTTGGAATTCTGGTGTCCTCTTAGCCCAACCACCAGATGTTGTCTGGGATTTCCAGCTGGAGATCCACAGAGGATCTCCAAGGGAGGAGCAAGGAAACCGCACCCCCTCCATGATCACTATGCTCCCAATATCTCAACAAAGTGGAACAAGACATTGAAACCCAAAGTGGTTACTAAACCACAGGGGGAAATGGGATCACTAACAGATTGTTTCAAGTGGGAAAAGAATCCATTGCCAAGTAACCCAACAACAGTACAGTACAGTATGATGCCATGTAATATGACCCAGGCAAAGACATGACTAGGACAATGCAGTTGTGCTGTAGCAGTGCCGCGTGATAAGCTCCTTGTATTCAGAGTCCATGAGAAGGCTATTATGCAATGGAAAAGCACACAGAAGGATACGCCCTTTTCTCAGGTAATTAAGCAGCAATTCCTCAGGATCAGCACACGTCTTTATCACCTGCATTAGAAATGAAACAGGAACCCAGAGGGACATAATGCACCTTGTCAAAAAGGATTAGCTATGCTTTGACTGTAGGAATTAACACTGCATGCTTATTTTGTTCAGTTTCTTTCATTTAGGTACAGCTTTGCATCCATATAAGTGCATAGAAAATACCTCAGGAGCAGGGACTTGAGTAATCAATTAGTTGGGAATCACACATGGAAGTAATTTGTTGTTCAGACATTTTGTCAGCAATAAGAATAAGACAAGTGAAGCCCACCCCAGAAAGTCGCTGCACAGAATGCTACTGTTCGAACTTCCAGCCAGACATGCCCTCTTCTAGGATACCTCATTCCACCCTCTGAGTGGTCCCTCTCTGCCAGATGGTTAGCATCCTCTGCCCTTGGAGTATGTTTAGTGTGAATTGGCCTGTTTTTGTGTGGATTGTTCTTCTCCTTTCTCCTCCCCCTTATTTTTCCCCATAATTCTGCATCTTGCTTTTATGTCACAAGGAGTGGCAATAAATCTGTAATCAGGGTGGGAAACCCTCCAGAGATTGTAACCGTCCCCTCCATACGACCCTGGAAGTGAACATAGAAGGTTTTCTGCTACAACCAGCTTTGGGTAAGCTTCCTGGAGGCTTCTGAGAATAATAGTTCAGAGGAAGTTCAGCAGGTATTGCTTGTTACCTGGATGCATGTTCAGGCACCATCTCCAGTTTTCCCTCTGGCAACCTCTGTCTAGCCTCTCAGTGCCACCCATTCATATGCATCCATCTCTTGATAAAAATGTTAATTATGTTTCCTTGTCAGCTACCTGAGGATTCAGGAGCTGTTGGAGTTGTGGTGAAAAAAAATCTAGAAGCCCAGAGCTTCTTTACTGCTGCTGTCAGAAAAATCACCTCTTTACATCAGGAACAGAAGTTGTGAAGTTATGGGCGTGTGAATATTTATCTCTCAGTCCTTACATCTTTTTTGCAATAGTGCTCAATCTGTCTTTCATCAGAATAGGTTTCCCAAAGGTATCTTTTTCTCTCTAATACCTCAGGGAGAGATAAGCTTATTACCCTCCATTTCCCTTATGACTGGATTGCAAGGGAAATTAAAATTTGGCTGTGCTTTGATTCATAATCCCTGAAATGTCACCCAGAACAATAACAGATGAGACACAGGGGACCATCTTTTAGCTGAAGGACTCCAAGCGTGAATTTAAGAGCAACCAGTTGGCTCATCTGTGTAGTCACCCCCTCATCTGGAGCAAATTAGATGGGACAGATCTTGAGCATGCAGGGTCAAGCTTCTAGTCTTAGTGGCACTTGAATGGGGTGAGGGTCAGGAGAGAGAGCAGTCGCAGGAAGAGAGAGGCATGCTCAGGCTTCAACATGAAACAGTACAAAATTTGATCACCTCTCCCTTTTCTTGGCATTGTGAGTTTTGAATGAGTGTGACAATGCTGCCTTTGAGGTGTTCATTGGGAGTCACAACTAGGTGTATCAGAGCATGGGCCATTCTGCATGAGGTGAGGGAATCGCTCTGTGCCGTTACTTACCGGATCTTCTGGGCATGGACCAATGCGGACTGTCCCTTAAGCCCTTCCACAGGGCTCCTCCATCTCGTCCAGGGTGAATCGGAGCAGTGTGAGGTCTTAGATCCGCACTGCTCCGGCTTCCAAAATGGTGGCTTACAGTTGTTCGTGGTCCTGACCAACTGCAAAGCCCGCCACACCTAAAGCTTGCCCTCCACAGATCACAGGCTCGCATTGGTGTAAGTCTGCGCATCTGCACAAGGGAGGAGGTACGCAATGGTGTGCTCCAAAAAATTAAAGAACGGTTTTCTACCATTCTTTAAAAAGTGTGCTGGAGGACCAGTTGGGGGCATTTTGGAGTGGACTGAGGCGCAGATCTCAGGTAAGTAGTCCGGACCTAGCCTGCTCCATGGTGCAGACGACCTCCATGAGAGGACGCACTGGAGTGGTTTAATTCCCTCGTGCAGAAATGGCCATGGTTGTGGGTGATAGTACAAAATGGGAGTTTGTGGATCAAAACAGTACACAACTATTGCAAAGTTTGGCATATGTTTTGCAGGACTGCTGAATTTTGGGATTCACACTCAATAGAGCTGTCACCTCCAGGAAACTTCCCCAAATCTGGTTGTTGCAGAAAATCAGGCTAAATGGAGTGACTTGACTCATGCCAGCCAGGTTGCTAGGAAATCAAGGAAAAGCTGAATGCTGCCATCTCTCTGCCCCACCTTTCACACTTTGAAGAACTTACAAAGACCACATTTTACTTGTTTTTGTCCTCTAAAAGGAGAAAACAAAACACCACAGGGAACTAAATACCTGGTTGGGAAGGAATGCAAGTATTATATTGTATATGTGAGCTACTTTTTACTGGTCAGGAAGATTAAAGAGAACAGCATTTGTTGAGATTTCATAGGGGATTTTTCAGTTAACACTTCCTAGACTTTAACTGGTTCCTGGGGCACTTTATTTGTTCATGGTCATAGCAAGCTCTTATCTAATAAGGATTTTTAAAATTCAGTGACTCAGCAACATTAAACAAAATTATTGTATCAGACAAAGTTATGCATGTCCCCCAAAAACAAAAGGGAGGAAAAAGCAAAAATAGCCAGTCAAGGAAAAACTCTTTAAAAACAAGCAGAGATAGCTACGCACAGCTATGGAAGTGTGCCTAGCAGCAAAGAACACCATTAGCAGCACATGCACTAAGCCAGTAACACTCAACAACTCCAAGTTGTAATCTTCCAATATGGAGGCTCTTTATTCTTTGTTACAACATATATACAATATTTACAAAGTCCAGATGGCAATCCAGCATATATAGCTTGCTCTATCTGGCAGAGCCCCCCGGCAGACACACTTCAAGCAATGTGTGCATTGTTGGCTGGGATTATGCTTCCTTTATGTATTATTGTTGTTTGTTGCCTCGATCCACGGGGAGAGGCGGGATAGAAATTTATTATTATTATTATTATTATTATTATTATTATTATTAATATTAATATTATTATTAATATTATTATTACAGACACCTAGCCAATCCTGGCCAACACTTGTATTCTCTGCACCTGGTGATCATCAGCCTGACTCAGCACAAACTCAGGTTGAGTCACATTCCTGTCCCCACGTGCACTTAAACAGTTAAAGCAATTAAAGCAACATGACCTTTACACATACTTCACAAAGTATTTTCTAGAGGTTTGATCCAACCTTCTCTGACAATGCACTGAGTTCATTTCAAACTGTAACTGATTTGATTGTTAGTTACTTCATCCCTCTCTATTTTAATAGGGCATTCAAGCATTCATGAAAGTGTTTGCACGTTTTCTTTGATTCCAAAACATTATTGATGATCAGGGATGCACCTACAAAAAATACCACCTAGTCAGATAATGAGGGTCAGTGTGGTGTAGGAGTTTGAGTATTGGACCCTGGACACTAAAAGCCAAGGTTCAAGTTCCTCCTTGGCCATGGACTCCCACTGGGTGACCTTGGGCACATCACATACTTTCCACCCCAAAAAACCCTGTGATAGGTTTGCCTTAGGGTTGCCATAAGCCAGAAATGACTTGAAGACACACAGCAACAAAGTAAGGAAACATATGCTGCAACGTCAAAGAACCAAGGGAAAACATGCACAAAGTTGTTGTTGTTGTGTGCCTTCAAGTTATTTCTGACTTATGGTGAGCCTATCAGAGGGTTCTCTTGGTAAGATTTGTTCAGAGGGGTTTTGCCTGTGCCTTCCTCTGAGGCTGAGAGAGTGTGACTCACACAACCCAGTAGGATTTTAACCTTGGTCAGCAGAGATGTAGTCCAATGCTCAAACCACTATACAACACTGTCTCTCTTATGAAAAGTTACCCTTTTTGTAAAACCAGGAATAAACTTTATAGTACCTCTAGCCTTACACACACACACACAGCTCCCTTTTCTTCTTTCAACTTTTTTTAAAGGACACACCAAAACACTAAAGAAAAGAAATCCTTACCTTTTTGCCATTAATAAAAAATATAAGTTCATCAGATTGCTGGAGGTAAGCCATCCTGCCTTTTAAGAGTAGACAAGCTGTCAAAGATGATATGGAAAGCCAGCAAGGAATCAGGAAAGCTACAGGTGCTTCCAGCACCAAACAAATACTTCAGTCTGTGCCTCCCAGAAGCTAATAACAAATAAGAGAGGTGGGGAGGAGGAGTCAGGTTGGAATCACTTGGAATATCTCTGCAAGTTGATCTGGCTTCTTCTTTAAGACTTACTTGGTTGAGAGAACTGAAGCCTATTTGGAGACAGCTGAAGTTCCTAAACCTGATGGTAAAGGATGCTCTTGATCGCACATTCATAGGAAATGTCCTATTCAAGAATGGGCATAGTTTCAGGCCTCCCCAAGACTTCTTTCAGTGCTGAACGCTGATACACTTTACTGCTGTAGCATTGATTGGTAGCAAATAATATGGTATACAGTGGAGAAGCAATGCAGTCCTTTCACTGATGGGGTTCGACATCCCCTCACAACCAAAGGTGAGTCCCCAAACAACCTGGGACAATCAAATTCAGTCCCCGTCACTTGTATGTGGGGCAGCTGGGTTTGGTTGCACCATGCTAACCTGAGACTGATGGAGGATAGACACCAATAGTTCAGAAGCAAACAAAGAAAATCAAAGTGTGCAAGTGTGCCTCTCCTCCGCCCCTCAAGAGCTACAACACCTGTGCAAGCAGGTTAGTAAGAGGATGATTCACTCCTAAAGCCCGTTCTCTGCCTCCACATTTTTCCCAGCCTCAAATTGCCAGGCTAGTGCCAAAAAGCATCGAAGTAAGTTGATAATATAAATGGACTTTTTCATGCCACTGGACAACTGCTAATGTTTGGCCATGGTGCAAACAAGTACTCTAAAATCCATCTGCCTGTTGGCAGAAGGCAAACTCACTACAGGGACACGTACATGAGCATGCATACAGGAGTGATTTTTTTTTCAGCTGGGGGGGAATGATCTTGGGTTTAGAGGAGAGATCAGTTTCTGCAGTTATAACCAGAGCAGGAGAATGACCCTTCTCCATGCAGAGGGGACATTTTGGCCCCCCAGGCATGCTGTGTTGCACAATCCTCACAAAACTAGACCTACAAGATAGATATTATATGGCAGAATCACCTGACATGTTGTAAACATTCTCCTTCAGTGTCAGTACTTTATTTAACAGGTAGATATTTATGTAAAAGATGAGAACCACTGAGACAAAAACAAAGTTATTGTATTTGTGTTGCCTAGTTTTTTCCCCAAGAAAAGGAAACCTCACAGCTATTCAAAACAAATGGTCCACTTTTTCTGCCACTGGGTGTTTTGAGTATTGTGTTATACCTTTGACACTGTACTCACAAAGACTCTCGTGGGCATGGAAGAATACACTGCAATTCTCGTTGGAGTCAAATGCCTCAGATTAATTGAAGTTTTTAAAAACATGCCTGGATGAGAGTTAACAATCAGCAATGCTTAAATTTGTTGTAGCCAACTTCAGGACCTCCAGTTACTGTTGGACTGAAGAGAGGTTTCTTCCATAACAAGGGAGGGCCTTGGTTCTGCCTGTTCTATACCGTGGAGGCAGTATGCGCAACTGAAAGAAAAATCTACATTCTTGAAAGCTCTCTTGCCATAGGTGCCTTGTAGGCAATGGAATAGGGCAGTAGTTCTTAACCTAGGGGCCACGAAATCCTGCTGCTGGACACCAATAGTAGCATCAGCATCAGGGATGCAGCAGCAGAGTGGGTGCATGTGCTGCAACTGCTCCCTCATTTGCCTTTAAGTCCCTCTCACAAGACCTCGGCCAGGGCCCTTTCCATGCCAATGCTTCCTAAGTTATTTAATGTGAGGGACCAGCAAATTTGCCCCCATACAGTAATCGTTTGTGGAGTGGCACAAGTCCATAGACCACTATTTTGAGTACCACTGATCAAAGAGTATTACAAGAGAAGAGTCAGTAGCACAGAGTAACCTAACCTAACCAACAGAGCTATCTTCTCAGTTCTCTCCTCCATCCCTCCAGCAAGCCCAGGACAAACAGAGCTACTTCATCCAGTTCCAGCCATCGGTTAAAGATGTGAATGTGCTTCCAACATTAAGTTACATACTTACAGTAGCGATGCTTAGCCCTTAGAGGACTTGAAGAAGTAATTTTGCAAGGAAATTAATCACTAATTCTTTCCCCACCCCAACTCTGTTGTGTGGTTTCCCATCCTGCAGTAGTCCAGGTAGTGGAACCAGGAAATGCACATCTTAATGGTGTTTGGAAACCAGACAAACTGTACTAGATGGTATGGAGTGGAAAACTCAACACATAAAGCTACCATATTCAAAACAATCAAGGATTGTGAGTGATAACACAAACTGACATTAAAGTGGAGACTGCTGATCTGAATATTTGCACACTGAGGTATTGAGAGCCACTTTCTAAACAGAATTCTGCTGAAGTGTGCTGAACTTGCAGGAAAAAAAGCATCATTACCGTTGAGGTCCATCTCAATGTAGAGCTACGTATTACTGCTATAGACCACCAAATGGATTTAGCTAGGTCCCCTTCCTTTATTGCCAGTGAGAACAATAGAAACTTCACGGTTCCTGTGGCATATATAAGCGATCTAGAAATGCCTAAATACTGTTAACACCTTTAGTTTGTCAGCTATTCTCGAAGACTATAGAAAGACTCCATATTTGGAGAGACATTGCCCCTGCGATTCTGGTCGAATAGAAACAGTGGAACATATGCTTTTTCAGTGTTTATACTACAGAAGCCTATGCACTGATCTTATTTTGCCAAGACTCCACAAATACCCAGGATGTTCAGTACAGTTATATGTTTCTTTGTTGCTTTCAGATAGTAATCCTATTATAAGCTATAAGGCAGCTAAATTTTGTGCAGCAGCAATTAAATTTGTTGGTGATGTCCTGCACCACAGATGAATATGATTGTTTAGTTGGGCTCTGCTAGGACTAGATGGATTTTGCTATCTGACAGACTAATACCCTATCTGTATTTGTACCTGTATTTGCATCCTTTTCTATATTTATATGTACCTTTATTTGGATTTTATTTGTTATTTTGGCCTGCAACCATATTTATCTAATCTATCTATCTATCTATCTATCTATCTATCTATCTATCTATCTATCTGTCTGTCTGTCTGTCTGTCTGTCTGTCTGTCTGTCTGTCTATCTGTCTATCTGTCTATCTGTCTATCTGTCTATCTATCTATCTATCTATCTATCTATGATGCAGAGCAAAAGAGAAATACCATCATTATCCTCCATTTGGTTCTTTCAAAATATATATTTTTGCTTTTAAATGTGAAATATCTGTTAACTTTTTTAATTAAGTCTGCTTAACACATGCAGTGAAATCTATCAGCCATCCTGATTTATAAGATGTTTAGTAATTTCCATTCCTTTTGTTAGACTGAGTACAACTGTGTCTTCTGTCTCCTTCCAATAAATCTTCTCTGCCATCCCATTGCTCATAAACATGACTGCGAAGTCATTATTTCACACCACAAGGCTAATGAAAACTTGTTGAGAAGCATCTGACAGCAAACGCATTCTCACACAGCCAGGGCATAGTGAAGTGCAAGCCAAGCAGTGTTTGCACAGGTACAAACAGAAGGTATGAAGCACTATTATTTGCAAATCTAATGACTGGCACATCCACTGGCTTTATGAATTTCAGTCTGTGGTACATCAAAGTTGTTACAGCAAGGGACATAATCAAATTGCACCACACTTCCCTCAGGTTGAACACAAATTACAGTCTCTCAAATGAAAACATTTTCTGGTAGCTGTGTTACTTCATATAGACAGCATACAAATCACTTCATATTCTTTTTTTTTATTATCATAATGCACATACCGCCAACACTGCAGAAAATAATGCATATTAAAACCACAGAAGAAAATGCATATTGCTTGGGATGGGGAAACTCTAAAATGTGGTTGCTATTTTTAGTACTTGTCACATTTTTTTCTGTCTCGTATCCTGAAACATCTGAGGAAAACAACTGCAATAGGCAGAAATGTTAACGCGGTGGGAAACTGAGGAGAGAATTAAAAATAGAGGGTGGAGAAATAGGAATCAGGACGAGGAGAGGTGAGTGTTGGTGAGGAGGCGAAAATGGGTTGGCCAAAGGGGGCACAGTGATGAAGTTGGGCTAGGGAAGAAACAGAAATCTAGGAAAGCAGATATGTGAATTTTTATATATTTGTTTCACATAACCAGATCATTATGTCTTTAATTACTTTAGCTCTCTAGTACAAAATAATTTGAATGGGATAGGAAACTAAATATGTTAACTAATATAAAGCTCACAATGATTACTTCCCATGACAAAGCGAGTATGGAGCTAAACTGAAGTGAAATTTCTTAACTAGTCCATGGCTGACATTGGCAGATGGCATGTTCTGCATGTTCCTGGTTTTCATTCAAAGGGAGATGGCCCAAGAAGCAGCTGATTTGTCCTTTGGGATCTAGGAGAATGAAAAAAAATAGTCAATGGAGTGATTAGTTTGAAAGAGGCCTTAACCAAGGCTAACTGCTTAAATCGTCTACTCAGTAACTTGCAGGAGGTAAGGAAGAGAAGCAGCGCAGCATATAGGAGATTTGGGAGGTCACTGAGGGCAGGAGAGCGCAAGACAGACAGTGCTGATGCAACCAGTGTGTGGCAACTAGTGACTTCCATGGGAATGGTGTGATCAATCTTCTCTGGGTTTGAATCTCTACCTTAAAACATCCATCCAAACTGCTGAACTCTGTCTCTAGAACAGACTCAGCATCTTGGAAGGCTCCCTGAAAGTTCAGATTAAAACCCAGAGCAGAGTCACCACCCTACCGATATAGATACTCCCAGCTGTCACTGCATACAGTAACAATTATTGCAAAATTTTCCTGTGAAAACTTCAATGAGCAACACAGGGATTGTGAGAGAGCTCTGTCTCATTAAGGTCCTGATTATTTCCATGAGGATGGTGTATGAGAAATTCTCATTGGATGGATCCCTATCTTACTTATTGGAAGAAATGAAGAACCAATGAAAGAATTGTTTTGTTGTTCTTTTACTTGTAAATTGCCATGTGCAGTCATGGCTCTATACAGCATACATAAATAAAGAAGAAGAATGCCAATTGGACTCCTACATCAGGCACTAAAATCTTTTGTTTTAACTGTGCACTACTACTGAAAACTTTTTAACCCATTTAACTTTTGGATCATGTATTCTAAAATATATTGATACAAGCTAAGTGCACATTAACATTAAACAGATTTAAAAAGAGAAGAAAAAATGCACCCTTACTGTAACTATTTTACAGGTGGAAATACTGGAGGTTTAGAAGTTATTTAGATTTGGAATCAGCTCACAGAAGTTTTAAATCTAAAGTTATGCCAGCCATTATGGGTGAGCTATAAGTTCAAGCCTAAAATTGGTGGGAACTTTGGAAGACATCAGCTTTTGAGAATATGTCCTGTGCTTAAGTTGTCAAAGGCCTCTTAAAGATGTTAATGGCCCAGAAGGAATACAGTGACTGCACCCTTGGCCCACAGAAACACTGAAGTGTAAGCCAGATTCCAGTGCATGAAACCTACATAGAATATCCCATTGTCAGAAGATATTAAACCCCCCATCCCCTTCAGATTTAAGTTTATAATATTGGCTTTCCATCACTGGGCAAGGCATCTGATACATGTTTTTGACAGATACATTTCCTTTTACCGTTTCTGTAAACTGATCAGCACAGGCCATGCGAATTCGTTCAGGAGTCAGGGGACTGTTCAGCTCAAAGTCCTCGGGTAATCCTCTTTCTTTCCTCACAGCAGCCACAGCATCCCATATCGCAAAAAACACAGAGCACCCCAAGAAAACTGCTGACTCACCAAGACCCTACCAGGAACAAAGACAGAAACACAAAGCATTTTTTTGGTTCTAAAGCATGTAAAAAAATGGAACATATTTTAATATGTTTGGTAGTAGGCCTGTAGACAACAAAGACCAGATGGAAATTAAGCTCTGCAGAAAGTTGTGAAAGTCATTAATTGCCAAACAGTTCCTGATAACCTGGTGCTAAAATGTTTGTGTTAACACAATTAACACATGTAGTGGGAAAAGAAAATGAGTGGTAACTTAGCCATCATTTGCTCTAATTTTGCTTTGAAGTTTATTTGATCCACAATGAGTGCCTTAAGGCCTGTGAAAGAGGGTCCAAGGAATGTTCTACTACTGGTTTTTGAATACTGCCATTTCTGATGCCAGAAATGTGCTCCTTTAGTATTTTGTGCCAAGACTGGCCCTTTTACCCAGAGCAGAATGCAGAAGGGTACTGCTAACAGAAGAAAGTACATACAGTAATATAGGCTGAGTATCCCTTATCTGAAATGCTTGGGATCAGAACTGTTTTGGATTTCAGATTTTTTTTGATTCAGGAATACCTCTATTTACATATACATAAATTACAGTACCATACAGGCTATCTCTAGGGAGCCCACAAATGAATGAGAAGGAGCAACACAGCTACTGCTTTGCACTGAGCAGTAAGCCTGGATTGCCACCTTTTTATAGATTCTCACATCTCTCTTCAGCCTCATGCTTCTTTCCAGCCCAGCGTCTCATTCATTCACTAGCTGTGTTGTGTATGAGATGCAAGGCTGGAGACAGAGATGAACAAGCAGGAGTACTATGGCTTCGAAGGCAGAAGTGGACGGCTGGGTGGTAAAAAGTTTTGGTTTTTGGAGGTTTTCAGTTTTTGGGATAAGAAATACTCAACCTGTATGCCACACTGGAAGATGAGCACATGAATGAATCCCTGGCGTTGTGGGTGAAATGATTACATGAAGTAATTAAGCACCGTCACCTTGGGAAAGGCAAGACCTGCAGGGTATTACTGGCTCCCACTTCAAACAGCCTTAGCAATATGTGTTGAAAATGCTGCTACTCAGTGCCAGTGCAGTAAACAAATTGGAACAATAACCTGTGACTTGATCCTGGATGAACATGCCAACCTGCCTGGTATTCAGAAACCTGTCTAGATGAAGTATACGCGGAGGAGTTAACCTCTCCCAGTTCTGCCTATCTGTGTGCAGCAGCAGCTGAGACAAGGAGGATGGGCAGGGGTGTAGCACTGCAGCGGTCTACAGTGATGCTGTCTCCCTCCCCAGTTGCTCCATCCCACTGTCTGTTGGATTCAAGTGTGCGTTTTTGAAAAAGGGTGGCCAGGAGAGAACGCCACTTACTCTGGAAGTGCATTCTGGGTTGTGAAGAGGAGCAATCCACAGAAAGGTTTTTACCCTATTGCTACCCAGAACACGCAGGAAAGACAACCAATGTCATCAAGCCAAGTGTTTCCAGCCTCTCACCAACATAGCAAACAGGGATTCTGTTTGTGTTAATGCCCACCCTGCTACCCAACAGTTTTCCTTCCTGAGTTTGCTTAGTTGGTCTTGGTAGTGGTGTTGGATTCTGTTACAGGTTTGTACTGTGAGGCTACCAGTTCTGGACTATATAGCACTGTTCATGAAGATCCTCTCATGTACAGCAGGTTTTAGTGGTATCCAGCCTGACCCACCAATTAGGAAAGCCCTTGTGAGATGATCAGCCATCTGTTTCTAGGGAGACCTAGTATGGCAGCATTGAGACCAGAAACCTTCAAAATCAAAGCCATGAATACCTACACAGTTTCAAAGCTCTGCTGAGCCTTTAAGCTCTCTAGCAACATTGGACTAGTACCTTTTTGTTAATGTATCTCTGATAAGTATGGAGACAAGACTGGATGGAAAGGAAGGCTGGAAGAAAGAACTCAAGGACAACATTCCAAGACAAGAACATGGCTTCAGCAGGATTAGTACTGTGAGCAAGAGCTCAGTTTGCACAACAGTTCTCAGAATCCCCAAGCCTACCAATGCCCATGCTGGCTAGGGGATTCTGGGATGTGTAGTTTCACAAATGAGTTCTTCAAAGTTCTGGCAGTGCTAACAAAGCTGACACTACACAATCTCACAGATTCTAATCATGTGGATGAAAGGATGTATGACAATTTTGTTCAGTGCAAAATTCACAAAAAGGATGGGGATTAAAAGCCCTGAGACTTAAAAAAAATTCAAAATAGAAATCAAACTGGAGAGATTCATCCCATCTGTAACCTCAACCACACACCCGTGTACCTCTACGTACTGCTGATTTTAATGACACTCATGCATTATTTACTTTGGGATGGAACACAGGCCATGTTTCATATTACAGTAAGAAGATATGCAGAGTTTGAAACATTGATGGAGAACTGATTAATTTAACCTGGTCCACCCCACAATAAATATGTGGGTTTTACTGTAATAATTCTTTTCACCAGAATCTTGGAAAGTTATTCTTTAGGACTACAGCTTCCAGAACCCATTGTCAGCTTGGCTACTGACCATGCTGGTTTCAGAATTCTGGTAATTTTAGTCCAACATGTAACTTTTCTAAGCTTTGTTTCTCAATAAGGTTAAAGAGAAGAAGAAACTGCACCTTGGCTTTGACCTTCTTACCTTTGATGAGTAGATTGCAGTTGTCTTTTGGGAAGAAGGCAGTAAGGAGACACTGAACTGTTCTGGGATATCACAGACTGCTGGGATTTTGTATTGGTCTGGCCCTCGTGTGTAGAGGACTCCTTCTGGAGAGTATTTGAGTTCCTCTTTTGTGTAAAGCCCAAGACCCTGAACAAATGCACCTTCAATCTGGCAATAGGAAGTAGAGCTTACAATGAGATTTCCACATAACTTAGCTGGGCAAGACAATTAATGAACAAAAGAGGGGCATCACTTTATGTGAAAGCAATGTCAGCTTTTAATGTACAGTACATCTTCTGTATCTGCATGATATATGCCATTTCACTTACCCACACTGAAATGTAGTCTGAAAATATAAATTTGAATTTAATGGAAATTGAAGTAACAGAGGGAAATACATAAGCAGAATGGAAATTCCTGTATAGTACTACATGGAAAATGGGAGGGAATGGAAAATTCCAGAAATGCCACATTATTTGCTCATGCTCTTGTGCTGTCTCATGTTGTCCAAGCTGTCTCACATTTTCTTGCTGTATACCCATGCTGTATGCTACCCAGTCATCTAGCAGGCCCCTCAGTTACATGATCTGATCATGGTACAATATGCTTGTGTAAAATTCTTGTGCTTATACAGTATTATACAGTAAAGTGTTTGTGCTTAGAAAATGCTTCAGCTTGTAAAGTGCTTGTGTTGTTAATTATGGCTCCAAAGCACAAAAGTGGTGATGCTGTCAATCCTGATAAGCCTTTGAGAACCTGTAAAGTACTTCCTTTAAATGACAAGGTGGAAGCTCTTGACTTAGTAAGGAAAGAAAATAAGTCATGTAGTGAGGTTGCTAAGATCTGTGGCAAGAATGAGTCGTACATCCATAAAATTGTGAGGACGGAAAAAGAAATCTCTGCTAGTTTTGTTGTTGCAACACAAACTATGAAAGTTACCTCCACAGTGTGTGATAATGTTGAAAAATTCTGGCATTCTCTTTCCCTTCCCTCTTGTTCTAGGGCACATGGGACTTGGTTAGCAGAGAATTTCTTTTTCCTTTGCATGTCAAAGCCTTCTGCCTTCTCACCTAAAGCCTCACTTTTGCTCTTTGTGTTATTTAAATGTATGGCTATGATATCCAGCTGACCAGGCCATGTCACCCAGTATAGACCCTGGGATCTTACATAAAAGACCACACTTCTCAGACCTTACTCTCTTTGCCATTTTTGCTTCTACTTCCTTCCTGTTTACCATGTTTTGCCTCTCCACCAAGAAGATGGTGAGTTAAGAATGAAGCTACTATCTTACCCAATCTTTTCATTAGCTAGATAGGATTTAGTCTCTCCAATGCATATTGATTGTAAAATTCATTAGTAAACTTTTTGTAAGTTTGTAACCTGAAACTGTCTGCCTTGGTTTGGTTTCTAAGTCAGTTTCAGTTCAATAATTCACAGAGGTTAGGACATGTTTTTTCTGCTACTCTGGAAAAAGACAGCTGCCTCCAAGCAGTTTTAGCTTTCACATAATTTCCCCCAAAGGGCTAACACTCTGGGAAACTCTTAACTCCCAACAGGTAAGTGTTTAATTAAGATACAATGTTCTTCCAAAAAGTTCCAGCAAAAAAACCTTCAGAGAATCCCCAACCATCAACATTGTCTGCTTCTGACATCGACATCCAACCATTGACATCATCCTGGTGCTATAATCCAGAATCTCTTTCTGATCATCCTCCTTCTGATGATGATTTGCCTTCTGATGCATTGTCAGAAGTCAATACAAACCTAACACTATGGCACAAAGATGCTAGTGGTAGGCTACTATTGATTCTCTGACTATGAAAACATTTTATTCCCATAGTTTTTTTGACTGCATGTCATCAATTTTTATGTTTTTATCAGTTGTGCACTGGTTTTGGATTGCAAATAATGGCTACAATGCCTTCTTTCTCTTAGGTTCTAAAGTTCTGTCCAGTTTCAAGATCACCTGTCCAAGCTGCATACTCATCTTGATACCTACATTTTTCATCTAATTGCGAAAAAAAATAGCATTCACTATTATCCACATTTTTTGTTATCCATAGTAGGTCTGGGAATGTATCCCAGGCAAATATGGGGGACAAATTGTAATTACAAGACATAACATTAAAGTGAAAAAAGACAGAGTTGTATACTATAGAAATGCAAAAAGTCTGTATACTTTGCAAATATACCACACACACACACACACACACACGTATCATTTATACTTTGTTAGTTCCCTGGATTTACTTATTGAGGCACACATAAGGGCAGTAGAAAGAGATATTGAAAGTGTGTGTGTGTGTGTGTGCGTGCATGCAGAGACACATATACTATGACTTTCTGCATTCTATAACATTCTGAAAGAATTCTTGTTAAATAAGTTTAGTGAGAGGTTATTAATCTTTAATAGATAATTATAAGATTAATAACCTCTCACTTAACTTA
Organism: Ctenosaura bakeri; assembly: GCA_948474755.1. Classification (NCBI taxonomy): domain Eukaryota; kingdom Metazoa; phylum Chordata; class Lepidosauria; order Squamata; family Iguanidae; genus Ctenosaura; species Ctenosaura bakeri. Next base: position 1,578,719 of record CAOLHI010001172.1, read on the forward strand.
TTTAACAAGAATTCTTTCAGAATGTTATAGAATGCTGATTAATAATCTCATAATCACTGATAACAAGTACCATCTTGGGAGCTAAAAATGAGCACAGTAACAAAGTTAAATTAAACTAATGGCTAAGATGGTGAAACTAAGAGAAGGAAGACAAAGAAAAATATTTGTGAAAACATGGCATTTAAGATTAATAACCTCTCACTAAATCTAGTAACAGGAAATCTGTAGATGGTTGTAAGATGCCAGTCCTGAGATGTTATTCTAAAGTACCAATCAATTGTGCAGTTTAATCACAGAAACAAGTATGAGAAGAAATATTTACGGGCATACCTGACCTATATCCACTGCAGGATTGATGCTGCATCCAACATCCATAACGATATCTGTTCTGATGTTCTGTCAATGGAGTTCAAATTGTAAGATTGTATTAAATTAGGGAGAACTAAAGCACAGGAACATGAGCCACCCATTTACAATTCATCTTTTTTACGGCTATCTTTCTTACAGAGCCCCTTGGGCTACCTGGCTCTTGAAACTGGACTGTTCTCAGCACATTCTACCCAATCTTCCCCGTTAACAGCATTTCCAGCCTCTTAGTAACTGACTCAGCTTTCACAAACCTCTGTTCATTCAGCCCTGGCTCTGACCAGCTTGGCTCTGTACTGACAGGAACTGCATTTAAGTCAGAACAGGGCAAGTTCTGCCTAAGAATGACCAGTCTGTAGTCACAGTGTTTCATATGAAATCACCTGAAGTGGTTTATTAAATAGGTCAGTGCTATTCAAAGTAGTGGTCGTGGACTGGAGCTGATCCATGGCAGCTGTGACAGTTTTAAGGAATACTGAACTAGAAGATTACATTTCCTCACTTAGAATAATGATCCACATTTTTCTCACTTACATATCACTTAAATTATCCTTACCACAAACTTGCATCCAGGACCAGCCCAAAACATATAGCGAATGGCACTCCTCTCCACCAAAGTTGAGGTTTGGTGCAAGAAAGAGAACCTTACCTTCTCTAACAGAGGACATGTTATCCCACAGTAGCAGGGTGAGGGTCGTGATCTGGCCTGAACTAACCAAGTTTTTCTGATTCTTGCACCATCATTTCACTCCACTTCTAATGTAACCCTACTGCATCAAGCACATTTCAACCCACCCAACCAATCACATGGAATAGAGGCCCCTCTGCATCTCTTGCTAGAACAGTCCACAGTCTGTTGTAACTGAACCACCTCATGTGGCTTTGGTTCTGCTTCAGTAGAGAAAAGCTGGGAACTGGGAAAGGTGCAGAGAGCTATGTGCTGTGAAAGGAATGTAAAATATGGTTACAGCTTTTTAGGTGTTAGCATATTTGGCATGGCACACCTCACAGAATGCTGAGGTGGCACTTGGAATAAAAAACTAAATTAAATTGTTATGACAAACTGGTTGCACCTTGTTCATCCTTCATTATCAGTGCAAGAGTTCAACCTCATTTCTAATTAGCTGTATATTGCAGAAATTAAGAGGAATGGAATTCAGTGCACATAATAGTTTTTAACAAGTTGTACAGAGATTTAGCTGTGTTTGCTTTCCACTGCTAAAGGCTGTCATACATCAGTTACCTTGTGATCTCCTGTCAAGCAGTCTATTTCAACTTCAGTGCAGGCAGTTCCATAAACAAAATACTCAAATGGGTGGCCTTCCCCCTTCTCCCAGTCTATGTTTGTCTCATAACCTCTGGAAGAAGCAACAAAAAGCACTTGTGTTTAAAATATGGAATGCTAGTTTCTGGAGGAAAACAAAGTCTCTAAAATAATAAACTGGAACCTCAATCGATATGAACTGATAGGGGGACTCCAGCAAATATGTTTTGGTACTGCATTATGGCAGCAGTTGGCTCAACACAGACCGAGGCAGCTATTTAATTTACATAAGATCAACAAGGCTTCCTCTCTCCCAATATTTTAACAACAGCAAATAAAATCCATATTGGTTAATCTTGTGCTAATTGCTTAACTCTTAGCTTCACTGCTCTCACCCCCATATAAAATGGGACATTAATTTGTTGCTGTGAGCTGAAGTTTTGTGCAGACCTATTAGACACCCTGAGAGTTTTGTGCTGGAAAACTGATCCACACTGACTTAAATGTTGATCTGGACTTGCATATTCCATGTACGTGTCATGGGGTGCAATGCCTAACTAACTCGCACTGGCATACATACCCCAGCAAAGAACAAAACAAAGCAGATCCCACAAGCCTGAAGTCTGCCCAACTTGCATCATGGCATTTATGAACAACATGGCAGGCAGCCCTATGAGCTAGACCAAGGATCCTTTTAGACTAGCATTCTGCTGCCAATGGGGGGCAGCTAAGTGTGTCAAAGGCAAAGCTCCTCCTTGTTGACTCATCTTCCGTAGCTGCTGTTCCAACCAACAATGCCTCAGTTCCATCTGGCTACCGTGGCTAATATCCGCTGATACAGTCATCCATATGTGTGTCTAATCCTTTTTAAAAGCTATAGAATAGGTATGAGGAAACTTCACTCTGCTGGTCAAACAAGGTCCATGCACTGGGTCTGCTCTACAAGTTTCTACACCAGAGACTGTCCCATTTCCCTCTAGGCACAAAAAGGCTTTTATCTCTGATTCCTTGCTCAGTGAGGAGAAAGTGTCTTCCTTTCTCAGAGATGACCAGGAGAAATGGACTAGAGTGTGTTCATCTATGTATGGCTATATACTTGTCATAACTTTGGAGCAGGCGGCATGGGTCCTAGAGCCAGGAAATCAATTCTCTGTTAATGTGCACTGAAATATGTGGGGGTTCTTCTTATGGGACTCAGATGATGTGGGGCATCATGGTCAGGCCTGCTTAGGAGACAGTGCCTTGCCTGCACCCCCTAGTGACAGGGGGACATTAAGCAGGGGTTTTCACCCAGGGAGCCCCTCCCCTCTCATCCTGACAGATCCAGCAGCAGGAAAATTGGCAGGCTCATTGATCAACAGGTGGTTGGTCAACGTCTAGATCTGGGACCATGCGGGTGCCAACCATTCTAGTGGCTGTAACCAATAAAGTTGTGACCTTTCTTTTTCCAAGTCTGATGGCGTCTGCGTGTTTTATAGTACGCAGTGAACATGCAATTTGAATGCACCACTATTATTAACAAAATGCTGGCCAGGGTGAGTCCTGAGAAGCCTCTCTGAAGGATTTTATGACCTCCTGGAACAGTGTGGGAGATGCTATAGGAAGGAGCTGCAATGAGCTGGAATCTCCCTTCCTTTTCTCGAGTGGGATGCTCTTCTATATTTCAGTCCTCTCTGTGACTGGAAAAAGCCTTTGACAAAAGAGACACTCTAAACCCATTTTCTCCATCACAATATGGCCTTTACTTTTAATGTTTAAAACTGAGAAGCATGTATAAACCCTTGAAATATTCATTATCTAGTTGAGTTAACTTGTTCTGTCATGTGCACCAGTAATTCCTTCTGGGCGTTCACTTATTAATGTTACCTGAAGTAACCAGTAGCAGACAGATTAATACTCTGCTCAAAAGCTTCTTTAGCCTGTAAAAGAACCAAACACAGTAAGTGTAATTCCTTCTAAAATCATATTATGTTATATAACAATGTTCATATGACTGTGCCAAAATTAAAAAAAGAATTTTTGCTTCTAGCACACATCTATTTCTTTTTCTACAGAAAGGCAAACAAGGAAAGAGAAACTCCTAGCTGAGTCTTTTCAACCAGTCTAAAGTATCAGTGCAATCCCGTACATGCTTACTCAAGAGTTAAATCCCACAGAAAGAAAAGAAGAGATTTGATTCTAGGAGAAAAGTGCCACGTGATTAAGTGTCAACTGTCATATGTAGTCTCTGGCCATGTGAAGGAAGCCTTAGTTAATCTGAAGGCCGTTTCCACAGATGTCAGATTATTGTTGTTGCAATTTACAAGCTGCTAGCAAGCTTCCAAGAAATAGTGAAGTTTTTTATTCATTTTCTTAAAGGTCACACATCTGTGTAACATAACTCAGGGCAGAGCTTATCCTCATCAGATTGCAGGTTACATTGTGACTGCAAAACAGAGAATAACTTACTGATTTCTAATGTTTCTGTTGAGAAACATTTTAATAGGTTTTACTACTTGGGATACAGGCAAAATTCACAATTAGAGAAGGGGCTAATATATTTGGAATCTGACATTCTAAGTACCCCATTTCAGGTTTTCCACCAATAACAAGACTGGAACAACTTGTTTCTAGCCTGAACTTGTGGGATGTCAGATATTAGTTTGACTATCAATAATTTGGCTTTCCTCTACCATCCCTCTCCATGTGTTTGTGAGGCCCCTGGACAAGCAGGAAACTAGACACGGCCACTAATCACTGGACATTCTATTACCCGCCCAGGCAGGCCAGAAATAGCCAGATCACCGCTTTAGGAGACCTACCGGCAAGCATGCTATTATGTATGCACGCTACTTACAAAGATCTCCCTGCCCCAAGCAGGAGGTTTGACTAGGAGAATCCTCATCTGTCAAGCACTCTGCATTTGCATACTGACTATTCCTTTGTCAATTCGGAACTAACTCAATCATGCTAAATTCTGACCTTTTGGAGGCTTTGTCTCCAGCCCGAAACACATTGTTTTTACCCAAGTATGGACTAGCCTATGGCTACATTTTCCCTATAAGAACCCCTGATTCCGAGACCTTCCTCGGATCGCTTGGATCGCTCCTGATTTCCATCCAGCCTTGCTGCCGCTGTGCTTGGCGAGCCTTCCCCTCAGTCCCACATACTGAGACTATGTACCTCCGAACTTCCGCAGTGAACTACCTGGGCTTCAGGACAGGTGTAGTATCACCCAAATCAACAACCCCTCTTAAAAATCTCTCTGTCCCACTCCAACCTTTATTTTCTATAGTTATCTGTGTGAGTGTGCTGCATACACCGTTTGATTGTATTTTAATAAAGATCACCATTGTTAGTTCAGCCTCTGTCTGCTCCTTGACTTGGCCTGACCCCGTAGACATTGGGTTCAAGATCTCGCTCCGTTGCTCTGCCTCTCGCATTGCTAACATGTGCTCTTGGCTAATTTCCCCATCTTTTAATAATTGAGAGCACATTTAGGTGTCCCTCCCGGGACCCCCAGAAAACAGGGTAACAAACTTTTTTTTTTTTTTTTGAAGAAAAAGTGGACATAGCTGATCCAAGGTATTTGTGAAGGAAAGGTTCCATGTCAACTGTTCAATGGGCACTGACTCTTCTATTTGTATCTTTTGCTACTGGATGGAATGGAACACTATGCTTCTTTTCTATATTTTGTGACTGCCTATCTGAAGCAGCTTACTTGCTCTGGCACTATCAAGAGGCAGTATGGCTCAGGACATTGGTAAAGATATACTGAAACTGTATGTGTACTATATATATCTACTATATGAAAGTCAAAGTTTGTGAGTGAGCTTGTCTGTTCTTCTGCGTCAGGCAGGTGCAGACCTCATATGATTGGCTGTGTGAGGCGAGAAGACCTCATATGATTGGCTGGCTGTGAAGATTCTATGGAATCCAGGGGTTGGCAGTTCAGGGAGGGGCCTTTATAATTCTCAGTCAGAGAGCTCTAACTAGACTGGTTGATATGGAGGCGAGGCCTAGCAGCAACTCCCCTCACAAACCCAACCTCTGTATGTTAACAGCTCTGAATACAGACTGGATTGGGGAATATGGGCAAAAGTTACAGGTACTGAACAATACAGTTTGGGGAATTAGAGACATAGGATCTCAAATCTGCATATTTCAACTGCATCTAACTCCTAAGGTAAGGTAATTCCTAAGGTATTTCTAACAAGTGTTACCTATGAGAAAATAAAATCTTGGGCAATGCTGGGTAAATACGCTCGTTCTGAATATATATGTGTTATCAGTTGCCAGCAAGCACAAAACAGAGAGTGCAGTCATCCTTAAGTCCTGCTGGTGTGGCAACTGGTTATTCACTATGTGAACAGAATGCTGGGTTAGATGGACTTTGCCTCATCTACTAGAACTCTTCATATGTTCTTTAGCACTATTGCTATCGTTCCTGACAGATTGAGCCACCTGACTTTCTGTCAACAGTTGTGGCAGTCATGCAACTACATAATATCTCAATGATCATGGCTGACAGGATTTGCTGTAATGAGCAAACGGACAGAGAGAGGATTGTGTGGGTATATGTTTGCACATGCACATGGAAGAAAACAATAACATATGTTCAATATTGTTTGGGACACTGGCTTGGTGTTTTCTATCTGCTAAGGAATGAAAGATCTACCTGGCAGGCAGTTGCTGGAAATTCTAAGCAGTAGGAAGTAGTTAAGCAAACCCTTTTTTCAGGTCATGAGATGATGAGCCTTCCCCCCACAGCTTTTCCCCCCCAAAGACAGATATGCTCTCCATAGATTTGTCTCACCCTTAAGACTATGGCCATCACCATATTTTGTGTACCTTCTGTTTATGTAAACATACAAAGTAGCTACAGTCGGCAGCAGGGTTTCAGGCTCCAGCAAGGAGGTAGTGAGCGGTGGGGGCCTGCATAATGCTGCTACAGCCTGACCCTCATTGCTTTGTGATGGTCAAGCAATTGGAAGGGTTACATCTTCACAGGGATGACTGAGGTAAGGGGAAGAATCAACAGTACAGTCTGGATACTTTCTTGGAAATCCAAAGCTACTGCTAATGTCTAAAAGCTCAGTTCATTCTGATAAGCAGAGTTTCAAGGAACAGATACTGTAGAGGGAAAATGCCTTTGGGACTTCCCAGGCAACTCAATTTATAGTACATATTATAAAGAAGTTGACTGATATCAGTCAGTATATATGGATGTTACTTCAATTAAACTGAACACATGAAGACCAGCTTCCACACTCTCTCTCTTCCATATATTTATATTATGGCTGAGAGGAGCTGTGGAAAGCATCACATGGGTCGCATTAAGCTCATCATTCCAGCAGCAGCTGGAAAGAAAGCAATTCCTTTCATATCATTGCAAACCAAATGTATTATATACGTCCAGATATAAACACAACTAAGAGTTTGTGTCCTGCCTCGAAAGTCATATACAGTGGCCCCTCCACTTTTGCGAGAGTTTGAGATGCAAAAGCAGAAAAAACGCAAATAATTCCCCCCTACTCCCATTCCCATTCCCTTTTGGGGCTCCCCCCTTCTGGTTTCCATGCAAAATGGAAGTGAAGAGGAAGTGGAGGAAGTCTTGCACAAGCCTTCCTTTTCCTCTCCACAGTTCCCCCTCCCATTCCCATGCATTTTGCCCTGGAGTGGAGAACATGCGTGAGGCTTCCCCACTCCTGCCAATTCCTTTCAGTTTTACTTCAGCATGAGTTCTCCACACCATGGCAAAATGCATGGGAATGAGAGGAGAATGGAGGGAGGCATGTGGGTTCAGTGAATTTATTTGCAAGCCCGTGTGCCTCCCCCTTCATTCTCCTCCTCTCATTCCCATGCATTTTTGTCAAACTTACAAATGTGGAGGGAGGACTGTATAATGGATTTTCTACTACCAAATAATGAGTCCCTAATACCATTCAAGTTTCATTATTAGTTATTTATTTATTTTAAGCCAGGAAACCCACAGGAGGTCTCTTACCCATTCTTTCCAGGTGCCCTTTGGGTTCTGAATAATGATGGGTTCCAGGCGTTTCAGAAGGATCTGGCAGGCATCCTGATGAAATTAGGAAAAAAAGGAAAATCTCTGCGTAAGCACTGGAAATAATTCTTGCACTTTGATTATATTGCTGGGCTATTAATGACATTACAGAAATCAGTACAAATGAATCCATGGCACTGGCCAGAGCTGGGAAAAGTAACTTTTTTGGACTACAAATTCCACTGGCCATGTTGATGGGAGACTTTGGCATTTCTAGTTCAAAAAGTTATTTTCCCAAGCTCTGTCACCTTAGACTCCCCATCATTTGCACAGTAGCCTCTTCATCTTGAAGTTCTAATTTTCAATCCAAAATGGGAAGGACCATCAATTAAACCTCATTAAGGTGTCCTCCTCTATTCTACACAAGGCCCATCAAATTTATGCTGCTAGAATTAAACACACCTCATTTTTCAAAAACTCTCAATTTTATAGCTTCTCACCTAAATGCAACAAAATTTGCTCAACAAATTATCTTAAATTTACTAGACTAAGAGAAAACATATTTTAATAAAGACTCTGTGTCTACATTTTCTAGTCTTAAACATGCTTTTCCGAAATTAAAAATCCACTGAACTCTCAAACATCTATATTTATGAAGTCAGTGGTGTTTCACTGTGAAACACATGAATAAAAGCTCTTACACTATTTTCTATGCTTTTCTTTCAGAGAAAAGGTACAGCAATTACCATCATCCAGCAGAAGCCACTCTCCCCTTGTGAATATATGTCAATGAGCTGGAACCTAGGAATCTTATCTAGAGCCAGAATATTAGTAACACACTTTACCTTCACTGCCATTCCATTGACATCAGTTCCTTGAGAGCCTACTGAGCCACATGCATTAGGAACCGTTGTCGTACTTGTTTCACAGAAGTGAATGTTTGACATTGGCATTTTCAATTCTCTGCTAGCAACCTAGGATGAGAAAGAAATACACTTATGCTCTCTTTTTAGTACAGCAACTTGAATATTTACCAGGGTGGTTGGGGAGGAAGAACAGGTTGTTTACTTGTAACTGTGGTTCTTCAAGTGGTCATCTGTGCCCTCACACATATGAGTGTTCACTTCTGTGAAGAGAACCATTTTGGAAAGTTCCAAAATGGAGCAGCTTGGTAGAGGCTCCGCCCCTCTCACGTACTGTGCATATCTCTGCCTGCCATGCTGCTCCTCAGTTTTGAAGTCCCCCTAGGAAGAAACTCCAGGGATCAGAAAGAGGGGACAGGTGGGTGGGACTGTGTGAGGGCACAGATGACAACTCAAAGAACCACAGTTACAGGTAAGCAACCTGTTCTTCTTCTTTGTGGTCTCTGTACCTCACACATAATGGGTGACAGAGGAGCTTATCGATGGATGGTGGGTAGGTCATTGGAGAATCAATGAAAGGACAGTGAGGCATTAGACCTGCCTCTGTTGTCCAGTCTATAGTGGTGCACAAAGGTGGATGGTTGGGACCAGGTGGCTGCTCTGCAGAATGCAGGGAGAGAGATGTCCTGCAGGAGAGCCATCGAGGTTGAGACGGTCCTGGTGGAGTGCGATCGGAGAGGGTGGGCAGACGGCTGACCCACCAGCACGTAGGCCAGATTAATGGTCTGGGATACCCGTTTGGAGAGGTATTCAGTTGAGATCTGCTTGCCTTTGCAAGGTCCACCATAGCAGATGAAAAGCCTGCCTGAATGGTGGTAGAGAGCTGTCCTTTGGAGACAGTAGGCTAGAGCAGGCATGACATCGAGAGAACAGAGAGACTGCTTGAGCAGTGATGATAGTTGTGGGTAGAAGGTGGGAAGGAGGATTGGTGGATTCAAGTGAAAGTCTGATACCACCTTTGGTAGGAAGGAAATGTTGAGACGAAGGACGACTTTATCCCTATGGAAAATGAGGTATGGGGAGTTGCAGCAGAGGGTTGCAAGTTCACTGGATCTTCTAGCCAAGGTGATGGCAAGGAGGATGACAGTTTTCCAAGACAGGAGGTGATCGTTGGTAGTCACCATGGATCTGAGGGGCCTCTTGCCAAGTTGGGAGAGGATGAAAGAGATCGACCACAGTGGAGTTGGGAGTGATACCGGTGTGTAGAGATGGGCAAGTCCTTTGAGAAACTACTTTTCCATAGGATCTGTGAAGAAGGAGGTTGAAGATGGCAGTCCTGGTTGGTGCACTATGATCATGCTGAGGTAGATGTTAAGGGAGGAGAAGGCAAGGCCTGACTCCCGGAGGTGGAGAAGGAAGTGGAGAACTGTGGAGCGGTGAGCCAGAGAGGCCGGTTCACTCCTGGCAGTTGCAAAGAAGATGAACCTCTTCGATTTGTAGGCATAGGAACACGTTGTGGACTCTTTCCTTGATGCTATGAAAACCCTTGTGAGGTGAGGGGAGTTCAGGGGGTTAACCTCCATGCTGTGAGGTGTAGGGTCTTGGAGTCTGGGTGGAGAACCCTGCTGTTAGAGTGGGAGAGGAGGTCCTGGGTGTAGAGGAGAATAAGGTGGAGCTCCCTGGAGAGATGAAGGAGGCAAGTAAATCAAGGCTGTCTGAGCCAGTAGGGAGTGATCAGGATGGCCTCTGATCCTTTCCAGTTTGAGTAGGGACCTGGTGAGGAGTGGTAACAGGGGAAAGAGGTAGAACAGCTCTCTGCTCCACAGTCAGGAAGGCATCGCTGATCAAGCCTGTCCCTGTGCCCACGCTTGAGTAGAAGTATTGGAATTTCTTGTTGGGTAGGGAGGTGAAGAGGTCGATGGTTGGGTGTCCCCATTGGGCTGTGATGAGATGGAAAGCTTCCTTGGAGAGGGTCCACTTGTGTTGAAGGACCCAGGATTGGCTCAAGGAGTCTGTGTTGGTGATGCTGGCTAGATGAGATGGGAAGTATCTGTCTCTGGAGGCACCAGTTCCACAGCATGGATGACAGGAGTTGAAGGAGGGTCGAGTATGTCCCATCCTGTGTGTTGATATAGCAGATGACCATAGTGTTGTCTTACGTAATTTGCTTTGTCTCAGAACTCCTTGTTGAAGGTCTTGATCACTGCCAAGGGCTCCAGGGCATTGATGTGAAGAGTTTTCTCCTCCTGAGTCCAGTGCCCCTATATGATGGTGTCTCCATAGTGGGCTCCCCAACCTGTCATGGTGGTGCCCATGCAGTCTGGGTCCTGAATGTAGAGAGGTATACCCGTGAGGAGGTTTCGTCCCCTAGTCCACCAGAAGAGTAAGTGACAAACCTTGGGTGGGAGCTTCATCCTTCATGATTGGCAGGGGATCCATGGGTTGAAGTTCTTGATGAACAGGGTTCAAATTCCCTGGACTGTAAGTGGGAGAGATAGGTGATTGCTGTGGTTGCCGCCATGAGGCTGAGGACATTGTGGATTTGGCAAGCTAGGCAGGTGGGGTGCTTGATGAGGTCATGTGCCACAGCTTTGAGGGTGAGAGTCTTCTCAAAGGGGAGGGATGTTGAGGCTGTGCAGGAGTCTAGGGACTCCTGGTAGGTAACCCTGGTGGGTTCAAGGACTGACATCTTCAGGTTTACCTGGAGACCAAGGTTGTGAAGTAGGCTGAGGGTTAGGGGAATGTCCTGATACAGTATGGAGCAGGAGGATGACATGAGGAGTCAATTATTCTGATATGGGAAGATCTTGATTCCGTGAGTTCTGAGGAAGGAAATGACCACTGCCATGCACTTCGTGAATACCCTGGGAGCTGTGGAAATTCTGAAGGGAAGATCTTGGTACTGGTGGATTGAGCCCCCACCATGAACCTGAGGAATTTCTGGTGTTGAGGTCAGATCAAGATGTGAAAGTAGGCATCAAGAAAACTGACAAGGCAAACCAGTCCCTGGAATGGAAGAGTGGGAGGATGGTCTGAAGAGTTACCATCTTGAACTTTCTGGATCTGATGTGTCTGTTTACATCCAGAGATCTGGGATAGGGCAGAGGCCCTTGTTCCCCTTTGGTACCATGAAGTACCTCGAGAAGTAACCGTCATGGGCGGCTGAAAGGGAAGTTATTCAATGGCGCCATTCTTGAGAAGGGTGGAGATTTTTTCCTCAAGAACCTCTGACAGCTTCAACACCCAGTGGGGTGGATCTGAAGACTCCAATGGCAGGAGTACTTGTGAACTCCATGGCGTAGCCAAAACAGATGATGGAAAGGACCCAGGTGTTTGAGGTGATGTTCTACCAGGTGGAATAATGGTGGTGGAGCCTCAATGGTCAGAAGCTGTTGGCTTGTGGTGGTTGGGTGGTTGGTTGTGGTGTCGTCTGGAGTGAGAAGTCAAAGGCAGGATCTATGCTTGGCGACCTGTTTATTGGGCAGAGGTTGCTGCCTGTGGTGTTTCAGTGGTTGTCTCAAGTGGGAGGAGTACTGGGATTGCATGTGGGATGATCTGGTGGGAGACCTCGGTTGTGAGAAGGAGCTGGAAGATCATCTGAGGGTTCTCATTTGTTGGTGGAGCACACCAAACCCCTTTCTCCTTGCCATGAAATGAGCCTTGGAGATGGTGTCCATGGCACTATTGGTCTCGGCATTGAAGAGGACTATTCTGTTGAATGGGAGGTCCTCAATGTGCTTCCTGGTGTTCTCCATGTGACCCACTGATCTGAACCATGTGTAGCGGCAGAGGGTCACTGCTCCTGACATCACCTTGGCCCTGTAGTCCATGGAGTGTCTTGTGGATCTTACATGTTGCATTGTCAGGGCATGGGCCTCTTGCTAGATGGTGAGAGCTGCAGCTCAGTATTTCTCTTGTTGGCTACCTGGACTGAGAGGGCACGGGAGGAATAGAATTGCTTCCCAAAGATGTCAAGGCATCTGTCCTTTTTGTCCACTGGACTGAGAGGCCTCAATGATTATCATCATTGTTTAGTGGAGTTTGGTGGAGGTGGTTGAAAAGAAAGGGAGTAGTATCTTGGTTTGTCCTATATTGGTGCTCCAGCCTCCTGGATGCCCATGGTAGGGAGGCAGGCTTGGCCCAGGAGAGCTTTAGGACCTTGATCAGTGCTGGCAGGAGTGGAATTGTGGCTATGTCCAGTACCTGGGAGTCCACCATTGTGAAAGTAGCGCCTGTCACCAGTGTCAGGGGTGATGTGACATCAAGTCCTATCCATTTTGCCATCTGGAGGAGAATACCTGAAAACATCTTCACATCCTCTGGAAGCAAGGCTGGTGTGGTGTCCTCAACCTCTGCTGGTGGGAGGGAGTGCACACTGGGGTTGAGTCAGGTGATGATGCTTCAGTCTTGTAGTCCCCGTCTGAGGATTCCATGGTTGGGGACAGAGGTGGTGCATCCATAGCGACTGAAGTTGGAGCTGCGGTTGCTGGCAGGACTGGTGGAGGAGGCTCTATAGTTTCTATGGATGGCAACAGACGAGGCACAGCCATGGCAGCAGTGACAGTCGTGGTGTCCAGGACCATGGTGGTCAGCTGGAGGACCTTTGGTTGGAGGACCAGAGCTGTAGTCATGATGGATTGTGTGGCTGGCTGTCTAGGTGCTGTAGCACCTGGGATGATAAGTGGTTGCAGGTGCGGTCATGGTACAGTGGGATCAGGCAATGTGGGGACTGAGATGGGTATCAGTATTGCCATGTTGGAGAAATGCAGTCACTAGAGTTGTATCGATGGTGGTAGCAGTCCCTGAATGCCAGAGAACCCAAATCGTAGGAGCCCAGGTGTTTCCTCCATAGTTGCTTGTGTCTGTATCGGCCTATGTAAAAGACTGAGGTGAAAGGGTTATCAAGACAGGTGGGAGGCCACCCTGTGAAACAGGGAGCGATCCCTCCAAGGGGAGCTGAAGTGATGACACCTGCTCCGTGTCGATGGGGGTCAAGGTGGTGGTAAAACTGTGCGTCCATTAGAAACGAGAGCCACGAAGTTGGCAGTGGAGGCAGTGGTGGTTCAGCAGTTGTTTCCCAGTGTGGCAAGGCTGGCTCCACTGGGACTGATGCGTGTTTTGTTTAGCCTTCTTCTTCCAGTTCCCTGGTTCAGATGGGTCTGATGTCTCCATGGTGCGGTGCTTCTTCTCATACCTGTAGCGAGCCGCCTTGTCCCTCTTTGTGGCTTGATGGCGGGTGCTGCCTGGTTGCCAGATGAGGAGGCTGCCAGGTTGGTCGACTCCAAAGGCTGAGGTGGTGTTGGTACCATGGTTATTGGTATCAAGGGCACTGATATCAATGCCGAGCTTGAGGGAGCTGGCAAAAGTGAAGCTGGCATTGGGTTGGTTCTGGTTCCTTGTGCCATCTTCATGGTGTTAGAGATACCTATAAAAGCTATATGGAGAAGGATGTTGGAGGCTGCTTGTTCAGCTACCCGGAGACTCTCCAAGGCATTAGAGGCATTGGGAGTGGCCATCTGAGAGGGCAACCTTCCGCGTACATGGGCTACAAACTTTAAAAAGGGAGGTGAAGACCAGAGAGGCCCAAGAAAGGGGAAAGAGAAAGGGTGTCTCTCTCTCTCTCTCTTTTTTTTTAGGCAGCAGCCAAAAGGAAAGTAGTACCAAAGAAGAAAGGGGAAACACGGGTAGAAGAAAAGGTCAGAAAGGGTGAAACAAATGAGAGGTACTCAGGAGAACAATCCAAGACATGAAAATAAACCGAGGAGCAGCATGGCAGCTGAGGACATGCATGGTATGTGAGAGGGTGGAGCGTTTGCCACACTGCTCAGCTCTAGAACTTTCCGAGACGGTTCTCTGCACAGGTGTGAACATCCATAAATGTGTGAGGCACAGGGACCATGAAGAAGAAGCATGTTAACACCCCAAATTTCTGCCTGTAGAAGTAGCATTCAGAAGGCCATTCCAGAGATGCTGTTGCCTATGATCCTCCGACCTTCAAGAACTGAATCAGAGGAGAGTCACAAGAGGGGTTGCAGTGTGGTTGTCTCTGGAGAAATGGAGCTCAGCTTTAGTTCCCCCACAACAGCCATGACACAGAACCATGAAGAAGTTACAGCCTGTTTCCTCCAACAGGTATCAGGAGTTGATAAGTACTTCATTTGCTGTGTGTACCAAGAGGTCTTTTGCACCTCAAACAGGGTAACAGTTGAAGACAGAGCAATTCCAGTTGAGGCTTTCATCACTCCATTTTCCTGCCCCATTCACTTAATTTGGTTCCCCCCCCTCTGTCTCTCTGTCAATGATATCATCTACTTGTAGCCCTTTGTTTTCCTACAGTTTCAATTTAACTTACTGCAAGAAAACCTGTTGTTGAAACCCCCTCCAGAAAAGTAGCACAGTGCCTTTTAATTGCTAAGATGAGGACCCCGAGAGTTGCAAGAAGGGGTTCCTTCTATTTCAGTGCTGTGTCTAGGAATGTGTAGCCTGTTAAGAGAAGTAAGGTACCAAAACATGCCTTTTTTTTTGTCTGCTGAATGAAAGATGTACTCTCACAGCCACTGAGATTCTAAGGGATCTTATTTAAGAAAGAGGAGCAATTGAAGAGATAGGCTGCAAGAACATTTTTATCATGCTAGAATGTAGCTCCTTGACTGCAGATAACTAAGAACAGGAAGTGATTCAACTGAAAGGATTTCTATAACACCCTTATTTTCCCCTTAGATCCTTTAAGAAACCTGAAGATTGTAAGTAAATAAACAAAAATAAATCCCAGTGGGCTAAATCCAATTATTAGTCCCAACCAGAGTACAGGCACTGAATGAATGGGACTTATTAAATTACCATTTATGTAACTTCCAATTTGCATGGGCCTACTCTACTTGGGACTAACCATTGGATTCAGTCCATTAATATGAATTCACACACACACACATATCCAACAATGGACACATGATTCTTGATACCTGGATCATTTTGGTGTGCAATCCTTGTCCCATTTCCACACCTCCATAGGTCAGGAGCAGAGACCCATCTGTATATAAATGAACCAGAGCAGCACCCTAGAAAACAGCAATAATAATGAGACTCTGACTCTGTGCACTGCACTAAAATCAATAGAAGTATTTCTGCACAAATCACTTTTATAACCCTAGAATCAGATTTAATTTCTCCAAACGAGTACCTAAAATCTAAATATTATTAAATAAAACTGGCTGGGATAAGTCTAATGTACCATAGAGCAGCACAGCCAAAGGCTGGACCTATCACTAGGCAGAATGAGGAAGCTGCCTCAGGCAGTGCATTCCAGGGCACGGGGAGCAGAAGCACTATGGGATAAAGCTGTGTGTGGGATAATGCAGCCTTCCTTAAATCTTTTACACTAGCTTGCTGCCCTCATGTGGTACTGGCTGCCAATGCTGAACATCAACAATGCTGAACAAAGTTTCAATTGTGGGTCTGTGCAGCCCCTGCACATGGGATTGGGAAGGGGATGGAGGGATCCTTTCCTTTGCCTCAGGCAGAAAATTATCTTGAGCCATTCCCAAACATAGTGTTATCAGCCCATTGAACTAATGTAACATGAGAGCAACCACTATGACAAGCTGTTTCATAGCAAACATCAAGGAAAAAAACAAAGCCAGGATTGTCTTGGGGGGAAACAATGGCACCTGGCGGTAGGAATCTTTATACCTGCTCATAGATCAGCCCTAAACTGACCACTTACCTTATTTTAAAAATATTTAGTTATTAAATTATTTATATCCCACTCTATATCATAAGATTTCTGGGTGGGTTAAAATAAAATTTAACTTGTTCAATCAACATGAAATTTAAAACAATAAAAATTATAATAAGTCAGATGTTCCCCAAGCATATTAAATTTAACATGCCAAAGCTGTTTCAAACCATGTATGCATACACTGATGGAACGTTATGCCTGCAAAACAGGCGACAACAATAAATGTCTTTCCCTTAGCATGAATGGAGCATCCCTGATCACATCACAGCTTCCAGACTCATAAGATTCTGTGACTTTGCTGTCAGTCACAACATCTGCCACTAGGAGTAGGAAAAACAAGATCTGTAGAGCCACTCATTTCTCACCTTGTAGGGGAACACAACTCTGTGTGATTCCAAGACATTCCTTTGCTCTGTCCCCTGGACTAGAGAACTTGGGGCGCTTAAGACAGATCTTGGGGAAAGGAATGCTCTGTAAAACAATTACGAGCCTAGACATATAACCAAAAGAAAACCAACAGCACAAAGAAGGAAGGATAGGAGAATAAAAGCAGGCCTGCTTGCTGTAAACCTCACCAGAAATCTCAGGTCCATTTTTGCAAAGGGAGGAAAAGGCTGTAGAGGGAAAGGATCCCACACAGCTCACTGGAGTACAACATTTAATAGATATATATGACATTTAATATCATTATTACCATAGGTTCCATCTAAGATTAATTTGATCTGAATATGACTCTGTTTTTGCTGTCTAGGTTTGGCTACCTGGTTCCTGTCTACCTATTAGGGGTGGGAATGATGCTACTCTCCAGAGGCTGTTGGGCTGCAGCTCCCAGCAGCCCTAGCCAGAGTAGCCAATGGTGAGGAATGCTGGAAGCTGCAGTCTAGAGGGCCGCTTAATTCCCAACTCTTGGCCTATAATATTGCCTAAGTAGCTTTTTTGAGAAGACCTTTTGATATTGAACAGAAGGATACGACTGGCTGACTACACCCATGCCCAACCACACATAGCAGCAAGAGATGTTTCTCACTCACCAGAACAAGCAGAAATCAGTGTTGCTACGTGAGGTTGCTACCTTTTTGTTTTAGCCAGACTCCTCCACATTTGAATTTGTCAGATGCAGAGACATATGCTGCATAGGGAAGCAGTGATGTACAAACTGGTATGTGGTCAATACATTTGTGGACATTTACAAACTTACCTGACCAAGGACGCGTGCCCCAAAACCAACTGGGAATTTCAAAGGAATAATGGCAATGCCCTTTTTCTTCCAATAATTTTTCCTGTTGAACTCATCCACCGTAATTTTTCTGGTGTGATATAAAGACTTCTCCATGCACTCATTCCAGCATTTGTGGAGGTCCTCTGGATGCAGTTCTTGTTTATAAGGTGTCAGGTCATTTTCTTTGTACATATTTATTTCTCTGATCTGAAAGACAAAGGGTTAGAATGCAGTGGGCCCTCAGTATTCACCAGGATTTGGTTCCAGGACCCCCCTTCCCCTGTGGATAACAACACTTGTGGATGCTGAAATCCCATTAGGAACAATAGTGTAGTTAAATGGTGTCATTTATATAAAATGGCAAACTCAAAGTTTGCTTTTGAGAATTTTTTTGAATACTTTCAAGCCATGGTTGACTACATGGATACAGAATCCATTGATATGGAGGGCCAACTGTAAATTGTAACATTGCTTTGCATATGCAGTGACTTTTTAAAAAAATCATTAAAATACAAAATGTATCTGTATAATAAAAGTCAGAGCATGAGACCAGGTAGCTGCCCTGTAAATGTCCTCTAAAGGAACATCTTTCAAAAAGGCAGAGGAAGCAGCCACAGCCTTTGTGGAATGGCTGCACAGAGTTACAAGAGGGTCTTTCTTGGCAAGTTCATATGCTAAATGAATGGCAGATGAGACCCATTTGGAAAAGCGCTGGGCAGAGACCAGAAAACCTGTCTTGTGTCTAAACAAAGAGTCCTTGGGTCTGAATAATAGTAGTAGTAGTAGTAGTAGTAGTAGTAGTAGTAGTAATAATAATAATAATAATAATAATAATAATAATAATAATAATAATAATAAAGCAGTGATGATGATGATTTGTTACCCGCTTCTCCTCAAAGCTTGAGGCAGGGTACAACAGAGGAATGTCAGCAGTCCTATTGATGTAGAAGGCCAATGTCTTCCTAATGTCTAAGCAATGAAGCATCCGTTCAAACTCAGAAGATGGAATTGGCGTGAATGTAGACAGCATGATGTCCTCATTCAGACGGAAGGCAGAAACAACTTTAGGCAAAAAGGTAATGTCAGGTCTGAGGACAATCTTGTCCCTGTGGGATATTAGTTGAACTGCTTGACATTGAAGTAGAGATTCAAAAGACCAAATTCAGACTGAAAATGTATCTGCAACCAGCACAATCTTTTAAGACTGGCATGATATGTTGTCTATGTGCTAATCCAGTCAGCAGTTGAGCTCCTGCAATTTTGCACCAAGTGCAGCTTCTGAGCCTTCTTCAAAGACCGCCCTGCACAGAGCGCATTACAATAGTTTCTGATCAAGAGGTTACCACTGTATGTACCATTGTGGCAGTTTTCCCATGTTATGTTTCAGCTATTAAGGGACAAAGCCTTCCCACTTGGTGGGGTTCCCATGGACTTCCCTCTTCTAACAAATTAACTACTGGCTATTTAACATCCAACAGATTACCCAAAGAACAGAGACAGCCATTAAACTGTTCATGGTGATGTAGCCAGTGTTCGGAGTAAATATCAAAATGCCCTGTTCTTCCATGAAACAGTTTTAATTAAAAGCCTTAAGTTACCTTCCTCTGAGGATAATACTGATCTCTTACATCTCTTCTCAGAATAGGCTTTAGGAAAATTAGACATCTCCAAGTCTGTGACAACTTTCTGCCTAGGCTGTTCTTATTTCAGGCCCCCAAATTTGGCCCTTTCTTCAAAGGAAACTGTTCTCTCTTTCTCCACAGGCCTCTTCCTCCTGGTAGTGCATAAGACTTCACTCTGGAACTCATATCCAGTTTTTATGCTCCCACACCATGCCTGTGAAATTCCTTTGGAACACTGTACATCTTATTTACTCTCATGACTTTTAGAATCACTTCTGCTTCTGCTCCCCCACAATACCTGCTCTGGCGATAAACCACATCTGGCAGCAACACGTGTTATCCAGCACTCTGTAACCAATCCGGCTTGTGGGAAACCAAAGCCTCGGAAAGCAGTGTTGGAGGGCATGTTTGTTTTGCAGGCACGAGCAGACAACCGGATGTTTGGTATCTTGTAAGCATTTTCCATTTTTAGCAGCACAGTCTCTGTAACCTTCATTATGGAAAGATGAAAAACTAAACATCAGAATAATCCTAAACACAAGATTAATTCCCCTCTTCTGTCTCAAGCAACCCCATCTATTTTAATGGTGTTTTTGTCATATGTATGACAAGAAATGGACTAGATAGGAGGGGTAGTACAGTACTACTACTATTAACCCTCATACTTCACTAAGATGAGCAGAAATGAAAATAGGTAGGAAGCAAAGAGATGGACTGAACAGACAGAAATGTGCAAGGGAACCAAAGAGTCAAGACTGGAATTAAGACTCTGATTATGTGTGTGTTGCGATCAATGCAAGTAAATTCTGAGCCTGGAAAAAAATTACCGTTTTGGACTACAAGTCTCAGAATTGCCCAACTACCTTATGCAGGACAGAATTTAGGAGCTGCAGGCCAAAAAGCATCACTTTTCCAAGTTTTGAGTTTAAAGATAACACCTGTTGATATTAACCCTTTTAACAAAATCCTAATGTGCAGAGCAACTAACAAGACTGTGTCAGTTCAATTAGCTATATCACTACATTCTTCCCCATACATTCAGGGGAATATGTGAATGGGGGCCCTCTGGGCAGAGAGACATCCACAAGATCCATGTATCAGCTTCAGAGTCATCTCATGTAGCTTGTGCATATTTTGAGAAATACGTGTTGTCAAAATCTCCAAGCTTATGGGTATTCATCTGTTTATGACAGGCACCAGACCAAGATTCTAGAATAATGTAAATATATGCCAGTACAGTTAAACTGGACCCCACAGTTGCACAACCTTCTGCACAACAGGCCTTTAGCTCATTATTGCTCAAAAGTTCAAGAAGCTCTCCACCCACCAAGTAAAAACAGCCCTGTTTGTGTATGTGTATTTGTGACATGAATGGCTGCACATCTGAGAAACTGATCACTTGAACAACTATTTTTACTTAATAATAATGTACATTCTGGCCCTTCTAACTATGTTAAAGAGCCTTTTGACAAGTTGGTTTTACTATTGCTAGCTAGTTTTGTATTTAAGTATCAAACAGAGTGCTGGAAAGTTATTTCTTTCAACAACAGCTCCTGGAATCCTTCCCCCTCCCCACCCATTATGGCCACTGGGGTCATAAGGAGGTTTCTTTTTGCTCTCCTTTCCCCATCATACAAATCAAAAGTACTTACCAAAACTGAGTCGTCAGTGGTGCATCCTCCATTAATATATGCATCCAACTCTAAAGCCAAAATTTTGCCATTATTCATGAAGCCAACCTGAATTGGATCAATTGAAAATCAGGTAACTTTTGAGTACTTTTTAAAAAGCTGCACTGACATTTTAACCTGTTTTATAAACTCTCCTACAAGTAGAATGCAGAAGACATGCATCTTATAAACAACAACACTTTGTAATTTTAAAAACAGAACAAAAAAGCAGGAAGATCAGATGGGTTCAGTATAATCATATCTTTCAGACCTTGAGCTAAGGCTGGGGGTAGAGGAAGTACATGACTTTAAAAAAAGGCTGCCTGAATGATCTTCCCTCACACTGCCAGTGATACTCCACGTCTTCTCAGTGTGCCATTACGCTGTTGTGTTGTACTGTTTGGGAGGAACATGTAATAAATGAGAAAATAGTTTCTGGCCAGATCAAAACATCTGGTGGGAAGAGCTGAGAAGGGGTTTGCTCTATGATTTCATTTTTCCTTTCAGCAACAGCCACACCAGGAGTGGGCAACTTCAGGGGCAGGGACACATTGACTCACACTCAACAATCCATGGCAACTATGCCCCTGCCACTGCCACACTATCAAACTTCAGTAGTGTAGCAGCAAAAAGAGCAGTTTTTCTTTAAGAAAAAAACATGCCCAAAGCTGGTGTATGTCTTATTTTCAAGTGTCTAAAATTCATTGTTTTACCACTGCTTTCTCTTGAAGAAGAATAGCGTTTCCCCAGTTCTGTTGTGTTGGTAAAGTTTGGCAAAAAAACAGCAGTGGCAGTAGAGTCATGTACATGCCAAACCATTTTGGTAACACCAAGAAAAACTGTGCAGAGGTGATGTCATGTTATTTTAGAAACTGATGCCTGACAGAGGAACAGATTTCTGTTGCTGAAACCAACCTAAAGCCTCTAGCAAATGTAGGCCTGAAAAAGTTTTTGTCACTAGAGAAGCCTGGACACAATCAGGAAATATTTTTCTACCAGATTAATTATGACATTTACAGGTTATAAAACTGAATAGATTTTAATATGCAGCCATTAAGACAAAATTATTACCAGAAGCATCTGAATAAATGCTTGTGCTGCTTCCTCTCGCCTAAACTACAGAGTACAGATTCTATCCTGAATTTCTGGAAGGCAAGAACTCAATCCAGGAAATGTATTTTGTATGTCAAGAAACAGGCTTGAATTACAGATTCCAAATCCATTGCTCCCTGTTATGAAGGACTGTAACTCTGGCTCAGCAGGGCATGAATAATGTACAGGGATGGGGCCAGGGGAGATTGAAGCGCTCTTCTGAATGAAAGAGAATTGGGTACAATGAGAAGGACCGCGCTGCGGATATAAGCAATGGAGCAGAACGTAATCCAACCCTTGCTTCAGAAAGCTATCATCCTGCAACTGGTTTAACAACTATCAGGGCTAAACTGCTGTGTTACACAATGCAGTGTGCTGTCAGGAACTGAATTCACACACACAGATAGTACAGTGCATAAACACTATTTATTTGGAGTGTGATACATCGTACAAGACTTCAGTGAGAGGACTAAAGAGCAATTAGCAAAGGCAAGTACATAAAATCCCAAGATGTTTCCCTCTCTCTTGTAAGAGACCTTGAAGTGGTGAGAGCCTGGCAGGGCTTATCAGTGTGTTCCTAACTTTTGTTTATTTAACAGTCTCTGGTTCCCATACTTTCATTTCAAGCAAGCAGCTATCTTAAATCCTACTACATATCCCATTACATAATATGGAGGGCATCCTGACAGTGTGCAGTTTTGCATGACTTATGTTTTTGCTCTCAAGGAAGCACACAACCTCAAAGCCTAATTATGCTTTCTACTGCAGAAGACTGCTAGGCTGGCAGTGGTGCTAGACAGAGAGAAACTAACTAATACTGTATATCAGAACTGTGAGTATACGTGGGGCTTGCAAGATGAGTGGCAATCCATACCTCTAGAGGAGAGCTGGGAAAGGCACTAAGGGAGGCAAAAGCTTCCAGATATCAGATGAGAAGGCGGCTACCAGAAGTAAGTGGTGGGGCTACCAAACAATGTCTGTAGGCTAGTTGTGGGGAAGGCCCATGTTGCCTTTGTGGAACAGAGAGCTCTCAGACCTGGCATGCAGTGTGTTTTTATTTTCCTGTTTAGTTTCTACCTCCCACTCTCTGTTGTTTAGTCCCAAATTTTTTATTTGCATTGTTTTATTCAATGTTTTATGAACTGTTTTTTTAAAATTAGGTATTTACCTACTGATGTTACAATTATTGTAATTCTTCCAATTATGTTTTTTGAAATCATATACATAGCTGTTCCTTTCATAAGTCACAAGATACTCAAGATAAAATCTTGTAGATTATGTGGCATACAAATAAAAAACTGAGGAGAAGGGGGAAGAAGATGTTACAACACTGCTCTGTTTTACACAGACTTAGGGAAGGGTCACTTTCTTTAAAAAATCACGGGGAAGAAAAATATGGTGTCCTCACAAAATTCTATATAACAAACTGATTCTTCGGAAGAAAGGTTATTCTTACTGCTACTACCATACTAACACCTGCACCACCGCCGCCAGTTGCTACAGGGTAATGAATTATTAGCACTATAAATGCTATTTCTACCTAGTGAACAATTTCTAATAAATACCTCCATTTATCTTCTTTGAATTTCTATTTATATCTTGTGGATTACAAAAAATAATCAATTTAAATTGTCTCAGAATTCCACAAAGAGCTTTCAATTTATTATTTCATGGCCTTTTGGCAAAGGTCACTTCTCAGCCTTCTAGCTAAGATCAAAGCGTATAGCTGATTGTTTTCTGAGTGAATGAAACACGGAGAAGGAATAAGCACACACCAGCAGAAAATGCTCAGACCAACCATGGGCTGAGTAGCAGTGTTTCTACGCTGATACTTTAAAGTTCTATTCATTTCAACCAGAGTTTGAATTTCTTCTGTGGGAATCAATGGGACTTTAAACTGCTCAAATCCCTTAATTCATGACCTCTTAACTAGTCTAATATGTGAGGTAACTGTTGCTAAATAAAAATTGTTTGGTATTATTTGTCATAATGGCAGTTTGGGTAGCAGCAGCAGCAACTGGATAACAAAACATCAGTCTTTATGATTTAATTAATATATACAAAAGTTATTTTCTATAGCCTTGTTTGAACTCCCAGAAGCCCACGTGCAAGTGGTTGTGGGCTTGGGATGCAGCAAGAATCACACAGAAGATATGCCTAGGTTGCTTCATGGCAAAGTTATATAAATACAGCCTCATTCTTGGTCAACCAAATAAAACAATAACAACATTTGCATGCTGTATTAAGAAAAATTCTGAAAAGAAACCATTAAAAAAACAAATGCCATACCAAATATACATGATTGAGACAGAACTTTCAAAGTATACTGTTTCCTACTAAATAAATCTAGATCAATAAATGCTACAGCCTAAGTCAATATCAGTATACAGTGCTCTGATCAGCCATCCCACAAAGCAGCAGCACTTTCTTGCAGGATACTGTATTCCATTCTCCCTTCCCTAGTTATCTTACCATATCACTTCCAAGAGGTCAGTTAGTATTCTGTGGCCACTGAGCCTTGCCCTCAGCTTGCACATTGCAATTTTTCCTCTTCCTTTTTTGTGTGTGTCAGTTTTGTTTTACTTTACTGTTCTGCAACCCATACATATACTGTGAGGCTAGAAGGTTTCATCCTTGTTTTTCGTGCATTCCTTCACATCTCTGCAACAAGCCTATGCTTGTATATATCTAAATGATTGTGAGGCTTGCTCTTGGAGAGTTCCCACTTGCATGGAGAACTGCATCTCTGAAGGTAGTAAAGAGCAATACAATACACTCAGAACATTGTGTCTGATTTCAATGAATGTATGAAGAACAGCAGTAATGTTACATGTCAGATAAGGGCTTCAGTCTCCTTAGTGAGTTTATAAAAAAAGATAAATTTAGAATCCATGATGTCCTAGTTAAGTTCCGTCTTTGAGCCACTACATTACATTACATTACATTACACAACACGTGTGACATTCACAGCTGATGCCCATGCATCCTGTCATGCACTTTTGTAGTTCAGCTCACAAATTTAAGTAGGAATCATTTTGGACACATTGCTTACTTTGTATTTGCCAATGAAAGGGTGCCGGCCTCCAGTGGTTAACATGTCAGTGCCTCTGTCTAAAATGCAGCGAACTGCATGGCCCGTTCTAAAGCAAACCAAAGCAACAAGAAAAGGTTAGATACATAAAGGCTTTTCCTGGAATGACCAAAGGAATTTTTGACAGGTTATCAAAGGAGTTTGTTTCACTCCATGAAGACATTTAAGTGGCTTCTGTAACACTTATGCTGTTGCTGTGCTCCTTCAAGTTGTTTGCAACTTATGGTGACCCTAAGCTGAACTTATGGGGTTTTCTTGGCAAGATTTGTTTGGAGGGGGTTTGCCGTCACTTTCCTCTGAGGCTGACAGAGTGTCACTTCCCAAGTTAAGTCAATGGGTTTCCATGGCCAAGTGAGGATATGAATCTTGGTTTTTTGGGTCCTAGTCTAACATCCAAAATATTATATCACACTGGCTCTCATAACACTTAACTAGCCATGCTCAAATGGGTCTCCTTCTGAATGACAAAATACTGTAGTCAGAGAAGAGAATCCCTAAGTTCAAAACTAATAGCCCAAACTGGTGGCATTTTGAAAGGAACTGGATTGAAACTGAAGAGTAGGAGAAAGAGAAATCTGCACGGAAGATAGGATATCTGGCAATGTGGGTCTTTGAACTTTAGTTGAGAATCCTCCTCCACCAGCAAACACTTTTTGTCTCCCTGATATAATCTGAAATGATGGTGCTTGGATTGAGACCTTGTCCACACCTTACCTTCTTATGTGGTCCTCTGATGGTGATCCCAGCATGGCTCTCCTGGTAAGGGAGCACGATGGTAGCGCTCTTCTCTGCACTGAACTGGCTCCCTGTGGAAGGGAGTGCAATGGACACGCCTCTTTCTTCCACAGCACAGCCAGGTATTTTCCCAGGCTGTGCTGGGGCAGGAAGAGCAGCCATCACATTTCCAGTCCTTCCACAGGACAGGTAAGTGCGAGATGGTGGCATGATCACAGGTCATCGATAGGGAAAACATGTCAATGATTTAATCCACGATTGTGCTACCTGAGGATGGGAGAGGAGTGGGACTGTGATGACGTCATGCAGAGGTGTCGTTGCAGTCCTGCTCCTCTCTCATCCCCATGCCAGGATGGGAGGCTACTGCGGGAAGGGCATAAGATACAGTATTTGCACAGTAGATCACTGGTTCAGACTGATAGGGAGGGAGCAGGGAAAGAGGGATATTATAACTATTCTGTCATGATCTATTTCCATCAATAGTTATATGAACCCTTCCCCAACCTGATGCCCTCCAGATTTATTAGACTGCAACTTACACCATCTTCAATCTGGATGGCTGTTGGCCATTCTTTCAGAGCATGACTGGGGCTGTAATTTGACAAGCAGAACTATACTACCGTCTCAAGAGAGAAACAGCTGGTTCCACACAGCATGACAAATATTACATCACTTCTTTTAAATTTATCAATTATTTGAAGACTATTTCCTCCTATACCATTCCATTTGACACAATTTTAAATCTCAAAACAGATTGCTAGCTTCTTGATCTGCTCACTGGGTTGCAATCAATATTATCTGAAATGGGAATAAATATTGCAGCTGCCTAATTTGATATTTTCCCTCAACGCCACCCACTATCTACTGATGCAACAGAGAGCATTTTGAACAGTAATGGGATATACCTACTTACTTGTTGGCTGCCACAGCTGTAATACATGCCAGCAGGCTGGTTTTCAGCAGTTTTCCACCAAAAGCTCCTCCAATCCGTTTCACATGGCACATGATCCTACTGTCTGGCACCCCTAAACAGGAAGCTACCATTTCCTATATAAAAATCAAATATTTCATTACACCGCTACAATGCAGAGCATAAACCTGTCTCATATATGGTGCAATACATAGATTTTAATGGGGGAAAAAACCTTTTGGAATCTTTAGACCAACAGAAATCCATTACAGGAATAATTCTATACCTCCTCCCTCACCGCACCTCCTGTTAAAACGACTGAACACAAAGAGACCCATGTTGACCTGGGAGCAAGTAGCTTGCGAGGCAAGGTGTGATCCTTTTTTGGTTACAGTTCATTCTCTTGGCCTTTACTTACGCAGCCAGATAGCCATATTTACAAAGCAGTAATACAGACAGCTTAATAAAGATGCTTAAATCCCTCTCGTACGTTTAATCATCACCATCAGCAGCTAATCTTTTTTTTTTAAAAAAAAAGACTTGTGCTTCTGAAAAAAAGATTTATGCTTTGCCTATCCTCTGCGGAAGAGAGATGGCCAAATGTGATAGGGTATCACCAAGAATGCCTTTTTATATATCAACCACGTTACAATTTGTTTCAGATGTTTCTCATGTAATATTATGACAAATCACCCATATTCTTCATTGAAGAGACCTTAGTCACTTTAGCTGCCTCAGGCAATGTGAGAAGCCCTGGACCATGTTGGATGACCCATTCTGCTGCCCCATTTCCAGGGGACTACAAAACTTGAACTGGGGCTAAGAAAAGGAGGGATTCCAAAGCCATCTTGGGGCAATATCTTTATCAGACCAATGAAAAGGGGATAAAAATGCTCTCCTGTCAGCATCCTGTTGGTTGCCATTCTAAACATTACTAACCCAATATGGATTTTGGTATTTTTCTTATAGCCAACATGGCTGCTACTGGTTTCAGTATAAAGGGCTGAAAAGACCTTTAGGAATTAAATTTGAAGCTATTAAAACACAAAGAAACATGCTATAAACTACTCAAAATGCCATGAAAACACCCTCCTAACCTGAACATGTGCTGGATGCTGGGAGGACACATACACATCCATTTCTTTATCCTCTCCTTTTGGAACAGCAAGAACACTCTGAGTTTCCATGTAAAAGTGTCCCTGTCCACCAATATGGATCTCACCTGTTTCAAAGAAAGAATATCTCAGAAGGAGTTGCTTCCAAGATGAGGAGCCATGGTGGGAGGAGGACATATGAGATATTCAGGGACATTTATGGTAAAGTTACATTTGGCTCTTTCATAGTAAGAGAGACACTATGGGAAAAAGCATACAGCTAGGCCACAGCAAGTGTGGAAAATAGGGAAGTAATCATAACCCAGATACTATCCAGTTTGCATATAAACAGTATAATAGGGATGGGGAATATGTGGCCCTCCAGATGTTGGAGTGCAATGCACATCATCTCTTGATAGTGATAAAGGAGTGATAGAAAACAATAGGAGCTGCAGTCTAACTCCTAGAGGACCACAAATTGCCCATCCTGAATTTAGTGCCTCAGCCAAGAGTTAGACTCAGGCTTCCCATCCTCCCCCCTCTTCCTTCTGCAGAGCTAGGAGGATTCAGTTCCATTTTCCCCAATTCCTGGTCTGTGGTTATATAAGGATCAGATATCAAGATTGAAACAAATTCTGGTCAATTTTTAAACAAGTCACCTTTGAAACATAGGTTGCTTTAGTTGGGCTGTATGATAAACTGGAATTTCTGGTTTGTAAGTTACAAAAAGCCAGACACTGACATGGAATCCTGTCTAATTCTGACCACATGAGATGAAGACAGGAAAGCAGGGTGTAGGGTTGGAGAAACGTGTGTGCCCTCTGCTTCACCCAGGCTCATCTACACCGTCTGGCTAGCATTACATAGTGTTGGAAGCAGTCCAGCTTACACTTGGATTCCTTGCTTGTGCTCCTACAACCCTTAACTTTTGCCTCATCTACAGATTTTACAGAGTCTCTCTCTGTCTGGATTTACTGGGCCCAGCAAAAGCTTACAGCTGCCTAATTAACCTGTTATCAGGAACTGGTGAGCAAAGTTAGTCATTTTGCAGACCAAGTTCACAGTAAATCTAGAGTATAAGCTGGGCTGCCTCTACCAAGAGGATCAGCTGGCTACAATTGCCTTCTCCCATTCTGGTCTCTCTTTATATAGGCTCAGAGTCTTATCCAGCTGTTGACCTAATTAATGAGTAATTATGTAAATACTTCAAGACTCTTGAGCACTCCCTTTTCTACTCACACTGGCTGCTGTAAGTATTGTCTCTTTCATGTCTCTCGGGTGTGGCTGTTGGAAAGGTCTGATCTGGGTCCTGGGACAGGGGAATGACAGGGATGTACATTCCTCAATCTTCACAGGAAAATTTTTGAATCAGCAGTCTGCAACTTACCTTCAAGTATGTGGTTAGCTGTTTTAAATGCTTCATCCACATTTCCTTGAACTAGTTTTCTTTGTGGTTCAAAGAATGAGTTGTGCTTTATTGCCTCCTGCAGTGGCAGAAGAAACCTATTAAGTACTTTAAAATCCACTTGTTCACTTCCTTTAAAAATAAAATGAACTATATGAACTGCCATTTTGGGGAAACTTATGACTTTTAAATTAGAATGAAGTATGTTATAAATACATAACATGGCCATGAACATTTAAAGCTTAATATGTGACACACTAAAATTAGAAGGTTGATTTCAATGGAACCCCAGTGGGACTTAGACCATAAAAATTATGACAGTACTTTAAATTAACTGAGCTGTGGACTAACTGAGAAAATTTGTAGTGAAACAGCTACAGGCAAACTGTTATATTATATAGGCAAAAAACCAAAAACCTATTCTTCACCTCTATAGTCAGTATCACAGGTTCTTGTGGTTCATATTCTATCTTCACTTTTGCAGCTGCACGTTTAGCATGAACATCTGAATCTGCAACTACTGCACAGACAATCTGGCCCACGCAAGTCACCTGAAAAAGGAAGGAAAGGAATGGCATGAATTTGTGGTTAGATTTCTTCCACAAAAAAACTGATGAAATGCATTTTCTGTACATAAAGACCTACATGCAAGTATTTTCTCTCTTCACCTTTCTCTCTTCATCAAACACAGATGTATACTCCCTCACACATACTATAATTTTTCTAAGGGTGTATCCCACTTGCCAACACACCAGCACAAATCTGCAGATTGATTGAATAGGCACTTCCAGACTAGTTTAAAGAAGCATGAGTTCTTGTGATACAACTCCTTGGATTTTGCTGACTGTTGTTGCCTTCTCATCTACCTGTACTAACTGTAGCAATTTCTTAGATTTCTGCACTAGGGCTCTTGGAAAACTAGAAACATAACTTGTTGAGATGGTCCTATGATCTGAAGGGCAAATTTTCTCCTCTGTATTTTTAAAATTTTTCCTAAGCATTATAGTGTTCTAGTGGAAAGGTGCCATTTCATTGATTTACTGATGCAACAAGTCTACTGATCTTCAGGAAGGAAAGAAAAAAAGAAAGCAAGCAAGGAGTGAGTGAGTGAGTGAGTGAAAGATACTTCTTTATTCCAGTATGTCTAGAAATGAGAAAAGAAAAAAGCCCAGTTAAGCCTGGGAATAAAATGTTGCAGCTGATGCTGGGAACTGCCAGAAAATTGCACAACTGTTCTGGGACAACAGAAGTATTATTGAGATGTTTCAAAAACTCAAAACCTACAGCAACATGTACTCCAACCTGCTGACACATTTGTTCTGTCTGGGGAAACCCAATGTCACCTGCATGTCAATGGACAACTGGCATATAATCAATTAAACAGGACAGCAGACTGCTGGCTGTACTCTAGTGTGCAAAGCAAATTGTGGGATATGTATAGCTGACTGGTGTGATTGCTCCCACAGTTACTGTTCCCAGTTCTGCATTATGCTCAGGAGTAAATTTATGAAGGTACATTATAAAGTGCTCCTACAGCAATTTTCTCTTTCACTATTCTGGTATGAGTCTAGTTGCATTTCTTTCTAGATCTCAGCATTTTTGCATTATTGGGTAATAGCCTGTTAAAACAAAACAAAATGTAGCAGGCAACATCTCAATGTCTCAGCACGAGATAACATAATCATGCAATCTCATGCTGTAGCTTCAGTCTTCAGTCTTATTCTCTAGCTTTGGGCCATGCCATTTCTATCTGCAACAAAATCAAATGCCAAAATACATATGATCCCAGCATGATCAAATTATTTTGGCATCTGAGACAGATATAAAAATCTGACAAGTACCTCTTTCCTTCTACAGCAGTAAAATACAACAGTGACAAATTAAAGGACCAACAGTTTGATGCGTTTTCACAACACTCTAAATCAGGGTGCAGATTTATTAGGTTATGGAATATCTTTGAACTACAAACTCCACCTGCAAGTATGTATTAGAACTGTTAAGCAAGAGCAGCATAGTGTGCATTTCTTCTCCATGTTTTTGAGTCTCTGTTAAAAAACATAACCAAACATAAATAAATTGGAAACAATTTGGACACTGTTGAATATTTGTATTCCGCTTACAGTAGTTGCTATCGAAGACTGTATTCTTTCTCCATTTTTTTCACTGACATTTTAAATTTTCCTCCTTGTTTTGTTGGTAATTTTTATGATTTCCCCCCCATTTGTTATATACAAAATATTTCAATAAAAACATTGATGGTTATCCTGTTCAATATTTACAAGACTGTAAGTCAGACTTATGATCGCTTAACTTTTGGGACTCACATTTACAATCATTAATGACCGAATGTGACCCCAAAAAGCCTACCTCTTAGACCAGGCAGCACCCCAACTGAGGAGTTTCCAAGGCTCTGCAGATCTGGATGCTGAGAAATGATGACTACAGTACTCTTCCAGTTCTGGGAAGCATTGAAACAAGCCAGTGGAGAGATCCACTGCTAGGTTGTTCTTTTGATTGGGATGCTGCCTGGCTTAAAATGAAGGGCTTTGGAGGAATGGCATCAGAAGTAGCTATGACAGTGGAGTTCCCTTACCCTAGCTGTGTCTGATGATGCAGGATCTCAGTCACAGTCTTTTAGAAAGTACCCTCCAAAGTAAGCCAAATATACCCAAATCAATGGACACCTAAAATCTCCAGCATTAATATAGGTTTTATGAAATTGAACCAATTCCTGTTGATTTACAACAAAAATATAAGAGTTAAAAAAATAAATAAAACTATCGGTCACAAGAAAGCTTACTTTTTCTCTGGCAAATATAATATCTGGGACTTCATAGTTGTAAAACTCATTTTGGGCTGGGACATCCTGAACAGAAACGATATCAACTATGCCTGGCATCTGGAGGGCTTTAAAAACATCAATTGATCTGGAAGAGCAATATAAATTGGTTAACTTTCACACAGTGCTTCAAAAGTGCAAAACTTAATATTGACACATTGCTGGGGCATTGGGAGAAAACAGAAGTTATGTTAGAATGAAAATGGGTCAAGACTAAAAGATATGGATGGAGGGAAGCAATGGGACATGGTACTAGGAAGCAGGAACGGAGCTGGGTGCTGGTGAAGGATGGAGGCTACACGGTGCTCTCCATAAACCTCAGATTTGACAAGTGTGTAACTGCTAAGCTCCTAACTGCCTCACTGGATGAACATTTGCTTGTTCTACTAAACCCACTTGCTAGAAATGAAGTACCACTGAATTCCATGCTTCAAAACTCTCAGTAACACTCATGACTTTTACCTGTCATGGGATGCTTTGGCAACTTTCACTATGAGTGCATTAATTGAAGGAGGGATGGGAATCCTCTGGCTCTTCATCTGGAAATTCACTCAAATGCCTATCAACCTCAGCCTGCAAAGCCATTTTGAGGGATGATGGGGGTTATAATCCAACAACACATGAAGGATTGTAGTTTCTTTACCCCAGTTTAAAACATGTCCTCATTCAGTCTGGAAACGTTGTGAGACCTTGGAGTTACAATCCAGAACAAGTTGATTGTTCTGATGAATTACACTGAACACAGGTATATGTGTACAGCATTTATTTCAAAACATACATTCTCTGTTCGTAAATGGTAAGTTGTTATGTATGGGTACATCTAAGTATATCGTACAACTACAATGCAGGTATCTAAGACCATAAAGGAACTTCTTTTCATATCCTCCTCCAGTCACCTATTCAGGAGGGTGTGTTGCCCATTATAAAACATTTAAGGAACAGGAGCATCTAATGATGAGGGGAAGCTTCTTAGAGGGAATTTTGAGGGTTTTTGTTGTTGTTGTTACAGCCTGTTTCTGGTCTAACTGCTAGTGTTGTTAGCTCGGAAAACTCAGAAGTCACAGGCTTTAGCAAGTTTATCTCTTGCACATCTCCAAAAACCCCTTGGCCAACATAGCTGCTGTTTTAATTAAGGAGGTATGTTTCCCAGTACTTCAATTTCCTCATAATTCAGCTTGAAAATATTCAGCAGAAGACAGTTAGAATCATAGAGCTGGAAGAGACCACAAGGACCACTGAGTCCAACCCCCTGCCATGCAGAAGTATACCATCAAAGCATTCCTGACAGATGGCCATCCAGTCTGTTTAAAAATCTCCAAAGAAGGAGACTCCATCACTCGGTCTAACAGCTTTTACCATCACGAAGTTTTTCCAAATATTTAGGTGGAATCTCTTCTCCTGTAGTTTAAAGCCACTGCTCCATGTCATAGTCTCTGCAGCAGCAGAAAATGAGCTTCCTTCATAAGACATACCTTCAAATATTTAAACATGCCTATCATGTCACCTCTTAACTTCTTTGGGCTAAAATACTGGCAGTTGTAATCAAAGGAAGTAACTTTGTTTCTGTTTCACCATCACCACCACCAACAAAACTTTTAGCGTTATCTAGAAAAATCATTTTCTGTATAGCTGTACATACACAATGTTTGCGTGGGCTTTAGTACTAGTTACTAGAGCCAAGAAGAGTTCTCCATCCACAGCACGAATGTCATCACAATAAACAGCTTCCCCCGTGGCATGTTTAATACCAGCCTGGTGCATAATCGGATGTCCAACTGGATCTTGGGCAAATTGCCTTGGCTCCACATCCTTTTCAGTTAATGGGTAACAACACATAAAAACAGAAACAAAATAAGAAAGTCAAGATGCCCCATGGATTTAGCCTGTTTTGTTTTTTAAATTTAAGTTTCCTCTACTTTGCTGCAACTAAAAATAAGTTTAGCCTCTATCCACGCACTCACCCAATTGTTTGGCAACCACTATACCTCCCTGAAAACACCATATTGTCCTGAATACACCTGGTTTCATCCTGTTTTTGAAGCTAACCAAGACTCATTATTGCAACTATTTCCCCAGCTCCTTGGGAAGCTGTGGAAAAGGACTACGGGGGGCTTATGGCCCATTCTGTGATACATACCAATGAAAAATTGAAATGAGCTCCCAGCACTGCTGCTTCCCAGCAACAACCAGAACCTAATTTTATGCACTGACCTCAGTAATGGCTCTCAGGAACTCTTTGTATACAGTATTTGTACCTATGATAGCAACATCTCTTCTTATATTATGCTCCATCTGTCTATTCAGGCTTAGTGGATAAACATATCCAAATGGATTATATATTAAGCTCAATATAATTTCCCACACATGGTAGTTTCATAGGATAGTATAACATTTGGAGAGGTCTAAGCCTGATCTAGCAGAACTCACTCGAACCTGCAGTTTTAAAAGAAAATCTTCTGTGAAAGAGAGACCTACTTAAATGAATGCTACTGACCTGGTATTTTTGCATACTCTGAGGCATTGTGGTATGGAAGTGTTCAAGGGCACTTGCATAATTTTCTGGTATACTGGGACACTTACTAGGATACTGAAAGAAGATTATTTTAGTCACTTTTTAAAAAAGGAAATCATTTGATTTAATTAATATGCAATCATACTTCTTTTTTAAAAAGCCACATACAGAGAAATATCATTTGATAACATCCTACAATAGCTCCTGCACGCCTTAAAAGAGTATCCAGGTATAAGAACATGCCAAGAGTCATGCTGGATGAGACCCAAGGCATGTTGTCTAGTCCAGCATGTTGTTTCGACAGTGGAGGATCAGAGTCTACAAGTAAGAGACAGAGAGAATAGCAGTGTCTTCCTTGTGTTGCTCAAAGACATACTAAAGGTAAGATATAGCCACTCTGACTGCCAGCCATTGCTACAAAAGCTCTGTGCACCTTGCAACATTGGGTATAATGCCAAAATAAGGACATGTGCCAGAAGAATAGGGTTTCCTTTACTTGTTATTACAATATCAGCTCCTGCCAATGAGGAGATATTTCCCCATACCTTTTCATCTACATAACAGATGAGCTCGAGTCTGTGGGCCTGTTCAAGTAACATTTGCACAACTGTGTTAATCCAGTGTAGCTACACTGTCACATATTCAGACTATATTTAGAATTAGTGTATGAGAGCTCAGCCACAGTATCTTATTAAAAACACGGTAGTTGTATGTTGTCTCACTAATAAATCTTATTCCAAGCTAGATTCCCTAGCCACTATAAATATTTTTTTTTATTTTCTAGACTTCTGAAGATATTTAATACCAGAGAGTTACCCACATACTATAATCATCCTACCCCACTCTGAATGGCTTTAGCTTTTTTTCCTGTTCTTTTGTAAAGTGGCACAAAGAAAATAATCCCAGCCACACTCCAGAATACAGGCTCCTCATCAGCTGGACTCTGTACTTTATGGAGGGAAATACAGTGAAGTTCAAGGGACTGGGCCTTTTGCGTCATGAAACCAATGTCCTAGAATACTTGCCTTAGTGGCATTTGCCTTCTTCTCTTACTGATAGTCTTCTGTCACCAAGTAATTTTTCCAAAGGGCCTCTCCACATGCCCTGGGTGGATGTGCTCTGAGCAGCTGTGTTGTTTTCAGCTGTTCTCAAAGCTCCCCCCACACCAGCTGCTTTGTTATTTCTTTATTTTTAAATATATATTCCACTTCAGCTGCCATTTTACAACAGCCAATGCTAAATGAATAAACCCCCAAACAAACACAGATACATTGACCTAAATCCAAGCATTATGACTTCAAACAGTTCATGGATCAGATTGCTTCTGTAATGTTAACAACAAAACAGAAATATAAGGAATCAACCAGAGCAAAACTTTACCATTATCTGCAGTGACTGGAGCACCTCCAGATAGAATTTGAAGATGAAACTAACAATGAGAGTTCTTCTAAACTCTACTTTGCCACCTGAAGCTGAGCTTGGAAGAAGAATTTCTTTCAGCACCATTCTGCAAGCATCATCCAGCATCTGTTTATCCCAAGGTCTGGCGAAATAATAAATGAAATGTACACATTAAAAAGGAGAACGCACTAGTGATTTGAGTATAGCTTATCACCTACTTTTTATTTTTTTAAACAGGAACACAGAACAAAAATTGTCATTTTAATACTGGACTAGTTGTTCCACTTTGTTGCATTGGTAACCCAAAAGTTAGATCCTAATATGACAGTGGGGAATGTGTGGCACTTTGTTTGGACAGCAGCTCCCATCAAGCTAGATAACCAAGCCAGTGGTTAGGAATGGTGGGGATTACAGTCCACTAACATAAGGAGAGACACAACTTGCTCGTACTAGTCCTGATATAATAAAAACAGTTTGACTTTTTAAATAGAGAAAAATATTTACCGTGCAGGAAAAATGGAGGAAAAATGCCTTCATTTTTCAAACTGGCTTGATATTTTGGGGGACAGCCAGCTTGCCTTATCTTTCAACATCTCTCTCTGCTACACAAGTGAATAGCAATGTGTAATGTTGCTTCTAAGATCTGTTTATGTGCCCCAGGGTGTTCTTATTTAAAATATTTTAATTTTAATTTTTTATTTTTAAAAATTAGTATGTATCTAGTCCTCATAGCTACTGTGACAATGGTGGGGGGCTAGAGCATAGAAGCAAGGAGTCAAGTGAAAAAATGCTTTTTTCAGCTCCCTTGATTTCTAAGGCTTATGCCATTTTTCTCAAGGACTCTTTTGCATTTTAACACATCTAAAAGTATTCATTTCAGAGTAAGGATGTTGTACAGTATGCATAAACAGTCCATCAAACCTTTTTATGCAAATTATGAGAATTACATTGGTTTTATCCCTCCCTCCACCTCCCCAGCAAGCCATGTCCTAATATACTTCTCTACTGTAAGCAGCTTGTTCATCTCTCTGGATTGGTGTGATGTGATTCAAGATCAGAATAGGAAAAATTGTTCTCTGTTGCACTATGAGAACTCTGATGGGTCATAAAAGCTGAATTACTTGCAAAGTTTTTCTTATCAGGAATTTCTTATCAGGAATCAGGAATGTAACCACTGTGTATCAAACAATCAAAACATGTTTCTTTTAATGAGAGTGTTCTGAATGTGAGACAGAACTGTTTATTTGGGTTACAAGGCCTGCTTTCCATCAAGTTGAAACACATATAATCCTTTCCATTTTGTAATTAGCTGTTTCATCCTTCTTTGATCCAAGCACAAAATCTGTTAAAATTGCTGGTTTTTAATGTTTGATATCCAAGAATTCTTTAACACATGACTACTCTCAAAATCTGAAGAGTGATTTTATCATGATTGGTCAAGAGGCAAAATGTATCAGTAATCATTACTGCCTAGCCTGAAAAAAACCTCCAGTGGTGGTGAAGAGGTAATTTAGCACTTAAGTTTCTTTTTGCAAACATTCAACGGATGTTAAATGTTACCAGCCTCTTTGCGCTTAAACTCTCATCCTTAAATTATCTAATGAACAGTAACACAGTGAAATTAAGTACATCTATGTGTATGAGAACTCTCAGCTCACTGAAATTGCTATTTTTTGTACAACGTCCAACCAGAAAGGTGGAAAGCTAATGTCTGGATGAGCTTTTGCTCCAAACCAGGCAGGCAAAAGGTGTGTCCCCAAGGCAATCTCCTACAGCCCATTGCCTTGTGGAGCATACCTGGTGGCCTCCTCTAGGACTAGACTGTTTCTCTGTGAGGAGAAGGGTATTTCCCACTCTTGGAAGCCTCAAACAGTGGAGTTTAGAGCATAAACAGGTTGGGAAAGGATGAGCCCTGTCCTCACAACCCAAAGACTGAAACTGGAAAATAGACATCCAGTCACTTCTGATCTGAATTTTTAACTTTTTGAGTGGGGTGGGGGTGGGGGAGTTGGTGCTGCCCTCAGCAGTTGCTACAGACCAACATTTGGGCCATTTCTGCACGAGACTGTTATAGCGCTATGATTCCACTTTCAACATCCTATGGAATCCTGGGGTTTGCAGTTTCGGGAGGGACCAATTGGCCCCTCCCGAAACTGCAAACCCCAGGATTCCATAGGATGTTGAAAGTGGAATCACAGCGCTATAACAGCCTCGTGCAGAAATGGCTTCGGTCCCCAGATCCTCCAAACCTGCCATCCTTAAGAAATCATCCAGTACCTCCCAATGAGCGCCTGGCATGTTTGCTTTGCAGCAAGAGTAGTGGGGCCAATGCCTCCATAGAAGATGTTGAACTCCTTAATGATGTTGGAGCCTTCTTCAAAAAGGACTCTCATCCCTGCATTCACAATGGGTAAAGCATTTTCCCTTCGCTGGGCCTGTCGGAATGCTGATACGAACTCACCCTGTGAGGTTGGAGAAAGAAGGAGAAAGGAGAGAATTAGCTTGGCCGTAAAGTTCCCCAAACCATCTTTTATTCAGGACACACCACAGCTTTCAGGTAATATAGTTCATTTGGATAGCAATATCCATTTCAAAAACTATTTCTATTTTAATTTTTCAAAGCATTAACATGCAAAATAATTATAAAAGCAAAACACAACAATATGAAAAGTACGTACAGATGATGATGATGATGACGACGATTTTGAAACGGTCCACTGCAATAAACATTTTTGCACATTCTGTACCTTCTCTGAGACTTAGGTCTCCTGTCACACTACACAAAACTAGCATCTTGATACCATTGTAACCCATGGCTCCATCCCATAAAATGTTGGGATTTGTAGTTTTTTCAGGTATTTAAGATTCTAAGCCAGAGAGCTCTAGTGCTTAAGCACAAAGTAAAGTATTCAAAAGGATTCAGCTATGGCAATTAAAGTGATATAAAAGTGCTACAATTGTGTAGTGTGACATTATATATTTTAACAACAAAGTTAAATACCATATCCTAAAAGACAAACCTGTCAATACTTGTGTTCCTAAATGTTTCCAGTTTATGTATAATTGCCCAAATTCTATCAAGCTCAGAGTCTTTTTTTTGCAAAGTGCCCTTGGTTCATACCTAGCTACACTTTATGGACAGGTATGCCCACAAGGACTTTGGAACTGCCCTTAAGATATGCGTTGGGGTTCTCAACATTGGTAGGAAGGTTGTTATTAATTCTGACTACCTGCAGGTATGTTTTTATAAAGCAATGAAAAACGGTATGTTTCATTTAAACAATTGTCAGCATCATCCAGGTGTCGCTGGTAACAATCTAAATACCCTGAAAGCAATAGCAAAATAATGATTACACTTCTCATACTTTCTAAGGGAGCTTAGCTACACAGAAGCCTTGGTGATCTACTTTCACCTGAAGCAGGAGGGTAAGATGTTCTAGCCTAATCTTAGTGGGGCTTGATCCTCTCTTCCCTTCATTCTAGGGTCCATGAATGCCTGTACTAAATGCAAGATACCATTAATAAGAAGACAACTGTCATCTTAAGAGCTACCTTTCCCAGCTCACCTTTGTCACTTTTTTAGACTTCATCTCTAAAAATCATCATCATCATCATCTGTATTTATACCTCACTTTTTCCCAGGTAGGGACTCAAAGCAAGTTACAAAAATTAAAAAAAAATAGTTAAAAAAGTAGTTAAAACCCTAGAATATGAAAGGCCACATACAATCACACATTGAACGCTTGTCTGAATAAAACTGTCTTTATCTAATTGCAGAAGGATAGCAGGGAGGGTGTCAGTCTGACTTCTCTGCAAGGGGAGCTCAAAGACCAAAGAACCTTGGTCTCCAGAGTTGTAGTCCAACACTCAAAACATACCACACTGCCTCCAGGAGTCATGGGTCTGCAGCTCCCAGCATCCTTAGTTAATACAGCCAACAATGAGGAATGTTGGGAGCTGCTGTTCCAAAGTATCTGGAGGACCACACCATTCCCACACCCTTTCTAAAGACAATGTCATAGTATTTTAATAGCTTTAACAAATGGTTAAATACATGTTTCAGGAAGCACAACTCCAGCTGCCTAGGCAACCAAAAATAAGCAATTATTTACTTATATCTCTATAGGACTGTGATTAACCTATATTTTAAAAAGCTGAATTCCTCTTGAAGCAGTCCTAGAGAACCTTCAAGTTCATTAGGTGGCATGGTCTAACTGACACATAAATTTTGCTGTTTTCCTACTGGTAGCCATCTTAATTTCAACTCTTCACAGTGAGCTATTTTGGCATTCACAATTCCAGACAGCTACTATTTTAGTGTTCTTAATCTTAAAAGGAAACAGGTGAAGTTTCTGAATGAAGATTGGCACTCCTAGTATGACAGCACTTTCCCTTTCCACTGAGACTTTAACACATGGGTCACGACTCTCTGGTCCTCCAGATGTTGTTAAGACTCCAATTCCTATTAGTTCCAGCCAGCACTGGAAATGGTCGAGGATGGTGGGAGTTGTAATCCACCACCATATGGTGGGATACAGATTTCCTTTTAATAGCTTAATGGGTGTATTTGATACAAGCCCCAAACCACCCAAACACTCTAAAAATGTTTACAGAGGCCAGATTACACAAGTTGTAGGCTGTACTCTAATTTTTAATTAGTGGGATAAAAAGGTTTACCTTCCTAGAATGTGGAATCTGAATCGACATCAGGACCTCATCTGGTTCAAGGGTATTTTTTCCAAGTCCATCAGCAAAAAGGTCACTCAAATGTATGTGTCGCATTTTCCCTAATGAAGAAAATTAATGTCCATTGTCCATACAGATAAAAAACAAACATTGAGCTGTTTGGAGAAAGGCCAATGTGACATTTGGGCTACAGCTAAGGAATGGTTACAAAGGTAATTTCTACACTATTCAAAAGAAGTAAATGAGAAGTTGCTATTCACCATGAATGATCATTTGGGGATGGCAGGAGGAGAAATCCATTTACCAATGGGTTAATACCTGCACGTTCTTTTCCAGTTTCTCCTCCCTAACTTTCTTCTCCATACTGTAAATCTAAATCAATTGATTCATAAGGGAAGGGAATATATGTCTGGTTGGCAGGTAGGAGATTTAATAACCGACAGTGAAGGAAAGAAGTCACAATGAATCCAACTGAAAAAGAACTTTGGCTCCTGCATTGCTGGTTAGCATGCAGAGATTACCCCAAGAGTGAGGTGGATTGCTTCTCTGTGCTACCTCAAAAATATATTTTTGGAGTCTCATCAACATCTCTTTATGTCTCAAAATGAAAGAATGTAGGGGTAGATAGCCACTAGTCTGCTTTGCAGAGAAGATATGCAGACACCAGAAATAGGTTTGCACATAGACATGTGTCTTCAGTTCAAAAAGATACGGTTGAATTGCACACGTAACATCACATAGTCATGAATGTCATGATAAAAAGTCTGACCTCTTAGACCATGTATCTGTTGTGTGCTTACGTGCTCATATTCTAGCCATGGGGCTCCCAAGCCAGATCAAAGTCACTTGTGGAGTGGGATCAACTCTTCATTGCACAATGTAATCCTGGTAAATCATCTAGCCCTCCACACAAACAAGAGTAGTAATTTACCCAGGTGGGTGAGCAGCTGTTGGCATCAAGAACATTTCTTCACTGAAGACCAGTTTTGTCTCAGATAGAAACCAAGTGAACGGGATGACCTAACTCTCTAGAAGCAGCCTTTTTGAACCTAAGTGAATCCTGTAATGCTTGGTGGTAGGATGAGACCAGACATATATCTCAGTACGCAAGGATGGCAAGGTTCAGACTTTCCCATCCCTGCCCACAGAGGTTGGGTAAAAGGCATTAACCTT
Organism: Ctenosaura bakeri; assembly: GCA_948474755.1. Lineage (NCBI taxonomy): Eukaryota > Metazoa > Chordata > Lepidosauria > Squamata > Iguanidae > Ctenosaura > Ctenosaura bakeri. The sequence goes on from CAOLHI010001172.1 coordinate 1,620,385, forward strand.
GCTCTCCTCCTAGGAGTCCGGATACAAATCAGTTTCTTCGCTACTGATAGCAGCATGGAATGGCCTGCATGATGATCACTGGGCAGGCGGAGAGATTTACAGTTCACTTATTTCTCTGCTGATATTAGAAGCTATTTGTTTCTTGCTCCCAAGGCAATGGTTGATCAGCAGGGGTTAGAGAAGAGAATGTGGGGTGGTCGGCAACTCTACAAGCTGCAGAGAGAAGAGCCAAGAGGAGCATGTGGAGCCTGAGGACCACAGCATTCCTACATGTGATTCAGAGTGAAGCAGGAGCAGTCTTGATTTCAGTCCTTGCTCGAATAGCTGCTTATTTGTAAAAAGAAAGTGCCAGCTCTTTAAAGTTTCTCACCAAGAAAAGGATTTTAATTAAAATAATAGGATTTGGCGGGAAAATATCAGTAGGACTGCAATCCTGAACTGTTCTACCAAATCTTGAGTTGAACTCAGTGGAGCTTATTTCTGGTTATAGCTCATGCTGTCTCTGTTCATACAAAGAAAGAAGAAATATCCTCAAGGGCCACAATCATATACACAATAGTATTCCTGGATTCTGGCTCTCCTCAAAGGTTATGACTGGCTTTTTAGGGATCTCTAGCTAGTTCCAAATGAATTAATAATAACATCTGGAAGGTCTGAATCACAGCTAGCTGTACTAAATGGCATACTAGAATTGTCTTTGATTCTACCTTGTGATGCCACACTGAGGATACAGTTGCTAACTGCAAGAACAGGATTGATGTCAGATGTTGAACTTCTGTTTATGATATTTCCTCCAAAAGACTAAAAAAAGAAAAGAAAAGAGGAGCAATGATGCAGTTAGAGGATAAAATGGAAAAAAAAACGCTTATTAAATTAATTCTATATTAAATAATACTTATTTCTCAGTAAACACATGATATGTCATTGCTAAAGTTAATCTAAGGCAAATTTGTATGACTGAATGAATACAAAATTAATATGAAGATTCTTTTAAAAAATAAACTGGATGGGATCCAGGCACCTGTAAGTCAAGTGTCTGCTCTTACAAAAGGAAAACTTTCCTGTCTTCTCATCCTAGATCAACATATGCCTTCTCCAATATAACAGGAAATAATGCAGGAGCCTGCAGCAGTGGGAAGAACCAGCACGGTGTAGAAGTTTGAACTTTGAACTATGACTCTGGAGACCAGGGTCAGACTCCCTGCTCATCCATGGAAATCTACTGAATGACTTTGGGCAAGTCACACTCTCTCAGCCTCAGAGGAAGGCAAAGGTAAATCCCCTCTAGAAAGATTAACCCAAGAAAAGCCTGTGATAGGCTTGCCTTAGGGCAGACATAAGTCAGAAATGTCTTGAAAGCACACAACAATAGCAGTGGGGTGGATGGTCAGCAGAAAATAGGGGTACCTCAGAAGCAGAAATGCTTTTGTTTGTGACAGGACTCAATGGATCCTGCTCCTTGGGGATTATGAATCATTTATTCCTTAACAATCTTGTATTTTTGTAAAGTTATCCAGATCATGCCTCCAATGTATCATAATACAGTGTAATGCACTGTAATTACAATATGTTGGATGAATGTTCTGGATAACATTATAAAAATAAAGGGCTGCTTTTAAGAAACAGCACTAAAACATGAAAGAAACACGAGAAAAAATATTGCAGATATATGGTTTCAAGCAAGGAAGCCACAACCCTGAGTATGCAAGATCTGAGCAACGCTGTTAATAACAAGGCATCTCTCATTCACAGGGTCACCATAAGTTAAGATTCACGTGATGGCAAATAACAAACAACAAAAGTCATCTTTCATTTCTTTACAGAAGGATTGTGACAAAATATTCACAGTAGGAAACCTGGAAAGAACTTCTGGATTGCTGTGATAAAGTGTACACTACCTGTGTTTCAAACTTACATAATGTATTGGCCTTAATGTTAAATATAAAAACAGATATACAAAAATGTTAATGGGTGTAAAAGGAAAATAAGGTCAACAGAAGAGCCAAGAATGGTGGCTTACTACTGAGATTTTTCTTTCTCGACCACCAACCAAGATGGCTGGAGGGTTGGGGGCCACAAAAAGAGCTGCCTTTCCTGATCACTGTTATACATTAACACATTTATTACAACATCAGCTTTTGGGGACACAGTCCATTTTTTCAGATGCCTCTAATGAAGTATGCTGCAGTCCACAAAGGCCTATGCCACAATAAATTTGGTAGACTATAACAGTGCATCTCAAGCTGTTTGTTGTGGGGGACAAGCAACTATTTGTGTGTCAGAGACTGGTAAATATTTGTGCTCATTGGCTACAACTGAGTCTTCCTTCCTGGAAGTTCTTCAGCAACTAGTTTCTGAAGGCTTACTGACCAGTTCTGATCCAGGGACTATCGTTGTCCCAAAACACTTTGTTATTTTTTCTGTGACAACTTAGAACATTTACCCCTCCACAAAACAGTACCAGCTAACAAAACAATACTTCAGCTAACAAAACATACAGCCACATTCCGGATCTGCTGACCACCCAGGGTTTTTAATTGTTGCAAGAGTGCACTGAATATCTTGGTTTTCTCTGCAGAAAGTTTTGAAACAGCCTTTGTCAGAACATCTTTCACCACCGTCAGGCTACAGGCAGCTCCTAGGATTAGCCCTGAAAAGAGCAAAATATGAAGATCATTCTATAGACATTGGTTTCAATTTTATTCAGATTATCATCCTTCACTTCTTTAAATTAGTAATACATTAGCATGAGGGGAAATAGATTTGCTATGTTTACTTGTTAAAACAGGGATGGCAAAAGCGCAACTAGCAGGTTGCAAGCTGACCCCAACCCCTTTTCAGAACATCACTCCTAGAACATCACTCAAACCCAAGAAATTTACAAGAAAGGGTAATTTTTCACCCTGAAATAGTTTTAAAACATTCAAAACCACTGCATCATGGCTGTCTTATTCCCAACCCTCCAGTCTCAAATCTCTAAAAAAGACAACCTGCCCAAAATGGGCTGAAAACAAAACTAGAAGTGACATCACAACCCTTCTGAGCTTGTTTTGGTGCATCAGTGTCACCAGGAATATGGAATGTGTGAAAAATGCCTCTCAGAACAATTTCCTTTCCTTGACTTAAAAGTATGAGGTGTATACAGTATTAACCTGCCAGTTTCAAGGTATCTTTATAAGAGCCTTCTCAACTTTTTTACCCTGGAGGAACCCTTAAAATAATTTTTAAGTCTCAGGGACCATCTGCATAAAAATTATTATAGCTACAGATCAATTTTTATTTTTTTCCAGCCATGATCTCTTGAATGACCTCTAGTGACTTCTTGTGGAATCCTAGGATTTCAGGGAGCACTGGATGGGAAACCATGCTTTACAAGGTATACGAATGTAAATCTGTGTTGCAAAATAATTTTTCTATCAGTGATAATGGGCATTGTTTTGATGAAATGGCAGCTGTATGCCATACTGTGATTAGAATTCAAAAGTAAACTGATTTAATATTTTACAATTTTATTTAAAAGTCTGCTTTTTTGGCTGAGAGATTGCTGGACAGTACCTCCTACCATCACCTGCAGTTGGCTATGCCAGCTAGAGCTGATGGAAACTGCAGTCCAAAAGATTTGGAGCACATATGTTCTGGGGCCCTCATTCAAGAATATAAAGTGATTAGTGGAGAAAGAGGCATTGCTGCCCAACCCCAGAATAACGAGACCAGACACAAGACATTGGGGTAATAAGGGCCACTTTAATTGACCTATTTATTTACATGCATTGACCTGAGTGTGAGTGAAATAGTGGGAGGAACCTGATTTGGGACCAGCTGAGGCCAGGTGTCTTCCCTGTGATGACCTCCTTGGCCTTTCCTTGGGTGAAATACCTGAGCACCGAGGGCAATCCATTCCTTCTGGGTTGGTCTCAGGCTGCCCTTGGTTGGAAGGTGAACCTAGTAGCCTCCCACTGAAGTCCCAGGACCCTACAAGTGAGAACTCATGTTCTGAGTAAACCTCAAAGGTAGCCTCCTTCCTTACTCCTTGAGTCCCAGGACTCTAAAGAGGGTGTTCTAGAGTGTTACCCTACACCCAAAAGGGGTGCCAAAGGTATACACTGGAGACTTATTTCCTCCCCTGCTACCTGCCAGGTGACACCCTATTTATTGACTCAATCTGAGCCAATTGCCCCGTTCCTTTCAGCACAGTATGGGGTAGGCAAAAAAACCCTGCTGCACAGGGGGAGAAAAATTCCTACCTTGCCCAAAACGACCAGAACACTCTCATACTGCACTGAGGGTGGGATAGTGGGTCAAGAAAAGTCGCAGCAACTGAGGCCACATGGAGGGCGAGCTGGCCTTATATAATCTCTCACTTGCTCCCCCAACACATGATGTGTCCTGGTGCTCCCTCCTGGATGAAAGGGGTCATGGTCTCTTCTGGGGAGGGCAGCAAATACCACCCTCCTCTTCAGCTGTGAGGCCGTGAGGGTACAGTGTAGCAATAGCAACACTTCTATTCATAGTTATAACATTAAACCAATTTTGTTCTCAAAAGAATCCTAAACACGGCCTCTTAGAAATATGTTGCCTGAGTTTTAAGTAGACCTGGTTAGGTTGAGTGTAGTACCACTAATGTATATGTTGTACAAAGTTGCCATACTTTTGGTATGGGAACAGAAAGCAGAAAGCAGTCTTTCCAAGCAGTTTTTTGGGTGGGGTGGGGTGGGGAGGAGCATTAAAGGTGAAGATCAGCATAAAGTGTTAACTTTGGTCGCAGAGGCTTCTTTGCCTGAAGTGTTTTTCCAGTTTCACATAACTCCTTTTTGCATATATGTAACAGCAAGGTGAGCACTAGTTCAGCACCAGTCTTTTTCCTCTGTTCATGCTTCTTCGTCAATTTTGTTTGTTCTGTTTGTTTTTGGGATAATGTAACATTTTAAAGAAGCATAAACCACAAATCATTTAAAAAGATTATACACATAAAAAAAAACAGATTTGCAAAATTAGGAGTTTGAGAGACTGTGTATAATATGCTCTCATAACCTTTTAGGTGCTGTCCACAGACTTGGGTTTTCCAGGTTTAGATTAATACATGCTGGAAACCTGCAGAAACACAAGTCCTCGAGCTGAACCTAGGACCAAAGGGTATTGTTCTATTGATCATGGAGAGTACCGCTGCACTGTTCCCGCTGTTCTTGACATGGTGCATCTGTCACATGGGACCCAAAAGTGTGAAATGAAGTTTACTAACCATCTTCTGCATGTTTCACCACATGTAAGTCCAATATTCTGGTGGGTGAGATGATAACTGGATGAAATACACCCTTAAATTTCATATCAGGTCCTAAGAGGTAGAAGATAACAATGAGGCTGAAGGACAAAGGAAAGAGTACTTGATCACCATTTAAACAATCTTTTGAAAATATTTTTCTGTTTATTAAAAACTTAAGAAGTTTGTGTCTTTTCAACTCACAGACTGAGCATATCGTATTCAAAAGATAGGACTAGTATATTAAAAAGTAGAACAATTCAAAGAAAATAAAAATGATATTTTTTGAAAAACAGATATTATATTAAAATGTAACATTGCAATGAACAAGACCAAGCAGATAGGTCTTCAGTTGCTGACAAAAACTATACAGGGAAAGGAAGTACCCCTTCCCAAGTAAGAGGTCTTTGGCACACTATTCTGAACAGAAGGAACCACCATTGAAAAAGCCCTACTACAAGACTTTGCACAGATGATTACAGCAAATGAATGGGTGTCCAAAGCCTTTCGGTTTCTGAAGCAGAGCAGCAAATGGTGTACACATGCTTCCCCTAGCCCCAAATCAAAAGTGCTTCATACCCAAAGCCAACCAAGTTATCCTGGCACCCGGGGCAGATAATCCCATAATAATTTCTTTCCACCCTGGTAATAAAATTAATTAAATTACAAGAAATTTGTTACTCTTTCATGACAGCTAATAATTACTCCCTGAGGTGGCTGTCTGACTCTGCCTAACATTCGGGCTGCCCTGGCAAAGATACACAAAACATGGCTTCATTTTCTGACCTAAAGGCATGCAACAGAATGTACATGGCTGGTTGTTGTTGTGTTTTGTCAAGTTGTTTCTGACTTATGGAGACGCTAAATGGAAACTATTGTGGGGTTTTCTTGGCAAGATTTGTTCAGGGGGGTTTGCCTTTGCCTTCCTCTGAAGCTAATGTAACTTGGCCAAAGTTACCCAGTGAGTTTCTATGGCTTATTGGAGATTTGAACTCTGGACTCCAGAGTTGTTGTCTAACAATCAATCCACTACAATACTCTGGTACTGATGGCAGCTTAACAAATCCTGCTGAAATTATACATACAAAATGTGAATGTTGCTCTGCTGCTTGTGAAACCCTGACCCATAATCAGAGTATCCAGAAATCATTTAAGTTGAACTGTCAATTGGCCTGCAATAAATCACAGCAATGGAATATTTTTACTGCATGTGAAATAATACCCTACGTACCAATGCAAGTATTCCCAACTACAAGAGGTGCTTGTGGGTACTTGGCTTTCAATTCCAGAAGCTCATTCAGATTTATAGGTGAAATCCATGTTGTTCTTTCTCCACAGAAAAGAAGGGTTTGCCTTGTCTGATTTTCAGCCATTTTCTGAAAGGAAACAAACCACATTCAGCATTTAGGTTATCAGTGCATTCAGTTACCTCTATTACTCAGGGTCTGTACCTTGGCATAATAAGCATCATTAGTATTATGTTCCATAAGTCATCCCTCTTGTGGCAACGTTCTTCTAGGAGGGGCAGCTCAATGTATTTTGCTGCCTGAGGAGTAAAACAAAATGGGACCACTCATTCTGTGTATAGTACCTGAGGGCAGCAGGTTAGTTCAGAAGTGGCATAGGGCAAACTGTGCAGGGTGTGGCACAAAGAACTTTTCCCCTTATCACTGTGGCACCATTTGCTCACCACTCCAACTACTGTCTGCTCACTCAGGCCCATTTCCATACTAGACCTTTGAGACCCCTCCCTAAACTGCAAACCCCAGGATTCCATAGGATGTTGAAAGTGCAATAATAGCACTGTGGTGCGGAAATGGCCTCAGACAAGCATGGCAGTGTAGCAAGACCAACATGTGTCACATCAGTACAGCAACACACACACCATGCCTGCTGGATATATGTACGCTGGATGCATCTCTGCCTGCTCGCTCACTCACTCAGAGGCTTCTCCTCTGGAGTACTAGAAGAAAGCAACTTGGCAAGTCTGAGGCCCTTTTCGCACCTTACCTTTTACTAGTGTCAGCACAAGGGGATCACGCGAGAGGGACTCTCGTCCTCTCTGCTTCTCCTCTGTACCAGCTCCATGCTGGCCGGAAGGAAGGGTGAGTGGTCCGCCCCTTCCTTCCGCAGCGCAGCCGGGTACTTTCCCAGGCTGTGCTGGGGGAGAAAGCGCGATGGCCTTGTGTTTGGAGTCTCTGCATAAGTGCATGTGAGGCCCAGGAGGAATGCACGATCGTGCATCATTTTCGGCAAGCAGCTGAAAATGATATGATGCGTGATCACTGCCTACTGGCTTCGGGAGCGTCACGCGATTTGCAAGTATGTCATGTGAAATGGTCCTCGCAATCACATGACGCTCCTATGACCATTTCACAACAGGACTGGTGTATGAAAAGGGCCTGAGCCAGATCACCCCGGCAAACAACAAACAGCTGGTGAATACTCTCAGAGCTAGGGCACCTACCTCAAGAAGTTGAGAATGGCTGGGACTGGGGATCAGGGCTAGCTCATGTATTCTTCTAAGTATTTAAGAAACTCTTATGAGAAGACAACTGCTTCAGAAACAGTCTAAAGCATTATGGATACCCAGTTCAAAAACAATTCAGAAGCTTTATGTAAGAAGGGACCAGAGATTCTCCTGATCATCTTTTGGAATCTAAGCAGTCCACTATGCCAATGGTGGCACTGGTTCTAGGGTCATGCAGTGGTGACAAGAGGGAGGCAAAATCTGCAGTTTGTTGTGTTGGCATTAAGTAGCCAGAGGATTCTGCCCTTCTACATACAGCTCCAGAGGTCATTTTAAAGCACCACAGCAAACATGTAAACTAAATGAAGCTATTTTTCCCCCAAAAATGCCTTAGGACACATACACATGTTCATAATTTTATTGTATAGATTGCTGTTCAGATAGTAGAGTGTTAAATCCAAGGCCTGTAAAACATCTGGTCATTTGGTTCAAGTCAATATGATGGCTTATCAACTGGAAGGCTCATTCTACCTTCAGGAAGCTTACAGCAGTGTATGGCGTACTGCAGTAGTGACACAGTAGAACAATCAAATGTTTATACTGTCACATACTCAATGTTCATCAGTCACTCAGTAGCCACACCTCAACACATTAAAAAGATGGTGGGAACTATCCCTAAGTTAATATGGTCTGAGTACACCAAGTCTTCTTACTATGAGTTCTGGAGGAAAAATCAATTCTTGGGTGGGATCCAAGGGCTGGAATTCTTCTGCAGAAAACAGCATTGTACAGGTCTTGAAATATTAAATTAAAAGAAGAAAAACATTATGTAGGTAAGTGAGCATACTTTGACATTAACAATTTTGAAACAAAATGATGCACGTAATTCCATTGGAATACAAAAATGTTGAGGGTGGAGGATTAAATTAAATTTTAAACTGAACAGATTTCAGATTTAGCCTTGAAGAGTTACTGTTTTACCATTATGACTGGTTAGTGCTGAGATCTGGTACCATTCAGTGGACAGGCTACAGCAATGCAGCAGCAGGAAGAAGCACAGTAAGCCTGATTACCCCATTGATTTACAATCTCTCTCTGGCTTTTGGAATAAACTCCATCTCTCCCATCACTTCCAGGCAAACATTTATCTGACCTACAGAGAATCTCATGCTTATATCAGAGTAGCTTCCGTGCCAAAGCTTTGGCCTACAACACGTACAATAATCAACAAAATGTCTTTGACCACATGGAGAATGCCTTCTGGCCACATGCTGGATAAACAAAAGCAGTTCACATGTGTATCTAAGATTAGGGATTTTTTTCTTCTTCTAGGTCAAGTGTTATCTTCTTGGTATTTGTATTAAAAGAATAAGCACTACTCAGGGGACAACTACCTAAGGTCCAGGGGCTTCACATACCCTTCCCTGGACTTTGGAGATTTGTTTCTCTCTTCATAGTTTTGATTTTTTTTTTTAAAAAAAATGCTTTTAAACAATGGCAAAGTGTAACTTTGCTACGATTTTGGGCTTCTCATGCTGTTTTCCAGTCAGGTGAGGGCCTTTCACAAAAGAAGCAATGATCAGAAGTCATTTTCAGTTTTGGGAAAGAAAAAGCCCCCAATGGCATGGAAAAACTGCACCTTCCACAGATCGCACAAGGTGTAGGGACATTTTATGCAATTTCCAAATAAAAATAAAAATTAGAGGTGTATTGATGAGACCGAAAAAAAGTCTTGGGGGAGTTGCATGCAGCCTTGTGGCTAAACTTCCCTGCCCTGTATTACCTGATCACCTCCCATTTTAGCTCCCTTTAACTGTGAATTCAACATCTGTTTCATTAAGTATTCAACATCATTAACTGTTTCATTAAGTATTCAACATCATTAAGAATTCAACATCTGTTTCATTAAGTAACACACATACAAAAGAATCCTAGCTTGAAGAGAGTATAAATGTCTGATTTCTCTTTTATTATTTCTCTATCTTTCTCTCTTACCTATTACTATATTACTAATACATTAAAATATTTTTACATTATTTATTATTAAAAACAAAAACAAATAAAGCAATTTTTTTAAAAAAGAGATTTTACATACAGAATGCTGAGTGGTATTTTGTACGCACTGTTGAAAAGAACAAGCAAGATACAGTTACTCTTTTCCGTGTTTTGCAATTAATCAAACATGAGTATATTAATCTGTAACTTACCTTTTTTTCCTTGTTTGGTAACAGAGATAATTTGTCTTCTTGATCTAAACAACAACCCCCATTCTCTTTATTTTGGCAACAAACAGATTCCTAAAAAAGAGAACATTCAGTTAAATATTAGTACAGAAATTTAAACACTAAAGAAAGATAGAATGGGAGATATCCACAGACATGACAAAGCTTGGACTTGGATTTTAGCTACCCAGGTAATTAACCCCAAATATTCTCTGTATAGGGGAACATTTGTATTACATGTTTCTGCAGTCAAGGTTAGTATTGTACATAGAATTCAGCAATGTGACAACTTGTTTTCCCTTTTTTGAAAGAAATTTACATGTTTGATGTCCTTTTTTACATTTGCATCCACCTAAAGTTAAGCACTGGTTTCAGTGGGAGCAATTTAACACTGATTCTAGCAAAGCGAACTATTTAGTACTTGTTTTTGTGCCTGTCTCCTTCCTGGGTGGTCTCTTTGCATGAGAAAATCAGATCACCAAATGGCTGATGGGTTGTTGGGTGAGGACTATCCCAAGCTCTAGGATTTCAACACTAAAACCTGAGATCAAAGAGGATGCCTTATGACGTTGCAGGGATAAGATCTATGCCCTTTACTTTTTTTAAAAACTACCAAGTCAAATAAATGAAGAAATAATCCCCCCACCTGCTTTTCAAACCAGCAGTCTCATTTTGAGATTCCTCCCTGCCACTGTGCAGACTGGAGAAGTGGGGGCAGGCCTGAGACCTGGGAACCCTATGTGGCTGCCAACACCTTTCATTAGACTTTTCAGGCTACAAATATGTTACCGGGTTTTCCACGTTTGGGTCGTCTCACATTTGGGTCATGCACCCTACAGTGAAAAATTCATACCACAGCCAGCATGTCCAATTAAGCAGCTGCTACACTTGAGGACTACTGTCTAAGGGCTAGGATACAGAGATAGTAAGGCACCTTAGGATTTGGGCACTGCATATGATGACTTTGGAGTATGTTGTTCTTGCTAGTAAGTTGTCCCAGGCTCTGGTCCCAAACTTGGCAGGTTGTCATAAGATCATGCCCCTGCTACTGGTGCTCTCTGGCTTAGGTAAGTCATCACTGAATCATGCCCATCTGACAGGTAACTAGTTTCAGGATCTATGGGATTTCAGGACTTGGTGAGAGGTTGCAGGACCTACTCTTTGGGTAGGTAAGGTTCCCCAGGCCCTGGTGTTGCAGAAGAACAAGTTGGAGTTAGACCCCAGGAGTTGCTCTTGGAAGGTGGGCCAGCAGAGGCTAGACTCTGGATTCAGGGCTGGTAGGGGAAAGCTGCTGCCTCAATATAGCTGCCCCTGTTTGAGGGGAGCTAGCCATAGTTGTTCTCATGGGCCTGTGCCTACTTCCAAGATAATACTCCCTTAATAAGGTAATACACTGAAAGGCACCACTGAAAGGCACCAGAGTAGAAACTAAAATAATACACTCCCACATATTACACTCACTGCTTCAGATTCTCCAGTTCATGCACATGCAGAGACATACCCCATCCCTTACCTTACAGAAGGTCTTACAGCCATCAATAATAGGTCGGTAACCAGTGCAGCGACATAAATTACCTAAATAATCAATAAAATGGATTAATGGTTATTTCTTCAGAAAATCAAAACAATAGAATTCACTTCTCAATGGATTTTGCCTTTAACATTTTAATATTTAATTTTATTTATTAATTTTACTGATTTTAATTCTACCCTCCAAACAAAACAACAACACACAAACAGTTGAGGGTAGTTTACAAAATACAGAGAAAACAATAAAACACGCTGTGCTTGTAATTCTGAAAAAATACAATCAAATGAAGACACAGTACAGATGAATCCAGAATTTTAAAAAAATTCTCACTGGAACATTTACCAGCTAGAGCTTCAGTGATCTGATCCAACGTGGGTTCCATGTGGTTACGCAGTAAGGCATAGATAGACATCACCATTCCAGGGGTACAGAAGCCACACTGGGATCCATGGCTTTTGGCAATTCGTTCCTAGGACAACATAAAACTTGCTACAGGGTCACTAAATCCCCTTTATTTAAATATTTTGCTTAACCAGATGTTTAAAATATCTTTGTGAGATGAGATTGACATGGTTAGAAAGGTTGCCAAAATCTGTCTTGGCACTTACAAAATATCACAAAAATCAAGCTTCCAAGGCATTCCTCTGACATTACACATATCTGCCACATTTTTAGGGGTCTATTTGCAGCTTAAGTTTCTCAACTGGCTCAGGCAACAGGATTATTATTGAGGAACAACTGTGCTGAAATACAGGAGGGCAATGCATGCGATGGAAAACCAGAGTAGCTCTTGACCATGTTCAGATATAACAATAACAGATGAGGCAGCATACTGATTCCTTCTGCTTAGCAGTTCTCAGTACAACCACAAACTGTCTGACCATATTTTACTGGTCAGTGTGGCAAGATGGTTTGATTCTCTCCTCGTAATCCAGAGAAAAAAAATTAGAACAAAGCCTAATTTATTTCCTTGGTCTGTCAAAGGAGAGTTAAGCCAGAGTACTCAAATCAGAGGTCACAATAAACAAACCATGAGTGGGAGGTCCATGGCTCATTGAACCTACAATGGGTGTTATCTGCAAGCAGGATGCTCTGCCTATGATAAGTCAGAAATGCATTCCAACCTCCCAGACTCTCAATGTGATTTATTTACTTATTTCTTATATTTCAGATCCTGAAGATTCCCTCAAGGACACTCACAAGATTATGAACGGAAATAGAAACAGGCATTGTTGTTGTGCCTTCAGGTTGTTTACAACTTATGGTGACCCTACAGTGAACCTATCATAGGGTTTTCTGGGGCTAAGGGTATATGATAAACTCAACGTCATCCAGTACCTTTCCATAGCCAAGTGGGGAATTGAACCCTGATTCCCAGGATTGTAGTCCAGTGCTGTTATCCAGTGGTATGAGTGTGCATGTTGTATATATTTAGCACAGCTAAGGCACAACTGGACAGGGCATTTCCACAAGTGGACTCCTTTTGAGAGCTGGATGTGGGCTTCAACTACACCACATCCAGTCCTCTGCATCCAGTGACAAAATGTCACTGTCCACAATCTTTACAGCACCACTGATTTTTGAAATTTACAGAAAGGAAAGAAACATTTCCTGACAAGTTGCCATATGCATTTACCTGAACTGGATGAATCCTGGTTTTCGTATTTCCAATTCCTTCCACAGTGATAACTGCAGTGCCATACAGTGAACAGATGGGAATCAAGCACGCATTGGCAGCATAATGACTTAGATTGTGAAGGAGTGCATAGTTACCACTTATTAGAAATAAATTAGTTAACTGCATTATTTGTTGTGGCTAAGCAGGCATTACAATTATAAATAAGGTCTATATCTGAAATTTAGAGAATGTCAGCCTTCAGGTGTGAACATTGGCAATTCTAGACAAATTTTGGAATGTGCCAGCTCTCTGAAAATATTTGACACTAGTGAGTGCTAACAAAAGTCTATGCACTGAGATATTGTTTCTGTATTACTGATACTGTAGATATACTGTTTTTGTATTATATTCTGTTTAAGGTAAATAACCTCAGACATAATATGGAAAATGAATGTACAAATAACACTAAAACTGATTGTCACATAGCATGGGCTTGTGAGCAGTCACTGATGTATATTCCAAAAGAAAGAAGATATACTTTTTCTGTTCTTTTCCTGGACAGCAACAAATGCATCTGGAATTATATATGACTCCAGCTTTAAAAATTACATATTTAACCAAATGCTAAATTGTGGGATGGAACAACATGCTTTCTCAAAGCAAGAAGTGGAAATCAGTTGAATAAAACAGAAAACATAGGCTCAGATCAATGGGGCTGGTTCTGCCAATGGAAAAGCGGAACAGCAGCAGGGTGTCAGTCTATTGCACATTTCCAAAATTGGCTGTGAAAGGCTCAGAATCTTTATATAGCCAGTTTTTGATCAGTGTGGAGGGCTGAAGGAGAGAGAGAAAAGCAAAGAGAGAAGTCTGGATGTGATAGGTCTCCACTATTGCAGCTTGAGATGCAGGCCATAGTATACACTTTTATTTAGGTAATATTCTCTGCTGTAAACAACCTCTGAAGGAAGACACCAAACAATGAAGAGCTGAAATAAACACAAATATTAAAATACAGTTGCCCTTCCACATTTGCAGATTTCACTTTCATAGATTTGATTATTTGTGAGTTTCTCCAACTTCTGCCCTCCATCTCAAGTGCTTCTTTTCTGAGGAAGCCTTCCTTCTTGGCAGCTCCAATCAGGCCATGCAGCCTTTTAAAAATCTGCCTCTGATCCTCCTCCTCCACCATCTGCTGCCTGGCCAGCTGAGGATTGCTCACAGCAACATTTATCATACCACAAACCCTCTCCTGATGTCTCCTACACATCCAAGGAAGGAGATAGGCAAGAGAGATGAAGTACAGGGCCATCATGCCACCCTACTCTCCTTTCCCTCTCTTTCCTCAAGCCAGGTTTAAACTCAGGGTGCCTGCTTTCCTCATCATGTCTTGTCCCCCTTCTCACAGGCACTCACACAAATTGTGATATTTGTGGTTTTTCCACTTTTGCAGAGGTCCTGTGCCTCTAACCCTCATGAATGTGGAGGGTTGATTGTACAGACAAAAAGCCAAACAAATCTAATATTCCCTCTAATCTTAATAACCTCTCGCTGATAGAACTATCTGATAGCAGAATGAGATGGCTAAAAGTGGAACTAAGATCTTAATAGGAACCACAAGAAATATTCTTGAAAACATCCACATAAGCTGTTGGTGAAGAAATACCAGAAAACAGGTCAACTATTCATTTATAAAAATTTCCTCTATATGCTAGATTATAGGGAGAGTTCTTTGTCTTGTCACTGAAGCAATTAAACAGACTAGAAGGAACTGAAACAAGCTCTAGCTGTTCAGTTTTTTACTTATATTGGCCATTTTTGATACCTGCTTGTTACATTCAACAAATAGGAAAAAAGAATCACACAGGCACAGTTGGGTCCTCTGTATCTAATTAATCAGAATTCAACAGTGCCCTAGATACCGTGCAGAGCAGTGTAAACTCTGTGTAATTTTGTATTATGATGACTATTAGTGTTTTATTCATGAAAAGATATAGTATCCAATGAAAGCAGTGAACAAAGTAAAAAAGAACAAACAACTTTCAATCCATGCCAGTTCCTCAATGTGCTCTTTTTGCTTTACTGTATTTTAGTGTAGGTTTACTTTACTTTAAAGTACTTCTTCTGTCATTGAAAGCTTGTTTCTACATATCTGATGTCGACATGCCAGAAACTCAATGGGAGTAATAGTGTGGCTACAAAGTACAGCAAGGCAAGGAAGATTTTCATTATCAGGTAATAATAGAAAATAGTTTTAAACTATCTATCTGTCAGTCATGCCGTTCTCTTAATATCCTACTTATGGGACCCAAGGCAGTTTACAACATAGATTAAAAATAAATGCATGTAAAAGGGGGGGGTATCTTAAATGTACAGAGTTTTTCATGAGTTCAATATGCATTTGCCAGCTCTTTGTAAACCATCTGTGAATAATTTCCTCATGAGAAAAACGATATGCCTGAAAGTTCACCTGCCTTCTACCTGCTAGCTCTCTTTCCCTATGCATCTTAATCCCAGCCACAACACATCATAGTGAGTTACAACCAAAGAAGCAAGGAGCTGTCAAGGTCAGAGACCCGGGCAGTGAGCCAGCCCAGAGAAGAGAGTGGGAGAGCCAGCAAAGCCCAGCAGGGAGGAAACAAGCAAGCACTTACTCAAGGAAGTTCATTTACCAGAGCGCCAAGCAAAGCCATAGTCAGAGTTCCAAAGTCAAGGGTCCAGAGATCAATTCAAGGTATCAGGAACCAGGTGCTGGGAGCAAGGTACAGGCCAGAGGAGGGCTTGTGAGATGTTTGCCACAAGCAAAGGGAAGCTTCCAGGCAGGCAGTTATATAGCCCCAGGCACAGGTGTGTCCAGTCACTGCTTCTTAAACTTAGCCAAGGAAGCCTCCCTTTGCACAGCCCTCTTGAGTCTCCACCTTGATTGGGGGCTTACTGAACCAGGCTCCAGAGCCTCTTCAGAATCGGATCCCTGTTGCTCCAAAGGAGCAGGCACAGAATCGGATCCCCGTTGCTCTAAAGCAGTGGTTCTCACCCTGTGGGTCGTGACCCCATTGGGGGTCGAACAACCCTTTCACAGGGGTCGCCTAAGACCATTGGAAAATATGTATTTCTGATGGTCTTAGGCTCCATTCCCGCCTCGGTGGTGGTGCGCAAGCGCGAGCCACATGCTCGTGTCCTCCTGCCCCCTTTGGCAGGAGCACATGCAGCTGCACGTGCTCCTCCAAAGGGGGCAGGAGGACGCGAGCGCGTGGCTCGCGCTTGCGCACCACCACTCCTGGGCCTTTTCCGCATGTTACCTTATCGCGGAGGTGGAGGGTGCCGTTTGCACAAGTAGGTTCTTGCGCGAGGCGCTCTTTTCGCTGCTCCTTCATCCCACAGCTGGTTTCCTGATCGCGCGACCTGCGGGACGAAGGAGCAGCGAAGAGAGCACCTCGTGCAAGAACCTGCTTGCACGAATGGCACCCCCCACCTCCGCGATAAAGTAACATGCGGAAAAGGCCCAGGAGTGGTGGTGTGCAAGTGCGACCCACATGCTCGCGTCCTCCTGCCCCCTCTGGCGGGAGTGCGTGCGGCCACAGCGTTGCCACAGCGGGAGTAGTGGTGCGCAAGCGCGAGCCACGTGCTTGCATCCTCCTGCCCTGTTCAGAAGGGACTGAAATCACTCCCCTTCTCCGCTACCGGGAGAACCTCCCATCTGATGGGCCAGCTTGGGGGGGTGGCAGCAGCACAGGGGGCAGGCCCCCTCCTCGCCATGGCCCCTGCTCACTCGAGATGGAGGGGGCGCTGTGGAAGGGCTGGGGGGCAGCAAGGCAGCACTTTTCCGGGGGGGCGAGCTGCACCCGCTGCAAAAGACAAAGGCGCTGGGATTCCTCCCCTCCCCGGCCAGGGTTGACACTCTGGAAACTTTTCCCACACTGCCCCCTCAGCGGAAATGAGAGCGAAGCAGAAGCAGAGCCCGGGGGGGGGGTTCTCGGAGTTTTTTCCCAGGGGAGACGCATGGCTCCTCTTTCCCTCCCTGCTCGCCCCCCTGTTCCTGTCCGGTGAGGCGGCCTTTGCCAGGGGGGAGGCATTGTAAATAATAAATAAATAATTTTATGGTTGGGGTCACCACAACATGAACTGTATTAAAGGGTCACGGCATTAGGAAGGTTGAGAACCACTGCTCTAAAGGAGCAGGCAGAGGGACGTCTGCGCCTGCTTGGTCCCTGGTAGCAGGGGGAGCTCTTGAGCTGCAGACCTCATCTCCAGCCAGAGCCACAGGGACCCACAGCTGCTGCTTGTCATCAGCAGCTCTGACAGGGGCTTCAGTTATCACAGGAGCAGAGGCCAGATGCTGAGAAAAGCCCTTGGAACTGCTGACCATTTGAACAGACCAAAACCATCATTCTTCAGCAGTAAGCCTGAAAGTAGATTGCCTCTGTGTGAGGTAGGAAGAAGACAATTTGGTGCCAAAAGCATCAAAGTTATCTCTCATTCCAGAATAATTATAGCATGCAGTTTATTGGTCTCCTCAAAAGGATACATGATCTTCTTAGTAACAGACTCGTATCTTGATATCATTACGGTGCAGGCTCCACAACCACCTCCACCACAGCCATATTTGGTACCTGTAAGGTAGACTGAAAGAGCTGCAGTTAAGGAGGAAATGCTTTGAACTGGGGCACAGTTACACATTGAGTGTATGTGTGTTCTCATTTCACACTCTTTCTAACAAATAAACCCCACGGTACCAGGGACAATCTCATTTCATTCCGCCCAAATATTTAATGGCAATAGACTAATGGATACAGATTATTCCTGGTGAACCTATTTTGACTCTTAAGGGAGGTTGCTTAAAAATATGTGACAACATCTGGTTAAATACCCAAAACAGAGGTCTTCTGTTTGCAGGGATGAGAGGTTTTGGTACTACTGTCTCCTCTGTGCCATACAGAGTGAGAGAAACCAAATACACACAAATCTCCGAGATTTTCTTAAGTGTATAACTAGGACAGAATTCAGATTACCTTGAAGCTGAACTTTAAAACAACAACATCAACCCTAGATTACCATACGTACCTGCTGAAGAGTTTATTTTGATATTAGAAGCCTGGGAGCACCTTCACAAATGGCAAAACGTATGCACCTTCATTAGACTTGACACAATGTGTTTCAGGTTAGTTTATTTACTGATTGCATTTCCATCCCACCCTTCCGCCAAGAAGCTCAGAATGGCACGGGAAGCTTCTCAACCCTCATTTTAGCCTCTCAGCAACCCTGCGAAATACAGAGTGATGGTGACGAGCCCCAGGCCACCCAATGAGTTTTCTGGGCTAGTTTTAAGCAGATGGGTACAAGTTTCCACTGTGTGAGTGTTAGGGATGGAAATTCTCAATTTTCCCACTTCCCAGCAGATGTTGAGGAAAAGGCACTGGTATTCCTTCTTGCAGCGTTGAAACATTCAGAATTTTTTTTTCTAAGGATGGAAAACTCACTGCGACATTTAAAAACTGCACATTTTCAAGGAACTCAACACACTTTTACTCGGAATTATACAATTTTCTAAAAACAACTGCACAGTTGTAGGCCTGCCTCCAGTCATGTCTGTTTCATTTTGTACAACTTTTTGAGAAAGAGGAATGAGACAGTACAGGAAGGGATGGATTAGATACCAGGAATTCAAAAATAAAGGTGTATTGCATGCTGGAGTTTTGGAGCTGGTTTTCTAGTCTTGCTTGATAGAAGGAGCAAAGTGTGCAACCAAAGTCACCATCACTCTCCTGTATTCTGACACTAAGGAACCTCCAAACAATGAAATCTCCAGGCTCTGAGTCTGTACTCCCCTGTTTTCTTTAACCTGCCTGTCTTCTCCGACCCCCAATTCCTTCTTGTCCTTGCTAATTCACTTCATCTCCACCATGGATGCTCCTCTCCTGTGATCCTCTCTTCCATCACTCTTTATGGGTTTGTTTTTTGGACACAACTTGCTCCCCGAACTCTTTGGTCTGTACTCTGCATTCCCCTTCTTTCTTGGCCTGCCTGCCTGTCCTGGCTCCCAAATTCCTTCTCATCCCTGTTAATTCACTTGATCCTTGCCAGTGCTGCTCCTCTTCTGTCATCCCTCCTCCACTGCTCTTTCTCAGCTTTTTTTTTTTGCGCAACTTGCTCCCTGAACTCTCTGGGCTCTGAGTCTGCACTCCCCTTCTTTCTTGACTTACCTGCCTAGGTTCCGCACTCCTGTTCTTTCTTGACCTGCCTGCCAATCTGATTCCCCTACTCCTTCTCATCCCTGCTAATTTGCTTCATCTCCACCAAGGCTGCTCACCTCTTGCTACTCCCTCCTCTGCCACTCTTTCTTGGCTGTCTACCAAGAATTAGTGTAGACACACAGGTCAGAAAAGAAGTGGAACACAGACTTGGAGCCCAGAGGATTCACGGAGTAAGTTGTCCAAAAAACCAGGCCAGAAATGGGGAGAGGAGGAGGGCAGCAGAAAAGGAGCAGCCATGGCAGGTATGAAGTGAATCAGCAGGGGAGAGAGGAATTGGAGAATCATATTAGGCAGGCAGGTCAGGAAATAAGAGCAGAACCTAGAGAGTTCAGGGAGCAAATTGTGGAAAAAAGACAGAGAGAGAAAGAGAGACAGAAAGAAAGAAAGAGAGACAGAAAGAAAGAAAGAAAGAAAGAAAGAAAGAAAGAAAGAAAGAAAGAAAGAAAGAAAGAAAACAGATGAGAAAGGGGGGCAGCAGGAGAGGAGCCACCTCAGCAAGGATCAAGTGAATTAGCAGGCATGAGAAGGAATCAGGCAAGAGGAGGCAGGCAGGTCAAGAAGGAAGAGGAGAGTAGACTGAGAGCCCAGATAATCCAGGGAGGAAGTTGTACAAAAAACAAACCAGCCAAGAAAGAGCGGTGGAGGAGAGGGTGGCAGGAGAGGAGTAGCCTTGGTGAGGATGAGGCAATAGAGGAGAAAATAGTCACAGTTTTCACAGTTCAGGTGTGCAACTTAGCATCCAAGGAATGTTCTACTCCGTTCTCCCCTTTTCAATGACAAACTATTCAGATGCTTACACAAACTGTGCAGGTCTAGTTAGCATATTGGCGCTTCTTGACCTTGGAGAGTTGCTCTGTATCTCAACTGTGCAGCTTTTAAGGCTGCACAGAGTTGAGAAAGTTGCACTGTTTTGCTATGCTGAGGGGGAAAAAATGTTCCTGCAAGTTGTGGGAACTTTCCAAGCACCGTTTTCCTTCTGGTTAGTGTTTCCTGAGTGGTTGAGAACACAAAATTTTGACCACATTCAGGAAATGGTCAAATACCCATTTGACCCCTAGTGTGTCTGGGGTCCAAATTCACAGATCCACAATTCAGCAGACACAGATGCAGTTGCCATCAGATTTTGACGATGTTACTCTATGGGTTGGTGTTACTTTCTAAGATGATATCAGGCCAAGAAGACAGGTGGTAGAAGCAAGCAGACAGTCAAAAAGAATGTACTGGTCGTGGTTTTGTCAGGAGTGTTTGTGTGAATGAAAGAGAATTTTGTAGGCTTTTTTTGTAGCTATGGGGCTGCTAATTTTTGGCAGCATCATTAGTCAGTAGTACGGTTTTGACAGTGGCAGCAAACAGCAGCAGCAGTGTGTGTGTATGTGTGTGCAAAACAGCTATGGATAATGGACATGCATGCAGCCTGTTCATTGCCCACTCTTGCTTTACTAACAAAAAGGTGTTATCTTTTCTGTACTAAAGACACAGCCTTACGCCACTGACCTGGGAGGAAGTGAGCCCCAATGGAACTCAGTAAGTCTTCCTGCTGAGTAAACATATTTGGACTACATGGTTTTCAAAGTATTTGCTAAAACTAAGTGTGCAAAGTTGGGATTTTTGATTGTCAAGGTTTGTGGCCTCTTCTTACAGTAATGATTTATTTGATCTGATATGATAAAACTATTTACTTATATTACTTACTACTTATTACTTATTAAATGCCCAGATGGATCTTTTTTCCTCCAAACAGGTTGTCACTGGTTGGTCACGTCCTGTTTGCACGAAAAGGATATGTCTGGGCCTAAAAAAGAGGACCCTCGGGCTCAAAATGCAGTGAAATGGCCCATCAGCTCAGAGGCTTTGTGGGCTATGGATGATCTGTGATTTAAAAAAATTGAGCCCACCAAATTTCATAGAGAGTAGAGGGGTGGGGCATGATTATGCTTTGTCGTTGTTCTGTGCCTTCAAATCATTTCTGACTTATGGCAACGCTAAGGCATGTCTACCACAGGGTTTTCTTGGCCAGATTTGTTCAGAGGGGGTTTGTATTTGCCTTCCTCTGAAACTGAGAGAATGTGACCCAAAGCTCAAACCACTACACCATGCTGGCTGCCATGAGAATGCTTGGGGGCTGCAACAGCAGCCTTGGAACCACATGCAGGCTACATTTCCCCCAACCTGGCAAACAAAATGTGTTGCTTTTTTTGTGTATGTTGTTTTTTTTAAACTTCTACTGAACCTGTTTTACTGATATTTCTGGGATTCTCAGACACATTTCATGTCTTCTTACTTCCATCTGACCAGAACTTGCCTTGTTTTACAGTGGCTACATTTTATGCAGCAACTTATAAAATTCATGAAGTATTTTAAAATCCTCCTTTGATTTCAATATTGTTGTCCAAATTATTTATAAGAACAGGTTGCTTACCTGTAACTGTGGTTCTTCGAGTGGTCATCTGTGCCCTCACACATTAGGAGCTTTCGCGCCTGCGCGATAGCGTTCGGAAACTTCTAAAGCTTGTTAGCTTGGCGGGAACCCCTCCCCCATGCCGGTACTGCGCATGCTCCTCCCACCGAGCAACGGTCTCTCCTCAGTTCTGTCGTCCGCCGTAGAAACCTAGGAACCTGAGAAAGAGGGGATGGAAGGGCAGGTATGTGTGAGGGCACAGATGACCACTCGAAGAACCACAGTTACAGGTAAGCAACCTGTTCTTCTTCTTCATGGTCTCTGTGCCTCACACATTAGGAGACTGTGCAGCTTACCGGTTGGATGGCGGGTCAGGTCCTAGAGTATGGAAGCCAGCACCTCACGTCCAAACCAAGCGTCTCTGCGCGACCGGCAATCGAGCCTGTAGTGGCGGACGAAGGTCGATGGCTGGGACCAGGTCGCCACATGGCAGAGTTCATGCAGGTCTACTCCTCGCAAGAGGGCCGCAGAAGTTGCCACAGCTCTGGTGGAGTGGGCTCGAAGAAGGGCCGGCAGAGGCTTCCTCGCGAGCTCATACGCCAGCTGTATAGTCTGTACCACCCACTTGGAGAAGCGCTGGGTGGACACCTTGTGGCCCTTCCGAAGTCGTCCGTAGCATACAAAGAGATGTGGTGTCTGTCGGAAGGGAGCAGTCCTGTCCTTATAGAAGGCAAGGGCCCGACGCATGTCAAGAGAGTGAAGGGACCGCTCCAGCGGTGTCGTCGGGTCCGGGAAGAAGGCAGGCAGGATGATGTCCTGGTTGAGATGGAAGCTGGACACCACCTTCGGCAGAAACGAGATGTCAGGTCTGAGGACCACCTTGTCCCTGTGGAAGACAAGGAAGGGCTCATCCACTCGAAGAGCTGTTATCTCACCTGCTCGTCTTGCTGAGGTAACAGCCACCAGAAAGGCAGTTTTCAAGGTGAGCAGCCTATCATCCAAGGTCACCATCGGCTCAAAGGGCGGCTTTGTTAGCTGCGATAGCACCGACAAGGACCACGGCGGTAGCGGCGGCGATACCGGTGGGTAGAGGTGTTGTAATCCCTTCAGGAACCGTTTGATGGTATCGTCCCTGAAGAAGGCTGATGCCGAGGATCGTGGCGGTTGGTATGCCACGATCGTGGAGAGATACACCTTCAAGGAAGAAAAAGCCAGGACTTGCTGTCGGAGGTGAAGGAGGAAGTGGAGGACGGTAGAGAGCCTAGCGGGCGATCCGGCTCACTCCTCTCTTCAGCGAAGGTCAGAAAATGTCGCCACTTGTATTGATAGTTGCGACGGGTGGATTCTTTTCTGGCCATGATGAGGACGTTACCGAGCACGGGATCGTCTAGTGCAATATCCTCCAGGCATGGAGGGCCAGGCGCGGCAGGTCCGGATGGAGGATGCGGCCGTTGGAGTGGGAGATCAAGCCTGGTGTCGGTGGGAGCCGGAGTAGGTCGCCTCGCGCAGCTCGGAGCAGGGGTGTGAACCAATGCTGTCTCGGCCAGTACGGGGCCACCAGGATCGCGTCGGCTCGGTCGGCTAGGATCTTCGATATCATCCGACCGAGCAGCGGGAACGGCAGGAACGTGTACAGGAGTTCTCCGGTCCACGGAAACTGGAAGGCGTCCCCGATGAAGGCTCGATCGTGGCTGGCTCTCAAACAGAATCGGCTGCACTTCGCGTTTTCCCTGGTCGCGAAGAGGTCAATCGTTGGTTCGCCCCAGCGGCCTCGGATCAGGCTGAAAGCTTCTTTGGAGAGGGACCATTCGTGATGGGATGAGGTGTCCCTGCTGAGGGCGTCTGCTGTAGTGTTCTCCTGCCCGGCCAGGTGAACCACTACAGGATGTATTTGCAGTTGAACGCACCAGTCCCAAAGGCCGAGGGCGATGTTCAGCAGAGTTGTGGAATGAGTCCCTCCTTGTCTGTTGACATAACAGACAGCAGTCGTGTTGTCCGTCAGGATTAGGACTGTGCGCCTGGCGACAACGTGGCAGAACGCTTGCAATGCTTTCGAGATGGCTAGCAGCTTGAGGGCGTTGATATGGAGAGCCGTCTCGTCGCTGCTCCATCTGTCACGGACTTTGAGATCGCCGCAGTGAGCTCCCCATCCGTGGTGAGAGGCGTCGGTCGTTACCGTCACCTTTGGCGTTGGCTGTCGGAAAGGCATTCCGGACAACAGGTTGTCGCATGAGCGCCACCATCGCAGGGATGAGCAGACTTCCTCTGGCAGCTGCAGTCGAAGGCTCTGTTCGTCTCGCAGGGGATCGAACGTGTGGATGAACCAGTGCTGAAGAGGTCTTGCTCTCAGTCTGGCGAGATAAGTGACTATGGTTGTCGAGGTCATGTAGCCCAGCAGTTGCTGGATTCTCCTCGCGGATAAGGGTGCCCGGGTCTCTGGCAGGTACGCCCTGGCGGACATGGAGTCCAAGGCGGCACCGATGAAGTCCAACGTCCTCGCCGGCTTGAGGTGAGACTTCTTTGGGTTGACCTGTAGCCCGAGACGAGTAAGGAGTGTCAAAGTCATGTGAACGTCGCGGTAAAGTGTTTGTTTGCAGGACGCCACCAACAGCCAATCGTCCAGGTAAGGGTAGACAGAGGCGTCCTTCGTTCGCAGGAATGATACCACTGGGGCCATGCATTTGGTGAAGACCCTGGGGCAGTCGAGAGTCCGAACGGCAGCACCTTGTACTGGTAGCAGGTACCGTCGACTGCGAAGCGGAGGTATTGTCTGTGCTGCGGGCGAATGGCGATGTGGAAGTATGCGTCTCGGAGATTGATGGAGGCGAACCAGTCCCCTCGATGGAAAAAGGGCAAGATCGATGGCAGCGTGACCATTTTGAACTTCTTGGGGCGGATGTACTCGTTCACCCCTCTGAGGTCGAGAATTGGACGACGGGAACCGTCAGGTTTCGGTACCGTGAAGTACCGGGAGAAGAAGCCGGTAATGCTGGCTGTCGACGGGAGCTGTTCGATTGCTCCTTTCTGGAGCAGGGACTGGATCTCTTCCAAGAGGACCGAGCTTGCCGGAGTGGAGTAGTAAATGCCTCGAGGCGGAATATCTTGAAACTCGATGGCGTAGCCAAGATGGACGATGGAAAGTACCCAAGAGTCCGTAGTGACATGTTGCCACTCCGACAGATGTTGAGCTAAGGTCGGTCGGTCTCTGAGGGCTGTTGGAAGGCTGAAGAGAGGTTGTTGAGGCGGCCTGCGAAACAGGTCAAAACCTCGATTTATTGTCCGAAGAGGACTTCTTTGAGGAGGTTGGGCGCCGTCTGAAGGGACGTTTTGCTGACGACTGCGAGGAAGGTCTTGAGTGGCCAGACTGGGCAGATCTCTGAAAAGAGGAGGTTGATGACCTTCTCCAGGACTGGCGATAGCTAGGAGGTCTGAGAGGTCTGGTGAAGGCCGATCTTCTTCGCCGTTAGCCTCGCTTTCACCAAATTATCCAACGTCTCATCTGTGGAAGCGTTGAACAGGCCTTCACCATCAAAGGGAAGGTCTTCAATTCTCCTTCGCCTGTCCTCCTGTATGTCGGATGGCTGTAACCATGCGTGGCGACGCAAGCCGATAGATCCAGCCATGACCCTGGATGCGATCTCCACAGCATGCCGGGAGGACACGATCTGCTGTCGAGAGATCGCCACTGCCTCATTGAAAATCATGGTCGTAGCTTGGCGGATATCCTCCGGTACCGACTCTATGGCCGGGGACAAACGCTCGAGGACCTTACGCAGGTATGCCATGAGGCATGCCTGCGTGTTGGACAGCCGTATGTGCAAGGAGGCGGCGGAGTAGAACCTCCTGGCGTAGGCGTCCAGCTTTCGGCCTTCCTTATCCAGTGGGGTGGTATGTGGTCTGCCGCTCCCTCTTGTTTGGGCAGACTCCACGACCACAGAGTTTGGTACCGGGTGGTTGAAGAGATACCCGGCGTTATCTTTCTGCACCCTGTAAAGATGTTCAAGTCTCTGTGGTATCGGTTGCACCAATGCTGGTTTGTCCCATGCCGACTTCACGACCTTCGATATGCGAGGAAGAAGAGGCAATGGGGCGGTAGCAGGTTGTCTTCCTTCCACCATGGAAAAGACCGGGTCATCGTCCTCCGGCTCTGCATCGGCAATCTTAAGGCCCAGGGTGGTGGTCATTCTCAGCAGCATCGCGGAGAATTGTTGTACATCCTCCGGTGCTGAGTCACGAACCAGCTCTCCGAATCTAAGAGGAGGTGATTCCTGCGAAGCCGCGACCGAGACCTCTGACTCGGCGCTCGAGTCATAGGATTCAGAGGTTGGTGACTCGTCTCGCTGCTCCCGCTCCGGCTGCTTCTTCGTGGTCGCAGGCGGCGGTGTTTTCACCTTGTGCACGGTAGTAGCGGCAGCAGCGGGGGCGTCACGCTTAGGCGGCGCGACCACCGACTTCACCTTTGTCGTGGTGACAGGCGTTGTCTGGCAGGCTGTTGTAATCATCACCTGCTTGGTCGCCACAGATTCAACAGGGCACGTTGCGGTGGACGTAACCCTGGGCGGAGGCGATACCGCGCGGTATCGTGGTGAAGGTTCCCTCGCTCTACGATACCGTGGACCAGTCAGCACGACGGCGATCAGCAGGCGAGTGGCTTCGGTATCTGGGTACTGACGTTCCTCTCTCTCCGGTGAGCAGGACCGAGACCGACGGTGTTCTTGGTCAGGTGACCGGGACCTCTGGAAGGTCTCCCAGCGCCTTGGATCACGGTGGTACCGATCCCAGTACGATGGAGAATGGTACAATGGTAGGACGCTGGGCGCTCTCTCCACTCCAATTCCCTGGCGTACCTTGCAACGTAGGACGCAGAGGTGTACCGAGAGGCAGAAGAGCGGGGTTGTTCTTCTCGTGTCTCTTGTGGAGGCGGCGATCTTTGTGGCAGCTCCGAGGAGCGTGACCAAGATCTAGCCAAGACGGAGCGCCGTTCAGGGGACGCAGAGACATGCTGGGATGCCTTCTGCGACAGGTCAGCCGACCTGTGATGGCTCGAAGGGCGGTAGTGTTGTTCCTCCACCAGGGTTGGAGGTTCCTCAACCGGCGAATCCGGGCATTCTTGGGGAACGTCCTTGATCTCGTCATCCGAGAGATCGATGGGCTCACCTCGCCCTTTCGAAGGCTCAAGAGTCGGAGGTGGAGTAGGAAGGTGAGCTTCCCCAGCCGGGGAGCGTCTCTTTTCCTTCCTTTTCTTTTTCTTGTCCTTGTCCTTCTCCTTTCCCTTGTCTCCGTCTGGAGCAGGGCGTTTCTTCTGAGGCGTCTCTTTGGCGGGAGCCTCAGCCTTCTTTGCCGTTGAGGATCCTTTTGCTGACTTGGCAGCCACTGACAGTTTCGGGATCCTCGGTAGCGCGGAGATGGCCGTTTTTGACGTCGGCACCGAGCCTGATGCCGACGAAGTAGACAGTACGGCAGCCGCCGATACCGTCGATGGTGTGGTCGCTCCCTTGTCGGCCATCTTGGAGTGAGTGGTCTCCTCTATTGCCTTCAAAGACTGTTCCCAGCAGAAAGATTTTAGTCTTGAAGAGCGATTCCGGAGAGTCTGAGCGGTGAACTCTCGGCAACTTGGGCAAGTCCGGGAAGAAACAACCAAGCAGAAGAAACAGCGAGGAACAAGCCAAAGAACCTTCCGTGCGCGATGGTGGATGAAAAAGAACTGAGGAGAGACCGTTGCTTGCCGGGGGAGCATGCGCAATATCAGCATGGGGGAGGGGTTCCCGCCAAGCGAACAAGCTGTAGAAGTTTCCGAATGCTATCGCGCAGGCGCGAAAGCTCTTAATGTGTGAGGCACAGAGACCACAAAGAAGAACTTACTTTAACATTCACATGAAACCACTGAGGAAGGTTGTCCAGAGTTTTGGGTTTCAGTGCTACCAGTATGTGAACGATACTCAATTCTATTCCTTTTTACCACAGACCAAGGAAGCTGTTTTGGTCCTAAACGAGTGCCTATCATCAGTAATGGACTGGATGAGGGCAAAGAAATTGAAATTTAGTCCAGGCAAGACAGAGGTGCTCTTGGTCAGCTGAAAGGGAGATCGAGGAATACGGATTCAACCTGTGCTGGATGGGCTTACACTCCCTCTGATGATGCAGGTCTACAGCTTGGGTGTGCTCCTGAACTCAACTTTGAGTGTGGAAACTCAAGTTTCAGCAGTGGCTAGACGTGTTTGCACAATTAAAGTTTGTATACCAGCTGCACCTATTCTTTGAGGCATCAAATCTGGCCAGAGTGACACATGTCTTATTTCTATCCCAGTTGGATTACTGTAAATTGTTCTCTAGGGCCTTTGAACAGTGTTTGGAAACTTCAACTGGTCCAAAGAGCTGCAGTCAGATTGGTAACTGGGCCTGGCTACAGGACCACACAACTTCCTTGTTCCAGCAGCTTCATTAGCTGCTGGTCTGTTTCTGGCACAATTCAAAGTGCTGGTTTTGACCTAGAAAGCCCTGTACAGCCAACATCCAGGTTATCTGAAGACTATATTTTCCCGTACAAACTGTGCCTTGGGATCTGCTGGAGAGGCCCTCCTCTCTGTCCCACCACCCTCACAGGTATATCTGGTGGGAATACGGGAGAAGGCCTTCTTAGCGGCTGCACCCAGGCTCTGGAACTCCCTTCCCAGACAAGTTAGACTGGCAACCTCCCTACTTTCTTTTCTCAGAGAAATAAAGACTTTTTGTTTAAATAGACATTTGATGATTTACTATATAAGGCCTGTCCCATCAAATAATGTGCTGGGTCTTGCTAACTGTTGTGCTGATATGTGTGTGTATGTTTTCATGGTATATGTTTTAATTGTTTGACTGTTTAATGTCACTTTAACTTTTGTATCTTGTAGATTTTTAATTTTTTAAAATTTATTGTAAGCAACTGGGAAAAAGATAGGACAGAAACAACAACAGCAATAACTTTTGAATTTATATGGTATGTTATCTTATGCTATCCCTTTTAATTCTGTGTTACACTTTTGGATAATAATGAATGTTGGCCATTTAGCATACTAATACAATCTGGTTGAACCCAAAATATTTGCTGTAACAATTTTCACACAACCAGAAAAAAAAGCCCTGAAGTTACAAGGAAAATGAGCTAGAAAAATACTTTTTTAAACCTGAATGTTTCTTAATACTTCATGCTTTTAAATCCTTGTTTGGCACATTTTTCACCGTACTTTTTAAATAACTAAAAAAAAAATCCAACACCCATTCCCCCCCCACTACTGGCATAAGCAACTGAAGCCAACACTGTTCAGCTGAAGTCACCATCAACATTTCTTTTTTAAAGATGGACATTCCACAACAGTATTAGATCTTGAACTAGTTTACCCCACTGCTCATCCCCATCCCCACTATCATCCCTGGGGGCAGGAATGCTGATCTCAGAAACAGCCAATGTAAAACAGATTAAGCACTCCTCTTCTTTATTCAGATAAGCATGCATATCTGTTCCTGAAGCTGTGTAACAGAATGAGGAAAGACACCAGGCAGCTAATCCAAGATCTCTCATGTCATGTGTAATTTGGGAATTGTGTGTATGCACACACACCTGTGTGTATGTAGAAGAGAGATAAATTAATGGGAGAGAAACGGGACAGAGACACTCAAATACTGGAGATTCTGTACTGCCACAAGTAAGAAAAGGATACGTCTTTTTCTTAAGTAAGATAGCAACATATGCTCGGGATCAGCATTCTTCTCCACTATCTACAATTGGGAGTGAATTACAAGAGAGAACAATCAAAGAAGTACATATTGAACAGATGTCAAAATAAAGGTCTCCTCCCATCAATCTTTCATAATTGGTCAACACAAGTCTTTATTCATAATTATTGAATATTTCAGCATTTCTAAGTGATGCCACCATGGGTCCACATCCAGTTTGCTTTTTTTTATATGGTAACATGCTCCGACCTTGTATCATCTCTCCTGATACTATAGGAAGGAAAAAAGAACAAGTTACAAAAGAACAGTTGTGGAACTCATTTTGTCTTAAACATTTCTCTTGCACTGGTTCAAAGGAGAGCACAGTGCAGAACGCTCTAAGGTCCCACTGAGTCAGATGCATCATAATAGAGATTATGGCAGCAATGCTACTCTTTAGTCCTTAATTCTGTCATGTCACCCTATTCTCTTGTCATCCTCAGCTGCTGAGATTCTCTAAGCATGGACTGGCTTACAAGAAAATGAGGAGTTCCTAGCTTAAATCCAATTGCTAGTCCCATTAGAGCATGATTAATGGAATTGAGTATAAGTATTCACCTGCCAAGTTTCCATCATTTCAGTGGGACTGTTCTAGTTTGGATAACAATAACAAGGAGTGGGAACTGTGTTGCCTTCTCAGTGTTGTTGGGCTCACAGCATTCCTCACACTGGCTATGCTGGCTAGGACTGCTGGGAGCTGCCATGATTGGAGGGCCATGATTCTCACTTTTGCCTTACAGTTTGAAAATTACATCCTGTTGCATTAGGCTTGATTTACCAGTGGAAGCATAATATTATTTCCCTTCATAATGGATCTAAAGCATTTCAGAGCAACCTTTGGAACATGGAGCACTTCAGGTGCACTGTACTACAATTCAGAACATCCCAAAAAAGTAGGGCCAAGCTGCTTTTGACAATATATTTCTTGACTATAAATGGAACTGGGTGATCATTGATAACTAGAGAGAACTACTTAGCTGGCAAGGGAACTTTTTTTAAAAAGTGAAGAGGGAAATGCCATACTTTTAAATAAAAATAATAGAAGCAAATAAATTAATCCACTAGGATGTTCAGCAGTATGGTATACACTGCAAGAGTGAGGAGACACTAAAGCATTTAAAAAGTGAAATGAAAATGGAAAAATTAAAAGTTACCAAAATCATACTGTCACTGCAACGGTTAACATTATTGATGTCATGGGCACCATCTAATAATGCTTACAACATTTGTGCAACCATGTCTGGACAGCAGCAAGGAATAATCTGAACTGCTGGGTCACTCTGGAGAAATTTGACCCAAATCTAGAAAATTCAGAATTGCCTGAATGTGAAAATCTAGGTAATTTAAACCACAAAGGAAAGCAAGGCCTCAGGATACACAATATTTGTGTTAAGCTCTAGTAGGAACTTATATTTAAATTATTTATCTAAATTAAATATAACTTTCAACAGAGCTTTACACAAATATCGTGAGTTCTGAGCATGGTCTCAGAGCACAGAGTGTCTTTCTTAAGCTAAGATGAAATAGCCTCTGTCACAAACTATGTGAGAACCCACAACTGAATACCACCTTTTACACTATCTACACTACACTGTGCATCTGATGTCCCCACAGAATCATGTTATAATAAACACGCATCTTAAAGTTGCCACACAACAGTGTTATTTTGTTGGAACATACTAACATGGCTACTTCCCGAACACTACTCAGCTGTGGACCTCTCAGAATCTGAGGAAAGCTATGGATCTCCTGAAAAATGTACTCCTCCCAAAATTAATTTTCAAAGAAACAAGAAGCATATTGAAGTGTGTGTGTGTGTGTGTGTGTGTGTGTCCATTTGCCATGGAGTTAAACATCCCTGATCTAACAAAATTTGCTTCCTTCTGTTGTCTATTTCACTTCTGCCTTTTCTCTCAAGTCACTTGTTTTAGCCCAATCTTATGCCACATCCACACCAAAAATCCACATTCTTAATAAAAATCCAGAAACACTTATTAGGGGACACATTTGCTAATTCTAGTCATAGGTCTCTTGATAGTCCGTTTAGAGAGAGCCCAGAATTTCCACGGAGCACGAAGTTAGCAGCGAAAGAAATGGTAAAGATAATGCCCCTAGTTTGCAGTAAATATTTTATCTTTGGGAAATGTGGGTTCAGGGGTATTCAGAGAATTCAATGTGTGTACAGAATTCTCAGAAATGCACTCTAGTACTAAAAGGAATATACTGCATTTATGGGCCTTTCTGCACTATACTGTTATAGTGCTATTATTCCACTTTCAACATCCTGTGGAATCTTGGAGTTTGTAGTTTACTGAGGCCCAAGAGCTCCCTGGCCGAGAATTCTAAATGCTCCTCCCTACACTGCAGACCCCAGGATTCCAGAGGAGGTTGAAAGTGGAATAATAGCACTAGAACAGTCTAGTGCGGAAATGCCTTATCCGTCAGCTGGATTATTGCTACAATCCAACGCACGGTTAAACTGGGAGTAACAGCTCACACTGAAGTCTGTGGAAGTTACTTCTGAGCAAAGGTGAGTTGTTTTCTTCAAATGGTACACGACTTTAAGTGACACAATGCGTAGTTTTCTAAATCACAGCAGCAGTTAAGGACGGTGGGGAAACAGTCCGCCTTGTTCCTACACCCCCACTTTCACGTCGTCGTGTACAGGAATATCTGCGGGAGATGGCGAGCAAGTTGGTTGCCCGCTTTGGGGGCTCCCTCCAGAGACATTTTTTTTCTTGCCCTACTTAGAAAGCAGGTCGTGTTCCCCGCCCACCCTTCTTGGGAGCCCGCGGACCTCGATCCACACTTACCCTTTTGCCATTCACGTAGAAAACCAGCTCATCCGAAGCCTTTCCCGCCCGTTCTCCGGGCAGAGGCATTGCGGGACCCGGGCGCGCAGGATCTTCGGAAGGAGAACGCCGGCGAGGCCTCCGCAAGAGCAGGCGCGGGCAGCGAAGGCAACGCAGCGAGAGGCGTGGCCTTCGCTCTTGGCTCTCGCCTCCTCCTGCCGTAGAGCGAGGCGGGGGCGTTTTGCTGTAGGGCAGCGAGCGGGGGGCGCTGACAGATTTAAAGAGCTGCCAAACTAGATGGGCAGCCTTTGCTCAAAAGGGGCAAGGAGGAAGAACTTCTCGACCTTTGCCCCCCACTCCTGTTTATTTGCTTCAGAAAGCTTGCCCCGGAGTCGCTGCACAGGTATCATGTCATATCCCACCGGTATCATATCCCACCGTTCTTCCCGTGAGCTCATGGCTCCCCAAGTCCCTACTTTATCGTCACAACAACCCCCTCGCATAGTCTAGGTTAAACGCGCGTGGATTTAAATCTGGAGCCTCCAAGTCCCAGTCCAACACCTTAACCTCCACACCATGTTGACTCAAGGCATTTGGAGATAAAGTTTACAGCTTACTGTAATAAAAGCGTTTATTGGTCACCGGGGACAGGAAGCAATAAGCTGAATCGAAAGCACAATCATAGGAGGGATGGAAAAGAAATCAACGTTAATTAAAGGACAACAAGAGGAATTTAGTCGAGATGCAGCCTAACATCCCTCCATTATATTCACATAATTTCGATATATGCTTTAAAAAGTCACTAATACTTCTTCCAGACAGAAGATGTACTGAGTATTTCCCCATTTTCAGATTGGGTCCCATGGATTTTGGAAGGAGAAACAACTCTTTTCAACCACATACAAGCTTTCAAGTGTTTTTCCTAGTTGTGACATAGGCCATTACTGTGCTGTTGCAGTGCTATTATTCCACTTTCAACATTCTACGGAATCCCGGGATTTGCAGTTTCAGGAGGGGCCTTTAGAATTCTCAGCCAGAGAGCTCTTTGGCCTCCGTGAACTACAAACCCCAGAATTCCACAGGGTGTTGAAAGTAGAATAATAGCACTATTACAGTATGGTGCAGAAATGGCTATAGGCAATTATTACTCATACTGGAAATTTCCTTTGGAAGAGAAATTGTGCATTGCTGCCAAGTAAGGAATGGGGGGAGGTCAAAAGCCTCTTGAGTTTTGGCCATGGGAGTCCTTCCAAACACACCCTCCCACCTTTTGAATGCAGAGGCACCTCCTAAACTGCAAACCCCAGGGTTCCATAGGATGTTGAAAGTAGAATAGCAGCACCCTAACAGTCCGGTGCGGAAATGGTCAATGTTCAGAGGCGGTTTTGCCAGTTCCTTCCTCTGACATATACAGCAGCTGGCATTTGTTGGCAATCTCCCATCCAAGTACTAATCAGGGCTGACCTTTTGTTTTTTAAAAATCCTACAATAATACTGCCTAGCCCTCTCTTCCTTGCCTTGGCTGCATGAGCAACGGTGGCTGTTACAAAACTATGTCTAGCAACAGACATGACTCTTGTCTTTTAATGGCTCTGAGGAAGTGAGAATTTAAGCAATTCTTCTTGTTCCTGTCATTATTCTGCTATCTTCTAAATCCAGGATCCTTGTCTTTAAATGCCCTTTACTTATTTATTTGATTATATCCCACCTTTCTCCCAAAATAGGACCTAAGGCAGCTTTGTTCTTATGGAAGCCTTTACTTGATCCACAACTACTGCAAATAAGAATAAATTTGGAGTGCTAGAACAACTGTCTTTTCCCAAGAAAAATAGAACACTGTATTTGGTATTCCTCTTAAATCATTTATTCTTCTTCTTCCTATTATTGTTATTACACTTACAAAAGATGAATTTTTATCTTGCAACTTATAAATTTTTATTCAACTCTGTTATAGAAAATATAGAAGAAAGTTTTTGAAAATAATCTTTAAAATTTAAATTTTAAAACTTTAGATGTACTGATTGGTACACAATGAAACAGCTTTATTTGTGTACACTTTTCTGATCCTATTTTTCTCTTTCATTTTTTAAATGCTAAGAGTGCAGGATAAAAATCTAGCTCAAAGGAGAATGACATCTGTGGAAGACAGTAAAGAAGAAATTATCAAACTTGTTTGAGAATAGACTACTCATATAGGTAGTTGCATGTCTGTGTATCTTCTTTATATTAATCTTGATTTACTTTTAAAACTTCGCTTATTTTTTACTTTGAGGACTGGAAGATCCAGGAACTCTTTATCTGTGTACTCATCTTCTCTCCTTAATTTGCTGTAAAATAAAAAAAGATGAAATCACCAGCATTAACATTGGAATTGATCAGTATCTGTACAATGTAAATTGTACTGGTAAATCTAAATATGAACAGGTAGCTGATCTGTAAATGTGGCTATGTAACTGTGGCTGTTTGAGTAGTCATCTGTGAACTCCTTTGTTTGAGTCTTGTACCTGTGCAGAAGTGTATCTAGAATAATCTACAGCTGAGTAGACTTTGATGGGAGTCCCATCTTCCATGTTTATGCTCCCACATCCCAAAAGCGACTACACTTTTGATCTATCCTCTGCCACAAAGTAAAAGTGGTAGACATGAAAGATAGGAAGAATATACGTTGTGTGAGTTTATAGATGACCATGCAAAGAACTGCACTACAGGGAAGCAAACTGTTCTTCTTCTTCATGGTCACTTGATTCACATATGAGGGTGAATAGTAAGCTAGGATAGTTGTGCCAAAACAGGACTAAAGACAGAACTGTCCTGGCAAAAAAGGCATCTTCCTTGGATGTGTAGTCATGTCAATAATGTATACTAAAGGTTGATGGCTGTGACCACATCATAGCTGTACAGACTGGAAATAATGATTCCTTGAAGTAGAGCTCCCAAGGTTGCTGCTGTTTTAGTACACTAATCCTGCAGGAGAGATGGCTCCAACAATTTTGCAATGATATGTTAAGAAGGAAGCCTGCACTAGGTGTTTCATGAACCATTGATGATACCAGCAGAGATACTGGAGGATGGCTTCTTTCAGGATTTTTCCATTAATTTCAGTTAAGCTGATAATAGGGATGCTATCACTGGGGTCATACTCTGAGTAATGAGTTTTTGAAACATTGGGTCATCTACTGGTGGTGGTTGAGCTCTGATTTCAATGTCTATAGATATGTCATCCTTTATATCTACATTGTGAATGGGAACAGTGGAGAAGTGGAGACAGAAGAACAGGTTACTTACCTGTAACTGTGGTTCTTTGAGTGGTCATCTGTGCCCTCACACATCGGGATCTTCGTGCATGTTCTAGAGTCCGCTGGAGCAGGACCTGAAGAGGGGATGGCTGGGCGGGTGTGTGTGAGGGCACAGATGACCACTTGAAGAACCACAGTTACAGGTAAGCAACCTGTTCTTCTTCTTCATGGTCTCTGTGCCTCACACATTGGGAGATTGTGTAGCTTATCAGTGGACGGTGGGTCAGGTCCTAGAGTACAGAAGACAACACCGCACGGCCAAAGCGGGCATCTCGTGGAGCCCGGCAGTCCAACCGGTAGTGCTGCACAAAGTCAAAGGTTGTGACCAGGTAGCCACACGACACAGCTCCTGCAGGTCCACCTCTCAAAGGAGAGCTGCTGAAGAGGCCACGGCTCTAGTGGAGTGGGCACGGAGCAAAGCTGGCGGAGGCTGCTTAGCCAGTTCATACACCAGCAGAATGGTCTGAGCCACCCATTTGGAGAATCTCTGGGTGGATACCTTGTGGCCCTTCCGATGACCACCACAGCAGACGAACAGGTGAGGAGTCTGGTGAAAAGACGAAGTCTGATGAGTGTAGAAGGCCAGAGCCCGACATGCATTGAGAGAGTGGAGAGATCGCTCCAGAGGCGTAGTCGGGTCAGGATAGAAAGTAGGAAGGATGACATCTTGGTTAAGATGGAAATCGGAGACAAACTTGGGTAGGAAGGAGATGTCTGATCAAAGGACCACTTTGTCCCGATGACAGACCAAGAAGGGCTC
Source organism: Ctenosaura bakeri (assembly GCA_948474755.1). Taxonomy (NCBI): domain Eukaryota; kingdom Metazoa; phylum Chordata; class Lepidosauria; order Squamata; family Iguanidae; genus Ctenosaura; species Ctenosaura bakeri. The sequence goes on from CAOLHI010001172.1 coordinate 1,656,729, forward strand.
ATCGGACCATAACGCCGTCAACTCACTCGCTCGCCTGGCTGAGGTGACAGCCACGAGAAGGCGGTCTTCATGGTCAAGAGCCTGTCATCAGCAATAGCCAAAGGCTTGAAAGGCGGCCACGTCAGCTGGGATAGCACCAAGGACAGTGACCAGGGTGGCGACACTGGTGAGTAAAGGTGTTGCAGTCCTTTCAGGAACTGTTTGAGGGTAGCGTCCCTGAAGAGTGCTGCCAAAGGGGAACCACATGGCTGGTAGGCAACGATAGCTGCGAGGTAGACTTTCAGAGATGGAAAAGCTAGTCCTTGTTCCCAGAGGTCAAGGAGGAAGTGCAACACGGTAGAGAGGGTGACTGGCGATGCCGGTTCACGATGTGCATCTGCAAAGGCAGCGAACCTCTGCCACTTGTAATGGTAAGACTGACGGGTAGACTCCTTCCTGGCTGTGGTGAGGACATCCCGTATGGCTGGAACATCTAAGGGATTATCCTTCATGCATGGAGAGACAGGAGTGGTAGGTCTGGGTGCAGCACGAGACCGTCTGAATGCGAAAGGAGGTCCGGTACCCTTGGAAACCTGAGAAGTCAGTCTCGAGCAGCCTCGAAGAGGGGCCCGAACCAGTGCTGCCTTGGCCAGTATGGAGCTACGAGGATGGCGTTGGCGCCGTCAACACAGGCGGATCCGAGGGAGCAGAAGAACCATCAGGAGGTGCTCCGTATACTTTGTTCCTCAAAGTTTGGGCTGTGAATTCTCTGTAGACAGAGCAGGCCCTCACGTTATGGGTCTCCACAAGGCAAAGTAGGCACTTGGAGTGTCCATCCGAAAGGGCGACCTTCCGACCACACGACACACAGTTTTAAACAACACAGACGTAAGAAAGAAGATGAACTCACAGAAGCAAGTCCAACAAGAAGAGGGGCTTGAAGGAAGAAGTCCAAGAATCACACAAGAAAAGTCCAACAAGTAAGGAACAATGAGAGAAAAAACGCTGAGAAATAGCCGCTAGGCAGGAGAACCTTCCGTACGCTGCAAACACGCCAGCGGACGAAAAAGAACTGAGGAGAGACCATTGGCTTGGCGGTTGGGCATGCTCAGATGAGCAGGAGGTAGAGGTTCCCACCAAGCCGCTTAGCTCTAGAATCTTCCAAATGCTACCGTGCATGCACAAAGATCCCAATATGTGAGGCACAGAGACCACAAAGAAGAAGAGTAGTGTTACCTTCTACAGGAGTAGGAAAATGTCACCAAGGCTGCACAGCATCTGCATCAGAAGGTGCTATAAGAGACTGAGAAGATCTGGTTGCTTACCTGTAACTGTAGTTCTTCAAGTGGTCATCTGTGAACTCACACAAATGGCTTACTGTGCCTCCATAGTGCATCATTTGGATCCATCTACAGTTGTTACAGCTGTTATGTAAGCATTTTGGCAGTATCCCCTCCTTGCTTGGTCCATGTGACCAGCTTGATTCCTATTCAAACCCTCGGTTCCCTGGATGCTAAAGCAGCAGTCAAGGAGGTAGGGAGAGAGCATGACACATGTCAGGAAGCAATTTAATTATCTCTCCCTCCAAAGCTGTGATGACTTGAACCACTTGAGAAAATTCCTTCTCAAACCAGAGAAGAATGATGGGATTCTACCAATACTGGTACTAGTGCTTTCCTTTCTTGCACCCATTCCATACAAGGGGACTGAAATGCACACTGCAGAGGGGGCGACTTAGGCCTTAAAACATCCTCGCTTTCTTTGTCTTCTTATGTCATCTTTTTTCAGAGTGATATTTAGAACAAGGGGACTCTGCTTTGACAGATCATCCTGGTGTTGATGGGACTTGAAATCAGGTCTCCAATTCAACCTCACAAATTGGTACTGATGATTCTTCAGTTTTATCTGCTGAATTTGAAGCAGGCCTCTTGGTCCTGTCTCTAGTGTCTGTCTTGTAAAGCCCTTTTAAACAGTGAGATTGACCAAGGAGCCAGATGCAATCAGTGCAAAAGAGGATCATGGAACCAAACCATGTCCTAAATCAGAAGGCATATCTGTAGCCATCAAGGCTTGCTCATACAAGAGTGCTGTAAGTCTTGATTAATGTTTTTTGCACGCTTGAGAGGTCATTGCTTTACAATGAGAACATGCCCCAACAATGTGGCCTTCTCCCAGGCACAGTAAACAGTGCAAATGCCCATCTATACTGGCAATCTTAGCCCCACAGGAAGTACACTTTGAATAAACCAGAAGGCATTTTAAACTCTGAAGGTACGTAATTGAAAATCTACAAACCAAATCAAGATCTCAAAGAAAAGAAGTCAAAATGCTGTCTGAGTCCAGTAAAAAGTAGTAAGAATAAGCAATACAGCTCATCAACAGTTTCTTTGATGCTGCTACAGTGGCGGATGAAAAGGAACTGGGGGTTTGAGCAGGAATTGGATTGGTCACATGAACTGGGGAAGGAAGTGCACCAAAATGCTCACATAACAGTGCTAGAAGGTTCCAAACGATGCACTGTATAGGCACAGTAAACCCCATTTGTGTCAGCTGCAAAAACCATGAAGAAGCAGCAGCAGAGAAAGGAGCCAGATGTTACTGACACCAGTCATAAGGTTGACTCTGGTGGCAATACTGAACAGGATAGGGATGAGGGTCCTACCAAAAGCTACTCAGCTCTAGAATGTAGTAGGCATGGGTCTGCACAATTGTAAGAGTCATTTTATTTTAAAGCTGTTCATTCGTGAGACAGCAGAACTTATATTATCATCAAACAATGTAATTATGTCTGAAGATTTTCCAACATGTACTGTGGGAGAGAATCAAGCCTTGGAAGTTGTCATGTGTGTTCTTATTTTTGTTCAGTTGTTGAAAAGATAGAAAGCGCCTGCTGGATCAGACCACAAGTATATATTAGTTTACCAGTCAATCAATAAGAGAGGTTGGAACTTACTGTGCAAAGTCATTCTGGGATGGCAGGGGGAACAATCCACGCATAAATGGCTTAATTTCCAGATGCCAACCTACTAGGTAGGAGTTGATATTCTTTTCCAGTTGCTGCTGTTAGGACTCTTTCCATTCCCTGTCAGTTTAATTATCTAGCCCTGTACAACTATAAACTAACAACGCTTGTTGTCTTAATGCCTACTTACTTACTTATTTATTTTTGATGGACGTGGATTGCTCCTCCTGCCATCTCAGAACGATCATTCACAGTAAGTTCCAAGCTGTCATTCTTGGGATGGCATGGAGGAGCAATCTACCCATAAATGGGATTTATCCAAGCCCCTTATTCTAGGATGGAAATGATGCCATTCTAAGATATAATTAAATGAAGCACTGTCCTTCTGAATGCTGCTTTTGCTGATTTATATTTATCTAATTTGCAATGTTTTATAAATGTTGGTTCACTCTAACCAGCTGCATTGCATATGTCCTTTAAAGACATTGTAACTACATGCACTGTGCATAGTCATTAGCCTTGTTGAATGAGGCCAAATATTCTGTGGCCTCGCTTTTTTGTCACAGTCATAGCATAGGTGTATACAAGCCTTGATCAACCATGCAATTATAGTTTTTGATGATCTCTGACCCACATTTCAAGGACTGAAGACACGAATAATGCGCCAGTGCTCCTGAACTGTGAAATCTCTTTAATGTAAACCTTTACCATACTCTTTACACCCAACATATGCCACTTACACTCCAATGGATGATTAGGCTTTGGATAAAAACTTGGCAAATGAACCACCTCACCAGTTCCTTTATTAGAAATACATTTTGGCAAAAGAGGGATCTAAAATTAGTTATCCTGTTATCTTGTTCATACTTGCACACATTTGAATTAACTGACAAAGCAGTGAATTCTGATACCCTTCTTGGTGATGTTATTGCCACAAAAAAAAACTACTTTAAAAAGAGATCCTTAAAGAGGCTTCTCTAATTGGTTCAAATGGAGCCTATGGAAACCCGTTCAAAACCAAATTTAAACCCCATGTTGGAAATCTATGGACTGTAGGAAAAGATGTTATAGTAGCACCCGTCAAAAACTTCTTCACATGTGGGTGAGCTGACAAAGGAACTCGTTCCAACTTAAAACCCACTATTAGGACAGAGACTTGGTGTTTTAGTGTGTTAGGCCTCAAACCCTTCTGTAACTGGCAAAAACTGCAGGACATGACTCAATTGTATCTGCTCCACCTGAATCTTTTTTGAGTTGCACTACAGACCAAAAGTATTCCAACTTTACTAAGCTCCACGTTTTGGGTTGATTTCCTCCTTAAAGCCAACATTCACCTGGACCCAGGCTTGGAGTGTTCTCATTCTCAGCCTAGCATAAGGAATCAAGGAAGTGGTGAACACCATGCCTCAAGCACAGATTCTCCTTGTACAAAGGCAGCAAATGAAGGCTCATCGAAGGACATACCACCTGTCTTCCAGGAGAAAGGCTGCCTGAGCCTGAGAATCTAATATAGCTCCTATGAACCTGATCTACTGTGAAGGCCTTCTCTTAATTTACCATGAAACCAAGGGCATTCAACAGGTCTATTTATGGTGTGGATGTCCTGAAAAAGACATTCCTGGGTGGGGGGTGAGCAGAAGTCAGTTGTTGATGTAATGAAACAGCCACTGAATGCCATGCATTCAGCAAAGATATGTAGGGAAGTACATAACAAATGGAAGTACTCAAAAATGATATGCCTTTCTTTCCACAGCAAATCAGAGGAACTTCCTGTGGGACAATCTGATGGCAATATGAAAATAGAGATATTTCAAGTCTAAGACATCAGTCTCCCTTCTGCCCTAGGGGAAGGATGATGGACAGGGTGAGCATCTTGAAGCATTTGAGTTGGATATAAAAATTGACTACTTGGAGATCTAGGATAGGACACAATGCGCCATCCTTTAAGACAATACCCTTAGTACGGGAGAGAGAGAGGGATAGGCTCTATGACTCCTTTGAAGAGTAAGATGTTGACCTCTTCTTTCAGTGCAGGAGAGGGCTGGGTAAGATTAGAATGCCAGTAGGAAGAAATTTCCAGAACTCTATGGCACAAGCTCTTTTGATGATTTTGAGGAGTTTGGTTCCAGAACCTCTCCCTGAGGATACCAAAATGTGTGCATGCTCAAGTCCCATTATACACAATAATGTAGTAAAATGGTATCCCTTATATAAAATGGAAAATCAAAATGTACTTTTTGGATTTTGGGGGGAATATTTTCAAATTGTGATTGGTTGAATCCGTGTGGATACAGAATCCATGGATATGGACTCTGACTATAGTGGAATGGGCCTGCTGGGATAAGCCAGAAGATCTTAATCAGGCATGCTGACAAAGTGCTCCTGCTAATGTTTTGCTTCTACAGTCTGTGATATACTGAGCTGTAGTGATCTGCTGCGAAGACAAATGATGAGCTTTAGCACATAGCACTGAGGTGACTCTGTCCTCCTCAGAAATGTAGTCCATGAAGTGCTTGATTTTATTCCATACAGACTGTTGATACGCTCTATACAAACACTGTAGTTGGCAATCCTGAAGAAGAGGACCAAGTTAGAATAGAATTTTTGACTCACAGCACAGCTTCTTCCCTTTCTTATCTGCTGGAGTGGAGTGAAGCTTTTGTGAGAGATGGGATTGGGCAACATCTACAATGATGGACTTGGGATGTTATAAAAGCCATTCTGCTCTAGTCTCCTCAATTTTGTAGACAGTTTCAATTTTCCTTGATGTGGGAGAAACTGAAGAGAGTGCAGTCCAAGATTTCTTCATTATACTGAGCAGATAAAGGAGTAGGGCAGAGCTTTCTGAACTTCTCATGTTGCTGACACACTTTTTAGACATGCATCATTTCGCAACACAGTAATTCAGTAAATGGAGGCAGCCTCTCCACCTGAACCTGACCTGCTGCCACCCCAGCCAGGGTCTTCCTCAGCCCAGGGAAGTGGTGAGAGTGACAGTCCTTCCACCCAAACCTGGCTCCCCACTGCCGCCCTTGCTAGGTTCTTTCTTGGTCCAGGGTGGTGACAGCAGAGGCAGCTCCTTCACCTGGGCCTGGCCTGCCATGGCAGTGGGAGAGGCAACCCCTCCACCTGGTATGTTTGCACACCATACCTACACACTACAGCCAACACACTAATGTATCGCAACACACAGTTTGGAAAGCTCTGGAGTAAGGGAAGCAAAGCAGGAGTTGAAGCTTGGTTTTAGATGCTGAACATCCTTGTGCTTTTTCCAAGTATGCAAATTTAGGGATCTGGCCATTCTGAGCATTAGGTCAGTGAAAGATCTGACATCATCTGTCTGAGAGCAAGGGTCACAGCTGGCTACCAAAATGGTTGGGGACACTTTGAGCAGGTTCTGGAGAAGGCTCTGATCTGGAGGTACAGGAGTCACCCAAGTTCAAGAGGGGACCAACAGTACCCCCGACAGGAAGCCTTCAAAGCTGGATCAAGCACAGAAGTAGCAGACAGTACTGCAGTAGTCAAAGGATCAGCATGTGTTATCAAAGGCTGTATAATTGTGGATACTGATGATGTTTCACAGTGGTGCCTCTTTTTTGATGGTGACCTTGAGCATGATCTCTGACAGGATTGAGATGATAATCTAGACCTCCTCCATACTGAAGAGACAGAGGCATGATGACAGTGAGCCACATAATATAGCTTGTGTGCATATCAATACCACTGATATCATCCTGTGGTGCTGGTCAGAATGGTTGTCCTAAGACGGCAAGAGATCAGCATAGTCATATGTAGAGAGCAACCTCTGGGAACAACTTTAGGCTGGCTCTTTGACATAGTATTCAGTTTAATAACCTTGGTGTTGATAAGCCTCCTGAGACCTCCAGTATCCATGGCTATGATAGTATCTAGGGATATGAGACCGAGTATCTGATGCTGATGATGAAAATGAAGAACAGCATCAACTGAATATGAGGTACAGCAGGTAGTTGAGGTCTCATCTGTGCAGGTACCTCAGAGGTTTGTACTGTTGGGGCAGTACCTGAGTTAGAGGTATTGCAGAGGCCATCACTCTACTGGAGAGGGGCAGCCCTAAGCTGGAGGTGAAGAGCCTACTACAATCATAGAATCATGGAGTTGAAAGAGACCACAGGGGCCATCTAGTCCAACCCCCTGCCAAGCAGGAACACACATCAAAGCACTCCCAACAGATGGCCATCCAGCCTCTGCTTAAAAACTTCTAAAGAAGGAGACTCCATCACATTCTGACGCAGCATATTCTACTGCCAAACAGCTCTGACTGTTAGGAGTTCTTCCTGAGGTTTAGGTGGAATCTCCTTTCCTGGAGCTTGAATCCATTGCTCCTTATCCTAGTCTCTGGAGCAGCAGAAATCAAGCCCGCTCCCTCCTTGACAGGACACCTATTCAAATATTTAAACATGGCTATCATGTCCCCTCTTAACCTGCTCTTTTGCAGACTAAACATACCCAACTCCCTAAGATACTCCTCATAGGGCATGGCTTCCAGACCTTCACCATTTTGGTCGCTCTCCTCTGGACACACTCCAGCTTGTCAACATCTTTCTTGAAATGAGGTGCCCAGAACCACACACAGTATTCCAAATGAGGTCTAACCAATGCAGAATAGAGTGCTACCATTACCTCCCTTGATCTAGACACCATACTCCTAGTGATGCAACCAAGAATCATGTTGGCTTTCTTGGCTGCCACATCACACTGTTGACTCATGTTCAGCTTGTGGTCCTCCAAAACTCCTAGATCCCTTTCACACATATTGGTATCCAGCCACACGTCCCTCATCCTTTATTTGTGCATTCCATTTTTTTCTGCCTAAGTGTAGGACCTTACATTTCTCTCTGTTGAAATTCATTTTGTTAGCTTTGGCCTAGCTCTCCAATCTGTTAAGGTGATTTTGAATTTTGATCCTGTCCTCTGGTGAATTAGCTACCCCTCCCAATTTGATCAGCATGGCCTCTGCCCCTTCATCCAAGTCAGTGATGACGATGTTGAATAGCATCTCTCCATCTGAGGCCATGGTAACAGCTGGCAGACCTGGGGACGGCACAGGCACAGACAGCACACCAGGGATGGAGCTGTAACTGGTGGGGTTGGATCACTCTGATAAGATGACAAGTGCAAGTCACGGACTATTGGTTTTGAACACTGATTGCTCTAAGGGGCCTCAAAATGAGTGCTGAGGTCCAACATCTTTAGACTTTTTCAATTTTTTGTGCTTCTTATGAGCACCTTCAACAGTATGGTATGGAAGGTCCAGAGACTCACCAAGTGCTACCAGGATGTTCTGCCCCTTCTGTAAGTGGCTAGGATCTTTCTCAGACACAATCTCCCCAGTTGTACTTAGTATTGGGAGGGAGGGAGGCTGACTGGTGTTGGCTCCAAAGGGGGTCTATCTTCCTGCCCAAGTTTAGGGGCAGAGGAGGCTTCTGTTGAATGCTTTGGGATAAACCAAGTGGAGGAAGTTGACACTGATGGTACTGACAGTGCTGATTGAACTTCCAGTGTCAAACAATGCCGACACTTGGCTACCATCATTGAGGCCATGTGAAGGGCTTTATTCTATGTAGCCATATCAGAGACACTTGAGACCCTTTCCTAAAGAAGCACTTTTAGTCTGGCAGCACAATTTCTTTTGATCTGCAGAGTGAACAACTGGCAGTGTTGACAAGAGCCAACTTATGTCCTTCACCAAGACAAAAGAGGCACTTAGAATGATTGTCCTTGTCTTGAATTGTACCTCCACACAAAGGGCAGTGCTTAAAGTTTGTGGAGGCCATAAAATGATGGGTCCAAGCAATTTACAAGAGCCATAACACAGCTAACCAACCCAGTCTGTGAGACAAATTCAAATCGTGAACAGTCCAGTCAGTACAAACCGATCTGTCACCATGCCAAAATGCAAAACCAAACCTGTAAACTGTATGCTAAAATGGAAGATCAAAAAACAGTAAGTGAGAAAGGCTAATTCCAAGAAAGCTTCTAGCTGCTGCTGCTGCTATGGAGGCAGACAAAATGAACTGAGGACTTTGGTGGGAAGGGTGCTGTATAGGTTCTCAGGGAGTGGGACCTGTTACTGTCAAAATGCATGTCATACTGCTCTAGAAGTTTCCTAAACACACACTGTGCAGGTGCAGACAACCTATTTGTGTGAGTTGCAGATGACAAAGAATAATTAACTTTACCATCTGCAGACACCTTTTCTGGTTGATTGCTCCAAAGCTTCATTGCCTGCCTCTGATCCTCCATCTTAACATGACTCACAGGTGGAGCATCCAAAAATATCACCTTCATAATTCATAAACTTAGGCATCCTACAGACAGCAGCAGAATAACTGAAGTTGCCATCCTGAAGAGACTTGAGCACTTTTACGCAGTCATAAGCAGTGTCTACTGGTGCTGGCACTTGATGAACTGAGCATGCTCTCTCTGTGGCATTATGTGCTGATGTAGGTCTGCCCCTAGTTTAGAATCTTGATTTTCAAGATGACAGACTGAAGAGCCTTCAGACTTTGCTACTGCTGCAGCATTTTTTCTGACTTCTCAGAGCTCAAGGTATTACTTTGTTAACTTGCCTCTCTTTTTCTTCTTCTTTGCCAGCTGTGTGAACTCTGCAGAATCTTTTACTTCAACAGCCTGCTTGTGCTCACTTTCATCTGAAAGCTTTGGACTCACTCTTGCTTGAAAAACCTTTGGAAAACCTTTCTTAATTCAGTCCTTCTATCATCCTCAGAGACTCACTGGGCAGCAGTCATCAGTGTTAGTTTTAATATTATCTTGCCCTCTGATCTGCTGTTCAGTGATGAGGACGGTGGTATCCTCTATATTTTTAGCATCCATTCACTTCCTGCTCTCTATGGATGCCCATCTCTTTTCCTCTCTAGCTTTCTTCTCCATAATTTTACTTTTCTAACTTGCCTTCATTAAGTTTTAAATAATAAACCTGAATAACAAGAGGGAAGAAAAAACATGTCATGTTGGCAGGGCAGGAAAGGAAAGACTGATGAAGAAGGGAAGGAGCCCTAAGGACAACAACTGAAAAAGTATGTTGACTCCTGCCTAGTCATTTGGCATGTGGAGATTAACTCATTTGTGGGTGGATTATGCCCCACCCCATGCTATCTCAAGAATATGGCAGATGACTTCAGCATGCACAGCAAGGGTTTTATCATGGAGCTGTGTTATTCTCTGAGGTAATTAAAGATGAAAGGCTATAAATTCTGGGGATGTCAAATTATTTTAAGGTGGTTAGACATGTACATTTTGGTTAAGTACAGTGCACCCGCTGTATATGTATCTGTTCCTGCAACCCCCGTGTAAAACAGAAAATGTGAGCATTGCATCCCGTTGTAGTCAATGGATGCAACGTGCATGTGCCAGCAACAACACAGGTGCATGCCCATTGCATCTGTTGACTATGGCCATTTCCACACTACACTCTTATAGCGTGATTATTCCACTTTCAACATTCTATGGAATCCTGGGGTTTGCAGTTTTGGGAGGAGCTAGCTGGCCCCTCCCAAAACTGCAAACCCCAGGATTCCATAGAATGTTGAAAGTGGAATAATCACGCTATAAGAGTGTAGTGCAGAAATGGGCTATAATGGGACATGACATTTCGTACAACTTCACATTTATGCATGTGGAGGTCATCCAGAAGAGGGTGCACTGTAATCAATTAAGTGAAATTACCTATTAAGACCTCCCCATCCACCTAATTTTAAGAGTTGTATTATGACCTTTCATATGACATGGCTTTCACTGTTGTAAAAGTTGCACATGATGGATGCATCTAGGACAGAGGCTCAATACAGAAAGCTTTTGTATTCAGGTTTCCTGCACAGAAATGCCTTCCAGGAAACAGTAACAATATGAAGCAGCCTCAAAAACTCCATAGAAGAAAAGAAAGACCAGAGTAAGTGCCTCTTTAAGCATTCTATAAGATTCTGGAAGGAGAACCAGTAATGACCTCCTCATTTTCCCCTCCATTCCCCTCCCCTGACTCATTTTTTATTGTGCTAAAGATTGCTAGGAATTTTACTACATTCTGGAAAGATCTCTCCCTCCCTATACTGGCAAAGCATGCAACATCTGCATAAGACAATGAGTGGGAAGAAAAAGGAGTAGTGGAAAGAAGTGGGCAGTGGAACCCATGGGAGGCCTCGGGGAAGGACTGAGAGGTTGCATGTCAACCATGCAACTTGTGTTGCCCAGTCATGAAATATGGGGTGTAGATGGACCCAAGAAATGAAACCAAGGGTGGGCAACTGCCTGTGAGTCATGGACAAATTTCCTCACAGACTCCACAGAAGGCTACACTCTCCCACAGCGAGACACAATACCTATGTTTCTCTGCAGTCCTGCTTAAAATAGCAACAGAAAATGATATTACATCACTTCCTCTTGCCATTTTGAGAAGGACTTCAGAGGAAAACAGAAGTATTTGTGGATAGTACAGTATTCTGGGGTGCTTGTGAGGGCATTTTTGTGTGTTTTCATGCGTTTGGGGGTTTCTGCATGGTTTGGGGGCAAAATTGCAGAAAACTGTTCCATTTTTTCAAAAATAGGGAGCTGTGGAGCTTTGGAGTGCTTTAAGGGGCACAGAAATGGAGTTCAGGGGCTGTAGGCAGCCTGCAGGCTACAATCTGCCTACCCCAGACCTAACAAATCAATTATACATTTGGAAACAATATTGGTATCAACAGTTCTGGCTATGTAAACTGTTTGAAAACATTTTTTTTCCTGGGCTTTAAAAATAGTTTCTAGGTCATTTTAAGGATTTGTTCTTTGAGTGACTACATATTCATATCATTATACATATGTACTCAAGCCTAAATCTGTTAATTCCAGCTAGGCTAAACCAATTGAATTAATGGAACCTGCTTAAGTCAGCATTTGAATATGTTCCATTCATTCACTGGATTTATTCTGGTTGAAAGTTACAGTTGAATTTAGGACTTGATAAATAGCAATTGCAAACCATGATGTAAAGCAGGCCTGCACAACAAGGATTTTGTGCGGCCTGCAACGCTTGTGAGTGAGAGGGACAAAAAACTTTACAGCAATTAAGTTGCTGATGGTTTTGAATAAACCTGAATGGGCAGTTCTCTCCTTCCCTCCAGGGGGCAGCAGAGAGCTGAGCTGATGCTACCTTTCACCCTTGCACAAGATGGTGGCAGTTGTTTCTTCTCCTTCTGTTTCTCTTGGATGGGCCCTGAGGGCAGAAGTGCCCAGGAAAAGGAGAAGATCAGCTGGGACTGGAGGGGGCAAGAAAGGAGGTGGTCTCCTCCTCCCTGAGCGAGCCAACATGGATTGTTACACAGCGAACTGGGACCCTCTGGGGAAAGCAGCTTATTACAGGTCAGTATTCTCATTCACCCCCATCCCTCCTAAACTGCACTGGAAAAAATTAAATTGCATTTAAAGATTGCATTTTAAAATGCAATTTCGATCTATTTTGGTGTGCAACCTGATAAATTCTACCCCCCACACACACACCATCTGGAATTCCCCTTGTTTATCCTCCAAATCTATTTTCTCCCCCTTCCTCATAAATAATTTTTTTCTGCCACCCTTGATCTTTTGTAAATCTTTTGCAAATTACACACTGCTACATTTCTTAAGGCATAGCTCTTTTGTCTTTCCAGTGATCCTATTTACTGATTTTGTGTAATCACAACTTGCCATATCTGCATTATCTGATTCCAACAACAGGTCAAGAGGGTAGGACCGTGGCCATTTCTGCCCTATACTGTTACAGTGCTCTTATTCCACTTTCAACATCTTGTGGAATTCTGGGGAATCCTGAGAATCCTAGAATTCTCAGCCAGAGAGCTCTTTGGCCCCAGGAAACTACAAACCCTAGAATTCCACAGGAAGCTGAAAGTGGAATAATAGCACTATAACAGTGTAGGGCAGAAATGGCCAGTGTTGTCGTTCCTCATGTTGTATATTGGTGGTGGTGGGTGGAATTTAAGGAAGAAAGTTTTCCTAAGATTGCCGGGTTAGTTTGTAGCAGAGACAAGATTTGAACTTTCCAGCCATGGAAAGCCACTGGGTGACCTTGGGCAAATCACACACTCTTAGCCCCAGAAAATCCAGTGATAGGTTTTCCTTGGGGTAGCCATGTTGGAAATAATTCGAAGGCACACAACAACAATAATTCACTGAGTCTACTCTGGTGAGATAAAAGCTTACCTAGAATGTGAAAGCATTGTTTAAGACTATAACTCCCAGAATTCCCTAGTCAGTAATCATGCTACCTGTGGTTTTAGGAGGCTGTAGTTCACCCAAAGGAACTTTTGTGAAGCTCTTATATGAAAGGATGTCATGTAAAAGATGGAGCAAGCTTGTTTTCTGCTGCTGAAGAGATTAGGGGCCTTTCCATACTACTCTGTTGCAGTGCTATTATTCCACTTTCATCATCTTTGGAATTCTGGGATTTGCAGTTTAGGGAGGGGTATTTAGAACTCTCAGCCAGAGAGCTCTTTGGCCTCAGTAAAATACAAACCCCAGAATTCCATGAGATGTTGAAAGTGGAATAATAGCACTATAACAGTGTAGTGTGGAAAGGCCCTAGAACATAGAGGAGGCTTCAAATTGCAGGAAAAGAAGTTCCACCTAAACATTAGGAAAAACTTCTCTAATTTTCTTTTTTTATAATATGATTTATTTTATTTGCAAAATAGTTTAATCATTAATTATACTATAATTTATTTTGCAAATAAAAACATTATTATACCATTATTATAACTTTACTTGGAAAATGAGACGCTAAAAACCTATCTACGGCCCAAAGAAGTTTAGTCTATTTAATTTTGACCCTTACCTACTGCCAAATTGTGCAGGTCTGGCGTAAAGGATACTTAAAAATATTTTTCAGTATAACAAAATTATAAGAAATACATATTTTATTTATTGAATGCTAACCTCTTGATACTGGGTTCTTTGTAGCAAACTGTTGCTCGCCTGCGTCTAATAGGTGGTGTGGAATTTTCTTCTAGATCTCTCTTGGGTTTTGGAAAAGAGTGCACAGTGGTATTGGTCAGTTCTTGGAGAGGTTTAATCCCTGTGAATACAAATACATTTGAATTAACAATTACAAATAACCTCTGAGGCATTTATTAATTAACATTTTTATTCAAATTAATGAAATATACTTAAAATGTGGAACGTTATCTTGTTATTTTTCTCAACTGTGGGACTTGGTGACCTTGGAACAACCACCATCTGTATACTTCAATATTCTCACAAGGTTCTTGTGAGAAAAGAAAATCAAGGAAGGTAATCTTTTAGGCTATTTTGTGGAAGGAGAAGATGAAAATGCAATTAATTAAGAGTACATTTAAAGGGCACACAACCTGGGGTCTCAGTAACATGCAAGGATGTTTCAATTTAACTGTATCAATCTTATCCACTTTAACATTCTAAGTTGACAGTTCTAAGTCTGAAATCACTGACGCTAATTTATATCACAATTAATGCACTTGTTGCCACCATATTTGAACTGATTGTGTGATTAGTAAAAGGTAGATGCTAGTTTAAGGATTTAAAAATAGCTGAAATGAAAATGAATGTATTGGTCTAACTTCTAATTGTTAGTCCAAATTGGAGTAGACTCACTGAATCAGTGGAACATACACAAGTGTTGACTTATCAAATTCACACTGATATATCAGGTTTATGTCTGAACAAGGGGAAGAATAAAGAAAAGCCAGCCAAGAAAAACTCTATATAGATAAGCAGAGATAGCTCCGCACAGCTGTCAAAGCATGCCAAGCTGCAGGGAACACCTTTAGCAGCAAATGCACTAAGCCAGTAACACTCACCCACTCAGCTTGTAATCTTCCAATGTGGAGGCTCTTTATTCTTTGTTGCAAAATATTTACAAAGTCCAGATGGTGACCCAGCACATCTAACTTGCTCTTTCTGGCAGAGCCTCCAACAACATGCACCACACAACACACACTTGTTGGCTGGGATTGTGCTACCTTTATACAGACACCTAGCCAATCCTGGCCAACCCTTGCATTGTCTGCACCTGGTGCTCATCAGCATGACTCAGCACAAACTAGCTTGAGTCACATTCCTTTCCACAGGTGCATTCAACAATTAAAGCAATTAAAGCAACATGACATTTACACTTACATCACAAAGTATTTTTCTTGAGGTTTGGTCCAACCTTCTCTGACAGTTTATTCTAGTGGAGACTGGCAATAGGATTTAAGCCCAAATATTTTCTCCCACCCATGTTCAGAGATACCATGAATAGCACAGAAGCAAAATTTGTGATTATCTGAGGACTAATTCCAACTTCATATAGAATATGAAATGAAGATATACATCTATAAATATGAAATGACAGGTGCCAGGAAGTTGCATTTTATTCAAACTTTTTAGTAAATGCTAACTGTTTTTGAACCAATTGATATCCCTTCTTAAACCTTGCAAAATCTACCATGGAAATACTGCTGTCAGGTATAGCGTCCTTCTCATATTCCATATTCCTATAATATCTGCTGTGCACCTTCAGACTTTCCTTTCATCTCTGAGCATGTCAACAGCTGAACATCCTTTCAGCTGGAGTCCAGTTGTACCATCAGCCCCAGAGCTATTTGTACTTGTCTTCTGCTCCTCCCCAGTAGCTCAGTGAATGCCTTCCAGCCCAGGAGTCTCAACTTCTGGCGTTATCTTTTGTTTCATTTTGGACTGTCTCATCATAGAGTTTTCAAGATAAAAGTTTTTCATGGGAGGTTTACTATTGACTTCCTCTGTGCAATACTAACAAGTATTAGCTATGCTACCACTGCTGTTGTTTTTGAAAAATCCTTCACTAGTGTGACCCTGCCATCATTGCTGCCCAGTAACTGTAACCATATACTTACCAAATAAGAACCACACTGTACATCTGCTGAAGACACAAAGTCCATACATCTTGTGTAACACTACATAAGTTGGCCTTTAAAGTGGCACAAAACTGTTTTAGTTTCAACAAACTTGTTGTTGTGTGCCTTCAAGTTGTTTCCAATTTATGGCAACCCTAAGGTGAAACTATCATACAGTTTCCTGGGGTTCATGTTACACACCCAAGGTCACCCGGTGGGTTTCCATGGCCAAGCGGGGAATTGAATCCTGGTCTTCAGGGTTGTACTCCAGTGCTCAAACCAATACACCATGCCTGTTCCATTCCTGGATGGGTCTTTCTCTACTACCAGAGTTCTATAGGACAAACAAGTTCAGTCAGTATTTTCTGACTGCATATAGTGGAGGCTTGCTGTCTGAGTATGGAGGAGACGATGCCTCACCTCAAAACCTAGGAGTGAGGCACCCCTCTGCTCTGGCCCTGAACATTTGTGCCTTTCCTGGGTGGTATGAATAGTTAATTCATTTGTTGGTGCCTCACACACTAAACTAAGAATGACAAAGACTGATACCCAAAGTGTCAAAATCTTTTTTTACATTTCATTACAATAAATTAGTTTAAGGAGGATGAAAAATAAAATTGTTTTACCTTTACCAAAATTAGGGGTATACATACCAGAATCTGATGCTGGTGTTTTGTTGTAAGACACTTCACAAATTTTGTCTACCTTCTCTGTGGAAGCACAGTTATAATTTTCTTGATCATTTCTTTGTAAGATTTCAGGATTCTTCAGAACTGGAATACCTTCTGGAATTTTACAGAACCCAAGGGTGGTTTCAACACGATTAGAAATAACTTTTTCTCTGTTTATATCTTGATCACGTGAACAAACAACATAGGTCTTCCTGTTTGGCTTTGATGTGCAATTCATTCTTTTTTGGAATGTTTCAGCACATTTTTCATCTTTTTTTAGGAGGGATGAAGTTGCAACATTCTGAATATTAAAACATATTTGTTTGTTTTCAGCTGTCATGTGGACATTAGTTGGTAGAATATTTTCCTCATGTAATTCTTGTTTCACAGAATTCTTTTGCTGATTATGAGAGTTTGGGTATATAATATATGTCTTCCGGCTAGCTTTTGCAAAAATGTTCCTTTTATCCCCTTGTGAAAATTCTTCTTTAATTTGATCTTTTGGAAAACCTAAACCATGAGTAGATCTTTCTCTTGTTATATAGCAATCCCAAGTCTTTTCATTATTATCTGCACTTTTTATATTAGTCTTTTGACCTTGTTTTGTCTGGCAATCAGATCTACATTCGTTTGATCTAATATCTTTTGAATCTAAATATTGTCCATTTTCTATTTCAGAGTAATTTGATGGATTGGTTTGGGAAGCAGAAGGACCTATCTCCTCGTTTACATCTGACTGCTCTTTCTTAGCCGTTACATGAGATATGTTGCTTTCAGTACAACAGTGTTTTAATAGTGCTTTACTACTAGAAACAGTGGAGACTTGCTCTGGAGCCTGGTTGCATGAACCTTCTGTTGTTTCAGAAATTATTTCTTTCACCTTTTCTTTTTTAAAAATACTAGTAGTTTGCTGTTGACACTGTAGATCTAATAGAAATGTATGTCTGTTATTCTTGTTAGTCCTATTGTAATTGCCTTCAACATCATGTTCACTATTCTTTGATTTTCTCTCCTGAGATGTTTTCCTTTGGAACAATTGTTTTTTTGGTGATAGATTTTTTTTAGATTCAGTGCTTGTGATGCTTTTAACATTTCCATTACTTTGAACATTTGCATTACTGTTTTTAGGTTTATTGTTATATTTATCTTTAATCTGTTTTTCTGTATTGGAATATCTCACTCTTCTCAAATTTGCTGAAATCTTTTCAGTTTTGACTCTTCTAGCATTCTTTTCTTTGGCTTTTGATTTTATTATAACTATTTCACCTAGTTCACTGGCAGTCAGTTCCATGTCAGCATCATATATAGTTTCTTCTGATTTTTGTTCATTTATAGAACCGACTTTACCTCTGCAAACAAACTCATTGCTATTCTGGGGAAATGACTCACTTTGTGAAGTACCATTTGGGGCTATCTTGTTACCTATCCCATTACTATTACTGACTTTACTAGTGCTACAATGTAACAAGGTTTTCTGCTCTGTTTTTGTGTCAGAATTGGTTGGTGCAGTTGATATGCAAGACATCCCTTGTTTCTTCCTTTCAGTCACATATCCATGGGTTGGATATAGACTATTCTTTGCTTTTGCATGTTCTTCATTCTCTCCTACAAAAGTTGCTTTGTTCATATCCAGCATCAAGGAAGTGCTAGAGGGCAGTTCCATGCTTGACTGGTTTTCTGCAGACAAAGCAAAATCAGGAAAACTACAATATGCAATAATTCATATTGTTTCAACATTGCTGTGAGTTATGGAAGGCTGCTTTCAGTACTGATCATGAAGTATATAATCTGACAAGTTTGTGCATTTTAGCAGAAAAATTGGCTAGGCTTTGCTGTATCTCTCTTTTATTTTAGAGATCCTTCTTTACTATATTATAAACATCTATTCAAAAACCATATATTCAATAATTCCATCAGAAACATCAAGAAAAGATTTGACTAACTAAAAACATATATCACTATTTCTGATAATATAATGGCCCTTGACTAAAAGAAATTCAAAATCTGCAATATGTGTACTGTTCTCCTGTTTTTCTGCACATACACTGCAATAACTTCTTGCCCTTTGATAATAGGTGGAAAAGGTTCTTTTTAAAAAAAATCTCAGTTCCAAATGACCCATGTCTGAATTTGCTAGTAGACTTTTTATAAAAATGCACAATACCACATATCTCATATATATCTTCACAAAGTCATGATGCACACATACACAAAAACAAATTGCTCCTAAATATCCTTTACTTGGGTTTTTTGGATAGACAAATAATATGATGGTGGAGAAAGGCTCAGGATGTATCTAATCAAACACAGTATAGGGCAACATTTTAGCGCCTACTTTGCAGCAGTTAGGGCAGTCTGAAGAAATGGTTCCTTACTGTCTCTATTAATCAGTACATTCTTGCCCAGAACAGTTCTTTCATGTAGTCTGAGGGCTATTATACTGTGGATCTTAGGTTTCTCAGAAGCCTTCAGAAATGTGCTGTGATGAGTTTGTGAAGCATTTTGGAGAAAAAACTGTGACATGGACCCCACATTGAAGGTAGAATCTGGGGAGATGATTGAAGCACATAACTTGTCTGGTTCTGATGGATGATTTTCAGTTTGTTCAACATGATGGTGAGGGTAAGTTGTTAGGAGAAATGAGACCAGCCATTTGACCATTAGACCCATGTCCATTTTGGCTGATTAAAGCTGCCAGAGGAGGACTGGCCAATTGGGTGGTGTGCCCTTTCCCATGACAATAGCACTGTCTCACCAGTCCATATCTCCCTTTATCCATTATCATTTCAGTGGCTGCCCTTGGTTTACTTCCCCTCCTCTGCCCTCTAGATAACATCTTTTATAACTATTTTTGGCCAGACATATCTGCAAAGGCCACTCCTGCCCAAATGTATGTGCCTCCTCAACTGTTCCTCTGAGCAAGAGGACTGGCCTTTGCCCATGTATCGCCCCTGAAACAGCTTCCCCAAAGGAGCAAACACATTAGTGCCTGGCCTACCTCTTTCCTCTTGATTTAAGGTAAAATAAAGATGAATAATTTCTTCTAACCATCTTGTAAATTTCATGGACTATTTACTTTTGTTTTCTCTAAGAAAACTGGGCAGGTAGCTTTGCAAATGCCTGTTAAAGGAATCTCCAGAATTACTTCTGCCTCCAAAATGTCTGCTTTCTTTATGGCTTAAATCCTGCACTCTCATGTAGTCTTTTCGCCTCATATTACAGGAACATAAGAGCAATTAGAGTCTTTTCTCAGTACATTATTCACTCTCTTTCATAGTATGCTTTTTCTACTCCTGAAAGAACAGTTTGTGAAATATGTTAGAGAATAATAAATGGTGAATTAGTGTAAAGATGGGTTAATTTTGATATTTGGTATTAAAAGTGTTGTTCTAGAATGTGTAGCATCAAATCATATTCAGGAGAACATTATTAACAATCCACATGTCCACAGCACCTATGTAACTGAAACTGGTAACAGTTTTCACATATATCATGGACATTTCATAATTATTTGATTACTCTGCAACCTACCATAGAGATTTAAATAGCTTGTGTGAAAACATCCTGTTGGGTGAGCAGTTTAAAATGTAACTAAAAATATATATTTGGGGAGACACAATTACTTATTTCTGTGTAACACACTGGAGTGTCTAAGATTGATTATCCTTTCCTTTTCCTGTAATCTAATGAATGGAGCAAAATAAATAAAGCATACCTTTTGAAAATGTATTTGCAACAAATGCAATTCCTATTTTATTTGTTTCATTTGCTTTTAGCATTTTCTCTGGAAGAAGTAGTTTAGAATTCATTTGATCTGTTGCAGTTTCCTTTGAAAGTTCAGGCCTCTGCTTGACCAGGTCTGTTGCTTCACTTACAAATAAGTTACCTTGCTTTTCCCCATCATTTTCTGAAGTGTAGGTTACCCTCATATGTTGCCCAGTAGACCTAAAACAAAATTTTATTATGAAAGAAAAAGTATTATCAAGTATAATGATGGCTGACATTCAGTGTTATAGTTAGAGATTTGTAAACTAGAATTGTAACTGCTCAATATTCTGTAACTGCTCAATATTCACTAATAGTACATATTCTTACTGTAAAATTATGTGAATGCCACTCCTACCCAGAGCCAGCAACTGGATCAGATGAAGGAGGTCTTTTCAGCTTCCAAGTGGCACACAAGGAGGAAGATGTTTACACCCTAATTCCACCAGCAAGTGAAGCTGCAACTATCAGAAGCAGGATCCCTGTTGCAAGTCCTGGTTACAGGCTGGTGGGAGGGTGATAGAAACATCATTCTCCTTGCACCCTGATCAGAAGCTGAACACCCAATGCAGCTGCTGACTCTTAAAGTGGGCTGGGGATAGGTGGGCCAGGAGATAAAGAATAAAGGTAAAAATAAGATATGACTGTAAGACTGGAAAATGTCTCAGGTTTGAAAATATTTTGTTAACAGAATAGTAGCAATTTTAAAAATAGGTAAAATTTCTTTGTCTTCAATAAATCTGTTTTTCTTTAATGAGATATGAAGCAACTGACCTACTGATCTTTGAATTATATATCCACAGTGATGCTTCAATATGTTGTATTCTGTAACTGTGAAAGATATTCCCAGGTATAGAACACATGGAAACAGTGAGATATACAGTTAGTTGTAGCTTTTGCAGGCAAAATATAAAACATGTGATGGTTCAGATTCTTATTGTCAAGTAGGCAGCAAAACTTACAATCTTGATTATAAGCTGCTTAAATTCTGTTTGTATAAACATGTTTAAGCAGTTCAGTTGTACACAATACAGCTGTGGAGCCATACTCCACAATAACTGAATGAAGAGTTGGTACTTACGTGAACAATCATTCTGGAATGACAGGAGGAGCAATCCACTACGCCTGGGTTTGATCCTTGCGCCAGCCTATGCAGGAGCCATCTACGAGCTAACTGGAAAAAAACGTTTAACTGGCCCCGTCCCTCTCCAGTCAGTTTCTTTCCATAGCGTAACTGAATAAGATATCCAGCCTCACCTAATACCTGTAAACTGTGCTCTCACTGTAGTGGTGGGCGTGGATTGCTCCTCCTGTCATCTGAGAATGATTGTTCACATAAGTACCCTCTTCATTCTCGGGCTGACAGGAGGATCGATCCACTACACCTGGGACCTTCCCAAGCTGATGTATGGGTGGGATTGAAACTATATCACTGCCTGCAGTACCTGGTGCCCAAATGTCACCTGTGCAGATTTGTAGTTGTCCAGCTTGTAATGTTTAATGAAAGTAGTCGTCTCTTTCCACCTGGGTGCTCCACAAACATCTTCCAAGGAGCAGGACTCATAGGCCACTGATGTTGCCATTGACCTAGTAGAATGTGGCCACACATTCACTGGATGTGGTTTCTTTGCATAATCATAGCAGAAGAATATGCAAGCCTTGATTCATCCCACAATGACCGATTTACTGGGCCGCTGGCCAAGAGTCTTTGGTTGAAAAGACAGCAGTAAAGCATCTGAGCACCATTTATGTAGGCCTTCACCGCTCTCCTAACATCCAAAGTATGCCACTTCTTTTCCAATGGATATACTGATTTTGGACAGAACATTGGCAAATGAATCACCTCTAGCCTAGATGATGAAGACAGACACTTTGGCAAGAATGAAGGATCGAAGCCTAAAGTTAACCTGTCTTGTTCAAATTTGCACAGATGTTCATTCACAGAAAGTGCTGCCAACTCTGACACTCACCTAGCCGAAGTGATCGCAAGAAGAAAAGCAGTCTTAAAAGACAGCAGTCTCACCGATGACTCCCTCAGTGGCTCAAAAGGCACCTCCGTTAAAACATTCAGTACCAGGTTCAAATCCCACGAAGGGAACCGATGTAGGTCGGAAAAGATGACAAGGTAGCCCTGCTCAGAAACCTTCTGATATGCGGGTGTTTTGCATAAGAGTCCCCATCCAAACTTAGGACTGCTGACAGTGCCGCTACCTGTCTTTTTAAGGTGTTAGGCCACAACCCTTTCTCCAAGTCATTTTGTAGAAATTACAAGACGTGCGAAACCTTCACGTCCGCCACTGGGACGTTGTTAATCTCGCACCACTTCTGAAACGCTTTCCATGTCCTGTTGTATATTCTCTGAGTGGCTTCCCTTTGGGAGCCCAACATAGTCTTGACCACACTCTCCGCATATCCGTGCTGCGTTAACAATTGCCACTCAATTTCCATGCTGCCAGATTCAGCCATTTGGGGTCTGGATGATACACTGGACCCTGAGTGAGTAAGTCCGGCCTCAAGGGCAACCTCCACGGAGGCACTTGGGCCAACTTCAGCAGCAATGGAAACCAAGGTCTCCTTGGCCAATGTGGTGCTATCAGTACAACTGACGCTCTTTCCATGTGGATTTTTATCAGAACTTTCTGTACAATTTGGATCGGGGGAAAGCGTAGTGTGTTCCCAGAGGCTACCTCACTGATAGAGCATCGTGTGCTTCCGCACCTTTGCTTCCATCAATGGAATAATACCTTTTTAATTTGGTATTTCCCCCAGAAGCAAACAAATCCACCTGTAAGGGACCAAAAATGCTTATTATGTCCCGGAACACTTCCATGTCGAGAGACCATTCCCCCGGATGCAACCAGTTTCTGCTTAGGTAGTCTGCTTATATGTTCAACTTCCCTTTCACATGCACAGCTGTGATTGATCTCACATGCTCCTCGGCCCAACAGAAAAGCTGCACCGACTCCGCTACAAGAGGTACAGAATGCAATCCGCCTTGCTTGCAAATGTATGCCTTGACTGTCATGTTGTCTGTAAAAACTTTTACATGATGATCTCTCACCATATTCAGAAAATTCTGGAGCGCCAGGCGAACGGCTTTTAATTCTAGGTAATTGATGTTGTAATGCCTGTCTGAAGATGTCCAATGCCCTTGCACTGAATAACCTTCGCAGTGGGGTCCCCATCCTGTGAGACTTGCGTCTGTCGTTAGACGGACCATATTCTGAAATTGAAAAGGGACTCCAGCTGCCACATTTTTCTTTTTTAGCCACCAATACAATTCTGTCTGAATTTGATGTGGCACTACCACTTTGTAATGTCTTTTCACTGCTATTGCCAACTGATGTTTCATCAACAGCCTCTGCAGTGGTTTCGAATGGAAGCTTCCCCACTGCACTAACTGTGTTGTGCAGATGGATATCCCCAAAACTTTTGCCAGCTGCATCAAATCTACTGACTCGCTGTGCCCTATCCTGCGAGACTCCAGCCTCCATCTCTCCAATCTTTCCTGAGACAGGTACATTCTCCCTTTCAAAGTGTCTATTCTTGCACCTAAATGCATCCCATGGTCGGGTTCAACATGCTCTTCTTGTAATTGAGAAGAAACCCGAACTTTGTCAGAGTCTGGACTGTTAGCCTTAAATCCTTCCTCAGCACAACCTCCGAGTGCGCTTTCAGTAAGATATCGTCCAAATACAGGTACAGCTGTACCCCTTGGACCCAGAGGACAGCTATCAAAGGAATCAGCATCTTTGTGAAAACCCGAGGAGCTGACGCTAGCCCAAAAGGTAGTGCTTTGAATTGGTAGTGGTAATGCTGGTAGTTGAATCTCAGGTATCTCCTGTCTTCTGAACTCATAGGGACATGGAGATATGCCTCCTTTAGATCTATGGATGCCATGTAGTCCCCCACCTCCAAATTGTCCCTGATTGCCTGCAGAGTTTCCATTTTGAATTTCCGGTATTCTACAAAATCGTTGAGATACCTTAGATTCAACACCGGCCTGTACTTGCCATTGGGCTTGGGCACCACAAAGAACACTGAATACACCCCTGTACATTTCTAATGTTCTGGGACTCTCTTTATAGCCCCTATCTCCAATAAGTGAGCAATCTCCTGAAGAACAATCTGCTGTTTGCTTTCGTCTTTCGAAACTGGGGATGAAAGAAATCTGTCTCTCGGTCTTGTACGGAAACATATTTTGTAACCCTGTGTAACTTACCTTCAAGACCCAGTAATCTGATGTTATCCGAGACCAATTGCTTCCGAAAGACAGAAGTCTTCCCCCCACTTTCTGCTGTTGGTTGTCAATATTGTGTTTCCCCTTGCTTGGAATTTCTTCCAAGCTTTCCTTGACCTTGTTTAGGATACTGGTACTGCCTGTTAAACTGTGGTCTTTGCCTATTCCACTGTTACCTGCCAGCTCTGTAGTCAGAGCTTCTACCGGAGAAGGCATATGATCTTCCCCCGCGAAAGGAATAGTTAGTGCTCCGAAAATTCCTTCTATCCACACTTTTCTTTTGTAGAGTGGGCATCATCTGTTTTTTCTCCTTCGTTTCAACTAAGACTTTTTCCAACGCCTTAGACCCGAAAAGCAAGTCACCCTGAAAAGGGACGAAAGCTAAATTATTACGTGATTTCTGATCTGCCTCCCAGTGTCTCAACCACAGAGAACGTCTCGCAATTGTCAGCAAAGTTATATTCCTAGCTGCAAATGCTGTGAAATCCAGACCAGCATCTGCCACATACTTCAACACTCTCTGTATCTGTCAGGACCCTGGCACTTCAGGACTCAAGCTCTGAGTCTGAACCAGAGGACTTTAAAGCCATGGAGCCTGCTGTACCAGCAGAGCCCACCCCAGAGGCTGCCATGGAGCCTGCTGCACAGCCCACCCCAGAGGCTGCCCTGGACACAGAGCCCTTGGCCCCAGTAGCCCCAGCAATGGAGCCAGGGGCTGCCTTAGACCCAGAGATTCAAGAGCAGGTGCCTACTTACCAGCAGCATCGGGAGCAAAAGAGTGCTCTTAGAAGGTCAGAGTGTTTAAACAGGAAACACCAAGCAATCAAGCTCCAGCTGAGGTAGCACCTGGGTGAGGGCCTGCTTAATAAAAGCACTCACTCAGCCTTGGGTCTTTGTTGGCTCACAACCGTCCACTTTGGGTGTGCCTGCTGGGCTATTGGGGACCCTTGCCTTGCTTCCTGAAATGCTGCCCGACTGGCTGAGGAACAAACTCTGTGGTATGTGGACTCTGTTTGCTGTTTTGCCTGGCTGTGATGTAACAGCCAGGGAATATCTTTGCTGAAAAAGTCTCTTTAGTTACTGCTGCCTTATCTACCCACTGCTGAAGTAAAGCCCTTTGATTTATTGCCTATCTGCCTTATCTGGGAAAAGACCTATTAGCTGGCTCTTGGCTGCCTGCCACGCCTTGGCGTTGACAGTATCAATTCTACCACCTTCATCAACTCATGCACACTCAGATCTTGGTTATCTAAAATGTCCTGAGACCAAAGGTCCCCCACTCTTGCAAACATCGAAGCTGCAACAGACGCTTTTATTGCAGTAGATGCTGTTTCATGCACTTTTCTAAGTGATGACTCTGCCCTTTGCTCATCTATCTCCTTTAACTGGGTCTCCCCCTCCCTGGTGACAATCGCCCCCGAAATCAAACCTGCAGTTGGGGCATCCATGGGAGGCACCTTAAGGAAATCCACATCGTCCTTCACAAAAATGTATAACTTCTGACTATATGTTAGACCTTTTCTAGAACTCACTCACTCAAATGACACCTTTAAATAAATCTGGCAATGGAATCTCCATTCCCTTAGCCTCCTTCCGTCTAATTACAGATGCTAACTTACTCTCCTTACTGCTTTTTTCCTCATTCTCTTTACAACTCTCCAAGCCTAAAGTTTGGAGCACCCTTCTCAAAGTGCTCCTGAAGGTCTCTGTTTCAAACATCCTATCTGATTCTGATTTCTCCTCCTCCTCATCATCAGTGTAGTCAAACTCTCTTCCTTCCATGTCAAGTACCTCATCCTGTGCTATATCTTCCTCACTATCCTCAACTTCTTGTTGTATTGACTTCCTTAAATCCATCTGTTCCTGTGACTTCTGTATTTCTGCCATAGTTTTCCCTTTGTGGGTTGAAGATTTGTCCCTGTTGACTGTACCTCCCAAGTTGCTTGCACTAGGCCTTTCCTCTATTTCTATTCTTCTTTTCTTTGCTGATGGCATTTTGTTTTGTAAATCAGTAGGGACACAGTCACTTAAATTACTTTGTTGCTGCAAATTCATTTGATTAGCAGGTTGGTATTGATTTTGTATATCAGGTGTTTTAAATAAATTCATCATATTATACATGGCCAGCTGATTGCAGAAATCACCGGAATTTAAATTCATTGGCAAGTGCTGAGTGCTTAAAAGTGCCTGAAATTGTGCATTCACTGCCTCTTTAATTAATTGATTCATTTCCCCCGGAAACTATCCATGGGGTTTTGCCTTGGGCCACCAAGTGCTCCCAAACATGTCTCACCCAGCTCTTTCTCCGGGTCCTGTCTTTGCAATAGAGCATTCGCTAACTATCCTGTGAGGAATTGCCTTAATTCTGGAGCTATCCTTATCTGCTGCCCCATATGCAGACCTTGTTCAGCCGGGCGCGTCTCCGTTACTGCAGCCGTGGCACCCTTGTCTGCAGCCACGCCACACGCCGTGCTCAGAGCTGCACCATTACTCATTGGCCTACTTGCTGCCTCACGTGTGCTTCTGTCCGAGACCTCCGTGGGCTGGCTTACTTGTTGTGGTGCCATCTTGGAATCATTGCTTTCAAGATGGCACCTGGAACTCTCGCTGGTAAGTTTCTTCGCAGTTGCTGCTGATTTTGAGAGCTTTCTACTGCTCCCAGATTTCTCAGCCTTCTTTACATTTTTGTCTAATTTACCTTTTTCAAGCAGCTTCTTGCTCTCCAGAGCTCTTTTACCGCCTACAATTTTAGTATCATCTGCCTCACTTTCACTAGAGGTCAGGAAAATTTTTCTTAGATCAGCCAAACGATCCTCCTCAGTGTGTCGTTGCGGCTTGGATCTGTGTCCAGAACCCCCAGTATCATCGTCCGTGACCTGCTTAACAGCGGTTTTCTGGACGGTATTGTTTTTCTCTCTGTCTGAGCCCAACTGCTCTGTGGTGCTGCGGACTAAATCTCCAGAAGTCACTGCATGTCTGCTCACATTCCTTTCGGTAGCCATTTCTCTTCTTTTTCTTTCATTTTTTTTTTTTTTACTCAAACCTGCCCTAGAATACTGATATTTAATCTAATGAACCGGAGAGGGACCTAAACACGTCTGGCTGTACGCAGGAGAAAATTTAAACTGACTGGAGAGGGACAGGGGCCAGTTAAATGTTTTTTCCCCAGTTAGCTTGTGGACGGCTCCTACATAGGTTGGCGCGAGGATCAAATGCAGGCATAGTGGATTGATCTTCCTGTCAGCCCGAGAATGAAGTGTGTGTTAGGTTTCTATTCAGATTTTTTAAAAAAATGATCATAAAATAAATTCCATTGTAGACTTTAAAGAATCTCTTCATGGTCAGCAGGACTGTAGCACTGATTTATAAAATCTGTCAACATATTTTATGAAAGTTTCACATTCTGATTTATAACTAGTTATAACTCAAATATTACCTAACTTGGTGGCTAGAAATCTCAGACTGCTGATAAGAATCGTTGTGCTGATCTCTTCCTAACGCCAAAGGTTTGGGAATATCCTATTAAAAGAAGATGAAAACATTATATTCATTCTCTGGAGCATTACAACAATTTCAAGGGGAAAATGGTAATTAATGAGTAAATATTATAAGGTAAAAATCAAAACTTAAAAGGAATCAACTAGGAAATATGTGTCAAGCACACAAATGTACACACAAACAGGCCAAGAAATTATCTGTCATAAAATGTTATTTCATCCATATATAGATATATTTTGTTATATTTATTGAACAACAACAACAATATTGGAAAATACCCATTCTGACAAATTAACACAAAATACTTTATTTACCATTGTGTGTATAAGTATACAGACAGCCCTCCACATTTATGGGTTTCATTTTCATGGATTTATTTGTTAGTTTCTCCAGCTCCTGCCCCTGCTTCAAGTGGTTCTTTTCCAGGGAAACCTTCCCTCTTGGCAGCTATGATTAGGCCAAGCAGCCCTTTAAAAACTTGCCTCTGGTCCTCCTCTTTCTCCACCAGCCACTGCCAGACCAGCTAAGGCTGGATTGCAGCCTGATTTCTCAGTACCACAAACCTTCTCCCAATGCCCCCCACAAACCCAAGGAAGGAGATGAGTGACAGAGAGAGGAAGTATAAGATCACCATGCCAACCCACTCCCTTTCTTCTTTTCCTGATCTGGTTTGGACCCTGGTTGCCTGTTCTCCATACCATGCTTTGGCCCCTTTCTCTCTCTCTCTCTCACACACACACATTTTGATTTTTTGTCCCCTTTTGCAGGAATGCTGTGCTCAATCTTAGTAAATGTGGAGGGCCAATGGTAGTTATACCCCTAGAAAAGCATCATCTATCTTGTATAGCAATGTCATGCATGTTCTTAAAATCTGTCTTATATTTTTGACTTTATAAATATGTCAATGCTAGACAGGACATCCACTGTTTTAAATCACCAGTATAACTCTTATCTTCCAATTTTTAAATAATTACAGAGATAACTTCTAAAAAACGACATAAACTTTACTATTGGAAAATGACTGCATTAATAGTAAAACATGACAATGGTATTCAAAAATGAATACAGAGATAGTCATACTCCCTGCAGGTTATTATTTAAGAATGACCACACAGCAGAAGCATACCTCTGAAATGGTGCTTACTTCAATTGCAGTTAAAAGGTTATTGTTCAAGAATGCTTCTATTTCAATGAGAGTTTTATTCTGTGTATAAAAGATATATTATTTTAACAAACTTAAAAACAAACAATTTTTCTTTTATACAGCCAGACAGTTAGAAAAAAAATGACTAATTTTCTTCTTAACAAAGAAACATTCTCATCATTAGGGCAAAATTTTGCAAATTTGTTCTAGAAAAGAAGATACACTATTACTACAGTCATAGATGTGCTACTGTGTCCAATTTGTGATCAATGGGGGGCAGGGGAGGAAATACAACCAGAAAAATACAAAAATGAGAGATGTATTTATAGCGACTGTGCAAACTCCACCAGTGTGAACTGATCTGAGATTATGATGTTATCAATCTCTGCTACACAACAGAAGAAGCTGAAAAATGTGTGATTGAAAGGGTACATCCTACACCCAATGCTGCATTATCAAGTACAAAACATGCAAGATAATCCCACATGGCTCCAACTCCATCGGCTCCAGTAGGATAGCTAACAATGACTTCTTTTCATAGAAAGCTCCAACTGAGCCACATGCTCTAACGATGCCTGGTGGTAAACTAAGTCTTCTGGGTATCTTTCAAGCTCTATTAGACCTCCAAGTTTTTGCTGTTGTGTGCCTTCAAGTCATTTTAGACTTATGGTGACCCTCAGTGAATCTATCTTGGGGTTTTCTGGGAATGAGAGTGTGTGATGCATATCTCCCTGTACAAACCTGCCAGAGCCTTAAAGATCTGCTGGGGAAGGCTTTCTCTCAGTCTTGCCACTGTCCCAGGCTCACCTGGTGAAGACACAGCAGAAAGCCTTCTCAGTGGCTGCTCCCATCCTGTGGAACACTCTTCCATGGAAGGCTTGGCTGGCTCCCTCCCTGTTCTCCTTCCACAGGCAGACCAAAACATTTCTTTTCAAGCAGGTGTTTATATGAACAGAGGAGATTTATTAACTTGTTTGAACATTGAATATTGTTTTCTGTTTTATAATTGTATATGTTTTTAATGTTTTTTAACCGTTTTAAATGTTTTTAATGTCTACTTTATTGTTGGAAGCTGCCTTGGGTCCCATTCTGGGAGTAAAGTGGCATACAAATATAGTAACTAACGAACTAACTAAATAAAGGTCACTTAGTGTGTTTCCATGGCCAAGCAGGGAATCGAATTCTGGACTCCAAGGTTGTAGTCCAACACTTAAACCACTACACCACACTGGCTCTCTAGGCCTCAAAGTATGAATCTTTAAATAGCCAGCCACCTGGGCTCAAGGTCAATATGGTGATGTGTGTAAGGTGGCTATAAAAGAACATGTAACTATTTCTTGAACATGTAACTATTTCTACATCCACTTGAGAAAAGAACATGTAACTATTTCTTGAGCATGTAACTATCTCTACATCCACTTGAGAAAAGAACATGTAACTATTTCTTGAGCATGTAACTATTTTTACATCCACTTGAGAAAAGAACATGTAACTATTTCTACATCCACTTGAGTTCAGTGGATGTAAAGCTGTCCTGTTTAAAGAGGTAGGACCATATATCAAAGGAATATAGGATATGGTATAAGTGATCATATTGCAAACATACATTGGATAACCAAGTACACAAAAGAATTTCAAAAGTAAAACAGCCTGTGCTTTATAGATTATAGCAAGGTCTTTGATTGTGTAGATGATAAAAGCTATGGATCGCTCTTAACGAAAGGGATGAACTATGCCATTTGTGGTTTAGTGAAGAAAGCTATACTATAGAGTTTAATTCTCTCGTTGTAATTCAGGAACATGCACTAGAGTTCTCAATAGCAGACAGCTTGCTCATATTTACAATTATGTTCAGATGCTTCAGAAATATAAATGAAAACTGGCAGTAAACTAAAAAAATACATACAAGGCATTCTAGCTCCTTAAATTCCTCTTTTGAGCCCTGAGATGCTCATTTTAAGTTCTGGAAAATAAAGTACAGACTATAAACAGTAACTGATATAACAAAACTATTAAAAATATTTAAAGAAATTGGTATGCCACAACATTTGATTGTCCTGATATATAACCTGAACACAGAACAAGAGGGTACTGTTAGCACAGAATATGGGGAAACAGAATGGTTTCCAATTGGCAAGGAGGTCAAGGCAAGGCTGCATTTTATTACTCTATCTGTTTAACTTATGTGTGGAACATATCATACATAAAGCATACATAAAGATTTGGAGGAAGGAGACATGAACATTGGCAGAAGGAACATCAATAATGTAAGATATGCAGATGACACCATATTGCTAGCAGAAAATAGCAAAGATCTGGAATGATTACTGAAGAAAGTCAAGGCAGAAAGTGCAAAGGCAGGTTTATTGTGGAACATTAAGAAAACAAAAATAATGATCAGAGATTATTTACATAACCTCAAAGCAGACAATGAAGACACTTAATTCAAGATTTTCCATAATCAGAATGGTGATTGCAGTCATGAAATCAGAAGAAAACTAGGACTTGCAAGGGCAGCTATGAAGGAACTAGACCAGATTATGAAATGCAAAGACTGAATACTAAAGTTAGGATTGTCCATGCCATCATATTTCCCATTTCTATGTATGGTTGTGAAAGCTGGACCGTGAAGAAAGCTGATAAGAAGAAGATAATCTCCTTTGAAATGTGCTGCTGGAGAAGAGTTCTAAACATACTGTGAACTGCTAAAAACACAAATGAATGGGTCCTAGGGCAAATCAAGCCCAAACTCTCCCTAGAAGCCAAGATGACTAAATTAAGACTGTTGTATTTTGGCCATATCATGAGAAGTCTTGATTCATTAGAAAAGAGAATAATGCTTGGATAGGTAAAGGTAGTAAGAAAAGAGGAAGACTGTAATACAGATGGATAGGCTCAATCAAGGAAAACATGTCCTTGAATCTGCAAGACCTGAGCAGGGCAGCTGAGGATAGGGTGGATTGGAGGTTTCTCATTCATAGGGTTGTCGTAAGTCAAAGTCAACCTGAAAGCAGTTATCAACAGCATAAATAGGCTCCTCCTCCTTGTCACACCCGCTCCACTTGTAATTCTAGTTGGTTTCAGTTCTTCCACTAGTACATCTCCACCGATATAATTTCTCTGCAGATGGAACGTTTGTCCATTGTTTCTCAGGTGTTTGGTTTTCCAAGTATATTTGTAGCATACTTGGCATTCTTCCAACATAATTGGCTTCAGCAAATCTTTTCGGTCATAAGATTTTCAGTAGAGGATTACTTAGTAATTCATTAGGATATGTGTGTTTTATGATGTTTTGATAAAGAGCTACAATTGATCTTAAAACAATAAAATACTTTTGTTGGTAACCTGAACCTTTTCTGAATAATAGCTCCCAGAAGATGTTTTAGCTCCCCCAATATTGTTTACCAGACAGTTTAGCTTTTGGCGAAGTAAGACATTCTGCAAGCATAGTTCATCTACTTCTTCCTGCAATATCAGCTTTTCTTTTCTAAGTTGCTGAGAATTTTCTTTCTCTGTGCTGAGGGCCACAGCCAATGTCTTATTATTGTGTTTTAGAGAAGTCTTTAAAAATGATGAATTGTCTAGATAAAATAAAAAAGACAAATTAATAATTTTGATTTTTTTAAGAGACCAATGTCTTCCAAGAAAAACTACCTGTATGGAAATGTATAATTCTTGTGTTATGGTAAATGCAAAGTCATTCCTGAGTCACTAATATATTTCACAGAATATTAAAGGCTGAAACAGTTTCTTAACTAGTCTTGCACCAACAGCAAAAACTGTGCTGCTAAGAAACTGGGAATTGCATCCAGAGTTACTCATGCTTAGAGTAGATTCAATGAAAGCAATGGATCTTCAGTGAACACTCATTCAGCTAGATTAAAAAAAACCAAACAAAAAAACCCAAAACACTTGCTTTGATTGGCTACTTAGGAACTTTTTGACCCAATTGAAATGCCAGTATATTGCAGGGTATAAAAATGGACCATGTCCAAAGAAGCATTTGTGAAATAAAGTCAAAGGTATTCTATAACACCATAATACCAAGACCCATAATGCTTGTTCATATGAGGTAGAAATTTGTTCTGATTAGATGTCAGGTCTCTATCTCTTTTGCAAAAATGTAATCAACACAATTTATATCTTAAAAATATTAGTACGGTTGCTTCCTACTCAAAACAACAAAAACCTTGTTTTGAACAGAAACGCTGAAGGAAACCAGCTAATGCAACTAAACCTAAAATTAATGGCATCATTAATAAAATGGTGTCCACTGAGGAAAATGTCCCTCAGTGAAGACTTATTCTTTATTCTTCTCAGACTATTATTTAATGGATGGCCTACTACTCAGCTCTTATCCGGATGGCCCTGTCCCACTCCATCTCTCACTAAGATGCTTCTAGAGGGGTATCAAAATCTCAGGTCCCCAAAGAAAGGAAATATCCTCAAACCAGCATGTGGCAGAGGTAAATGCTTCTGGAAAAGTGAGCAAAATGGGGAATCTTCAACCAAAGTATGGTTCCCGGCAGTGTTTCTTGACATCTGCCACGCTGAGCAGTTTTGGGCCAAAGGATCTGTCTAAATAAGTCATTGGTGGCACAGCTATAATTTGTTGCGGTTCTGTGCCTTCAAGTTGTTTCTGACTTTTGGTGGCCCTATGGCAAATCTATCACAGGGTTTTCTTGACAAAATGTATTCAGAGGAGATTCATCATTGCTGCCTTCTTAAGCTGAGAGAGAAGAGTTTGCCCAACATCACCCACTGAGTTTCCATAGCTGAGAGGGGATTGAAACCCTGGTTTCCTAGAGTCCTAGTCTGATATTTACATTATTGCACTACACTGGCTTTTCAGCTGTAACACCTGCCTTCAGAAGCAAATTCTTTGACTGTAAGCCTCCCAGGGAATGCAAACTACTAACATACTACTTTTAGGGTGTTTCAAAAGAAAACATCATTCTTCAAGAGAAAGCTGTACACAGAAGCAGTGTGACTAGTACAAATTAACATCCTGAAGCATAACCCACTGTGCTCAAATAAGCCCTATAGATTTGTCCTGATGCATCTACTGAGGAGCACACCAATGCCTGGTATCATCAGTTAGTGTTATACCTGACTAATTGTCTGTGGCTACAGCTGGAACTATGGTCGTTCCTATTCTTTCTTCAAAAAGTTGTGGGGAGGGGTGGATGGCATTGCATTGAGACTATGCTATTTTTATATGCAACAATAAGGATAGATTAGGCTAACAGACTATGACCCTCAACACCACCCCAAATAATTTGGAATATATACATTTAATGGGACAATGGCTTTTTGTGTCAACCTGTTTTTGCAAATAAATTTATATGATACATAAAAATGTTATGTATATTTGTATTATAAATATTTTTTATAATTTATAATTTCATCAAAAACTCACTTATCATCTTCGTTTTGATTTTAGATGCAAGGGAAGTATTCAGCTTCGCAACTTTTAGAACTCCATTCTTCTTCTCCTTCACACATCTTTTAATATCTCCAAAATTGTGAAGGGAAGATGCTTCTGGCATTATTTCATTTTCCATTTTGAGAAGTTTGGTTTATTACCCAGTAGAAACCTGACAGCAGATATCACAAATAAAAATATATGAATTATTGTGCTTTTACAGATATTTTTAGTTACATAGTGTCTGCACTGGTCTCTGTTATTCTGCCTAGATATATTTATCATTTGAAAGTAATGATAATCAAATGCACGTTCTAATGGTGTTTCCTTAAGAATTAAATACATGCATCAAATACAAAGGCATTTTCAGGAGCATTCTTTGCAGTCTATAAAAACAAATATTGTTGTGTTGTTGTGTGCCTTCAAGTTGTTTCTGACTTATGGTGACCTTAAAGCAAACAGGGTTTTCTGGGGTTGAGAATGTGTGATATGCCCAAGGTCACCCAGTTGATTTCTGCAGAAAATTAAACCCTGATCTCTAGGATTGTAGTCCAACACTCAAAACATTATACCACACTGGATCTGTTTAAAAAAATATGCACATCTTATTATTAACATGTATGTATATATCTTTCTTTCTCAATAGAGATGAAGGCAGCATTTATTAGAAAATTTACATGCAAAACCTGAGGCAGAATAATCTAACAGCCAAAATAGATTAGATGTCATGAGATCTCCTCATTTTTAATTGTTCTTAAAAGTAGATGGATGAGAAATTGGATTATGATCATTTCACTGAAGAAGGGATTAACCCTTTCCCTCAGATCTATTTCCCAACTGAAATTCTGTCAATTTATTTGCCCCATTATGGAAAACATGCTCCCTGCCCCCACCAAAATTCAAATCAAATTTGGATATCTACAGGTGCTTTTAGACAAATACAAAATGTTGGCAGATCAAATCACAGATTTCTTGTATCATATTTCCTGCAACTGTCAAATTAACAATTTGCAAACTGCACTGAGGGCCTTTGTGGTTGAAGAGGGGGTATAAATACTTTACATTAAAAAAAAAATCAAGTGTAGACATTACGTTAAAGGATACAATTAGATATTTAGGAATAAATATTACAAAAAATTACAAAGATTGGAGGAAAAAAATTATAAATTAAGAAAAGAAGTGAAATGGAAATTAGAGAAATATAAAAATATTATGTTACCATGGTTTGGCAGAATTGCATTAGTAAAAATGAAAATAACACCCAAAATTAACTGTTTGTTTAGGATGTTACCAATACAGATATCAGAAGTAGAACTGAAAAACTGGCAGTTATTATTGAATAATTTTTATAATGGGAATAAAAAACTGAAGATTAATAAGGCATACTGGTATAAATCCCAAAAAGGAGGAGGACTGGGTCTCCTGAACTTAAAATAGTATTACAATGCAAATCAATTGAGATATATTATAGATGGAGTAACAGGAAAGGAGGATTTGGATTTAAAGATGGATGCAATAGAATTAGAGAAGAACTTGGAGAATATTTTTTTTGGAATCCTGTTAAGAGGGAAATTGAAAAAATAGAAAACCCCTTTTTGAAAAATATATTAGAGATTTGGCAGAAAAATAAAGAAAAGTTGATACCTACTACTTCACCATTAACTCCAACAGTGATGGTGGAAAAATTTCCAGTGAATTTGAGAGGTGAATTAGAGAAGGAATTAAAGGATAAAAGACTGGATGAATATAATAAGGAATAAAGATAAAATAAAGGAGAGATTGCAGGGTACAAAGATATCATGGCTCAATTATATTCAGTTAGAGCAGTGGACAAGGAATTGGAATAATAAAGAATTCAGACAATATACTAAATTTGAACAAATGATTAATCAAAGAGAAAGTATGGGGGAAAGTGAAATTCTGAAGGGTACCACAAGTGAAATATATAAAATATCAAAACATAAAGATCAAGAGGAATATCTTAGAAAAATATGGGAGGAAGAATTAGTACAAAAAATTGATATTCAGGATTGGGAAAAAATTTGGAATCAGCATCATTTAAAAAACTTATCCATATGAATAAAAGAGAATTATTATAAATTGGTTTGGAAATGGTAAGGTTAAATCACATAGATAAGAACTATTCAAGGTTGTGTTGGAGGGGCTGTCAAGAAATTCGTTCTAGATGTGTACAGAAATTTTGGCAAATGGTGTTTAAAGAGATAAAAGAGATAACAGAAATTCATTTAGAAATATGCCCAAATATAGCATGTTTATCTATATAGGATAAAGTTATTTACACCCAAGCAATGAAGGATCCAATTATAAATTTACTAACCATAGTAAGGCTAATTATATCAAGAAAATGGAAAATTCAAGGAGATTTTCAAATAGAGGATTGGTATAAAGAAGTATGGAAAATCATGATTAATGACAAGTTAACATGTGGAATCAAGATCAAAAAGGGAATAATGAAAGGGAGCAATTTTGATGCAATATGGAAGATATTGGTGCAAAAGGTGTTAGTAAAAGAGGAAGGTTTTATACTTCCACAAGAGAAGTTACAATTTTGGAAGGTGGGATAATTTGAGGTATAATAGGCTCTGGGGATGGGGTACACTTAGTAATAGTAATAGGTTAAATTTAGGGTAGAATAGGTGAAAAAAATTATAGAGAGAGAGAGAGTGAGAGAGAGAGAGTGTGTATATGGGTATGTAGGGTAATAAGAGTAATTAGGAAAGGACAATTAAGATTTAGGAAAGAAGAATGAAATTACTAACAGTATATTTTGAAAACGTTAATTATGGGAATAATTAATAACAACAGGTATAATGAGAATGACTAAAATATAAAGTTAGTATGATTTATAATACATTGTATAAGTAATACTATGTAATGGAATTTGGAGAGAGAAATGTAAGCAATTTTTTAACCTTTCCCTTCACTTTTATGTTTGTCACATTATGTATTTTTTTTCCTTACAGTAAAGAAAAAGATAAGTGAGCTTATTCCAAGGTTACCAACGAACTTTTTAGCCATAAACACTTGCCTCAGCTAGTGTGACAAGCCCAAGATCACCCAAGGAGTGTAACAATTGTGTATGTCTTAAAATTCAGGATTCCATGGCAGATTTCCAAAATTCTATCTTCTACACACAACCATTAACCTGTGCTTAGAGTGAAAATGTTTTCATTAAATCAGTATCCAGGATTTGTTGGACTACATTTCCCTTCATTTCTAACTGTTGTAGACATTGCTTATACTGGCTGATGATCACAAGAATGATGCTTTTCAAGGCTTGCATTTTCCTAAAAACACATACTAGGAGAATTCAGCCCCATGGAACTCATTTAGACTCACCTCTGAGAAAACAGGGACAAAATGTAAATAACCCTATAATACTGTGGAGGGGGTTGTTCACTATAATTATTAATTGGTTTGGAACTACTAAATTGTGAGGTAAGAGCATGGAATAGACATGTGATACATGAAATATTGTATTTAATTACTAAGTAATTGTGTTCACTCATGACTCAGTAGTAATATATACTACATGGCCTGCATCAACTACCAAAATGGATTGAATCCCAGGATATGTGTAATTTTTTTTCAGGTTACAGAATCTAAGAGTTTGGAACTGCCACTGCCTAAAGATGAAAAAGTAGGGTTGAATTGTCAATAGCTGCGTCTAGACCATCACAATTCCAGAGAGAAAGTCAGTGTGTACAGGAATTAATATCAAATCTAGGACTAAGGACATTAAGGTTTAAATTTCACTGTTTCTAAACTCATCAGGGTGATCTTGGGCCCATCACTGTCTCTTAATTTAACCTGCTGCATAGATGTATGAGGATAAAATGGCAGGAATATGACCATGTATGACACCTTGAGCTTTTTGGTGGAAAAGACTAAATAGTTTGTTTCTTCTAATTTTTATATCAGATGGGTGCCTATATGGAAGCAGTCCATAAAGTCTGCACACCAAATAATTCTGACCATTTCAACATATGAGTAATTCCTACACTGCTTGTTGTGTGCAATTAATTTACATACTTGAGTCTTCTTCCTTTCATCAAAACATAGCTTAATATTCAATCCTCTACAGTCAAGAATGAATTCTAAGTGTGAAGAGTAGCATGGGGGAAGTCGGAGACCTTTATTTTTTTCCCTGAGGAAAAGGTGTTCGGAATGTTTGAAAGGACTGGAGTTCATACGCTTCCTCCAGCCGCAAAGCCTTGCCTTGGCTCACAGCTCCACCAACCTCAGCCTGAACGAACACCAGCGTTTGAGCAAAGGCGTCCAATCGCCCTTTCCTTTTTTTTTTTCCTCCCCCCTACAGCAGTTACGACATTCCAATTCCCGCCGAAGCGGCGAAGGTGGCAGCTGGTGGCGCGCGCCTGACTCTACGGCCGTTAAACGGTGGCACGACGGGCGCCGCGTGGAAGAGGGCGCGCGTCCCCAGTTCAGAGAGTGGCGTGCGCACGCGGGCTGGGTGTGGATTGGTTTAGCGGAGCGGCAGGTGACCATAGGACCACGTTGGCAGCTTATTTAGCAGTACTCTGCGTGTGTTTACTCAGAAATAAGTCCCGTGGCGTTCATTGAGAGTTG
Source organism: Ctenosaura bakeri (assembly GCA_948474755.1). Lineage (NCBI taxonomy): Eukaryota > Metazoa > Chordata > Lepidosauria > Squamata > Iguanidae > Ctenosaura > Ctenosaura bakeri. The sequence goes on from CAOLHI010001172.1 coordinate 1,695,941, forward strand.
CTCTGAAGAGAGTCTCTTAGCTGAGGAGGGACAGGGTTTCGCCCTGCGTGGAAACTGCCCCTTATCTTCAGTCCCAGTTACGTGGGAAGGGAAGGCAGTTAAAAGCAAACCCATGACACTTGTTTTTGAAGTAGGCTACTTCTGCCTAAAGGTTTTCTGCCTGTGCTGTGGAGGCTCTCCGACTATCTTCTGCGTGAGAACAGTTAAAAACGGAGAGCCCTTCGCAGACCTCTTGTGAAAACCTGCATAGTTAGCACGTTCCGGTTTATCTTGCCGTTTTACACGTCTGCTCTAGTTCCATTATAGTGTTTATAATGTCCTGTGTGTGTGTGTGGGGGGGATAAGATTCTTGTGTGGCACCTGCGACTGTAAACTCAAGGTTGGTTTAAAAATACCTGTAACTGTAACAAGCCATTTGTATGGTATCTGTGCCATAATACTTTCTTCTCATCCCGTTTTCCAGGAAAAAGCTCCCACCCACTGGTACATTTAGTCCCTATCTCGGACAAACAAAAAAGTATGAACCATAGTTCTAATTCGTGAATGAAAATATTTTAAAATGAATAAACATACTGCAAAAATAACAGATGATTGAAAGTTCATAATATATTAGCCCATCTTCGAAAATAGATAATCTAAAATTAGTATTTGAGGAATGCCACATTTTTTTTTTTACTATCTCAGATATTAAAACAGGATTGTGAAGCAAACTCAAGCCACTCAGAAAATAGACACTTTAATCCAATTTATATTTACACAAAAGAAGGACTCCACTGAGTTCAGCCTTCTGTGATACAGGTGCACAAAATTCCTTTGTACCATTATGAACACAAATATAGGCATGCACAGATACAGAGTTGGGGTGGACAAACTTGTTTGTCTAAGAGCCACATAACATAACCTTCAGATGACTGAGAGCTGCATGACATAAATACCACACACACTGTTATTGTTACATGCACATTTTGTTACAAACATTTTATAACAGTATTTCTTAATCTAGGGTCTGTGGACCCCTGGGGGTCTGCAGAGCCGTCAAAGGGGGGTCCACAAAGTCCTGCTGCTGGACACTAGCAGCAACAACAACAACAACAGGGATGCAACAGCAGGGGTGTTTGCAGATGCCAAAACTATTCCCTTGTTTGCAAATGAGGGAGCAGTTTTCATACTCACAAATTTACCCCTGCTGCCATGTCCCTGATATAAGGCACGTGGCAGCAGATGTGTGCACGCACACAAACTATGACTATGGACAGTAGGGTTTGAATTTCTACTTGGCCATGAAAAGTAGGTGATCTCAGGCGAGTCACATTCTCTCAACCTCTGAGAAAGGCAGAGGCAACAAATAGAAGGATAGAAAAATAACAGATGAGAAGGAGCCATCTATAGCCCCTTTGACATACTGTATATCATTGATGTCTTTTGCCTCTACCTGAGGCTGAGAAGCTTGTTCCAACACTGGGCCTTCTGCCCTACACTGTTCTAGTGCTATTATTCCACTTTCAACATCCTGTGGAATTCTGGGGTTTGTAGTTTAGTGAGCCCAAGGAGCTCTCTGGCTGAGAATTCTAAATGCCCCTCCTTAAACTGCAAACCCCAGGATTCCATAGGATGTTGAAAGCAGAATAATAGCACTATAGCAGTGTAGTGCAGAAATGGCCATTGTTAAACTGGCAGAGGTTGTTTAAAGAAAGTAATTGAATAAAACAAATGGGGTCATCCATGGGGCTTTTTTTTCTTAATGACTTACTAGAAGCCACCTTCAATGCTGTATACCAGGAGTGGGCTGTGTGTAACATGTGCCCCCCTCAGTACAGCTCAGCATGGCACCTGAACAACCCCATGCCTATTTTTTTCAGCATGAAAATTGCATGCCCCAAAGTCTGTGGGTGATATGATTGGCTCTTCAAATGCTATTTCAGCCTCCCCTGCTTTAAAACCTTTAAATGCCTGAAATAACCTTTTAAAAGTGACCAACTATTCATTTTCTACTTCTTCAAAAAAGGCTTTTGGGAGTGTCTAGAAAAAGGCCGGTAGAGAATAGCCCCAGAGGATTCTTGCAATGTAACTGTCCATTTCCATGCCTTTTTTTTACTGGAGGGAATCAGAGATGTTGGGGGTGCATTTATGGCCCACTGAGTTCCAGAGAACAGCAAAAAATTGGTCCCTGATCCTGGCAACATTGCCTGCCTTTGTTGTGCACTTTGAAATAGTTTGAAAATGGTGGCAAAATGTGATCTTGACTCAAAACATAATTTCAGTCATTCAGGATATTGATGGTATACTGTTTAAACAAAGTGGTTTCTGTTAATCAGTGAGCAAATAAAGTTAAACTCTAACATATGAGTCTTTGAAGTTCAAGATTTTAAGAAGTCTAAGTGCACATAGATATTTGTTTTTTGTTATCAGTATAGAAAATAATTGTCTCTGCAAAACACAGGGCAATCGTTTTCTAATGTGCTTTCATATCCTGGCCTTTTTGATGCTCTCAACACAGTTTTACTTTTGGGCTTCGTGTTGCTGGAAAACTCTCTGAGTCAGGCTAGGGCTTTTTTGTCTGTGTTCTTCTCTTATTCCAGGAATGGTTGATTGAGTAGCACTGGCTATGAACTTGTTGTAGTAGAGAAACTGTCAGGCTTATTCTTTGAACTCTAGAACAGTGAATACAATTATTAATTAGCATATTTTCATTTCAGAGGTATCCTTATCAAATAGGCTAATTCTGACATAATGGTCCTGGCTTTATAAACCAAAAGTATATGAAGCTGAGAATGACGATCAAGTTGTTAGACTTGTACCTCACCCCTCCTCCCCTTGCACACTCACTTAGATATGGAAATTTTGAATTAAGGATGGTTTATTTATTACGACATCTAGTATGCTTTCGATGTGCATCCCTTCCCTGTTTACCCTCCCAACAGCAGACTGTTGTCAGGAGTGAGCAAATGTTTTGTAGACCTGTTCAGGCACCTTTTAAAATGTACATCAGTTTCAAAATACTTCAAGTTTGCCATTTTGAATTTTGGTCTACTCCTTGCCTTGCATAATTTCTGAATGTTCTTTTCCATTATAAAAGAGACATTCCCTGTGTATCTACAGAAGTGGACAATCTGTGTAGAAACATTCTGGCCATTTCTGCATAACAATGTTCTTTTGCATTGTCACGCTACAATTCCGGGTCCAGAAAGGATCACGTCAGCAACGCTCCCCTCCGCAACTGCTTGCTTCATGTGGAAGGGAGCATAATGGTACCACCTCTTCTATCTGCAGTGTAGCCAAGCACTTTCCATTTCTATGCTATGGAAGGAACATTGCCACTGTGCTTCCACGGCTTCTGCATGGCCAAGAGTGATAGGAACACCACGTGATTGCAGGTGCAAAATGGATTTTTCTGTTTTGCAAAAACTGTGTCAGTGCATTGCTTGGGGACGGGATGGCAGTGGGCCAGCAACAACATTGTGCAGAAGCACAACCTGCCAACTGCTGCCATCCTGTCCCCAGAAGCAGCACAGACCAGTCATGTGAAACCCCAGGTTATATTGTTTTGTTCTATATTGTTATGCTGAATTTCTGTACTCAACAAAAAACAGAAAAGCAACAACATAATGTGAAAAAATGTTTACTTCTGGAAGTGGACATGGTGAATAAACCAACTGCAAAGTAACCGCATTTTACAATACACAGAGGCAGAAGTTTTGGAAAGAAAGGTACTATCAATTATATCCATCTGGAGGCATATTTAAACCTTTCTCTGTCTGCTTTTTGAATGAATTCATGGTGAACAATGGAATCTGGGATAGCAGTGACTGATTTAGTGGTTTCAGTGGATCTGCTCTGAGTGTGACAGGATCCATAACCAACTCAGTGCCACTATCAAACACATGACATGACATAAGCCAATAAATATCTATCTCACCATTTCTATTCTGTCCTGTTTTTTCTTTTTCATCTCTTTCCCCCTTCTTCTCTTATATCACTTTTTTAAAACACTAAGTACAATTAATGTGGTTTTGGGGGGTATTTTATAGGAATATTACTTGAATTATATGCTGTCCTCTTCTATATTTTGAAGCTTCATTTATTATTGATATTTGTATTTATTTCTATTGTAATCCCTGAAGAAGGCCATTCAGTTCAATGTATTGGCTGAAACTTGCTTGTTGGATTATAATACATACTTTTTAGTACCTGTTCTTGGTTCTGTTTTGAAAGGGCATTTGTTGAATATATCACATAAAAGTCAGAGAAAGCAGAATTCTGTTTTAGTGCCTTCTTAAGACTACTAAGTCTTAAGACTACTAAATATGGATGGCGAGGGAGCTGCTGCAGTCACCTTCAACATCTGTGGCAAGTTTGTGTTCTTGCCAGAGGATGCTGGTAGTTTAATCCTGCAAAAAGTGCAAGTTGGTTGCCCTGTTAGAAGAGAAGATCTAACAACCTGAGGCCCTTCAGTGAATGTGCAGGTGACCTTGGAAGATTCAGGACATGGAATAGCCCCTGCCAAGCCCCAGAGGAGGTGTGTGGTATTGGTAGCAAACGCCCTGCTAAGGGGAAAAGAAGCAGTGGTTTGCAGGCCTGACAGGATATCTCAAGAGGTGTGCTATCTTCTGGGGCAAAAATCTGTGATGTTACAGAGAAGTCTGACAAGATCTGTCAAGCCCACTGTCTGTTACCCCTTCCTCTTGGTCCACATGGGAACAAATGACATTGCAAGGCATAGCCTTCAGGATATCACAAGGGATTATGAGGCTCTGGGTAGGAAGTAATGCACATGTTGTTATTTTGTCTCTCCTCCCAGTTGAATGACATGGCCCAAGAAGGGAGAGAATAGTTCAGGTGACAACTGGCTCTGCAGATGGTGCTGCCGGGAATGATTTTGGCTTCTTGGACCATGATTTGCAGTTTCATAAAGACTGGCTTCTGGCAAGTGATAGGCTCCACCTCACAACAGTTGGTAGGAATGTTTTTGCTAAGAGTCTCACAAACCTGATCAGGAGGGATTTAAACTGAGTGGGGGAGGAAGACAGTATTCTTGAGGGCAGGAGTTCATCAAGTGCTGGAGATAATAGTCTGTATGTTAGAGGAAGAACCCGGCAAATAATACTAGAACCCATATGGGAGAAAAGACCCTTAAATAAGCAGCAAGAGGGCAGCTGTGGTTTTAAATAACTCTACACAGAGCATGGGAAATAAACAGGATGAAACTGAACTTTTATCACAGCAATAGTCATCACTGAAATCTGTTGGGATGAGTCTCATGCTTAGAATATAGGAACAAAGAGGAATAACCAAATGGAAAATGAGGAGGAGCAGCATTATATGTCAAAGATGTTTACACCTGTGAAGAGATACATGACTTAAATTCTGGAAGCCAGATTTGGAGCATCTGGTTAAAAATTAAGGGGAAGAGAAACAACAGCGATGTCATTCTGGAGGTCTACTACAGATCCCCAAGTGAGAGTGAGGAACTGGATGATGCCTTCCTGGATGGTCAAACATTCAGAAAGGAGAGATGTAATAATAATGGGAGATTTCAGCTATCCTGATATTTGCTGGAACTCAAACTGTGTCAAAAATATAAGGTCCAACAAATCCCTCACTTGTCCTGCAGATAATGTCCAGAATGCGGAAAAGGCAACAAGGAGATCAGCTGTTTTAGATCTGATCCTAACCCACAGTGATGACCTGGGTGGAAGTGGCAGGATCCTTAGGTGGGAGTGACCATGTTCTCCTGGAGTTTTACATACAATGGAAAGGGGAAGCCAGGCATAATCAGACATGCATTCTAGAAAGCTGATTTCAGTAAACTTAGGGAAATACTAGGTGTGATCCTGTGGTCAGGAATACTAAAAGAAAAAGGAGTTCATGATGGATGAGAGTTTCTTAAAAGTCAGATAATGAAGGCACAATTTCAAACAGTTGTAATTAAGGAGAAAAAATGGAACGTGTCTTAAGAAATCAGGATGGATGTCTAAAGAACTTTCAACTTGGCTAAGATTTAAAAGAGATATGTACATGAAATGTAAAAAGAGAGAACCACCAAAGAGGAATTCAGATAAATAGTAAGGACATGTAAGGAGAAAGTCAGAAAAGCTGAAGTGCAGAATGAGCTCAGCTTTGCTTGAGATGTTGAATACAATAAAAGGCTATTTTTTTATGTATGCAGCAAAAGGAAGAACAAGGAAATGGTAGGAGAAGATTGGAGAAGATGGTGAAATGCTAATAGGTGACAGAGAAAAGGCAGAACTACTTAATACCTTCTTTCTTTAGATCTTCTCCCAAATGGAAAACGGGACTCAACCTGCGGAAAATGGAGCAGATTATGCTGTAGGGGAGATGCACCACCGAATAGGTAAAGAGGTAGTGCAGGAACCTGGCTACTCTAAAGGAATTCAAGTCTCCAAGGCCAGAAGAACTACATCCAGGGGTTTTAAAAGAACTGGCAGAAGTAATCTCAGAACAACTGGCAATAATCTTTGAGAATTCCTAGAGAACAGAAGAAGTCTCAATAGACTGGAGGACAACAAATATTGTCCTCATCTTCAAAAATAGAAAAAAGAAGACCCAAACAACTACCTTGCAGTCAGCTTGGCATCAATACCAGGAAAGATTCTAGAGATCATTAAACAGACAATCTATAAACCCTTAGAAAAGAATGCTGCGATCACTAAAAGTCAACATGGGTTTTTCAAAAACAAGTCATGCCAGACTAATTAGTCTTTTTTTAAAATATGAGTTACAAGCTTGGAAGATGAAAGGAATGGCATGAATGTAGTCTATCATGATTTCAGTAAGGCTTTTGACAAGGTCTTTCACAATATGCTTGCAAACAAGCTAGTAAAATTGAGGCTAATCAGATTAATCTGTTAATGTAAAATAAATGCTTTCCAAGTTTTGTCCCACAGGACGAACAGATGAGGAACAAGGTAATGTGATAAGTTCCAGCCTATTAACACTATTATCCTGCTGTAATTGAGTTTTACCTGCCTCTTGTGATAAAGCCCTAGGACATGGAGCAATGGATTCAAACTATATGAAAATAGATTCCACCTAAATTTTAGGAAGAACTTCCTGATGGTAAGAGCAGTTCAACAGCAGAATCCATTGCCTCAGAGTGTTGTGGAGTCTCTTTCTTTGGAGGTTTTTAAACAGAGGCTGGATGGGCATCTGTCAGGAGTGCTTTGACTGTGTGTTCCTGTACACCAGGGTGCTGGACTGGATAGCCCTTGTGGTCTCTTCCAACTCTGTGATTCTATGACTCAAATAATTTATAGGGTACATCCTGTATAAAAATCATTGGTAGTATGAAAATATGAAACAAGAATATACATTTAAGAAACTCAAATACAATAAAAAATATCAAGGAATGAATCATTGTGCATCAGTTCTAAATCTTTGCAACAAATATTTGCCTGCAAAGGGTAACGACGTTGTGATGATGGGATAATGTTTGATTTCTGATGCATTGGTGAAATAGTTGCATTTGCCCTGTCCTATATCCTTACTTACATGTATAAAAAGATTTAGGACTATGTCTTTACAAAAATACCAGTACTGAGCATTCAAAAAATACTCTCGTACCCTCATCGTGAACTGATCAACACAGGCCATTCGAATGTTCTCAGGAGTTGCTGGGCTATGCAAGGTAAATACCCCAGTGAATCCTCTTTCCTTTCGTGCTGCCGAAATAGCATCCTTTATAGCAAAAAAGACAGAACATCCCAGGAACAAAGCTGGCTCACCAATTGCCTATAGGTTACAATAAATATATATGTATGTAAAACAGATAAAAACTTAAAAGGCTTTACAATTTAAGAAATAATGGCAATGTGATGTATGCTTAGGAAATCCAGGAGTAGCTCTTGATTTAAGTTACAAGGAGCACTGGGGGAAATGGGCCCCAGCTGCAACCCCTCAGTGACTGGTAAGTTTGGAGTATATTGGAGACAGAAAGTGAACTTTTTTCTAGCGAATTAAAGCCAGTTCATTTGAGTTTACCTATTGCTGAGAATAGTGATATGAAAATAAGAGTGTTCAATATGTTCAAGAAAAAAAGCAATGTAAACAATATATATATATATTAAAAATTAAATAACATAATATATTCTCTGTATACTGCCCCAATCAAGAGATGTTCAAGTGCAATGCCTCTTTTGAACTCTCTGTCCCTTTTCCTTGTGAAAGATGGTCAACAAGCCTACACTGAATTCACCCTCCCTCCATAACTGCCTAAGCAGAAGGATCTTTTAATATGTCATGTGTGCTGTACCTTTATGGCTATATTTTAAATGATTTTACCACATTTTAAAGTATTAATCTTTTTATATGTTTTAATATGGTAGTTTGGTAATTTATTTTTTATCATTATGTTTTTAGATATATTTTGTTTTAATCATGTTGTGAGCTGCTCTGGGTCCTATGTTAGGAGAAAGGTAGGGTATAAAGTACATAGATATGTACATGCATACATATGTAACCAGGCTGTCTTTGTTAACCAGCATTTGCAGACCAATAAAGCAGGTGAAAGAAGCACATATGCAACCAGGGCACACTGGAGATGTGCCACTTAAGATTTGGTTTGTTCTTTTTTAATTGCACCTTAATTCTACAAAATATGGATTATGGCATGGTTCAGAGAATAAGATGGGAACCTGAAATCAGAGAAGGCCCAGGTTACCTATATGGTTTCAAGCCCTGTAATGGTGCTCGCTGGACTACAGCCCTAGACTACTGTATACTGAAAGCTAAGCTTCTCATATTTACCTTGGATGAATAAATTGCACTGATATTTTGAGATGAAGAAAGCAAAGAGACAGAAAACTGTTCTGGTATGTCACATATTGCTGGGATTTTATATTGATTTGGGCCACGAGTCCTCAGAACTCCTTCTGGAGAGTATTTCAACACTTCCATTGTATAAAGACCAAGGCCTTGTACAAAAGCACCTTCAATCTGAGAAGATAATTACATATATGAGATGTATCTCAATCTAAAATCTTAAATTACTAAGACAAAACAGGTTGCATTATATCCAACATACAAATATTTCAGTGGAAAATTCAGCACAGTAATCTGATTCAGAAATTTCAGTGATCATGAAGTGCTGGTTTAGATAGATCAATCAACAGATATTTTGATGACAAAGACATACTTTACAAAACGGTTCATAGTGTTGTTCATAGCTAAAGAACATTTGTAAATTTAAGAAATAATATCAAAGTGGTATGCTTTAATTTTGTCAAAGTTTAAAAAATGTAATAGTATCCAAAGGTTAAAATAGACAAGATGCTTTTCACATAGTTTGGTGCGATGTAGTTTCTATTTCCCTGCAAACAGTTGATGTCAGCCCCTCATTCCTGATCAAAACCATGGTATAGGAAGAGAGGGGCTTTAGCCTTTAGTCCTGTTGTGGTCCTGGTCAGAATCAGGGGGAGAGATGGGAGAAATGCTTCCTAGACCATATAGCATGGGATAATACCAAGTTCCCTAGGTGATTGCTTAGATAGCCTCTTTTTAAAGAACAGTTTTTAATTTTCAGTGAGCTTCCCATACAAGACCCCCATCTTACAATAGCTTATGTGTGCCACTCATGATTAACTGAAGGTTTTGCATATTAATTGTGAAAAATACCATCTTAGAAAAACACTCCGAACTGCTTTTTGTAATAGAGAATTTTGCTGAATCACTGAGGTCTCCTATGGTGAAGCCTTGACAAAATCACATCAACATAATTTTCAGTATGGAAGAACAAAATTAACACAGATCCAAGCTAATATTTATGTTGACTGTGCTGTCAATATGATAAATATGATGTTCATAAAGACACACAGGCTGGAAAGAATATGTTGAAACAGAACCACAAAACTAGGATTACTGTAGGATATCATACTTCATTTGGTTGGGGTTTGTGTTTGCCATTATTGCAGCAATACTATATTTCTGTTTTCCAAAAGAAATATCTAAAGTGTGCCCAGGCCTAAAGTTACAATTGTCTGCAAGTATATCCAAACTTATGCTTCAAAATATTTGCATAATAGCAGGGCCCTGCAGCTAATAAGACTGTGTACACATGCATTTAATGTATGTTTTTCGCACATTATGTATAACACTATTGGAGCCATGCTAAATATTTGTCACAAAGCATGAACAGAAAAGCATTGCCAATGCAAGATATTTCCACTTCAAAATACAGAGCAGATATAAATGATTGATACATACCTGTCCTATATCTATAGCTGGATTAATGCTGCAACCAACATCCATAACTATATCTGTCCTAATGTTCTGTTTATTTTAAAAGAAAGATAATTACATGGGATTATTTGTGTAGATCAGAGTGTTAAAATCATGAAAACAAATAAAAATGTACCATATTAGTTTATCCTCTTATTATAAAAAAATAATAAAAGGTAAGGACTAGTTTTCTTTAAATTTGAAGGAGGGGAGGTTTTACTATGAGACATTTTCTATTTATCTCTCCCCTCGCCTTCTAGCTATGTAAGAATTTAATCATGTCATTGTTTCTATGTCCCAGGAAAAGTGTTAGACCAAATAGACATTTGACTTTTAAAGCCAGCTCTGCTGTTTGTTATTTGACATCAGTGTTGCCTTTGACTCTTGGTGACCCTAAGAATCAGAGATCTCCATGAGCTTGGCCATCAGCTGTCCTACTCAGGTCTGAGGCAACCCATCTATAATGTGGTCTTCCTCTTTCACTACTGCCTTCCAGAAAAGTTTGCTTTCAGGACAGATATTTCTTCAACATAGGCACAAAGACAGTCACGTTGATAGCTGGATAGAACTAGGAATTTCTAAGTACTACATACTGTTGCTCTAAGGACAGTCCTTTCTCCCAAGATATCGGCATAAATTTAGTCTTTGAGAGCAAACTAATTATAATAAGTGAAATACGAATTTTTTTTGATAGGACAGTGCTGGGAAACAAATGGCCTTTGAGGTGTTGTAGAACTGCTACTCCTATCAGCATACTCAGCATAGCCAGCGGTGTGCGCTTCAGTCCGTTTAGAAAGCCATGTGTTCCCTGATGGAAAAAATCTTCTGGAGAAAGTCTGACTATCTCTTCAAAAGATAAAAGATCTAGAAAGATCTTATAGTAACCAAGGAGTACAAGCAGAGGGATACAAGAATCCCATACTCAGAAAGTAAGTAATTTGTTCAATAATACTTGATCATGCTTGAACTCAAAGTCTGAGCACTTGCTCTCAAGCAGTATCATAATACTGTGTTTACCTTATGGTCTCCTGTTAGACAGTCTATTTCAACTTCAGAACAAGCGGCTCCAAAAACAAAATATTCAAACGGTCGTCCTTCTCCCTTCTCCCAGTTCATGTTTGTATCATAACCTCTGATTAAACAAAAATGTTTGCAAAGCTTGTTAACATCTGTATTAAATTGTACATTAAACACTTAGCATTAAATCAAGCCTAAATAATCAAAATAACAGTACCAGAATGTACTTATTTGATTTGTGCCTTGTTCTTTTCCCCAAAAGTTCACAGTAGCTTACACATGATTACTTTGTTGGATGCTGTGGCGATGCTTCACATCATAGATGGGAATCATGCATACCTCTAGAGCTTGTTGGACTGCAACTCCCTGAAGTCCTGTTGAAGAATGCTAGGAATTGCAAGGCTGCATGATTCCCAAATGTACTTTAAATGAAGCACAATATTCATTTTCGTATATTTGTACTGGAAGTGAAAGCCTCTGTATGCACTTGTGCAGGGCTGTCCTTGAAGATGGCTTGGAAGTTGCAGCTGATGCAAAATGCAGCCCCCAAATTGCTGACCAGAATACCACAAAAACATCAGACCAGAATACCACAAATACTGGTCTTTTAAAAATTGCACTGGCTGCAAGTACATTTCCATTCTAAATTCAAGGTATTGGTGATGATATTTAAAGCCTTAAACATGTTGGGAACTCAATACTTGAAGAAGCGCCCCCCCCTCTCTAATCTATCTATGTCTGCCCAAGAACTGAGTTCTGCTCAAGAGGTCCTACTCTATGTCCCACCAGTGCAATCAATAAACTGAGGACATGGGAGGGGATCTTTTTAGCTGTAACATCCTGGTTGTGAAATGCCCTCCCACGGAAGCTGGATATTGCCAACACTGGCTTCATGTCAATGCCAAATAAAAACACAGCTATTTGTAAAAGCCTTTGGGGCCTAAATGATATGTTCCAAAAAGTTTGTGTATTTGGTATAAACTTGTTTCAAACTTTTGAGTCTGTTTTTAAATTGTCAAATTGTTTAATATGTTTTTAGTTGAATTTATTTTTAGTTTTTTAAATGTTTCAATATGCTTAAATTGATTTTACTTCTGTGCTATCTTGAGAGATCTTGTGATATATGATTGGACATAAATATTATGATATTATAGTAATAATATATTATAATAGTATAATAAACAAATCAATAAATAATTTACCATTAGTCAACATTTAGCTTCATTACCAAATTATAAACAAAACATATTGTAACGGACATTATATGTCTAGCTGTTTTGTACTAAGTGGCACAATGAAGCAGTGCTCCATGTAAGAACTCATATGAAATGGTAAATATCCTTAATATGTGATCACAATACAGAAAATTGTCTCTTCCTATTCACACTTATCATGGGCTGTGGTCATTAAATGATCTCATTAAAAGATATATTTTGACCCTAATTATTGATTCTACTAAAAATGTCTAAGACAAAAGTCATTATGCTGTCCGGGGTTGTTGTAATCTTCCTCTGCAGGAACTACAACAGCTATACCCCCAAACATTGTTATAAGTTCAGCCTCCCATATGCTTCCCAGCAAAAGCTTTCTTGGAAATAAGCAGTTAAAAATGTAATTTCCATAGCATAGCTTTGGAAGATAAATTCTCCCTAAATTGAAATGCACCTGCTGTTTATTCTGATACCTCCCAGACTATATTTCCCAACCCATCTGAGAAGCTACCACACATAATATGATGCACTTAAGAGGATACCTTTGACTTAAAAACAGCGGTGGGTCCCCCTGCCCAGGGGCAGAACATAGTCCTAAGCATGATCTGGAGCCACATCACCTTCCTGCTGAAAACTGCTGCTTCCTGGCCACTCTTTCCTACTGAATGTGCTGCTCGCAATAAATCCATGGTAAAGAGTAGTCATAATGGAAAATAGCACTGCTTGTTTCACAAATGACTTGCATAAGGGTTAAAACAGATATGATGGGGAAATGCCAGTTCCCTGCACTTTGCATCTATTCACTTGCCAGTGCATTCTCCTGAGAGATACAGTCCTCTGCAATCATACCTGCAGAGACTATTCACATTTCTGCATGACAACATCCTCACATGTCATCCTGTGGCAGTCCTGGCATGGAAGGGAGCATGACAGGAATGCTCCCCTCTGCACCTCACTGCTCCCTGTGAAAGGGACCGCAATGGCCCTGCTTCTTCCTTCTGCAGTGCAGCTGGGCACTTTCCCATGCTGCACTATGGAAGGAAGTGTCACCATCACGCTTCCCTGCCCTTCTGCATGATGGTAAGTATGGGAGAGCCACACAATTGTAGGTGCAAAATTTTGGATTTTTTTCCCCATTTTTGCAAGTACCTTGGGTATTCACTTGGGAATGGGATAGCGGCAGGTCAGTGACAATGTCGTGTGGAATTGCGACCAGCTGACCGCTGCCATCCTGTCTCCGAAGTGGTATAGCCCTGTCATGTGGACATGGCCCATGTTTACATCCAGTTAACAAATTACAGAAAAAGAAAGCTAATTTGCAAGATATGGGAGGTGTGAAAAGTTTATACAAGGACAAGATATCATTTACCCCTTGAAGCAGTACCTCTTCTTAATATGTGCTAAGTATGGCTTCTAGCCTGACATGCAATCTATAGCAGGATTGGCCAAAGACCACATGCAGACCCCAGAGACCATACTGCAACCCCAGCCCCCAAGTTCTAGGGGCCACAAGGGACAATTTTGGCAGGTTTTGTGCTGTGTGAGCTGTTTTACACTCACACCTTTGGTCACTTCTGGTTTTGAAACCTTAGCAGTGCTTAAAACTGTTTGGGGGGATTGGCCCAAGAAAATGCAAGAAGTCTTCTTCAATTAAAAAAAAAATGGGGGGACGGTGTCTGGAGGGGATGAGTATGTGAATGTGGCCCCAGATGGGAAGTCTGCCCATCCCTGACCTATTTATATTTCAGAATGCTTCATATGTATTTCCTTGTGTTTACAAATATATTTTACCTTCAGTATTTACCACATTAACAAACAGTTAACGTGGAAAGTAGAAAGAGCATGCCAGTTGAGTAACAAGTGAAATGATCTTCCAAATACACATAATGGAAACTGTGCACAGAAAGATATGGCTTTAGCCCTCCTCTTGCTCCTATATGGACAAGCCTAGGCACTCAGATAGCTTTGTTGTTAAAGAAATTAGGTTAAATCCAGTCATTAGCCCCAACTGGAGTAGAGCTATTGAATCAATGGGAATTTGTTAAGCAAACTATGTAAATCCCATTGATGTAGTGGGTCTCCTCCAGGATTAACAATTAGATTTAGCCCATTGTTTATTTGGTTTTTTAAAAAAATTGTCAGAATTCACATTCAAGGCATTTATGTTTTCCAGTAGTAATTTCAAGGACAGAAAGTATCATTTACCTGAAGAAGCCAGTAGCTGAAAGACTAATACTTTGGCGAAAAGCTTCTGTAATCTACGAAAGACAAACTTTCTTAAGAGGTAAAATGAGTCTTTTCCTGGAACTCAAGAATAGTGTTACAATGCAGTCTTGTTTTTCAGTTGTGAATTATTTGCCACAATAGAACACTCCTACTGTACACACATTGAGTGAATTTCTTTTTCAATGTATTGCTTAGGATCAGTTTTTCAGCCTGATCATATATATATTTGTTTTGTATTGCATCCAATGTACATGTGGCCAGTTTCTGTAATTAGAGGCCACATAGTGGAAAAAACAAAACAAAAGCAGAAGCGACTTGAAGTCCACGTCTGATTTTGAAATACATGCATTTAATATTAAATAGTGAAGGGGGCTGCTGCCAGCTATCTAAGAAACAAACTGGCACCCTATGAAGCTTCCAGGTGTGGCAACTTGGCCTCTCTTTTTGGGTCAGAAATAGGGCAGTCTGGGGACATGAGTGGTCAAGGGATGCCAAAACAGCCTTGGGGAACTGCACTTTGCCCACCACTGGTATATGCCAACAGATGGCAGAGGGTGATAGTACATAAGATCTGAAATAATCAGGATGACAGTATCAATTATAGTTAGAATTTTAGTTCCAAGGGCCACTCAGACGGATTTTCTAACAGGAACTTAATGGTGTAACTCAGTACAGACATAAATAACTACCCAGTCTTCCCATTTTCCTTCTGGATTTTCATCCATGATGGGCTTTAGTCGTTTCATAAGAGTCTCACAGGCATTCTGGAAGTGAAAACAACAACCATAAAGTAATTACAAAGGCAAAAGAGATAGTTTAAAAACCCTTTTGCTTTAAGGTAGTGCAGAGGACCAGGTTTTTCTACCCCTGACCCTGACCCAGGTGCCAGGACACCAAAAGATAAGCAAGCCCATATGGCACCAGTTCTGCTACACCAGAGTCAAATAAGTGATTGCTAATTCTGCCCCATGCAATTCCAGAGGCCTTGATTTCAGCTGCACAGTGGCATAATTTAATGCAATTCAAAATTTAAAACAATAAAAAACAATTCAACAGACTAAGAATGTATCAAACAGTTTGACCAGTTAAACCAAAGCGTGTAAAGCTATGCACATGTAGATTTTGAAAAAAACAATTCCCAAAAGCTTTAATAAAAAGGCACGTTTTAACCTAGAACAGGAATGAAACCAATGAGGAAGGCCATTTCCTATGTTCTCCTGCAATATATTGTTCCCACGGATGGGAGACACAGTAGGGTTCTTCTTGAAGATCTCAGTCCTTGGATCTGAATCAAAACAAGCTCAGATCCAACCTGTTAAATCAGGCTCTGGACTTAATCAGGAGCCATGCACCTAGGTCTGAGATTCTTTAATTTAGCAGCATTACAAAGTATACAATAAAAGCAATTTCAAAATATCCACTGGAATTTTGCAATTTAGAAAAATTCTGTAATTTTTAAAAAAAACTGCAAATATGCATGTAATTGTTGAAATCTTTGTCCTGAGATAGCATCTCAAAACCATCAAATCCAAATTAGATATAATGTGAAGTAATTTTGCAGTCCTTAGTCTAAATATATGAAAAGACAAAAGTGGTACATCATTTAGCACCAAATAATAAGAAAGAAGTAGAAATATATGTAACCTTCACTGCCATCCCATTAACGTCAGTACCAATAGAGGCTGCTGTAGGTCTTGTATTAGGCACAGTCACTGTACTTGTTTCACTGATATAAATATAAGACACTGGTATCCTTAATTCACGACTGGTGATCTGTTAGGAACACAATGGTCAGTAATTAATATTCAAACACTTCAATCATTTTCTTAATCTATTGTGATTTTACAGATTATTCTTTTTCTGCCAGATAACTTTGAGGCCCTGACCATCTGTAACAGAAAATTTGTGGAACAGCAGGGACTGCACTGTAAAGAAGGGATGCTGGAGGGTGGGAACTGAACCCTATCCCCCATTCCTTTCCCTGAACAGCAGGATGTTACATTTTTGCTTAAATTTCTATGTGTACACAGCCTAGGTGCTGCGTAAGAGTGGATGATCATCTGTGTAGTACTTATCGCCACATCCACTTCCAGTTAGGAAGTGTATTTGGAAGCTGGATTGGGACATGTGTCTTTGACACAATGCAAATTCAGTGAATGTTTGACTTTTTAAAAATGTTCACAATTAGGTAACAAACAATGCCACTCCTGTACCCAAACAGAGTAAGTCAGACTGAAACTGATTAAATTTATGAAATGTGTCCAAAATGTGTTCCTTTAGTTGTTGAAACAATAGAAACTTGAGCAATTAAAAATAAAAAATCTTGCTTTTTGTTTATCTCATTGCTTTCCCAAAAACATTTCAGCTGGTTTCAGGTAATGATGCTGAACCAAGGTTTAGCATTTCCGAAAG
The DNA here is from genome assembly GCA_948474755.1 of Ctenosaura bakeri. Classification (NCBI taxonomy): domain Eukaryota; kingdom Metazoa; phylum Chordata; class Lepidosauria; order Squamata; family Iguanidae; genus Ctenosaura; species Ctenosaura bakeri. Next base: position 1,713,040 of record CAOLHI010001172.1, read on the forward strand.
AGCTGAAGACAGCATGGAGCTTGCCCACTCCCCCTTTTCCTTTTCACTTCTGACATGAGCATGAAGAGGAAACTGGATTATTTTCCTACTGCTTTAGATTACCTAGTGTTTAGAGAAAGGGTTATCAACTGGAATAGCCCCAGGAGTCAATTTTCTGTCTTAGGACTCTCTGGGGAGGGATGCACAAACTGTCAAAAATGCCTGAAATGGTGATGGAAGTGGGAACAACATAAGTGGCTGTTAAGTCCACTTCTGGGTTTGAAAAACAGGTTTTTGTTTTGTTTTGTTTGAACAGAAGGGGAAGTAATGTGCATAAGAGGTGAATTCTCATTCCTGGATGCTTCCAGCAGAGGCAATTCACCTTGTCATGCCCCCCAAAACAGCAGTCCAAGGAATCTACAAAGACTGAAGTCTGCAAAAAAACAATCTGGGGATGGAGGGGGGATCCATGTGACACCAGGATCACATTTTGCCCATCCCAGTTTAGAGTGTGGTCCATGCTTAAAATGTACAGTATTATAATTGGTGGAAACAAACCAGTTGTGTACATTACTGTTTTAAGTTGTCTTGTTTCCAGTAGTCATTGTTAATGTTGTAACCCACAAGCATTAAAGTTGGACTGATTTAACCAAGGAAGCCCTAGCCTGGAGTTTGTAAGATCTGAACAGGTTTGTTGATGACTGGGGCTCATGGAAGTCATTCATTCATAGGGTCATCAATAGTCAAACATGACTTGGCAGCAAATAACACCCCCCCACAAGTTCAGACATGAAGACAGACTGACAGATGAGGGAATGGGTATCAGCATAGCCACTGAACCAGAGACCCCTTTTAGAACAAACTCTCCAAGCCCAAGGCCAGCAAAGCAACAGCACTCTTAGCTCCAAGGCCTTGCACTCTACAGGGCTAGTGTGACATCACAGGCACTGTGCCTGATGTGGGCTCATGAAGAGATGAAGCAGTACAACTGGCCCCTCTGAGGTTGCCATTTTAGATTTCATATTCTTCAGCAAGGATACAGCCTGAGAAGTTCTGTCAGGTGCAAGGAGCATGAAGGCACTGAGCTGGGATGAAACTGTCTTCAGAATTGCTCTTTAGTACCTTCAGGGTGCTAAGGAGCTAGCACTGACCTCTTCCCCTCTCCCTGCAACCTTAACAATCCCATACCTCTTTGTTTCTTGTTTATTCTCTACTTCTTCTCTAGACTGCTTGCTGGATTTGTACTGTCCTATCTTACCCATGGGCTCTGATTTGACAGAAGAGGACAACTGAGATTAACTATCATTTGCTGGGTTCAAATGGTACAATAATCTACTTTTAATAAAAAAATGGAAACACAAAAAATACAGGATACCAAGGAACATATCACTCAAGGCAGGTAAATTGCAATTACAGCAGGATAATAACATCTTTGGCTGGAATTTATCACATGAGTCTTCTGTTCTCCTGGTGGGAGACTACTTGGAAAGTATTTCTTTTACAAACACAAAGGAATTTATCACATAAGGCAGGTAAATCTCAATTATACCAGCATAAAAGTGTCTTTGGCTGAGACCTATCACATGACACTGTTCCTCTTCTGTTATTCTCCCAGTGGGAGACTGTTTGGAAAGCGTTTCTTTTACAAAGGAGGTCATTTGTAACTGGGAGAACAATAGAAAAGGAATAAGGCAACAGTAAGTCCCAGCCAAAGATGCTATCATCCTGCTATAATTGTGATGTACCTGTCTCATGTGATAAAGCCCCTCCAATATGTTAATAGCCTCTTTTGTAAAAGAAACACTTTCTTTTTCATTTAATCAATTTTATTGAATAAAATATACCTAGAATAGAAATAAAATTTGAATAATACATACAACAAAAACCAACTCCAATCTACAAAGTAAAAGCTTAACACAAAACATGTCACATTCCACCATACTCCTGCCATCTGCTGCCTATACAGATAACAAAAACAAAAAACAAACAAAAAAGATCACTTCCAGCTACCTTTTCTGCAGATATATTTTAACTCTTAAAAATGTACCTTTGTCTATCTTATCCATAAATTACACTTCACCTATATACTTAACTCATGTTCATTAAGGAAAACCAACAGTCATCAAATCACTCTCATTATCTTTCAAAAAGTCAATCAGGGGTTTCCAACTTTCCAAAACATTGTTAGAGATTTGTCTTTAATCAAGATAGTCAGTTTGTCTATTTCCGGTAAATCACTAAGCTTCAGCAATTAATCTTCTTTGGTAGTTACTAGGTCATTTTTCCATTCCTGAGCATATAACATCCTTGCAGCTGTTATCATATACTGGAGTATTCCTCTACAACTCTTTTCTAATTGATCATCCATTAGTCCCAAAAGAAAGAGTTTAGGTTTTAACTGAATATTTATCTTTAAAATCTTTTGCATCATACTATGTATTTGGACTCAACATTTTTTTAGCTTTTTCACAAGTCTACTGCATATGATAGAAAGTTCCTGCCCTGCTTATTACATTTACAACATACATTCAAAGATCCTTTATATAGCATAGATAATTCTTCTGGTGTCAAACACTGGTACATCATCTTATAAAAATTTTCAAGATCATAGCAAAAAGTACATTTCAAACTTTTTTTATTCAATAATTTTGTTTTATTATATGCAAATTTTCTTGCTCATTTTATCATATATTCCTTGTTCATCTTCCGTCTCAAACTTTAATAAAAACTTGTACATTTCACCAATTATCTGTTTATCATTTGTACACAACAGAATTTCAAATTCTGATTTAGACAGTTCAAACCCATAATTTTAATCAATATACCATATTTGCGGTATATAAGATGCACTAGTGTATAAGACACACCCCATTTATACACCAGCAAATATTATTTGCCAGCATATAAGATGCACTGGAGTATAAGAGACACCCCTTTTTCAAACAGGGAGAAAAAGTGACTCTTATACACCAGCAAATAGGGTAAATCTATCAAAAAGCTACTTATAAGAGTACCACTGAAACTCATTTCCTTCTTTCAGTAACTTCTTTCATTCTCATACTGTATTCTCCTTGGTGGTTCCTCAGCATATTTGGATATCTTAACCATTTTTCCTTGCCTATAATATTTTTTGAGCTGAGACCCATAATGGCATTTTCTGCCATAACTTTGGTTTGAATCTTGTCAGTATTCTCAGGCAAGTTTCATCTACTGACTATTAAACTGTACATTCACTTTAACCTTGTGAAAAAAAAGCCTTCCAAATGGTCTCCAACCAGGGGAAAAACAGAAGAGAGATGGGGTAATATGATAATTCTCAGGATGACAGGAGGATCAATCCACTACGTCTGGGTTGTGATCCTTGTGCCAGCCAATGCAGGAGCCATCCTTGTTCTAAAAACGTTTAACCAATAAGCTCCAGTCCTCCTCCAGTAAGTTTTTATTTCTCCTGCGAACCAGCTAGGTGTGTTTTTGTCCCTCTCTAGTACAATTGTTTTGAGTGTCTTTACTATGGAGCAGGAATCGGAGAAAAAAGGAAAGAGTTTGAGAAAGGAAGGGGATAAGCCTTCCCAAGCAGCAGAAAAATCAGTTTCTGGTCACGAAATATTAAAAGATGATTCTGTCTGGAGTACCACTGTACAGTTGGGCTCAGACAAGGAAAAACAATATCCCCTCCAGAAAACCGCAACACAGCGGGTCACGGATGATGGTAAAAGTGATTCCATCCATAGAGCCAAAATTCAAGGGGTCATGGACAAGGAAAATCGAGCAGATTTAAGAAGAATTTTCTTAAGCTTAAGCGAGAGTGAGGCAGAAGAGATAAAGATTGTTGGTGGGCACAAACAGCGAGTCCTAGACAATCAGAAAACATCAGTAACAGATAAAAGAGTGTTACTCAACAAAAAAGCAAAGAAAAGTAGAAGTCGATTAATGGGAAAAAGTTCTCGAAGAAGTCAGTGGTGGCCCCAAAACTTACAGTCACAACTCCCGGGCACTATCTTGAAAATACCAGTTCTTCTTCGTGGTCTCTGTGCCTTCATACACTAGGAGCTTTAGCGCCTGCGCGGTAGCGTTCGGAAACTTCTAGAGCTTGTTCGCTTGGCGGGAACCCCTCCCCCACGCCGGTACTGCGCATGCTCCTCCCGCCGAGCAACGGTCTCTCCTCAGTTCTTTCTCGTCCGCCGTCGCGTACGGAAGGTTCTTCGGTTTGTTCCTCTGACTTTTGTGCTTGGCTTGCTGTTTTCACGGTTTTACGGATTTTTGGACTGTCTCTGACCTCTCTTTCGGACTTCCCATTTGGTTTTTTGGTGATTTCGGATCTTTCCAGTTTGGCGTTTTCGTCTTATGTCCGCGCTCTTCAAAAAGTGCGTGTCCTGCGGGCGCAAAGTTGCCCTCAACGACGGCCACAAGGAGTGTCTCTTCTGTTTGGGTGAGTCCCACAACACTCGGACTTGCTCAATTTGCCGGGATTTTACTCCCCAGACTCTCCGCAACAGGTCCGCGAGACTTAAGTCATATTGTTGGGAGCAGTCTCTGCGGGCGATCGACGAGACCTCCGTTTCCAAGATGGCTGAAAAGAAGACGACCACGCCATCGACGGTATCGGCGGCTGCCGTTCCGTCTACCTCGTCGGTATCGGACTCGGTACCGGCGAGAACGCCGATCTCGGCGTTACCGAGGATCCCGAAGCTCTCGGCGGCTGCCAAGTCAGCGAAAGGATCCTCGACGACGAGGAAGGCTGAGGCTCCCCTGAAGGAGACGCCTGCTAAGAAGCGCCCTGCTCCGGACGGAGACAAGGGCAAGGAGAAGGAGAAGAAGAAGAAGAAGGAGAAGAAGCGCTCCACGGCTGGGGACGTTCAACCTCCTCCTCCTCCTCCGACTCAACAGCCTTCCAAAGGGCGAGGCGAGTCCGTCGATCTCTCGGACGATGAGATCGAGGACGTTCCCCAACAGCGCCCGGACTCGCCTGTGGCAGACCCTCCAACCCTGGTGGAGGAGCACCACCGCCCTTCCAGCCGTCGCAGGTCGGCCGACCTGCAGCAGAGAGAGCCCTCTGCTTCTCCGGAGCGGCGTTCGACCTCCTTCAGGTCCCAGTCCCGCTCTTCGGAGCGTCCGGTGGCCTCGCCGCCTCCTAGGGAGACTAGAGAGGAACAACCTCGCTCGTCTGCCTCCAGATACACCTCGGCGTCCTACGTGGCCAGGTACGCAAGGGAGTCTGAATGGAGAGAGCGCCCGGCCTCTTATCGGTCACATTCACCATCGTACCGGGATCGGTACCATCGTGACCCGAGGCGCTGGGAGACCTTCCGGAGGTCCCGGTCACCTCACAGACAGCGCGAATCACGCTCGCCTCGAGGGGACGAGGCTCAGTACCGTCGCCACCGAAGCCGCTCTCCCTTGGACCGCCGCTCCTTCAGCCGCTCTCCCTCTCCTCGATACCATAGGACGAGGGAGCCTTCACCTCGATATCGGGCGATATCGCCACCTCCTAGGGTCACGGCAACGGCGACGCACCCTACGGAGTCGATGGTGACTGAGCGGGCTAAGACCACGTCAGCCTGCCAGACTACCCCAGTCACCACTAAAAAGGTGAAGTCCGTGGTCAGCCAGCCCAAACGTGACGCTGCCACTACCACCGCCCCGGCTGCAGAGAAGCCTAAGAAGGCAACACCCGTGGCGGCCGCGAAGGAGCCGGAAAGCGAGCGGCGAGAGGACTCACTGAGCGCGGAGTCGGAGGTGTCTGAGGCGGCCTCCCAGGAGTCTCCTCCGCTGGGATTCGGGGATCCGATCCCAGATTCTGCTCCAGAGGACGTCCACCAGTTCTCTGCGATGCTGCTCCGCATGGCCACTACCCTTGGCCTTAAGATCGCCGATGCGGAGCCGGAGGACGACGATCCAGTCTTCTCCGTCTTTGAGGGGAAGCAACCTGCCACGGCCCCGCTGCCTCTCCTGCCCCGGATCTCCAGAGTGGTGAAGGCCGCCTGGGATAGACCGGCCTCGGCGCAGCCGATACCGCAGCGGCTGGAACACCTCTACAGGGTGCAGAAGGATAACGCCGGTTATCTCTTCAACCACCCTGCACCGAACTCTGTGGTGGTCGAGTCGGCACAAACAAAAGGCACCGGCAGGCAGCACACCACCCCGCCGGATAAGGAAGGCAGAAAGTTGGACGCCTACGCTCAGAGATTCTATTCCGCCGCCTCCCTGCAGATCAGGCTGTCCAACACTCAGGCTTGCCTCGCGGCATACCTGAAAAAGGTGCTCGATCGCCTTCAACCGGCGATGGAGGCGGTACCGGAGGACATCTGCCAAGCCTCCTCGATGATATTCAACGAGGCCATCTCCATCGCTCGGCAGCAGATGGCCTCCTCCTGGCACGCAGTGGAGATTGCCTCCCGGGTCATGGCGGGATCCATCGACCTGCGCCGCCATGCTTGGCTGCGACCGGCCGGCATCCAGGAGGACACCAGAAGGAGAATCGAAGATCTCCCCTTCGACGGTGAGGGCCTGTTCAATTCGTCCACCGACCAAGCGTTGGACAATCTGGTGAAGGCGAGGTTGACTGCCAAGAAGATCGGGCTACAGCCGGCCACGCAAGCCCGCAGGACCTCCACCTTCCGCCCATCCTGGCGACGATCTTCCACCTCATCGTTCCAACGTTCGGCCCAGTCCGGACAGTCGAGACCGTCCTCCGGCTCGTCGGCCAGACGCACGTTTAGACGTCGCCCGGCTTTGTCTAAGAAGTCCTCCTCGGACACAAAGTCTCAGTTTTGACGTGCCTGGCAGGACCTACCAATACCCACTTTTCAGCCTACCATCTGCGCTCGGAGACCGACTGACTCTGGCTCGACACCTTGTGGAGTGGCAACACGTCACTACGGACTCTTGGGTGCTTTCCATCGTCCGTCTTGGCTACGCCATCGAGTTTCACGATATTCCGCCTCGAGGCGCTTACTACTCCACCCTGTCGAGTCCGGCCCTCCTGGAAGAGATCCAGTCCCTCCTCCAGAAAGGGGCGATCGAGCGGCTCCCGCAAGAAGCCAAGGCCACCGGCTTCTTCTCCAGGTACTTCACGGTACCGAAAGCCGACGGTACCCTCCGGCCGATCCTCGACCTCAGAGGGGTGAACTACTTCATCCGCCCCAAGAGGTTCAAGATGGTCACGATACCGTCGATCCTGCCCTTCCTACATCCAGGGGACTGGTTCGCCTCCATCGATCTCCGAGACGCATACTTCCACATCGCCATTCGCCCGCAGCACAGACGGTACCTCCGCTTCGCGGTCGACGATATCTGCTACCAGTACAAAGTGCTGCCGTTCGGACTCTCGACTGCCCCAAGGGTCTTCACCAAGTGCATGGCCCCGGTGGTATCCTTCCTGCAGACGAAGGGTGCTTCCGTCTTCCCTTACCTCGACGATTGGCTGTTGGTGGCGTCCTGCAAACAGAGACTTTACCACGACGTCCACATGACGTTGTCACTCCTGACCCGCCTTGGTCTACGAGTGAATCCGAAGAAGTCCCACCTCGAGCCGGCGAGGATCTTGGACTTCATCGGGGCGACACTCGACTCAACCTCCGCCAGGGCGTACCTACCAGAGTCTCGAGCTCAAACCCTGATCCGGGCCGCCGCTCATGCCCGTACGGCCCCGACGTTATCTGCGAGAAGCGTCCAACAGCTCTTGGGCTACATGGCTGCGACAACCGCTGTGACATATCTCGCCAGACTGAGAGCAAGACCTCTTCAACACTGGTTCGTCCGCATATTCGACCCCCTGCGAGACGAACAGACACTCCGACTGCAGCTGCCGGAAGACGTCCGCTCATCCCTCCGATGGTGGCAGTCGCGACGCAATCTGATGTCAGGGATGCCTTTCCAACAGCCGACACCGAAGGTGACGGTAACGACCGACGCCTCCCTGTATGGATGGGGTGCCCACTGCGGCAATCTCAGAGTCCGCGACAGATGGACCGACGACGAGACCGCTCTCCACATCAACGCGCTGGAGCTGCTCGCCGTCTCGAAAGCCCTATGGGCGTTCCACCACGTCGTAGCGGGGCGCACGGTCCTGATTCTGACGGACAACACCACTGCCGTCTGCTACATCAACAGACAAGGAGGGACTCATTCCACGACCCTGCTCAACATCGCGCTCGACCTCTGTGAATGGTGCATTTGCCTGCACACGCATCCCGTGGCAGTTCACCTGGCCGGGCAGGAGAACACCACGGCAGACGCCCTCAGCAGGGACACCTCATCCCATCACGAATGGTCTCTCTCCGGAGAGGCGTTCAGACTGATTCAAGACCGCTGGGGCGCACCATCCATCGACCTCTTCGCGACCAGGGAAAACGCGAAGTGTCGCCGATTCTGTTCCAGAGCAGGCCTCGATCGCGCCTCCATCGGGGACGCTTTCCAGTTTCCGTGGACCGGGGAACTCCTCTACGCGTTCCCGCCGTTCCCGCTGCTCGGCCGGACGATATCGAAGATCCTCGCCGACCGAGCCGACGCGATCCTGGTAGCCCCGTACTGGCCGAGGCAACATTGGTTCGCACCCCTGCTACAAGCTGCACGAGGCGACCTGCTCAGGCTGCCACCGACACCGGACCTGCTCTCCCACTCCGGCGGCCGAGTCCTCTATCCGGACCTGCCACGCCTGGCCCTCCATGCCTGGAGGATATCGCACTAGACGATCCCGTGCTCGGTACCGTCCTCGTCGCGGCCAGGAAGGAATCCACCCGTCGCAACTATCAATACAAATGGCAACGCTTCCTGACCTTCGCTAATGAGAGGAGTGAGCCGGTATCGCCTGCGGGACTCTCTACCGTCCTGCATTTCCTCCTGCACCTCCGGCAACAGGGTCTGGCGTTTCCATCCCTCAAGGTGTATCTCTCCGCGATCGTGGCATACCAACCGCCACGATCTGCGGCATCGGCCTTCTTCAGGAACGATACCATTAAGCAGTTCCTGAAAGGACTTCATCATCTCTACCCGCCGGTATCGCCGCCGCTACCGCCGTGGTCCCTCTCGCTGGTGCTCTCGCAGCTGATGAAGCCGCCCTTCGAGCCGATGGCGACCTCGGATGACAGGCTCCTAACCATGAAGACTGCCTTCCTGGTAGCGGTGACCTCAGCGAGGCGAGCGGGTGAGATCACAGCTCTTCGGTCCGATGAGCCCTTCATGGTCTTCCACAGGGAAAAGGTAGTCCTGAGACCTGACATCTCGTTCCTGCCTAAGGTGGTGTCCAGTTTCCATCTCAACCAGGACATCATCCTGCCTGCCTTCTTCCCGAACCCGACGACACCGTTGGAGCGGTCCCTTCACTCCCTGGACGTGCGTCGGGCATTGGCCTTCTACAAGGACAGGACTGCTTCCTTCCGACAGACACCGCATCTCTTTGTTTGCTATGGGCGGCGTCGGAAGGGCCTCAAAGTGTCCACCCAGCGCTTCTCCAAGTGGGTGGTGAGGACTATTGAACTGGCGTATGAGCTCGCGAGGAAGCCTCCGCCAGTCTTGCTTCGAGCCCACTCCACCAGAGCTGTGGCTACTTCTGCGGCCCTCCTGCGAGGAGTTGACCTGCATGAACTCTGCCGTGTGGCGACCTGGTCCCAACCATCGACCTTCGTGCGCCACTACAGGCTCGACTGCCGGTCGCGCAGAGATGCCCGGTTTGGACGTGAGGTGCTGGCTTCCGTGCTGTAGGACCTGACCCGCCATCCGACCGGTAAGCTACACAGTCTCCTAGTGTATGAAGGCACAGAAACCACGAAGAAGAAGAACAGGTTGCTTACCTGTAACTGTGGTTCTTCGAGTGGTCATCTGTGCCATCATACACACCCGCCCTTCCTCCCCTCTTTCTCAGGTCCCTGTAGGTTCTACGGCGGACGACAGAACTGAGGAGAGACCGTTGCTCGGCGGGAGGAGCATGCGCAGTACCGGCGTGGGGGAGGGGTTCCCGCCAAGCGAACAAGCTCTAGAAGTTTCCGAACGCTACCGCGCAGGCGCTAAAGCTCCTAGTGTATGATGGCACAGATGACCACTCGAAGAACCACAGTTACAGGTAAGCAACCTGTTCTTTTAAAATGGCGTCACAAGTGGCTAACCGGTGTCCTAAAGCCTCTGATGGAGGTGCAAAGGATGGAGTGGTGGCGCGCGTGAGCAGCAACGCTGTTCCACTAGTGTCTGGTAGAAAGGAAACAGGAAGGGTGTTTTCCACTGTTGCAGAGATGCATTCAGCCTAGTTGAACCAATCTCCCTCCAATCAAATTAGTATGACTCCTGGATTTAAGGCTTTTTTATCCAGATAGTTCATGAGTGGCCCAGCTCAGAGGCAGGAACCGTTACAGGACACATGTGAGTCGCAGTCTGGTTCACTAAGTGTACCACTGGAACAACCCAGGGATGATTTTCGGGTGGAGATCAATCAATTGACAAGAGATGCTGTTCAAGCACAAGTTCAACCAGTATTAAATGCACAGATGCCACAAATGAATTTTAATGCAAACGATTTACAATGCAAGATGGTTATGTGGAATATGATGAATTTATTTAAGAATATTAATATGTCAAATCAATTTAATCAATTATATCAAATGAATCAAATGAATTTACAGCAACAAACAAATATGAATGAATTTGAGTCAAATGTGATTGAGGATGAATTGCCAGCAGCTAAGAGAAGGAGATTAGATCAAGATGAAAGACCAGGTGGAAGTTATTTAAGAGACAAAAGCAATAAGGAAAAATCTGCAGTTGAGAAAGGGAAAGTTAGTAAAGAAACTGATGTGACAATGGCACAGAGGAATTCTAGAGGGAGATTGCAACAGGAGACAGAAGAAAGTGATGAGGAGCATGAGTTGCAAGAAGATTTCAACAATATGGATGAGAAAGACTTTATGTCTTCTGAGGATGAGGAGGAGGATAAGACGGACTCCGATAGGTTGTTTGAGGCAGAAAGTTTTTGCAGTCTTTTAAAGAGAGTTATGCAAACATTAGGACTGGATGGTTACAATGAGCAGGATGTTGGGAACAGTAGTAAGGAAAGTAAGTTAGCTTCTGTAATTAGAAAAACGGAGTCATGAGGCATGGAAATCCCTATGCCAGACTTCTTCAAGGATGTGATTATGACTGAGTGGTCTTAGTGGAGTTCTAAGAGACTTTTAGCTTATAGTCAAAAGTTATATTCATTTGTAAAGAAAGATGTTGAATTTCTTAAAGTGCCCCCAGTGGATGCCCCAACTGCAGGGTTGGTATTGGGAGCAATTGTCCCCAGGGAGGAGGACACCCAGCTAAAGGAAGTGGATGAAAGAAGAGCAGAAACATCTTTGAGGAAAGCGCATGAAGCAGCATCTTTACCAATTAGAGCTTCAGTAGCTACTTCTCTGTTTGCTAGAGCGGCTATTCTCTGGTCTCAGGATATTTTGGACTCTCAGGATTTGAGTATGCAAGAGTTACTGAAAGCGGTGGAAAGAATTCAGAGAGTTCTAAAGTATATTGCTGATGTGGGTCATGATTCAACTGCATTTGCAGCTAGGAATATGAATTTATTGACCATAGCAAGACGATCATTATGGTTAAAACACTGGGAGGCTGATCAAAAATCTCATAATAATTTGGCTTTCATCCCATTTAAGGAAGAGTTATTATTTGGAAATCAGGCACCGGAAAAGGTTTTGGTGGGAACAAAGGAGAAAAAACAGGTGGTGCCCACTTTACAAAAGAAAAAAGTGGATAGGAGGAGTTTTCGAAGCTCTGATTATTCTTTTCGTGGGGGAAGAGCCTATGGTTACTCTAGAAGAGGTTCTGAGTACAGGTCTGGAAGATATCAGTGGAATAGGCAGAGACCACAGTTCAATAGGCAGTTTCAGTATTCTAGACAAGAACAAGGAAATCTTGGGAATAATCCCAAGCGGGGAAAGACTCAATATTGATAATCAGCAACAATTGGTGGGAGGAAGACTTCTGTCTTTCGGACACAGGTGGTGTCAGATAACATCAGACCAGTGGGTTTTAATGGTAGTAACTCAGGGGTAACAAAACATGTTTCCACACCAGGCCGAAAGACAGATTTCTTCCATCACAGGTGTCAAAAGACAAAAGCAAACAGCAAATTGTAAGTCAGGTAATTCTTCATTTGTTGCAGATAGGAGCAATAGAGAAGATTCCCAAGCAGCAGGAATTCTCTGGAATTTAGTCAATATTTTTTGTGGTTCCCAAAAGCAATGGGGAGTACAGGCCGGTTTTAAATCTAAGGTACCTCAACAAATTTGTGGAATATCGGAAATTCAAAATGGAAACTGCAGACAATAAGGGAGAATTTGTCTGTGGGGGATTTCATGGCATCCGTAGACCTCAAGGAGGCATATTTGCATGTCCCAATGAGGGAAGAGGACAGGAGGTACTTGAGATTTCATTACCAGGATTGCCACTACCAATTCAGAGCTTTACCTTTTGGCCTGGTATCAGCACCTCGGGTGTTCACGAAGGTGCTGATTCCACTGATAGCTTTTCTGCATGTGCAAGGGGTACAGTTATACTCTTATCTAGATGATATCTTGCTGAAAGCAAAGACGGAAGAAAAATTAAGAAAGGATGTGAAAATGACAGTTCAAGTCTTGATGGATTATGGTTTTCTTCTCAATTGCGAGAAGAGCTTGTTGATCCCAACAACGACTTAACTCATTTGGGAGCAAAGATAGATACTTTAGAGGAGATGATGTATCTTTCACAGGATAGGTTAGTAAAACTGAGGCAGGATACATGCAGGTTATGGATGTACAAGTCGGTGGATCTTATGCAACCAGGAAAAGTTATGGGTATTCTGATTTCAACAACACAGTTGGTTCAGTGGGGGAGTTTTCATGTAAGACCACTGCAGAGGCTGTTGTTGAGTCACCAGTTTGCAATATCTGCAAAGAGGCATTACAAGGTGAAAATACCAGATCAAGTGAGGAAAGAGTTATCTTGGTGGATGAAAGAGAAAAATGTAGCTTCAGGAGTTCCAATTCAAATTCGAGGCATGGTCCATGTAAGGACAGATGCCAGTCTCCGCGGTTGGGGAGCTCACTGCAAAGGATACTCGGTACAAGGCATTTGGACTTCTTTAGACAAGAGGTTCAATATAAATTTCCTAGAGTTGAAAGCGGTGAGGTTAGCTTTTCAAAGATTCGTGAGCCTAATAAAGTATCAACATGTGAAAGTTTTCATGGACAATATGGCAGTCAAGGCTTACATTTCCAAAAAGGGTGGACTGCATTCAGTGCTTTTGGTAGCGGAATCAACAAGGCTATTCAAATAGGCTGAGATGCACGTGAGGTCGATCACGGCAGTGCATGTGAAAGGAGAGTTGAATATTCAAGCAGATTATTTGAGCAGGAATCTGACTCATCCGGGAGAGTGGTCCCTCAATGCAGATGTTTTCCAGTGTTTGGAAAGTATTTTTGGTCCTTTACAAGTGGACTTATTTGCTTCTGGAGGAAATTCCAAATTAAAAAGGTATTTTTCAATAGATGGAAGCAAAGGTGCAGAAGCGCATGACGCACTGTCAGTGGTGTGGCCTATGGGAATGCACTACGCTTTTCGTCCAGTTCAAATTGTCCAGAGAGTACTTATGAAAGTTTTTTTGTAAAAAGCTTCAGTGGTGCTAATAGAGCCGTATTGGCCAAGGCAACCTAGGTTTCCGATGTTGCTGCAGATGGCTGAAGCACCACCATGGAGGTTGCTGGTGAGAGCCGATTTGCTCACTCAGGGGCCAGTTTGTCATCCGGACCCAGATGGTTGAATCTGGCAGCATGGAAATTGAATGGAAATTTTTAACACAACAGGGTTATGCTGATAAGGTGGTCAAGACTATATTGGGTTCTCGTAGAGAGACCGCCCAGAAGATATATGATAGAACTTGGAAAACTTTTCAGAGGTGGTGTGATGCTAGGATGGTGGATGTGGCAGAAGTGAATGTGTCACATATCTTACTTTTCCTGCAAGATGGTTTGGATAAAGGTTTGCATCCTAATACTTTAAAGAGGCAAGTGGCAGCCTTATCAGTGATCCTGAATTTGGAAGGGGAAGCTTACTCGAAGCATCCTCATATCAGGAGGTTTCTGAAAGGAGTCACATTAAGTTATTTTCCAACAGTTCATGGTTTTCCCTCGTGGGACTTAAACTTAGTGTTAAATGCATTGACAGTGGCATCGTTTGAGCCACTGAGGGAATCTTCATTAAGGTTGCTATCTTTCAAAGCAGCTTTTTTACTGGCTGTGATTTCAGCCCAGAAGGTGTCGGAGCTAGCAGCATTATCTGTGAATGAACATATGTGCAAGTTTGAACAAGATAAACTGACACTGGGATTCGATCCATTCTTCTTACCAAAATGTGTGTCGTCTATGATGAAGCTAGAGGAGATTCATTTGCCAACTTTTTGCCCTAGACCAGTTCATGCGATAGAAAAAAAGTGGCATACTTTGGATGTGTGGAGAGTAGTGAAGATTTACGTTAAAAGAATTAGAGAATACAGGTGGCCAGAAGCCTTGTTGGTTTTGTATTATCCAAAGACTTTGGGCCAGAGGGCTAGCAGTCTGTCATTGCCAGATGGATTAAAGCCTGTATTTTTCTTTGTTATGATTATGCTAAGAGGCCAAGGCCAATGAATGTGTGGCTGCATTCCACAAGATCCATGGCAACTTCTGTGGCATACGCTTCTTTGTCTTCTTTGGAAGACATCTGCAATGCGGCTGGATGGAAAGACTTGTTGACTTTTATTAGACATTATAAGTTGGACAAATATAAGTCCGCACAGGCGGCTTTTGGTCGTTGTGTTTTGCAGACAGTGTTGTAGTTTTAGGCCCACCCATGGTACAGCTTGGGAAAGTCCCATACGTAGTGGATTGATCCTCCTGTCATCCCGAGAATGAAGAGTTGGTACTTATGTGAACAGTCATTCTGGGATGACAGGAGGAGCATGCCCACCACTGGGTTAGGAAGATTGTTACAGAAGATAGGTGTATGGTGGCAGGTTTATGGCACGCTAGGGAAAGGAACTGACCGGAGGGGGGCTGGAACTTATCGGTTAACCATTTTTAGAACGAGGACAGCTCCTGCATCGGCTGGTGCGAGGATCACAACTCATACATAGTGGATTGCTCCTCCTGTCATCCCAGAATGACTGTTCACATCATTCTGGGATGTACCAGAAGTACTAACTCTTCAGTCTCAGCCAAAGACACTGTAACCCTGCTGTAATTGTGATTTACCTGCTTCATGTGATAAAGCCCCCAAAATCTTAAAGAAATACTTTCCAAACAGTCTACCACTGGCAGAACAACAGAAGAGAAATTACTTCATCTGATAAGTCCCAGCCAAAGATGATATTATCCTGTTTTAATTAAGATTTATCTGCCTCACATGATAAGCTTTATTGTCTAGGTTCTTCTTGTAAGACTCAATTATCAATCAGTCACTTTATAGTGACTTGATAAACCAACATACACATTTATTTATAAATGAGTTTATAAACAAATATTAAAGCATGCTATAAAATCCACTGTTCCCCCTAGACTGAATAAGTTTTCAGCATGCCCAAAAATGTGTGTAGCTGCTTATTACCTGCATAATTTTGGTGTGAATACCTTGGCCTAGTTCAACGCCTCCATGAGTCACCAACACATGCCCGTCTAAGTAGATATGAACAAGGGCTGCAGCCTATAAATATTAGATTAAAAGACTGGTTAGCTTTTTATGTATTTAAAAAAGTACAAAAGCTGATGAAATGATTATATTTAATGACACTGTGAATTACAAGAAAGAAGCTGCCAGAACTCAGGCTACTTTATGTTGCACTTCACAAAATGTAAGCATACCTAAATAATAACATAAAATATTATTTATTATGTTGAGAGAAGGAGTAATAAACACAAACTGCAAGCTCCAAGGGGTACTCATGTTGGTTTATTGTAACTGGAACAAACATAAATCATGTGGCATCTTAAAAACTACCAGATTATATTCATTTTGTGTATGTTTTGTATGTTTTGTGTGTGTATGTGTGTACATATACATGAGAATATGCTGGTTTGTATTTTATAAATGGTCATTGTCTTCTTCAGAGAAAAACTTTATAAGCCAACCGTGATATCCAAAAGGTAGTCTGTGATATTTCTATGAACAGACTGCCTCTTGGATATCATAGCTGGTTTATAAGTTTTTCTCAATCCATGTCTCTCTTTGTGAGAAAACACAAAGAGAATTTCATGCTATACTTTTACACTGAAAATTTAACATAATGTGAAGAAGGGTTAAACTAGTAGCTTCTATGGCCTTAGTAAAGCCAGCCAATCCAGACTGACTTTGGAATGCTGTGAGGGAGGGCTACAGGGGGAAAGAATATCAAAACAGAGGCTTGTCTGTTAAACAGTTAGATAGGACCGGCTAGAGATAGGGACACTGCATCTAACGAAGGACAATTAGCGATGGGGCCACCCAGGAACAGAGGCATGGTTTGGCAAGGCATGAATAAGATCAGGGACCTTGGTTTGATGGGAGATGAGAGTGCAAAGAATTCAGGAGAGAATGTAATTTTGTTTAACTAAGAGGTTATATAGTATTGTCTACAGAGTCAGCTTAATGATAGATATTTAACTTGTTTCATAATAAATCTTTACTGTTTTATTTTTGACATCTCTGTCTGGATATATTTTCATTTAAGAATTAATATGGGGAATTGGCCATACTTTACCAAACTGAAACCAACAGTAAGCACTTCTTTTTGTTCAGTATACAGTCAGCCTTCCATGGATTCTGTATCCACAGATTCAACCAAGCACAACTTGAAGATATTTTATTTATTTATATGTGTGTGTGTGTGTGTGTGTGTATGTATGTATATGTGTGTGTGTGTGTATCTATATCCAAAAAACAAACTTTGATTTTTCTATTGTATATAAAGGACACCATTTTACTGATCCTTTGAGCATAATAGGACTTGAACATCCATGAATTTTGGTATCCATGGGGGGTCCTGGAACCAAACCCTAGCAGATGCTGAGAGCTCACTGTATGTGAATCTAATGAAGTGAGTCTAGACTCTGAAAGCCTGTTCCACAATTATTCTATAAGACCTGCTTCCTTCAGTGCACTAGCAGATGCCTACTACTGTAACAGAATTTCCCTCTTTCCATTCTCCACTGCAGTCTTCTGCACCACCTGAAAACAGGCCCTGGAAGATTCTGAAGGTTTGGGGAATGTGCCCTGGCCCGCAGGAAGATCGCCCTCTCCTGGGTCTGTTGATGGAAGCAGTTCTGTCACTGGAATCACACAGCTGGATATTGGTGTTTAAGATACCACATGATTTTGTTTTCAAAAGGTATGCAATTTATGCCCTTATTGTTTGAATCATCTCCTTTTATCCAGATTATTTTTGGCTTGAAAATGTCACATACATTTTTTTATAACTGATACAGAAAGGTTTTTGCAGATATCTAGGTACATAACAGCAAAGAATATCAAAATGCTCTATTTTCAAAACTAACCTGATTAAGAAACTTTGGCTCAAATCCTATTGAATATTTCAGTGGAATAATGGCAATCCCTTTCTTTCTCCAGTAATTGTATTTATTAAATTCTTTCACATCTTCCTTCCTTCTGTAAAAACACGACTTCTTCATGCATTCATTCCAGCATCTTATCAAGTTCTTTGGATCCACTTCCTGTTTGTAATGTGTTTTGTCAAATGTTTTGTACATGTTTTTCTCTCTGACCTGTAAGGAAAAAAAGAATACCTTATAAAAAAGATAAGATGGTGCCCTGTGTTTCTAGGGCCCTTTTTGCATTAAGTCTTCTCGCGCAAGCGGGGGAGGGCGGCTCGCGCAAGAAGCCTTTGCCAGGAGGCTGCTGCTTTCCCCTCCTTCCTTCCGCAGGCGAAGGAACGAGCGGGGAAGCGGCAGCCTCCTGGAGGCAGCAGCGGCTCGCGCGTCCATCCATCCCCCCCCGCGCGCGAGAGAGAGAAAGGTGCTCGTCCCGTCCGCCCCCCGCGCGCGCGAGAGAGAGAAAGGCGCTCATCCCGTCTGCCCCCCGCGCACGCGTGAAGCAGGACGTGTCGCGTCCGTCACGCTAGCGCCCTGCCCCGTCCCTTCCTTCCGCAGGGGCGGAGGGAAGGAAGCGCGACCCGGCCGGCTCCCGGACGCTCCGCACGAGAGGTAAGTGCGCGCGGGTGCCGGGAGCGTTGCGTGAGCGCGGGTGATTTTTGCTTGGAAGCGAAAATCAAAAAACCCGCGCTCGCGCCGCTTCAGCCCCGTGAACCCGGTGGAAGTGGGAGTGCGTCGTGCGGAGCGACGCTCCCACCCCCGCGAGGCTCACGGGGCTGTCGCGCGAGAAAAGGCCCGTGCGAAAAGGGCCTAGGTCTTTTCACTCTGAATTAAACCAAATAAGACAGCTGAAAGCTAGTTTGTGCATTGCCATTTGCAACTCTTCCATTAACAGGAACCGCCTCTTTAGATCACAAATTATTACACGTGAGCTGGCAAGCCATACATCTCAGCCACTGCAGCAGCATCCGTATTTCAGCAAGACAGACAACTGTAAACACTACTGTGGTTGAGATTTGATACCCTTCCCTTCACATGGCCCAAACAAGTAGGTGACTCCTGCCAGCAAAATAAAAATACATTCATGGTAAAAGAGACAACTCTCTAAGGGAAAGAAGAATATCTATGTATATAAAAGTGATAATTCTATTTAGCATTTTTTTTTAAAGCTAAGAATATTCTCACCATTACCTTTTCTGGTGGTAAACCTGTTTTGTCTGCTATATCTGTTATCAGTGTTTCTGTGATAAGGCCTGACTGAGGAAAACCAAACCCTCTGAATGCTGTGTTTGATGGCAAATTTGTCTTGCAGGCACATCCTTGGCACAGTAAGTTGGGAATCTTATAAGCATTATCCATTCTTAGCAATGCATTCTCCATTACCTTTAGGACAAGAAAAACATACATTTAATAACCAGGTTTATATCTGTATGTGAGAGAGACCGTCCTTAAGTCTGACTAGAAAGCAAATGCACAAACAAGGTTCCCCAGAGAAGTACCATTGGGAAAGCACCAGGCTGTGTGCACATTGCTGTGTTATTATCTCAGTGACAGCAGATAACATAGGGATCTCTCCCATTTTGAAGGTCAGTATGTCAGAAGAGCTTGCAAGAGCTACATTCCAACTAAGACTCAGTTGCTATGCTCGCAAACTCAGCTCAGAGGGGCTTGCTTGTTGTTGCTTTTCCCTTGGTGGGGAATAGCAAAATTGGGTGCTAAGAACCTAGCTTCATTTGCTGTGACTGAATCTCAGCTGGGTCCCAGCAGCAATGCTTACTAGCCCATTTGAGAGGGCATTGCTCCCATGCTTTACCAGTGGCATTGAAAAAGAAAACTGATTCCTAGCCAAAGCACCAGGTGAAATCCAATGCTTTGTCCAAGGAACCCCACATCATCCAGTCCGCAGAAGGCCACAGAGGTAGGTAACTATCACCACTTGAGCTTCCCCATAGTTGGCACCTAATCTAGGAAAACACTGAAACTGAGTACTTGGTTTCCCATGGGAAGTGCTATCCTGGGACCTGTGTCAGGTTGGACACATCCTACAGTAACAAAATTTGGCAGAACATTGCACTACCAAATTTCAACAGCAAACCAGGAAAAGCCCTTTAAAAAAAAAGAAAAAGAAATGCTTGTTTGAAGGGGGGTTTACTAGTTTTCAAACAACTTTTGGCAGCAAAACACAAACATTCATTTAAAGTAAACATTGGCTGCTTTTTTCCCTGAAGATTTTTAAGTGGGTTGCCAATGGAATTCAACACTGTGATTTGCACATGTTTTACAGAACTAATGAGACAAACACAAAAACAACCCTGGGGCCAAGTGCTGACCACTTCTAACACAGACAGCAAAAAGCACAGGGAAAAGTGCTGCCAGGTTTTCAGACTACTAATAAGAGACAGTCAAAATTCATGACATTCAGGAAGTGGTTATTAACAAGTTTATGTTCTACCTAAATATTAAATAGAAGTTTTTATTTCAGGTATGTTTTTATGTTCAAATACATTCAGTTAGCCATGTTTTTCTCTGTAAAATTAACATACTGCCCACATTCATGAATTACATGATGCACATACTTCTATCTTTATGAAGGGCTAACAACCCCACCTCCAAGTAGGGGATTTTTGGGTTTATCTAGAAGGAAAGGCTTTCTAACCCTTAAGCTAGGGGATGTTATTTATAAGTGATGCCTGGAAACCCTAATAGGTGAGAAGAAGATGGCCAGTGGCTGTGAGAGGAGTAGTCATCTTCCAGCATTACTTTCTGAGACTTAATCCCTCCAGACCAGATGGAACACTGTGCCTTTAATCCTTCCAACTTGGGAAGACCATGCAAAAGGAGATGATGACAGATGGTCTTGAAAAGTGTCAAGGGATACAGACCTTGGCATAAGTGACCCATTAGAGTAATTAAGAGTTTTTCCATCCCAAAGCTACATTTGAAACTAAGCTGATCTAAATAATCAGCATCACCCAAAATTATATGGAGCTGAGAACCCATCACTTGCTGTAACATGATGAAGAATGGAAGGCTAGACATTGATTAGTAATTATCCCAAACTACAGGATCCATATTTACTTCCTTTAATAATAAATGTTTTGTCACTACTTCCTTCAAGGGAGCAAGGAACACATAATCCCTGAAAGGTATTCACTATGGCTGACTCAGCCCTGGCAGGTTTAAACAGCCAGAATGGGCAGGGATCAAGGCAACACGTGGTTGGCCTCAAACCTCCAAGCAATTTGTCTTTTGCTTGTCCTCAGACTATACAAGCTGAAAAGGCACATGACTAGCTCCTCCATCCAAATCAGATTCTGTCAAAACTATGGTATCTAGCTGAATCCAGATAAGACGGAGGTACTCGCTGTTAAGGGCCCTAGCCCAGGTATGGAGGTTTGTCAACCAGTTCTAGACGGGGTCACACTTCCCCTGAAAGACTGTGTCCGCAGCTTGGGGGTGCTCCTGGACTCGCCGCTTCCAATGACAGCTCAAATTAATGCAGCGGCCAGGAGTGCCTACTATCAGCTTCGACTGATACGCCAGCTGCGCCCCTTCCTGGAGCTGGAACACCTAAAAACAGTGGTGCATGCGCTGGTAACTTCATGGCTTGACTTCTGCAATGTGCTCTACATAGGGCTACCCATGTGCTTAATCCGGAAACCTCAATTAGTTCAGAATATGGCAGCCAGGTTGGTCACCAGAAGATCTAAAACTGCCCATATAACACCAATTCTGAAGTCCTTACATTGGCTGCCTATTAGTTTCCGGGCACAGTACAAGGTGTTGGTTCCTACCTTTAAAGCCCTTCATGGCTTGGGGCCAGCCTACCTGCGGGATCGCCTTCTCCCATATAATCCGCCCCGCACATTAAGGTCCTCTGGGATGAACTTACTGCAACCAGTCAGAACTAGGTTGGCTGCGGTTACCCAGAGGACCTTCTCTTCTATCGCTCCCAAGTTATAGAATGAGAAGACACCCGGCATATTACCAGTCTTGACTGCTTTAAAAAAGCAGTCAAGACTGTTCTCTTCCGACAGGCCTTCCCAGACTAGTGCTCCACCGCCTCCCACCAACTGTCCTCTTGTTCTTAATAGTTAATGTGTTTTAGGGGGTTTTAGATGGGTTGGTGGGTGGGGGGGGTAGGTTATGTTTTAATTGCTTTTAATGTATTTGATGTACTGTTGTAGTACCGCCTCGATACGTTGGGAGAGGCGGGATTGTGATAATGGGGCTTCCCATTATCTAGACTTAGCTAAAGGGGGATACTTCCCTCTTCAGGTAAACCAAGGGTTAATGAGGTGTTGGGGTTAGATTACATTTGACTGTGGGTCAACATCACAGGTCACAGGGTGAGAACTGACCAATCAAAAAAGGTAAGAGGTGAGCATCTTCGGGATGCTTCGAGATGCTTCGAAGGAGGCCATGTGGCCAGAGAGAACAACAAAGGAACCTCCTGGAGAGGGGATCTGTGCCAGTCGCAGGCTGCAGGCCTAGGCCTCGCCTCCTGGCTTCATTCCTCTTAGAACATCTAAGCCTGTGAACACCTGTGAGTACTAGAATAAGGGAGTTAGCTGCATTAGGTTTTTTTATTATTTTGGAGGCTGGCTGATCTAAAGAATGTATCTGTGCTTTTATATCTGTTTTTTTTTGTAACTACTTGTAACTAAGCGTGCCTGGGAAGGGGGAGCCTCTCATGTCTATTATTGCCTTGTTCATTTGCATGCCTTGAATAAATACTTTCTGTAAGACCTCTGTTTCTCTCCTTCCCCACCCCAATGCTAGATAGAACTTCCTCATCCAGAAGGGGGGGGAGGGAAGATCCTTAAGCTTGGGGATTGGCAATTACTGAGCAGCATCTCACTGTGCTGTTCAGTTATTCAGAATTCAGTGGGTGGTGGCACCAAAAATTAATAATAACAGCTAAAATTAATAACAACACGCTGGAATTTCCATTTCAATATGACAGGGATATAAATATTATTATTATTATTATTATTATTATTATTATTATTATTATTATTAGGTTAAAATGGATGAAAGCAATTTTCTTTGCAAAACCTACAGCAAATTGGTCATAGCAGAACTGCAGATTCAGTGATTTTTGGAATTAGTTTCCCAGCTGAAACATACCGCAACAGATTCATCTGGTGTACATCCCGCATTACTGTAGTATCTCACCTCCAAAGCCACAATTGTGCCATCATTCATAAATCCAACCTACAAAAGTTTACAGTTGTGTTGTCAGTTATTGCAGCATGAATGAAATTTGCTTCTTTATAATTTAGTTTACACATGTCCACAAAATACAATATTTATTCAATAGTATTTGTGTTTCTGTATATCATCTGGCACTCAGTTCAGATACCATGCTGAACTATGAAAGTCTGACCACAGTAGGTAATATATTTGCTCCAAATGGACAAACCATAGTTTGCAATCAGCCAACAATACAGAACCAGCAAGTGCAAGAGCAGTGTCCAGAGGTCACTTTCTCAGGTCCTCTGTGTGTAGCATTCCCTCCTCTCCTGACATTCAAATTGGCAAACAGTGACTTGACCAATTTCCTCACACCAAGATTGAGCCTGGGTTAGAGGGATTACAAAAAAACTGCAACAGTCTGTTTTTTTCTTCTTCTTCTCCTAGAATCCAGATGGTATCTCACCAGCCCAAGCAGCTGTGAAGAACTGACAGAGCTTGACTACAGTGCCCAGTTCACAGCTGCAAAAATGGAGTAGAACTGTCTTCCTTTCTCAGCATCAATAAACAAACAAACTTTCCTCCTCTCTTTCTCTGATATATCCCATGGAGACTTAATAGCAGCTAATCTTTTCCTGTCACCAGAATGGCAATATAGTTGGCTACAGCCAACTGTGTCACCAGATCACAAGTGACTTAATAGAGAGGAGTTTTAAAACTGATTTCACTTTTCCAAAAATTACATGATGTAAACAAACTAGGCTCCCATGCGAAGGCAGATGTCTGCTTAAAATGAACTACCAACAAATTGTTGCTGTAGGCTACTGCTGGCCCCTTATTGGAAAGAAGGCAGGATATAAACAAAACAAAGAGCCTTGAGGACCTATTAGCAACCCTTGCCCCTTTGACAAAATAAAACAAAATGAATTTCAACAGTGAGAAATGTAAGGTCCTACACTTAGGCAAAAAAATGGAATGCACAAATATAGGATGGGGGACACGTAACTGGATACCAGTATGTGTGAAAGGGATTTAGGAGTCTTGGTAGAACACAAGCTGAACATGAGTCAGCAGCGTGATTTGGCAGCCAAGAAAGCCAATGCGATTCTTGGTTGCATCAATAGGAGTATGGTGGAGTATGATCAAGGAAGGTAATGGTACCACTCTATTCTGCATTGGTTAGACCTCATTTGGAATACTGTGTCCAGTTCTGGGCACCTCAATTCAAGAAGGATATTGACAAGCTAGAGCATGTCCAGAGGAGGGTGACCAAAATGGTGAAGGGTCTGGAAGCCATGCTCTATGAGGAACGGCTTAGGGAGCTGGATATGTCTACAGGAGAGAAGGTTAAGAGGGGACATGATAGCCATGTTTAAATATTTGAAGGGATCTCATGTCGAAGAGGGAGTGGGCTTGCTTTCCGCTGCTCCAGGGACTAGGACAAGGAGCAATGGACTCAAGCTGCAGGAAAGGAGATTCCACTTGAACCTCAGGAAGAACTTCCTGATGGTCAGAGCTGTCTGGCAGTGGAATATGCTGCCTCAGAGTGTGGTGGAGTCTCCTTCTATGGAGGTTTTTAAGCAGAGGCTGGATGCCCATCTGTTGGGAATGCTTTGATGTGTGTTCCTGCATGGCAGGGGGTCGGACTGGATGGGCCCTGTGGTCTCTTCCAACTCTATGATTCTATGACAACAGTATTTATCATTTTGAATGATCTTGGTTTAACAGTCAGGATATCCTGCTTAGATACAACTTGTATTTTTCCAACATCTAATCATTAGTAGGCCACAACAGCACTGTCTTTCCGTGGTGGTGGGATTACATGCTCCTGTGAGGCAAGAGGCTATGCTGCTGGTAGCACTGCTGCTGGTAGAGTCTCCCACATCAGATAAGCTTTTGCTGAGGAGCAAGACTAAATGTGCTGAACTGGGCAGCAGCAATAGTATGTGTGGGGTGTGTGTGTCACTGGTAGAGGAGCTTTCAGAGACAATGGTAGTGGCATCATTGCTAACTCTAAACAAACTAGTACTGCACAACAGCAGGCAATGATAAACCACTCCTAAGGCCTTTTATCTTGAAAACGCTAAGATGAGACAAACCCAAAATGATCTTAAGAGGCCTCTGATTCATAGGATCACCATAATCTGAAGGCAAATAACAAATTCTTGGTGGATGACACCAAGATGTAGGTCCCCTAAAGTTTTTCCCTTCATATAAAGCAGGAGAGGAAAGCATGTCTGTTTTGGTATGAACAGAACTCTACATAAGGGAGGAGCTAGGCATGGAAAAGAGACTGTTGGCAGGAAGAAGGAAGAGGGAGGAAAAGTCCAGTAAAGCAAGAACTGTTTAGCCTGACAAACTAATTTTCTTTTTTAAACCACTCTTGCTGTGCAGCTCATTTGATGTAAGGACATTATAGCCACAGCAAATCTTCTGGGAATGCATGATCAGATTTGGCTCAGCTGAAAAAAAATTGCTTTTCCACACTGCTAGTTGTAGGTCAAAAATTCAGCAAAGCTTAGAAGTAATTGATTACAAGCAAGCAAGCTACCTACAACATATTATTGTTCAAGGCAACAATGGAATAACAACACTTCTGCAAGAATGCTTCTCCAAAAAACATTTTGTTCTGTGCAAGAAGTAACTTTTATTCATTACCCTTTCTCTTATTTTTAAAAGGTAAAAATGCTTTCTTGAAGCATTTTCAGGATCCTTCCCCCAATTTTAGTCCATTTTCTTGATTCTAAATACATTTTTAAAATGGTAACAAGGTTAAAAAATGGATTTTTTAAAAAAGGTAACAAAATTTAAGACAGTATATTATTGAGACACGTATGTGTCCTCCAGGGCTTCTTAACCTTTGGTTCTCCAGATGTTTTGGACTCCAGCTCCCAGCATCCCTCACCATGGACCATGCTGATTGGTGTTTCTGGGAGATGAAGTCCAAAGAAGCTGGAGGACCAAAGGTTGAGAACCACATGACTTTCCAAGCTCTGTATTTTACTTACCTTGTACCTTCCAAGGAAAGGATGTCTACCCCCTGTTATTAACATGTCATCCCCTCGATCCAGAACACAACGAACTGCATGGCCAGTTCTAAAAAGAACAAGAAGCAGAGATGGGATCAATCATTCAGATGTATCAGTCCAATTCTCAGCTATAACTATTTCCCAATCAGATGCATCATGTGGATACTTGCAACACCAGAAGCCTGTTCATTTCCTCCTCAATTTCTTAGCAAAATACACTGACCTAAAAAAGGATGAAAACACACACTCCTTCATGTTGTTTGACTGTTACTCCAACCAGTCCCAACTGGCATAGCCAATGGTGAGGGAGGATGAGAACTGGGTGTCAACAACATTTGAAGGGCTACACATTCCCTTGCCCTACATTAGAGTGAATGGGGGAGAGAAAAAATTGCAATTTTTGTTTTAGGCTGCTGAAGAAACCCAGTCAAATAATGGTTTGTTAAAATGGTGAAATTAGTTTGAGAGAGGCTTTCTTTTCTATTGAGTACAAAGTTGTTCTTGTCTCATTGTAGCTGAGCTTTAAAAAGTTATTTTTGCACAATTCCCAATTCCTATACTGGCTGGGAGATTCTGGAGGTTTAATGCCAAACAAACAAACACAAAACAAAACAAAATTCCAGAATGCACTGGAAGGACCTTCAAACAGTAAAAATTCTAATTCATCACCAATGTTTACTAGCAACAGAAGTGGGGGGCACAGTACATATCTCAGGCAGCAATTTTTCTTTTAACCCATTTTCTGCTCTCCAGGAAACAAAACACCCCCTGACAAAGCAAAGAGGTGGAGGAAGGAAGACTTGAGTGCATATGTTAAGATTCCCTTAAGGTAGCAAACTGGCCTCAAATTGAACTGATGCACAAAGATTATTGTACAGTTTTTTAATCTGGCAGCTCCATTGGTGTCAGTAAGGATAATCTCTAGCTCACCCCCCAGCACAGAGACACTGGATAACCCTGCCTCTACCTCACTCTAAAGAAAGTGACCACTATCATCTGCTTTGGAAGTTTGCACGGGAAAGAATTATGCCCTAAGGAAGAATTCTAGATGTGTGATAGTCTTAACTAAGCACCATGGCTGGAACCAGAAAGGAACATTTCCCCAGTCCAAACCGGCTAGCAGCCCTCTTACTTTCTTTCCCTGTGGTGTATGGCTTTCCTCACTTGCTATCTTGAATCTTCTGCTCTGCAGGCAATACTCATATTCTGTCCCAGTATGTGGAGGAAACCAAATAGGACAAAAGTTACAGAATTTATGCCTGATACTAGTATACTAGTGTTCCTGCATTTAAATTTACAATTCTCATGATGCACACAACCATTAGAAGTCTTGCTTACCATTCCCATGTCAGTATCTTTTCCTTTTCACAATTAAAAGGAACAATTAAAATTGAAAGCTACTGCAGTTGTTTCTTTGGGGTGTATATTTAGTTGTCCTACACCTTTTGTTCCCTTCCCATATTGGTGATGTTCTCCCTTATTTGCAAAATCTTGCCCCACCATTCCCGCAGCCACATTGTTGGCAACATTTTCTGGTTAATACGTGCACAAACAGTCCATCAGCACCACCTGATTCTTTCTACCGTAATCTCCTTACTTGCTCACCCTCCCACCTTTTTTGTTCTTGTTTCTCATGGAGGATGTCCACTGTTCTGATTAGGCTTCTGTAAATTTGGGGCTGAAATCATCAAATGCACGCACAACATCCTTCTCAATGGTCCATGCTTGCGAATGGGCACTCTTACCAAGAACGAGACTGAAATAACAACCTCTTTACTCGTCAGCTCAGGGGTAAGCTACTTTTGAGAGGACCTGTATTGCAGTGTACTGTACAAAGCTTTAAAAGGTTAGAAGTCACTGAAATGTACACATTTAAAGTGTAACAGAGAAAATAAAGGGTCTTGCTCCCCCAAATAAGAAAGTTTTCATCAGTCTAGGAAGGCATCATATGACATGGATGTCATGAAGATCTGGGAGGAGGGTGAGCATATCCACTGCGTCATCATACAAACTTATTTACCCTCCTAAAAACTCTCACATTGACTTAACCAAGAGCGTGTAAAGATTAGAGGCCACAAAAGAGAACTTTGCAAAATAAGGTGAATAACTACATCAATTTAACATGGAAAAGTGTGTTTTAAAAGTTGCTGAAGCATTCACAGCAACAGGAAATACTGCATTTGCTGGCATATA
Organism: Ctenosaura bakeri; assembly: GCA_948474755.1. Classification (NCBI taxonomy): domain Eukaryota; kingdom Metazoa; phylum Chordata; class Lepidosauria; order Squamata; family Iguanidae; genus Ctenosaura; species Ctenosaura bakeri. Next base: position 1,741,013 of record CAOLHI010001172.1, read on the forward strand.
AGACCCACTCCCCCCCCCAAAATACTGTTCGAAAATGGGGTGCGTCTTATATGCCCGTGTGTCTTATACTCTGGCAAATAGTGTTTGCCAGTTTCTAAATGGGGTGCATCTTATACACAGGTGTGTCTTACACGCCGGCAAATATGGTACATATCTGTATGTGGATTTAAACTATCCTTTTAATGGCATACTTACTTATTTGCTGCCACTGCAGTGACAGCAGCCAGAATAGCAGGTTTGGTTACTTTACCACCAAAACCACCACCAACTCGTTTTACATGGCACATGATTCTGTTGCACGGGATATTTAAAACAGAGGCCACAAGTTCCTGTTAAAATCAAATCAAGTTAGAGAGATAGAAAGTGATTTTACCTATATCACCTGTTCTTTCATTTTGGAGACCTGGTCTAATGACAATACTCACTCTCTCTCCTCTCTTTCTCTTTCTCTCACAAACTCCATACAGGTTTTGATACAGCCATTGTCATGGAGAACTGTTGCCCAGGTATAGCAACCACAAGCCTTTGATACAAATCATTCAGGTCCTTATTGGCATCCAGGCAGTTTTAAAGGGCTCAGATGCAGAGTTGTGCATCTAGTTCTTTAACCATATATGTATCTGAGCAGAAGGCAATTTATTACTCATATTGTTCTCTCCTATTGGACTGGGACATTCCCTTCTACAGCAAGGAGTCTGAAGAAGTCTTCTAAGAGAAGGAAGTTATGCTAGCTAAGGAACATTGCTTCAAGTACCCCCAAAATAGCAAGCCGCACTATCCTAATGTGTTTGTGTTAGTAATGCATAGTTTACGGTGGACTGGAAGAAGCCTGGGGCCCCACCCCTTGTGCTAGGCACTGGTTTTAGCACTGGTGCAGCAGGATCTCCTTCTGCCACTTTCCCATAGAATCATAGAATCATAGAAATGTAGAGTTGGAAGGGGCCATCCAGTCCAACCCCCTGCCATGCAGGAACACCCTCAAAGCACTCCATAATGTTACATGCTAAGAACCATGTAGACAAAGTTGAACTACCTGTCCAGATAAGATGCAGGCTGGTGGACGGAGGAACGATCTTAAACATCTAGCTACTCTTGGGTGCCCTATATTGAATTAATTAATTAGATAAGATAAAGCAAAACTCAATGAAAGCAACTGAAAGAGATCTTTGGACTCCTGCCTCAGGTTAGAAGGTATGAGGGAATGACCCACATGTATGTGGTTTGCTCCTCTATGCCCTCCAAGAATGACTGTTCATGGTGAGTAAGAATAGATACTGAAAAGTATGTATTGTGAATCAGCAGAAAAAGGAAGTGGTCTCTATGTGCTTATTGCTGGTCTAAATTTTAAAAAGCCAAACACTTTTTTGTTTTTAATGGTAACTTTTCAGCCAGATTGCATCAGATGTCATTGAAACTGGTTATACCACATTCTCTAGGTCTGTCAAAATGTATAAATAATAATAAAGCCCCCCTGAGACTGTATTCTTTTATTGCTTATCAGCCCAGGTAATAGAGAGGGTATATTTGTAACTCCAGAAATTTCTGCTGTTGATTCAATTAATTATATGTATGTACTTAAAATCTAAACTAGTACCTTTTACTGTGGTAATTTATAATATATTTTTACTTATGTTTTGTCCTTTAGTAAAATATTTTAATATACGTATTTGTGTTTATATTTAATGTAGCCCCTGAAGAAGGCCAGTTAGTTTATGCACAAGGCAAAATGTGCTGGGGTTTTTTAAAAGAATAAATTTAAACCAGCGATAAGCATGTGGAGATCACCACCTGTTTCCGCTGTCACAGTGAATACCAACACCTCATTTGGTCACTCCACAGATGTTTGAGACTTTGAGAAGTCCATTGAGGTAACTGAAATATGATTTCCAAAAAATAATAATTGTGTCCTCCTCAACAATATCACACAACTCCATGAGGCTGAAGATCGGAAATTGTGTGTGTCGGGGGGATTGACGCTGATACTTTGTTCTTGACTTAGATATACAATATTTTTTATATATATATTCTGTTGTCTCTGAAGCATTACAGAACCTTCAAACTCTTTTTACAAGAAGCATTATTATGGTAGAATGCGCACACCAGACACTGATGTACTCTTCACTCCACCATCTGAAAAAGCCCCCATCACTACTTGTGATGTTCTATCTCTTGCCAAAATTACTCTGAACCTGCTACTTCTTTTGGCCTAATTCTTACACATAGCAAGAGGTGGTAATCCTATGAGTTGTTGCACTGCTTCATAAAAAATGGAATGGACAAATATAAGATGGGGGACACGTGGCTGGATAACAGTAAGTGTGGAAGGGATCTAGGAGTCTTGGTGGACCACAAGCTGAACCTGAGTCAGCAGTGTGATGCAGCAGCCAAGAAAGCAAATGTGATTCTTGGTTGCATCAACAGGAGTATGGTGTCTAGAGCAAGGGAAGTAATGATACCACTCTATTTTGCTTTGGTTAGACCTCATCTGGAATACTGTGTCCAGTTCTGGGAATCTCATTTCAAGAAGGATATTGACAAGCTGGAGTGTGTCCAGAGGAGGGCAACCAAAATGGTGAAGGGACTGGAACCCACGCCCTATGAGGAATGGCTTAGGGAGCTGGGTATGCTCTTCTGCAGAAGAGAAGGTTAAAAGGGGATATGATAGCCATGTTTAACTATTTGAAGGGATGTCACGTCGAGGAGGGAGCAGGCTTGTTTTCCGCTGCTCCAGAGACTAAGACAAGGAGCAATGGATTCAAACTGCAGGAAAAGAGATTTCACTTAAACCTCAGGAAGAACTTCCTGATGGTCAGAGCTGTCTGGCAGTGGAATATGCTGCCTTGGAGTGTGGTAGAGTCTCCTTTTTTGGAGATTTTTAAGCAGAGGCTGGATGGCCATCTGTCAGGAGTGCTTTGATTAGTGTTCCTGCATGACAGAAGAGAGTTGGACTGGATGGCCCCTTTGGTCTCTTCCAACTCTATGATTCTATGACTCTATGACTCTATATCACAGGGACAGGGAAGGCATTTGTATGGCGGCATGCTCCCTCATGAAAAGCATTCTGATACATTTATACATTATTATGCCTTGTCATTACCATTTTACCTGAGTAAAGGTTGGATGTTGTGAGGACACATAAATATCTATTTCGTTATCCTCCCCCTTTGGAATAACTAGTACACTTTGAGTTTCCATGTAGAAATGTTCCTGTCCCCCAATGAGAATTTCACCTGGTTCCAAAAATAAATCAAGAGATAAATTTTCCATGAGATTTATAATCAAAAGTATTCACTGTCAAAAAAGAAAAAGAATTGGAAGACTCAAAATGTTGTTGGCTTTGTTAAGCTTCTGTGACCAGGAGCTAATGATTTGCTTTTGCTGGATCTCACTGCTTCACCCATCATTAATGATTCCTCCTTCTTCCTGCAGTCTCCTCATGCATAGGGGAAAAAAACTGCTCCAAGGGGCTGAAAAAACCTTTGGAGTAGATTTTTGGAAACTCCTAGTTCCTTTGACATTTGATTCTGAATTATACAGGCTACCCCCTATCAATCAGGGCTGCACAATTTGATTGAAAACAGGTCTTCTCAGAACAATTCAAAACAATCCCACGGACATTGTTTACATTGCTTGAACTGATTGAACTGTAGGCAGCCCTGAAGTCTTTGGATATAGGGCATGATATAAACTTTTTAACACCTGAAATAATAAAATAAATTCTTTACTGTAGGGATAGGGAACATGCTGTCAACAAATCTGGTTTCTGCTGGGCCAACCTAGATCTGATTTATTTCTGTTTTTTGCTATAATAGTATTTGTAGGAATGGGCAGTCAGTCTGTGAACCATGGAGAAAGTTTAACTCTTTCAGAATTGTGGCAAATGAAAAGCAGCATCCAGGCCCACATATGCAGCCAGAGCACTGGCTGCTCAAACAACAAGTTGGATGCTACTTAAGTAGCATAAAAGTACATGTATGAATTGTGTTCACACAATTGCCATTGTATTAAGTTTGGCCTGGAATTACCTGTTGTACTGGCCCTCTTCTTGAGGTTAGTCATTATGTCTCAGCCAGTTAACTAACTTAAGTATGTTCAGCTTAGTGAAGAGAAGACTGTGGGGTGACATGACTGCACTCTTTAAATACTTCAAGGGCTGTCACAGAGAGGAGGGGGCAGGCCTGTACACCATGGCTTCAAAGGGTACACCCAGGTCTAATGGTTTGAAGTTGCAGGAGGGTAGATTTTAATTGAACATTAGAAGGTGAGAGTGTTCAGCAATGGCACCACTTGCCTAGAGACATGGTGGGGGTCTCCTTTTCTAGATGTCTTTAAGAAGAGTCTACCTGCTGGGGATGCTTTAGTTGGAAATCCTACATGGAGCAGGGGGTAGGACTCAATGGCCCATGAAGACCCCCTTCCAACTCTAATTCTATGACTCTATTATTTGGCCTGGTCACTCATTCTCAAAGGATTGTTGTGGAGATTAAAAAAAATATGGGGAGGTGAAAGAACTATGCATGCCATCTTGACCTCTTTGGAGGAAAGCTGGGATATACATTAAATAAAAGAACTTACAGTGCTGAAGCATGTATGTGAAGTGCTTTGAACATTCTCTCACATCATCTGCATGCTGCTAACTACAATTAACCATGAGAAATTATGCATACACAAGAAGGAGGTATAAGAACCAGCACAGAAAGAAAATACTCGCGTATATTGTCTTTTATTCACATATATGTCTCCAGAAACATAGAACTGCTGAAATAAAGTCCTTTATAACTGCAGTTAATTCAGGCTGACAGAATAATTCCACAGGGGGGGAAAAAGGCAACACTCCAGTCCTGTCAAGAAACATACAGGCTCTTTTGTTGGATTCTTAGTGGCTGATTATGAAACTAAAATGTCCTTGCATTTTGCCATACAAATTCATCATGCTAGATCAGACTACTCTGTTTCTACAATGCCCAGTTGGGTGCTTAGGGGCAATGCATAAGCTGGACATACATGAAAATGCAAGTTTTCCCCAAGGAAAAGGCTATTTCAAAACATGAAATGGATGAAATAATGGATATTTGTTCATTTTTTTTCTTGCCACATTTTACTCTAACTTAACTCTGTAAGCATTTTAAAATTCTTAAAAGTTTTATCTTTAGGTGAATTTTTAAAATAAATCATATTGTGATTCTTTAGGAACCCTATTGTGTTCAATCCTATACATGTGTAATTCAAGGCCAGCTTCTTTGATTTCAACAGCACTTATTATTTCCAGGTAATTAGGTACAGGCTCACAGATCTAGAAACAGTGGAAAATCTTCCTTTTCCCCCCACAGCTTTTATACTGATTTACCTTCAAGAATATGCTCCGCCATAGCAAATCCTTCTTGAACATTTCCTTGCTCTAGTTTTCTTTCTGGACTGAAGAAAGTCTTGTGTTCTATTGCTTCCTGCAGTTGCATTTGGGAAGAAATAATTATAAACATATCTATGACATCATCCTTTGGATACTTGGATACTTTGGTAAGCTACTCTAGGAAAGGTGGCACAGAGTCTAACATCACTCTACCCCAACTTTGAAAATATTCTGTGGAATCTGACAGTTTCTTTAAAGTCATGCTTCGCTTTTCAATGAGACAGAAGCACCATAGGAATTACCTCAATAGTCAGAACAACCGGTTCCAGATCTTTATATATTATTTTTACTTTTGAAGTTGCACATTTTGCATGAGCAGCTGAATCAGCAATCACAGCACAGATTATCTGACCCGTACAAGTTACCTGCAAAATATTTAAACATTACACACAAAGACACAAAAAATAAATGAACAGAGAGAGAGAGAGAGAGAGAGAAATGCCTGTATCTAGAAGATGTGTCATACATGCAAATTAGTAGGATTCTGGGCAGGAAAGCTGCAGAGACATTTCCCTTTGCTGGATGAAAAAAATTGCAGTTAAAGGTACATGTATTTTTCTTCTTACTGACTGTGCAGCATTACACATAAGAATGTAAATCAAAGTTAACATACTTTTACGTTTCATTTATATTAGTGGGAAGGATGTGCAACTCGGTTCTTTATACTGAAATCCACACAAATTCAAAATTACTCCAAGGTAAGTATGCATGAAAGTGAAGCTTTAAGCACATGCTTAACTCCTTGAGAGTGAAATCAGTGGGATTTAAGTCCATAACACTGACTTGGTGACATCAGTTATAAATTATAACTTATAAATCCACTGCATATTTGTACGCAGTTACACATGTTCCTGCTATTACTAGGTGTTTACTCCAATGAAGTATTGTTATATCCAGTTTATGGACTACAGTATAATCTTATATATACAACAAGCAATGCTGTCTCGCTCACAGCCTGGAAAAATTACTTTTTGGATTATAGCTCCCAGAATGTCCCAACCAGTGTGGCCAGTGCCCATGCTAGCAAGGAGATCCTGGGATCTGTAGCCAAAAAGTAACTTTTGTAAATTCAGCTCTCAGTTTTGGCTAATGCAAGCAGATAACCCCTGTGAATTCATGGAGCCATTTCTGAAGAAGCTGACAATGAGATCCCACAGCCACCAGATGCACACCGTTAATTTATTTATTAACAAATGTATTGTCTATTTTAACAGAAATGTACTTTCTCACAAAGCAAGCGTATTTATTTTTGCTTATAAAAGGGTTGATAAACCACATACAAACAATACCTTATTTGTTGCAAACAAACTCTCTGGTTCAGTGAGGCAACAGAATTCATTGGTACCTGGGACATCTTTCACTGTTATCACATCGGTCACTCCAGGCAGTTGAAGAGCTTCTGATACATCAATTGATCTGAGAAGTAAAAGGCAAACCAATCATTTTTGAAATGTCAAAAAAAAAAAAAATAGAAATATTTTGTATATAAAAAGTTATTCACCATTCCAACAAAATTTCACCTAAGTGTCATTGTAAGATTATTGGCAGTGGAGAGATGGGTTTCTTATTTAACTACTGCTGGACATTCCATGGGTTTTGAAATAAAAATCATGAACTATAGAAATATTAGTTGAAGAAGCAATTCAACAAATTAGGACTGCCAGCATGGCTAAAATAAGACTTTTTTCCCTGCAAAGTTTAAACTCCCTAATTCAGCTCAGGGTGTAGTGTGGTGGGCATATGTACTAGGAACCAAGATTCACAGAACTAATCTCTAACTCGATGGGAAATCATACATGCAAGTGGGTACAATTCATTCAATTTCCAAGCCAGATTCAGTCATAAGGAATGTGTGTGGTCTGAAATCTTCAATTCCAAATATCTGCTGCTGCTTAGAAATGACTCAGGGCTGTATTTAGGCCACCCTCTCCCCCAGATTTTGCTGATTGGGATAAATGTAACTTATTTCCTTGGTTGGATGAGTGACAAAACCAATACCAAATTTTCATCAGAAAATCCTAGGTGATTTTCTGATTTCAACGGGAATTTACAATGTTTGATTTAATGGAAGAAAGAAAGGCAAGGAGGCACCAAAATGAAAATACACTGGATAATTGAGGATTCATTCAAGGAAATATCAAGATATATGAGGCATACAAGACTAGATGAACAAGCTCTAAAACAAACATCTGAAAAAGTTTCATTCTCTATAATATTTATATTGGAGGGTTTTGTTTTGTTTTTAAAAAAAAGCTTTTCAAATGTTTGCGAATTAGCACATGAAACTAGTAGCATGGCTCTTTAGAATTGGCACATGGTTGCTTGTAGATTTTCAAGCCCAGTGCCATCTCAATTATGTTTCTGCACTCACACAATCTCTGCATGAGCTCTTGAACTTGTTACTAAGGCTAAAAAGAGTTCATTTTCCACGGTGCGAATATCATCACAATAGACGGCTTCTCCAGTGGCATGCTTAACACCTGCATGATGCATAATGGGACACCCTACTGTGTCGTGGGGTAACTGTGCAGAGTCAACATCCTGTTTAATAAAACAAAACACATGTAAAACCATGGTATTTACTCAGCAACCTGAAACCTTTATGGACCATATTCTTATAAAATGAACACTCTCTTTATTTTTTTTAATTTTTAAAAATGTTTTTATTATAAGGAAAAATAAACAAAAAATACATAATGTGATTAACATAAAAATGAAAGGAAAAATTACAAAAAAAAGCTTACATTTCTATTTGTCTCCAAATCTATTTACATAATATTACTTATTCAATGCATTATAAATCATACTGATTATATATTTTGGTTATATATATATCTTTACAGAACAGCCTAAGACTGCAGCCTCTGCTGGTTTGAACAGCACCAGATTTAGGCCTTTTGAAGTGTAGCTTGGGTGTAAAACAAATGACAGGGAAGTAAAGGCCCAATCCAAGTACTAGACAGTATTGTTCTATCAACTTCTTAGCCTCCTCCCCCAAGCAGAACTCTTTTACTGTGTTTCCATAAGCTTTCAGGGTCTTTGGAAAGCCCAAGAAACAACTTGTGCGATGGAACAAACAACAGTGGCCATGATCCAGTTCCTCTCTAACATATGATGCAAGTAGCTCAGGTGGAACATGGGGTTGTTAGATGTATTCAGAAGAGAGTCAAAGATTCAGAGCATCCCCATTGCCACAGTAAAGACAGCTACGGTTTATCATTTCCACAATGTCACTGACCTGGTAGTTTTGGGAACCTTGAGGTAATGTGGTATGGAACTCCTTCAGACTGCTCATATATTTCATTGGTATAGCCTGATACCTAAATGGGTGCTGGAAAAGAAGTCAATATATGTTATTTATGACTTATCCTTTCTTATTTAATGCTTACCCATTTCTATCTTGCCCTCCTCCCAAGGTGCTCAGGGTGGGACCTCATAACTTTCATGTGAGCTGAGTTAGGTTAATAAAGTATAGTGTTTACACAAGAGAGACAGGGAGCTCTGCTGCTAAGTAGAGATTTCATCATCCTACTACCATATTCCAAATGCAGCTATCCAAACTCTACTTCACGTTGGGTTTAAATATAGGGATGGGGAAAATACTCCAGCCAGAGACCTCTTAGCCTTCTGTCACTGTTTTGCTGTTGCTCTCTGCTCACCACATTCTGCCATGTCCTGTTCTTAGTAGAAAGAGATTTCCCCCCCTGTTTCTCCCAATTCCTCAGAGTTGTTTATTAATTTTCTTTGTGAAAAGTGTTGCCTCCTCCCAGTGACATCACTTGGGGCTCTGCCTAATCGTTACAAAATGATTACATAGTTGCTGGACTCAAAACTTTATTAGTGACTTTTGTAGCCCAACAGCTGTGGAAAATTACCATTTGATTTAATCGTTGCTGTATCTTTAAATAGAATTTAAATATGAAACTGATAGCCAGAGTTTGTTTGTATTCTGTCATTCTTTCTAGAGTTGGTTGAAGGACAGATATCTCCTCAGAGACTAGCTTGCAAGCTTCTTCCAGGAAATGTTCATTCCAGTTCCTGTGTAAGAGAAAATAACTGATGATGGAGAATTTGAATAGTATTTGGGACTTCTTGCAGAAAAACTTAACATTACCCTAAGCAGTAACACTCAAAAATTATGTTGGAGATATGTTAATATGATTTAAAGCTAGAGTCACTGATGCACACAATAGTGTATACAAATGTAACACCTGAGTACAGTTTCATAGTTTTTAACATTAACTACAACCACTACATTGTCTGTTTTACTGAATGAAAAAAGGTTTGTTGTCGTTGTTGCGTGCCTTCAAGTCATTTCTAATTTATGATCATCCTAAGGTGAACCTATTATGGGGTTTTCTTGGAAAGATTTGTTCAGTGGGGTTTGTCTCTGCTCTCCTCTGAGGCTAAGAGACTGTGACTTGCCCAACGTCACCAAGAAGGTTTCCACAGCTCTGCAGGGATTCTACCCTGGTCTTCAGAGTCATTGTCCAATGCTCAAACCTCTACACCCAGTAAAATTGGTCATTTCAAAGTTGTAAAAGTACACGTGGAACAAATTATACATTTCAGCACTGAAACGATAACTGAATATTTTCCAGTTCTGAAACAAAAAATGTTATAGAGGAGGGGGACAACTGCCACGGGTTGAGGGACTGCTTTGACACCCCCCTCCCAATGCATCTTGGAGAGCGGCATTTTCCCACAGTGAAATACATCTTAGGGCTATAATGTATGATCTTTCTAATCCAGTCCTTACAGGTTAGCTGTGATGCAAGTGGCTTTCTTTCAGAGAGGACTATATATATGATAGCATCACATAAAAGGAGAAACATCTAAAAGGTTTCTGAAGAAAGGATTCATCAGAAAATACTATTACCAGTAATTCAGTCCTTTGCTCACAGATCATTCCTGCAAAAAAGAGATGAATTTTGCATTCCAACACAAACCATTCACACTTGTTCCACTTTGGATGTTGTGTTAGAACCAGCTTTTAAGGTCATTTCAAGGATGATGACTTTCCTACATGGACAAGATAAGAAGTGCCTACAGAAATGATGAATGAATAATATATAACTGTACTGTCAAACCCAGACAAAGGTGAAGATGACATACAAATGCAGTCACTTCCATTGTCCATCAAATTATTTGACTCCAATAAAGCCAATGGCCTTATTATAGCCAACAAGAGGACATACTCCTTTGTGCAACTAATCTGAAATAACATCGGCACATGCATTGGGTTTTAAAGAAATTCATACTTTACCTCCCTATAAGCAACTGACAAGATTTCTTTGCACAGGCAGTGGTAGAAGCGAGGCCTCCGTAAAAAATGCTGATGTCTGCAATAATATCTGAGCCTGGCTTAAAGCAAACCCTCATTCCAGCATTCACAATTGACAGAGCGTTCTCCCGGCGCTGGGCCTGTCGGAATGCTGAAAAATACTCACCCTGAAAAAGATGGAACGTTCACAACTCATTACTTTAAACCACCCTGGCAACTCCTTCGAGGTTGTAAATAGTTCCAACTAAGCATAACTGCAATGTGTTAACATCTTCATTTTTTATAACTATATTAACACTCCAAAATGAAGGCTAGCACCATTCTTAAAGACATTTACAATCAACTCATTAAGTACAGCTTTGCATATAATAAGGAAGATACAACAATAGGCTCATAGATTTTCTATCTAATACAGGATATTAAGGTAATAATTAATTATACATACCTACATATTCCTAAATAAATAAATATTTAATCTAAGTTAAACCAGGTTTTTATAACACCAACTCATTGCCCAGACACACAAAATTAACTGCTTTTCCTGAGGGCACCAGATAGAGAGAGTAACAGTCCCATCCACTGCTTAGTTCTACCTCTCATGCAGATGTGAATCAAGACTGACTAAACTAGAAGGGGCAAATTCCAAGTGTCTGGGGGCTTTAGGTGTCTCTGTGCATGGGGGTCACACTGGGGGTCCTGGGGGCATGCATATCGCTTGAAGGCCAAAATTTGCCCAGTCTGGTCTAAGCCAAGTCCTGTTCAAATTTTACAATGTGAAAGAACAAAGTTTCAAAGATTCAAATGTCAGACTGTACAAGGAAGGAAGCAAAGTCAAGGCAAGGGAAGTGTGAGGTCTAGGAGCAAGCTGAGTGGAGAAGATGGCAAAATGAAAGGTAGGTGGATGGATAGAAGGAATATTCTGTCTTGGAGGATTAAGGGAGCACTGAGACTGGATTATACTGTGTATTATGTGAAAGCATTCTAATCTTGCCATGTATATGAAGCTGGACATCTTCTGTAAATTGGCTTTAGAGAGCTGTGCTCTAAAAAGCAACACATAACTCCTTTAAATAAATGAGTAAAGGCTTATGGTTTGTTGTCCATTCTAGAGTACTTAAGCCAAAAAACACAGAAACCAAGCCAATTCCCTCTTCCCAATATAGTGTCTCTTACCGTCTTTGAGTAAGGGATGTAAACAGACACTAAAATTTCATCTGCTGCAAGCAAGGTATTTTCATTTCCAGTCAAAAATTCTTCATTTAAAGGAATCTGCCGGGTTCCGCCTGCAGGATAAATTTCTCCAATAAAAGATGCTGCTTGTCATTTCCTATTTGAGATATTTGTCTTTACATACAATTATGTAAATTATATCAATTATTTGCGATATTTGTTTATCTTTACACGCAATTACAGGACAAAATAAAATAAATAAGTTGCACATTCTTTGCAAAAGAGGGTGTCTTGATATTTGAGACATCCTGCCAAGGAAAAAGAGAATAGTATGAGATCCTTTGCATTTATGCTCAACAATATTGTGTTTGTGCAGAGAACACATTACAGCAAAAATACACTGCATATTTTCTGAAAAGAAGTCCCAATGAGAGGGAGAAAATAGATCAGACTTAACAAAACTCACAGAAACTGGCCTGGGGACATCTGACATTGACTGATTGTGGTAGATCAGCAAAGGTTATGGTGTAATACTCACGTATTGATGCCAGATTCAGAACACAGTGGCCAGCAGCAAGAACAGGATTTAGATCGGACAATGTATTTCGGCTGACGATGTTACCTCCTAAACACTGAAGAGAGACAGTGGATTTTGCGCTTTACTTATGTGATACACATAACTCAGTATCTATCCAGGAAACTGACAAGAGACATGCAATGCCCACAGATAAGATGGATTGTATGGAAGTGAGCCATCAAAGAAAATACCAGCTTATTGGAGCTTTTAAAATTCAGTTTAGCAGTTTTTAATACCACAGACATACAGCCATGTTCCTGATCTGTTGTCCACTCAGATGGTTTAATTGTTGCAGGAGGGCATGGAAAATCTCTGTTTTTTCCCTTGGAAGCTCTGAGACAACTTTTGTCAAGATGTCTTTCATTAAGGACAAGCTGCAGGCTGCACCTAGTGTTAACCCTGTGAAAACAATGGCATTTTAAACAGTAAAATTCAGATATCAGATATCTAATCATAAAAATCATCATTTTCTGAGCACTTAATTTGATGATTCACTGGGACATCTATGGAATTATTTAAATAGCTTGGAGGGAAAAAACTATCCCAGCCCTGTAAAGTTGAAGGCTTTCATGGCTGGAATCCATAGGTTGTTGTGGGTTTTCTGGGCTCTGAGGCCGTGTTCTATTAGTACTTTCTCCTGACGTTTCACCTGTATCTGTGGCTGGCATCTTCAGAGGATCCTCTGAAGATGCCAGCCACAGATGCAGGTGAAACATCAGGAGAAAATACTAATAGAACACAGCCTCAAAGCCCGGAAAACCCATATCAACCTATCCCAGCCCTGTTCAGGTATTACATATTCAACACATGAGTGCCTATCCCCACCTCCTCCATCTTCAGCTTCCTTATGTGGATGAGCAGTAAGTCTGGAGAGGAGGAAGTCCTATTTGCATGGAGACGCTCTATAAGAGCAATGGCCCTGATTCTCTAATGTTCTTCTTCCTTATGTTGAGAGACTTCATGTGGGGAGGAACCTCTTCTTTCTGGACTCCACACTTTAGATGTGAGGAAAGGGATACTAGAGAAGTAGGTCCCTACTTTGCATCTTTAAAAAACATGTTTCAGGGAAGCCCGAGTAGGGCTCATGAGAATGAGGAATCCCTACTATGTGTGACTTCTCAGGATATAGCTCATAAGGTTTTGGTGGTGGCAGTTGCTTCTGTGTCCATTCATTCCATTCTTTGAGGGGCTGATTGGGTGATTTCACAGATCTTTACTAGGGATCTTCTATTTTTTCTAAAACTGGGGCATGCTTTGTTGAGGTGGTCTTATGGTTAAGGGCAATTTTTTTCCTCTCTGATTTAATTGCTTTTTAGAATTATAGTGCTGTAGTGTAGAGATGCCATTTCATTTATGCACAGTAACTCTAAAAGGAATCTTTAAAAAAAAAGAAAAAGACATTAAGGATATTGCTTATCTCAACATTAAAAAGAAACCCACTCATGGGTGGGAATAGAATGTTGCAGCTGGTATTTGGGAACTGATAGAAAATAGCTGGGGACAAGAGAAACATTTAGATCTTTTTTTTTTTTTAAAAGTAAGAGATACAGCAATGAATACATCAACCTGCCAACACATTTGTCCCATCTGGAGAAGCCCAGTGATATGCTAGGGCTTAATTTGGGCCTGGATGCATCCAATGAGCCCATTTTCAGTGCCAGGAGTCCCCCTCAAAATGTGAAGTTGTAACAAAGATGGCACTGCAGAGTCTGCTTCTCACAGTACTGAGCTTCCTCAACAATCCACCTGCCTCTTTTCCCTGCCCTGTTACTGAATTAAAGATAAAGGCTCTGAAGTAGAAACTACAATAATTTGTCTTACTTCCCAGGATTACTATCAACACTATATTGTGAAGAGTGAGTTATTTTACACTCATGTTTTCACTCTTTGTGAACACAAAAATAAAAGTACAGAACTCACCAGTTTTTGAGAAAATTACAGTGTTCAGCTCAAAAATCCTAGTAGGAGATATGGTAACTGGGTGAAAAGCTCCTTTAAACTTCAAATCAGTTCCTAATAAAAACAATAGAAAAGACTTATTGGTGTAACTGTAAGATGAAATTCAAGTCAAGAAATTCTGAATTGAAATTATGCAGAGGGAGGGCGGCGATACAGCAATGCTATCTACTGGCCCATTGACTGCCATATCCTATATATGCTCAATTTGGAACAAGAAAGAATAACAAACACACTGACAGCAAAATACAAATATGGTGCAGACATGGAAATCAGACATTCAGCATCCATGGATGCATTCTCCAATCCCACCAATCAGGGGTCCGTAATTGACAATGCCTGTACACCGGAGCTTTCCAAACTTTTCATGTTGGTGTCATACTTTTTAGACATGCATCATTTCGCAACATAGTATTTCAGTAAGTAATTCAGTAAGTCAAAGCAGCCCCTCCAACCCAGCCTGGCCCACCTCCACCGTCATTCTTGCTTGGGTGTTCTTCCACCTGGGGCAGCTGTGGTGACAACAGGAGAAGCAGCCCCTTCCCTTGGGCCTAGCCCGCTGTAGCAGTGGGAGAGGCTGCCCCCCTATACATTTGCACAACACACCTACACACTGCAGCCGACACATTAAAGTGTCACAACACATAGTTTGGAAAGCTCTGCTGTATGCCATCCACAAAGACCAAACAAACCCACAACTTCCCCTCAGGACATCTTCTTGTATCACAACACACACACTGATGCCATCCATGAGCAACTCGGGTGCAAGGAGCAGTGACCCTGCAATAGTGACTTCACAGGCATCCCATGAAGCAGGAATTTTACTCCCCTTATGACACTCAACACTTGCTATTCTTCAACATAAGAGACAATGTTGAGGGTGTACAACAAAACATCCACGTAACTCCCTTGACAATATTTTGCATACATTCCTCCTTGGGACAAACACTCAAGTCTCACTCTGCAGGGAGAGGATCTTTTTTGAGCCAGCCAAGGAGGGGAGTTGGGACATGTCACCAAAGGGGCTCACAGTCAGTCACTGGCAGCAGGAATCTCCAGCGGCCCAGTACACAGGGTCTAAGGGTTGGACTGTTTTGCCAACACACACAGGGTGTTATGCTGCCATATCCTTGCTGTGGAAGCATATCTGATTCTGCACTGCATTACAGGACCTCTTCCAAATCCTACTACCTACACAGTACATCCTGCGTACTGTAACTTAAATATAGCATTGCAATTTTCCCCTGAATGCTTGTAGTGTTCCAAAAGTCAGATGCAATCAACAGTTTGAAGAAACTATCAACTATTGAATTTTGTTACAACATTTAGATAATATTACAGTGCTGCAATCTCATGAATTTATATAAAATTTCTCAAATTAGTCTCAAATGCTACTAGACACCATAGACTGAAAGAAGTTTGGTTTTCTGGAAAGCTATTCTTCTTGTATTTAAAGATGTATACAAGCATTTTTATTAATATTGTTTTTATTACCAACAGTGGTATTTCCCACTACAAGAGGTGCTTTCGGGAATTTGGATTTCAGCTGTAGCAGTTCCTTAAAACTTGATGGAGAAATCCATGTTGTTCTTTGTCCACAGAAAATGAGAGTTATTTTTTGCTGGACAGTAGCCATTAACTGTAAAGGAAAGGATACACATTTAACACTTAAAAGCACAAACCACAATTATATTCTACCACTTTCATCTCAGTTGCAAGCATTTAGCCTGCTGCTAAGCTTTGTAGTATATATGAACAAATATTTAATTATGACACAACATTTATCTTTGACGGCATACCAACAGCAGTGGTAATTCATCTGTTGCAGAGACTTCCTTAATTAATAGTCCATTTTTAACTTCCACATTTAACTAAAGTTTTTTTCACACATATTTTAATACATATATATTAGATCACAGCAAATGGTGCTTGAATCATACCCACTCCCCCTTTGCTGGGTAGAGGGCCCACACTTTCCCCCACACCTATTCCAGTGTGATTAGCAAGAAGTGATTGAAACTCCTCACCTCTATTTTAAACTAACCACAGTTGTATTTTGTTTCTGAATCTGGAATAAATTGTTGTCAGTCTTATCTAGGGTTAACTCAAACCACAGTTAATGGTTTAATGATCTGCCATTAATGTTAGCTATACAGTCCTTCTTCCACATTTGTGGGTTTGATCTTTGCAAACTTGATTATTTGCAAGGCGCTCACTTGCCCCCCCATTCTCCCCCTTTCATTCCCCTGCCTTTTGCCCAGGTGCTAATATCTTCCTTCCACAAACTTGGGAAAAAGGCAAGCGAATGGCAGGGGGCAGCCCCACATGTGTGCCTTCTCTGGTTGTATTGCACCCCCCTCCCATTTGCTTGCCTACTGCTTAGATGCCTGGAAGGCAGCATGCCGAGGGGACGGAGGTCAGGGGCAGGAAGGCATGCGTATGCCTTCTCCTCACACATGGCTGCTCCCTCCCATTCTCTTGCCTATCACCTGGACACCTGAAAGGAAGGTAGTGTACCCAGGCACAATACAAGGAAATGTCGGGGGGGGAGCCCTGGAAGGAAATGGGAGGGTGAGTGTTCACATGGGCAGGGGAGGGCGTTATTCACAGTTTTTTCACTTTCATGAGAGTTCTGTGCCCTAAACTCTTGTGAAAATCAAGGGGCCATTGTAGGGTTAACTATGGTTAACTGAAATGGGAAGCAAAAATGTATAGTTTTCTCCTTCTAGCTATATTGAAGTAAGAATGAGGTGAATGGATGAGGCAAAGTTTCATGCACATAACAATAAACAATCATGTCTGAACCAGGCCATCTATGTGTTCAATTCATATAGTTGAGGAACGGTCCTTGAACTTTTGACTCCTGCTTCTTAAAGACTAAGTTTCATATTTACATTTAGTCACATGGTTTGCCCACAACTGCTATTTGCACTCGGATGAATATTCCTACTGGAGCAAATTAGAAATGGAGCAAATCTTTTTCCTTATATAAAAAGCAGGCAGTGGCTGCTCAGGTGCAATCCAAGAACTACTGGGGGATTGAGTGGGTTAAAGCCTCGTGGGCCCCAAATCAGGATCCAAGTCTGGATCAGGGGGTCCATGCAGGTTGTTTGTGAAAGAAAAAAAAATCTTGCAGTCAAGGGCAACCTATATGATTAATACAATCTGTTATTTGCCCTTTAGATACTCACTGCAGCCAGAGGACAGGCTGTATTTCTTGTGGCAATGCTTTCTGCCTTCCTAGGGAGGCCGTGTCCAGATTTTTGAGAATCCCTGATCTAGGATTAGAATGCAGTCGCATGCAATAGAGCCCAGTCTTAAGCAATTAAAGCACTGCACACTCATGCCAACAGACTTCAGGGGTTCTGGAGTGCCTAACTCTGCACTGGATCAGACTGCCATATATGGTATATAATCATGAAAGCAAGATTCCATTTTCTGAAGTCAAATCTATTTTACCATGAGCTCAGGTGGGAAACTTTGTTTCTGGATTGGGTCCTGTGGCTGGAATTCTTCCACTTTGAATAGGTTTCTGCAAATCTTAAGAAACACAGAAGGGACACATTATTATAAACATAAGGCTACAAAGTCATAGTACTGACGTCCTTGTCTTTCTGTAAGCAGCTAGCAACCTAGTTTCTGGCTCTGTCACCTTTAGACATTGCCTGGAGCAAACCTTCTTACATGTGGCATTTCTTTTCCATAACATCTGTCTTTAAGATGAGTTTATACTTGTTCACTTGGGCAATGTCCTGGCTAAAAGATAATTTTTTTTCCTACCAAAAATGAAAATAAAGGAGGACGACCTAACTATAGTACATGCCAAGGAGGAGATGAAACTAAAACATAAACCTAAAAATTATTTGGAGTTTCCCTTGAACCTTCTCTGCATGATAAGATAACATAAGTAGTCTTCTCTTTCTCAGAAATATTTGTATATTCTGTTACACTGGAAGAAGTCTGGCTATCTCAGACTTTCAGAAACAGTTATAGTATAAGGCGGGGTGAATGTGCTCTGGAGCTCTGCAAAGCCACAGTGCCCAACTGCAGCAGCCATTTTGGTAGATTAGAATTGAAGTTTTATCACTATTGATCACTAATTTAAGGCAAATTAAAACTGTTTCAGGGTGAAACAGTTTGCAATGGCCTAATATGACCTCAATTAGTGTTTATGACTGGAGAACTAATTTTTCCAGTCAAAATTCTTTGGACACTAAGGCCCTAGGGAGTTGGCCCATTTGAGGGTCCAAGGATAGCTTAGGACTCCCAAACTGGCCAAATGTAGCATGCCGGCCACACAGTTCCTGCCCTTGGTATAGGATACAGCTCTTACTTCTTCCAGACAACAGCACTTAAAAATCATTGTTGTGGTATGTAACAGAATTCTGCAAGGTGTGTGTGGATGTAATCGGTCTTTGCTTTCAGTATCTAAGTGTTAAATATAACTCAATAGTACTGTGTTCTAGGCAAGATACAGCTATGTGTGAAAGATACATGCTACTATATGTCCCACTGTTTGAAGCATTGGACCTCCTTCATGAGCTGATTTTCACATTTGCTATACCATAACATTATAACATACTTTGAAAACTGGCAGGTGTCTCGTGAAGTTTACAGTGATTTCTGTGTCCTGTCCCAATTACGTCTCCAGCCTTGAATTTAGTGCAAATGCTATTAATATATATTCTTCATACAGTTATTTGAACTGTCACTACATCTTTCATACTAACCACTGCTCACAGTCCAAAAACTCATTTTTCCGAGCTCTGCATTGAAATCTGTCTATCCACTGTCATATACTGCAAGTTTCAAAATCTTGATTAATAGATAAACAATAAATAAATTCAACCTTTATAAATATAATAACATACTTCATTTTGTTTGCAGAGAGAGAAGGTTTCTTCTATATCCATGCAACAATTTCCTTTCTCTTTTATTTTACAACAGCTGAAGTCCTAAAGAAATAAATACAATTTATTGTAAATCTGAATGAAAACTCCCAACTCTGATATCTCTGACAGAGGTTTCACTGAAGGTTTGATGAATCAAACTCAGGCTTCATATTGTCACAGCTCAAGAAAGATGGTAAGCTTTTTCACAGAAGGGAAGGTGGCATGAAATGGGCAGTGTGGAAAGTATATTCCTTCCTCTGCACTATTTCTAGGTTTGCAGATGTTTTGAAATTGTTTCCAAAATCTGCAAACCTTTTCGAACCAGAAGTAAAGTGGCACCAAAAAACAAAACAAACAAAAAAATACATATAGACATGGACAATGATATTTTTCATTATTCTACACACCTATTTTTTTGTCTTTAGCCATGTTTTGTAGTCCACATCTTCAATACTTATAGAGTGCTCCACATGTACAACTCCAATTCAGTTGGAGCTCTCTCTGTGCATTTATCTGGGAATATATCCAGACAACACAGTTGTAGCAATCTGATACCACTTTAACTGTCATGGCTTCATCTCATGGAATTTTGGAATCTGTAGTTTGGTGACGGACTACATTATTTTCTGCTATTCGTATGCCTTACAGCTATCGTCCAAGGGAGTGCAGTAAACCTCTTTCACACAGAATTCTAAGTCTTTCACCAAACTACAAATCCCAGGATTCCATGCAATGGTGCCATGAATGTTAAAGGGACATTAAATTAGTATAACTGTGTAGTGTAGACACATTCTAAGCTTTTCAGAACTTTGAATCCCTTCTAAGAATTCTGAATCGTTTCTAAGACTTAAGATTTACTTCAAGTTATCAACAACATCAGCTAAAACTGATGGAAATTATAAAATGACATATACTTTAACTTCTCATAGGCAGACACATGGGTGTGTGCACATAACACAATATACATGATGAATTAAGACACAAACCCCATGAATCTGATGGAGATCTGTTGGTTACTCATATTTTTCCCTCTTAATTTCACCACTTACTTTTACATTTACTTCATCAAATGAATATAAATATCAGATAATAGCACTTTTATCAATAAAATATGCTGTACAAAACTTTAAGATTATTTTCCTCAGGTTACAGCAAGGAAGGGTGAATATATGTGTAACCAATACTAACTTTTTCATTACATATGTATTCACCCTTCTTTGCTGTGACATGCCTAAATCAACTCTGGTGTAACCTTTTCCTCACAGAAGTGACACAAGTAGTTTAATGGAGTCTATCTGTGTTAAATTCCAATGTCATATGATCTCAGATTAAATAAAACTGTTTCTGGAAGCCCCTAGAGTTTGTTGCAGATATAAAGTGTTGTTAGCTGTATTTTAAAGGAAGGAACTGGCAACCCCACCTCTGAGTATTCCTTGCCTATGAAAACCCTATGAAATTTATGGGGTCACCCTAGGTTGTCAGGCTATTTGAAGGCACATACATACGGATCAAAATAAAAAGCATCAGAAAGACCAAGTCTAGGTTAAAGTTGTAGAGAAGCACCAAACTAGGATGGGTTATTTTTTTAAAAAATCTTGAATGATGAAAATTCCGCAGAGCACTGCTAAATCCATTATTATTATCTGTTAGGCACAGTATGGTTCAAACATTACTCTACTGTCCACTGTGACCAGATAAGCAGGTTATTAGCCATAGAAGAAGCTAAGAGACCAACAGTATCTCTGAAGGAACTGAAGAAGTGTTCAGAAAAAAACACTCATAGAACAACACCCCAATCCTCTACAAAGCTGGGTTTTATGGGAGTGTGGCAAGAAGAAACCCATTGCTGAAACAAACCCTCATCAAAGCCTATTTAGAGTTTGCCAAAAGACATATGAGGAGACACAGCAAACAAGCACTTTTTTTGCTTTGCCATGAACATTACATGTCTTGAGAACAATATTCCCACTGTGAAACATGGTGGTGGCAGCATCATGTTGTGGAATGCTTTTCCTTGTCAGGGACTGGGACCAGGATTAAGCGCAAGAGGAATTAATTCTAGAGTGAAAACCAGTTTCAGTTTGCAAGAGACCTGGAACTGGGGCAGAGGTTCAATTCCAGGAATTTTGTCCCAGTAGTGTCGGGTTGGATGAGGATCAATGGTGAACTTTCAAGGCTTGTGACAGGTTGTCAATTGGGTTCAGGTCTGGTCTTTGTCTGGGTCATTCTGGGTCAGGTTCTTGTTTTTAAATCACTCTGGCGTTGCTTTGGCTGCATGATTAGGGTCATTGTTCTTCTGGCAGATGAACCTCTGCCCCAGTTCCAGGTCTCTTGCAAACTGAAACACAAAACTGATAGGAACTTATACAGTCAGCCCTCCACATTTGCTAGGGTTAAGAGGTGCAGGACCCCTGCAAAAGTGGAAAAATTGCAAATATAAAATATGCATGTCTGTGGGAAAGGGCCGAGACACAGTGGGAAGAGCAGAGACCCAGGGCCCAAACCAGGTCAGAGAAAGGAGAGGAAAAGGGCTGGATTACCATGGTGGCCCTATTTTCTCTCTCATACCCATCTCCTTCCTTGGGTGTGTAGGGGCATTGAGAGAGGGTTTGTGGTGCTGAGAAATTGGGCTGCAAGCTGTCCTTACCTGGCCAGCAGCTGCTGGTGGAGGAGGAGGAGGACCAGAGGTGGGTTTTTAAAGGGTTATATGGCCTGTTGGGAGCCACTGAGAGGAAAGGTTCCCCCAGAAAAGGAGTGCCTGAGATGAGGTGGCAGGGGTTGGAGGAACTTGCAAATAATCAAATCTGTGGAAATCAAACCCACAAATGTAGATGGCTGACTGTACAAGAAGACTTACAACTGTGATTGCTGACAAAGGTGTTTCTGTCAAATACTGACTTGGGGATATACAGTTCTGTGCCACAATAAAAGTATTTTGCAACTTCACAGTATCAAATATCTGACATAAATGGTAACAATGTCAATTAAATCCATTTCAATTCCACGTTATAATACAATAAAACGGAGAAAAGCCAAACACTTTTGTAGGGAACTGTATATCATAAAATTCCTTCATAATAGGAAAACCAATGGCTTTAGTCATGTTCACAGATTTTGAAATGTCCTCATAGAATGTTAGAAAACTTCTACTTCGTTGAACAGCAAATTCCACTGCCTGCCAAACCATGTTGCTTTTGAAAGTCACTTCAGTGTCTAAAAGGAGTTGCCATGTGGCACAGAGGATGGCACTTTCAGAAACAAAATCCAGGAGCCCCCTTTGGCATACGGAACAAGAAACCTAGACCTCTGGAGTCTGATGATTGCTAAGAATACTGCAGTTTTTACTTCCATTAGTTAGAATCCAAAACCCAGATACTCTGCAGAGTTCTGTAATGTTTCGCTACAGTTACAGCCACAGAAAATGTAATAATAATGCCTCTCAAATGTTGAATTTTCTAAAAGAGTTCAGATTAGGACAGGGAAAAATTAACCAATTTTTGTTGTCAGAAGAATGCCATGAAAAACTTACTTTTGTTTTACAGAAAATCTTGCATCCTTCAATTATTGGCCTGTAACCAGTACAGCGGCAGAGATTGCCTGAAGGAACGATGAACATGATCATATTAGCAATTGAAATTTTTATTTCAAAATGCTAGCTGTCACTTTTCCCAAGTGAACCCTGATGAGAAGAGTGGAATGAAGCAACAGGGTATGTGAAAAATTCTACTGTGTCACTCAAAAGTATTCAAGTGTTACTCCAAGTAGGAATTTTTAATCTGGATTAATTTGTGATACTGAAATTTCTTCAAATATCAGCTGCTGCTTAGGCAATTTTATGTTCACCTTTTAACCTATCTGACAAGTGTTTTCTTTGTGGCTAGATAAAACAGAAGATAAAGCTAAATGTGTTAGTAACATTTGGAGATTTAAGGGGAATTCAAGCATTATTTTTTGATCACATTTTTCTGAGTTAGCCTAAACATGCAGATAAATATTTACGAATATAGTACAAGCCAGGCATAAGTAATTTTTTCATGCATGACAATTAACTAAATGAGAACACTGATTTTTTAATTTGTTTAACACAACTTGACAAATTCTTCCTTGCTTTCATTCAGAAACATACCCACCAACGCCTCATATATCTGCTCTGAAGAAGGTTCAGAATAGTTTTGCAACAAAGTGTAGACGGACATAACCATTCCAGGAGTACAGAAACCACACTGGGAGCCATGACACTTAGCAATCCTTTCCTTAAACAACAAACAGTGGAAAATAAAGCAGCCATTAAGCATACAAAGAGTTACCTTATATCAGAACCTTGTACTGGCCATGCTGCCTGAGAGATCTGTGGCCCAAACAGTGACTTTCCTAACCTCTGCCTTATTCCATATTAGATCATCGCTCCATCAAGTTCACTGTTACCTACAAAGACAGGCAGCAGCTCTCTATAACTTTAGGCCGAAGCGTTTTGCCATGCCTAACTGTAAATGAAGAAGAATGAACACGGGATCTTTTGTTTGCAACACGTGTGCTCCAGCACTGAACTAAACCCTTCTCCATCTAACACAATAATTTTGGTAATAAAAAAGTTCCTCCCTCTACCCTATACCTAGGGGAACAAAAATATTGTGTCCTCTGACCTGAACTGGATGAATCCTAGATTTGGTGCTTCCAACACCTTCGACAGTTGTGATGGCCATCCCATGCAGTGAACATATGGGAATTAGACAAGCACTGGCTGAATAATGTCTTGAGATTGTGACAAAAATAGTTAAGGGCTACAAAACTGTCTTTGAATATGGGCACATGAACGTTAAAAGGCAGAGAAATTTTGGGATATATTTATCTTTTGTACATCATTTTGAAAAATCTACAGAATCCAGAAGCCAATATTGACCTGTGTGTATCACTGGTCTCTGAAAGTTGTGAAAACTCATTCATTTATGTATTCCTGAAGACCCAACAATCTGTCCTACACTTGTAACAAAGTAAGATTTTAACCTGGCCTTTAGATGTAGAATGGTGAGACAGAAGTAGCCCTATGATGCCAGCAGTGGTGGCTGATATGGTTCCCATATCAGCAAATTGTGAGTCTGTCCTGGGTTTTAGTCTGGACTTTGAATGAACTATTCAAGATTCTGAATGTATGTGAGGGGGTAAGTTGAACAAGCTGGACAGCTCTTTTAAATTTCTGCCTAAAACCTGGAGCAGATTCACCACCTCTCTGTCCAGGTAGCCACCAAGTAGCATCGACCACCAGGTTGTTGCCCAATACATCTCAATGCACAAGGGAGAGAGCTTTAACCCTTGGTTTCTGCCATAGTCCTGGTCAGAAATGGGGGTGCTCCTGTGACTACTGAGATAGCAAGAAGAATTTCCATTTTAAATATAGTAGGCTGCAAAAAGATGGGTGGAGGGGAACTCAGCAAGATTGCAATGGGGGCAAGGAGTTAAAATCTCTTCCCCTACCAGGCCACTGTCAGAATCTGGCTTGTGCTCCCAGCACCCATTATATATTAAACAAAGAAAAAAAAATACAACTACACAGGGGCACAAAATATTTCAAATGCCATGTTTAGTTTTATCATAGCTTAGAAAAGTCAGTTTTGTGCTACAATATCAGAATTTGGGAGTTATATCCCCAAACTAACTTTCCCAAACTCAGTTTTTATTATAGTTACTAGAAATACATATACTTAAAAAAAAAGGTAGGGGGAGAAAATAACTGAAACATCAATTTGCCATGTGCCACTTTTGGGATGAGGGTTTACATTCTCGATAAACTTTTATACAAAGTGCTAAGTTTTTTTCCCCTTTCATCAGAACAAAATATATTTCAAGGACAGCATTCTTTTACAAACTGAAGTCTTGATTAAATGCCCCCAAGCTTGCAATACTAGGAAGAATTACAAAGGATACAGTATCTTCTTGGAAACTGGATTATATACAGATATCATTACAGTACAGGCACCACAGCCTCCACTTCCACATCCATATTTTGTCCCTGTAAGAGAGACTGAAATATGGCAGTTAAGGAAATATCTTATCAATTCACTTATTAAAAATGTAGCTTTTACATATAGCAATGACTATGACCATTATTTAAATCAATAATCTTTGAAGCACTTAGCCCATCTATAGAAACTACTTTTGTGGCAGAATATGAACATCTTGTGAGCTGTACCCCTATTACATCCTTATGTCAATCTACTATCACCCATCAGCAGTACAGTTAATTCTCTCCCTTCTATTGCAACCCCATATATGCCACCAAAATCTACTCTTGAGGGTTAGGTGAACCAGGAGGGTGCAGGTGGAAGGAGAAGACAAAGGTCCTGTTGGATTAGTGGAAGTCTGCTTGTACAATGCTGGATGTCACCCATAATGACTTTCTGTAAACTGTTGACCTTGGTTGTTCCACATATAGAGCGTGGTAGCTGCAGAAAGGAGATGCCAGGCTTCTGTTGGACAAACAATGTGGCTTAACTCGCTGTTAAGGGCCCTAGCCCAGGTATGGAAGTTTGTCAACCAGTCCTAGATGGGGTCACACTTCCCCTGAAAGACTGTGTCCGCAGCTTGGGGGTGCTCTTGGATTCACCGCTTCAGATGACAGCTCAAATTGATGTGGCGGCCAGGAGTGCCTGCTATCAGCTTTGGCTGATACGCCAGCTGCGCCCCTTCCTGGACCTGGAACACCTAAAAACAGTGCTACATGCGCTGGTAACTTCACGGCTTGACTTCTGCAATGTGCTCTACATAGGGCTACCCATGTGCTTAGTCCGGAAACTTCAATTAGTTCAGAATATGGCAGCCAGGCTGGTCACCAGAAGATCTAAAACTGACCACATAACACCAATTCTGAAGTCTTTACACTGGCTGCCTATTAGTTTCCGGGCACAGTACAAGGTGTTGGTTTTTACCTTTAAAGCCCTTCATGGCTTGGGGCCAGCCTACCTGCGGGATCGCCTTCTCCCATATAATCCGCCCCGCACACTAAGGTCCTCTGGGAGGAATTTACTGCAGCCAATCAGAACTAGGTTGGCTGCGGTTACCCAGAGGACCTTCTCTTCTATCACTCCCAAACTATGGAATGGCCTGCCGAAAGAGACCCAGCATATTACTAGTCTTGACTGCTTTAAAAAAGCAGTCAAGACTGTTCTCTTCCGACAGGCCTTCCCAGACTAGTGTTCCACCGCCTCTCATCAACTGTCCTTTTGTTTTTAATCTTGTTTTTAATTTGTTTTTAATAGTTAATGTGTTTTAGGGGGTTAGAAGGGTTGGTGGGTGGGGAGGATGGGGTACATTTTAATGTTTTAATGTATTTTATATATTGCTGTAATGCTGCCTCAATCCACTGGGAGAGGCGGGATAAAAATAAATTTTATTATTATTGTTATTATTAACAACTTAGAGTACAGTCTTCCTGGAATACTTCTTTGCAGATTCCTCCTCCCTTTATGTGGGGACCATGGTCTACATCTGATGTGGTGCTAGCAAAGCTTTTTAGTGCAATGCAACTGTTTTCTCTTCTTCCTCTGTGCTATCTAAAACCTATCATTAGAGATTTCCCCACGCATCCAGATCTGATTTTTAAGGTGTGTGGGAAACTATAATGCAAATGGTCACTTTTCCAATCTGCTGATCAAATTAATTCCATCAACAGAAATATCCCTGATCTTTAGTTAATTAGATGTTGGCCTTTAATTGGATCCTGGGATTTGTTAATTCAGAACATGCACAAGACACATGTTGGTGATCCTTTTCATATGCACACGCAAACTTATCAATACCTCAACGAAAAGGATACGATTCTTTCTTAAATAGGACAATAGTGTTGTTTCTGGATCAGCATTCTTCACTGATATCTGCAGAAACGGAAAAAGGTCATAATATTAATCACCAAATCCACAACAGTTTCCTATACACATTTACTTCTTGGATTAACTATAAGTGTCTTTGGAATCCTGATGTTCATCAGATTGTCCCTATCAACTTGTAGGCCCCTGAATGGTCAACGCACCAGGCCAGATTTTTATACTATTTCTGCCCTTCTCCTATAACTCTTGTACTAACATGCCTTGCTAAGACTTCTGGATAATAGAAAAGCCTACACCACTTATGTATGAAGACTTCAGTGGTGCCAATAATAAAGGGATTGCTGATCTTTTGTTTCAATTTTTTTTTTTTTTACTTATGGACTACACAGCTGTTTTGGTTTTTATGGGCAGACACAGTGTTTTCAGATTAAAGTCATCCATATCAAGGCAAATGGTAACCTTATTTTTCACAGTGGTGCAGATGGCTGGAGGAATTCTGTTCGGCTAAACAGGAGCTGCAGTGTAGGAGAACAAATTGCTCATGACTCTTGTCTGTTAGTTATTTGGAAAGAATAAGAAGCACATGCCTTCAATTTTGTCTACAAGACATGTCTGTTCAGGAGCAACAATGCAACTGTAGTCATAAAGGGCCCTATAGACCATGTAGCTGAAGGGAGGAGAAAAAAGACTGCAACAAAGATGATGGTGGGGGGAGGAAAACTATTTATAATTAATTCTGGGATGGTCATACCCACACAACTAGTAATACTGAACAGGCTGACTACCTTTGTGTACATTCTGTAAAACCAGTACAAATAATATAGAGATCAGTAGCAGAAACCCCAAACTAATCAGAAAATAGTTTTTGTTTTTAAAATACATATACTTGAAGCTGCTGAACAACTAATACATTAACATTTTTCTGTTACAGTTCATTAATACTGCATTACACTCCATTTAGTAAAAGAGGGGAATATTCTCAAAAGCACAATCAAGTAATTCAATTATATTAGCATATTGTATGTATGCATCTACAGCATTTTTGCCCTCATCTTCTGGGAAAGTTCTCAAAGCAGCCTACATGTGAATACAACATATCTTGCATATAACATATATGAATCAGTCCATGCCCTCATGCTTACAACCTAAAATAGACATGAAATGATGGATGGGGGAAGGAAAGAACACAAAAGATCCTTGCTCTCTTCTATAGGAGAAGGATATTGTGTGTACATATACCTTCAGTTTGCTTATGGACTTAGGGCCCTTTTCTCACGGGGTGCAGAAATCGTGCCACCACGATCCAGGCGGGGTTTTCCTTAATCCCCACTAACACGACTGAACTTTTAGTAGCGTTCTCACGGCTCCATAGGGAAGAGGCTTAGGCAGCATCAACGCATTCACACAATATTACCATGGCCACTCCCGAAGGTGTCCTTTCCCCGCCCTGCCTAGCATTTGATTGGCTGTGCCCTATTTTTAAAAGAAACATCCTGAGCGTCATCACTGACGTCAGTACGCACGCACGCCCCCTCACATCCTCCGCCCCCTCACCCTGTCCCGCGCCTTTCTTTTGAACCACCGTGGAAACAGTTTCCCCCTCTTTGTTTCTGCTTGCTTTTTGCTGTTTTGTGTATGGAGAACGAGCTACTGACGATCATTGCTGGGGTGCTAGCCCCGCTAATGACGGTCCTTTCAGCCGTTCGTATTGGGGGCGGTCTTGTGGCTTCTGCTGGCCACGCCTTGATCCCTCCCTCTCTTGATCGCCCGCACGAATCAGGACGCACCGTCGCTTTTTCACGAAACGACGAGCGCGAATTGGAGGAAAAAACCACATTTCTTCTGGTTTTTAAAAGGTGCGCGGAAATGCTGAATGGTGGCTCCCCCGCGCAGATTGGGGTGAAAATCCAAAAAATTTAATGCGATCAGGTGCTCTCTAAGGTGAAAATGGCACCCGATCGAGGTCGACCTGGGAAGATTTAATTACCCCGTGAGAAAAGGGCCTAGGATGACCCTCTGAATTTCATAGGGTTTTCTTAGGTAAGGAATACTCAGAGCTGGTTTTGCCAGTTCCTTCCTCGAAAATATATTGTACAGCAGAGGTTCTCAAACTGTGGGGTGCAATCCTAAGTTGGGGGGCGAGCACAAGAAAAAGCCCCCAAGTACAGCAAATGTGGAAAAGGGCAAGTCTGTCTCTGTCTTTCTGTGTATGTGTGTACCATTGAGGATGGACTGGTCCCTGCTAAAGAGCCATGCAAAGCATTCCTGTTACGCTTTCCTCTAACTTCAGAGATAGCAAAAATTGGCTTCCCATTTTAAAAGCTTTTCCCACTCAGCCTTCCTGAACTTTCTACTGTTGATGCAGAAGGTATGTGACCCTCAGTGACCATGAGGTCATTTTGCAGCTGGAGAGGTAAGAAGCAAAGAGAGGAGATGAACAGCACAAGAACTCAGTGAGACAGTGAGTGTATTAAGGCCCTTTTCACATGCCAGTCCTGTTGTGAAATGGCCTCAGGAGCGTCACATGATTGTGAGGACCATTCCACATGACATCCTCGCAATCGTGCGACGCTCCCGAGGCCATTAGGTGGCGATCACACATTATATCATTTTTGGCTTGTTGCTGAAAATTATGCATGATTGTGTGTCCCTCCCATGCCCCACCCGCACTTACCTTGTGTGCGGAGGCTCTGGACGTGCGGCCATCGCGTTTCCTCCCCCAGCACAGCCTGGGAAAGCACCCAGCTGTGCTGCGGAAGGAAGGAGCGGAGCGCTCATGCTTCCTTCCGGCCACCAAGGAGCTGGTGCAAAGGGGAATCAGAGGGGACACGAGTACCTCTCACAAGAGGCTTCTTGCATGATCCGCTCATGATGATACCGGAATGACGTAAGGTGCAAAAAGGGCCTAAGTTAAGTATTGAATTTATTTAAATTTTTAAATAAAACTATAATACTCTAATAAAACTATTCTAATATAACAATGTTATTTCCTTATACAATGTTAAAATATGAATACAGTGGCCCCTCCACATTCACAAGGGTTTGGAGTGCAGAACCCTTGCAAAAGTGGGGGGAAAATCACACATTCCCCCACTCCCCATGATCTCCTTCCCATTCTCTTCTGGGGCTCTGGTGTGGGAGCCTTCCTTTTCTTCACCAAGGCCAGAGGCAAGGGAGTGAGTGGAGGAGAGCTCTGGAGGGGAGAAGGAAGGTGCATGTATGCCACCTCAATTGCTTTACCTTTTGCCTCAGGGTGAGTTCTCAGTGCTGGGGCAGAGCCAAAGCAATGGGAGGGGAGTGCTCCAGAGGGCACAAGGAAAATGTATGGGTATGCCTCCTCCCCACTGCCTTACCTATTGGGAGGGTAGAGCTCTGGAAGGCACAAGGAAAGCACACACGTATGTCTTCCAACCCCACCCCCCACTGCCTTACTTTTTGCCTCAGTGCAAGTTCTCAGTGCCAGGGCAGAAGCAAAGCAATTGGAAGGAAGAGCTCTGGATGGGTGAAAAAATGCATGCCTGCTCATCTTCCACCCCCACTCCCCATTGCCTTACCTTTTGCCCCAACATGAGTTCTCAGTAATGGGAGGGGATTGCTCCAGAGGGATGAAGAAAAGTGTGTATGTGCCTCTCTCCCCTGCCTGCTGCCTTATCTTTTGCCTTGGTAGAGTTATCAGCACTGGGCAAAGGCAAGGGAATGGGACAGAGAGCTCTGGAGGGCACAAAGAAAGCACATGTGCATGTGTCTCCCCCCCACACACACTACACCTTACCTTTTGCTTTGGCACATTTGTCATCTTTCTCCATGCTGGCAAAAAGTAAGAGAATGGGAGGAGGAAAATAGTGGGGAGGCACAGGCGTCTCATGAATAACAAGATTTGGTGAGTCAAATCTATGAATGTGGAGGGAGAACTGTATACATAAATGTGTGAACAAAAATAAGCATACTAAACAAACAAAATATTTTTATTCATACACTATGTTGAGTGGCAGGGCATGATGTCTATATGTATATATAAAGGGGGTCACAGGGATAAAAAGTTTGAGAACCACTGGTTTACAGCAGCTGGTATTCACTGGCATTCTTCCATCCAAGACCTTGCTTAGCTTCCATGATCAAACAGGATCTGGTGCAAAGTCGAAGGCTTTCACCGCTGGAATCCACGTGTTGTTGTGGGTTTTTTGGGCTATGAGGTTGTGTTCTTGTAGCATTTGCTCCTGATGTTTTGCCCTCATCTGTGGCTGGCATCTTCAGATGATCCTCTGACGATGCCAGCCACAGATGCAGGTGAAACGTCAAGAGCAAATACTACTATAACACGGCCGCATAGCCCGAAAAACCCATAACAACCCAAGGATCTGGTGCCTTTAGGATATTTAGGTATGTTTACACTTACATATTTACATATTTAGGTATACTTACATATCTAGGTATGTTTATGCTATTTGTTGTTGTGTGTTATTGTGTCATTTCTCACTTATGGCAATCCTATCACATGGTTTTCTTGCTTGAGGATGATTAACAGAACTCAATAACAACAGGCAAACTAAGTAAACAGCAATTGCCCTGGAACCGTATAATTTAACCTACCTAAGACCCATTCCTTCAGCACACTGACAATCCTGAAACTCAAGGAAACTTTTGCCTTTTGGATAGTTAGCAATTGGGAAAGTTTTCTCTCTCTTGCCTACAGTGATCTATAAGAACATGAAGTTATTATATTTGTCTTACTGTATTTGCTTCAGTAACCAAAGGATAAAAATATAAAAACACCACGAGTACTTTATTCAGGTCTTCTACTTTAAATGATTATTACTTTCAGAGATCACCCTATCAGCCCTATTATGTCTCAGGTGGTAGATTTAGAATGCCAGTGAAAGGTGAAAGATTGTCAGTTTTACAGATTTGTTTTTATTTTCTTTACTGCCAATGTGTACTAAACAGGTCTTATGTTCCAGAGACAAAAATGTCTAGGACTGGGCATGGTGATCATTGCCTGTTAACAAAAAGAGAAGACATTAAAGTTCTTAATTTTCCTCAAAGATCGTTGTACACATGGCTCTATCACCCACAAAACCTTGGTCAAGATTAATGTCTCAAAATATGAGAGCCATAACGTCTTCCTTCTCTTATATAAATACCTTCTACAAACTCAGCTTTACAGCTGCATACCCTCCTTTCATACGTATCTACCATCAAGAGAACACATACTCTTCTTTCCCTTGGCTATTTGTGTTGTTATTTCCTTATTAGCATTCAGTAATGTTCATGCACATTCGACGGCAGACCCCAAGCTACCAGACCAAACAGAAATGGTAGATCAGTTTTCTGAAACGATCATAGCTCCCTCCACCGCCCACCTTGTTTCCAAAAGAATATTTGCAATCTGTTATTTTGGGATATTCACTCTTTTCCATGAGGAAGAAAATCATTCTAGAATGCGGAGAACATTTTTAAGTGTCTTGCAAAGCTGCCAATGTTAGGATAGTTGTGGTGATGCAAGGAAATTATCAGTAGTCTCCTTCTTCTGAAGCCAAAATATCTTTCATTCCGCTGTTGTTGGAAGTTTACCTTGATTCTCTGATCTGCATTAGTGCAAATTCCATGATCTGAGTATTGTTGCTGCCAATGTTTGTAGGCTTCTAACTGTCTTTCATTATCATGCTAAGAATCAAAATATGTATAAAAGCAGAATGCACAGGCATAACTCTAGCAATGTCCATCGTATGCAAAACTTATTCTTATATACCGCCATGTACCTTTCTTTGTACTGGAAAAACACCTCTGGATGCCCTGTCCTATGAGCTAATGACCCTTACCTTGAAAGTTAAAAAACTAAGGAACAAAGACTCCAATGACCAAAAAAAGGGGAACATATTCATAGTGAATTTAGACAGAAACCAGAGGAAAGAGCAAATACATGAACCAAAGGCCTGGGTTTAATAAGAAATGAACTGGGAAGAAAAGTGAGAAGGTTGAGATGGTAGGATTTCCTGTTTTCTGGAAAGCCTCCTTTACTTCTAGCATCTTTAACTTTTCAGTAATTGTGTAATCTCTGTATGCTTAGGAATGACTGCTATAGATATAATAAACATTACCACAAGAACAATGATAGAAATATTCAATGCAACTATAATAACTGGAATACTGTGCTCTATGCAATTATTTATACAGCCAATTATATGACAAGGCAACAGTTCATTTCATTGGTTGATTTTGAAACTGCTCCACCCATTTATTTTCACACCTTTGTGATGAGATTTTTTATAGCATTCTGTAGTTCACAAGATTCTACTTGACTTTTTTATCCTTAGTTTGAGGTCTAGTTAAATCATATCCAAACTCCATCTGACTCCATTTTCCATGGATTCCTTCCTGGTTTAGCTTCACTTTCATTAATAAGAAATTTCACATGATATTTCACTTTATTATAGCTCTTAGACTACAATGCTATGTCTATTTATTTAGGAGCAAGCTCCATTTAACTCAACGGAACTTGCGGTAGACCTGTATGGGATATACAATATATAATTTAATATACCATCATCTCCCATAAGCTGAGTGGCTGCAAACACTTTACAAAAAAAGAAAGAAAGAAAGAAAGAAAGAAAGAAAGAAAGAAAGAAAGAAAGAAAGAAAGAAATTATACTCAGATTCATCCTAGGCTCAGATTGAACTGTATTATTTCCAGAACAATTTCAGGTTCAGATGCTCTGTAATACCTTTGAATTTATAAGATCCTGAACTATACAAACTAGAAACGGAAGTTGTGCTTTCCCCCATTGCCTGTACTTAAAGTACAAATCTAACATATAAAAGTCAAATTTTGTTTGTCTGTGCCAGGTGGAGACCACCTATGATTGGCTGTGTCGGGCAAAGATCTCGTATGATTGGCTGCCTAAGAAGATTCTATGGAAACCTGGGGTTCGTAGTTTAGGGAGAGGCTTTTAGAATTATCAGCCAAAGAGCTCTTGGGCCTCAGTCAACTGTGTCTGTCTTGAATAGGCCGGTTGCTATGGAGATGAGGCCTAGCAGGAAGGAAGAGGGCAGTGTATTACTTCAAGAACCCAACCTGTGTATGTTAATAACTCTGAATACAGACTGGATTGGGGAATATGGGCAAAAGTTACAGATATTGGACAAGACAGTTTGGGGAATTAGAGACACAGGATCTCAAATCTTTCTAACCAGTATTACCTATAAGAAAACAAAATCACAAGCAACACCGGGTAAATATGCTAGCGATCATTTATTTTCAAGATGAAGATTTACTTCCACAAAAAGAATGTTTATGTAAGCATAAAATCATATGGCTGCAAAATGTGAGTGCAATATGCTTCTGTTAGTAGTGCTCAAGCTGTTAATATGGCATTATTACCTATAGGATGGACAAGATTCAGACACATGAGATGGAACTGGAGGAAACAGACTTTCACACTCTCCCCCCCATAGCACCCCCTCAAAAATGATACAGGAGGTCAGCAGCTTCTGCTCAATATGGCAAGCGATGATGTGGACAGAAGCAGGGGAGGAGGGATGAAATTTCCTCAAATTAGGTAGAGGGCCTGAGATCAGGCTTCATGATGCTTTCTAAAGAAACAACAAAACTCTGCCCTGTGGAGTGCACTTTAAAACTCGCCACAAGTCAATCGTGGAAAAAAGAACTGTCCACATTCATTTGGGCAGGGAAAAAAACCATGAATAAAATGGAAAATCTTAACGGATTTGAAGACAAGAGAAGGAGTTAGCCTCTGGACTTAAAGATTTACTATTATGCCAATGGTCTCATTTGGATTTGAGACTAGATCACATCAGAAGACTAAAGAATCCTGACTCTTGAAGGCTCTTATCTTAGATACAGGTTTCATGCATATTTATGGTATAGGAAAGGTTGACAAAGCCTTCAACAATCACTTTATCAGGAAGGCCTTGCTCAAAATCTGGATCATTTTTAAAAATAAAACATAAAATAAAATACCAAGTTGGGTATCGCCTCAAGGGGCCTTCCAGGTTAAATGGATGGGAGACCAAGAAGATTGGATAAGATGCAAGCATTTAATAATTCAAGACTCGAAAGGAGAAACCTGAATCAGATTACATGACAAACTTGAGCAAATAGGATTCAAATGTAGCTGGTTCCCATATTTGCAATTAAAAGAATTCTATAAGATGGACTTGAAATTAGAAGGATTTAGAGGGATTAAGGAACATAATAAATCTGAAGAAATAATCTTCCAGAAAACAAAGCATACAATCTCTTTCATATACACATATTTACTGAATAAACATCTGGAAGATAACATGATTCAATGGGCAAAAGATTTTGAACATGAAATTTTGCTAGAGAATTGGGAGAAAGCTTGGAGAAATGCCAATAAAGTCACTTTATCTCAGGACCTGAAAGAAAACCATTTAAAGATGCTGTACAGAGATCTTTGGACTCCCGCTAAGCTACACAAAATGTATCATACTGGTAAAAATCAAAGTTGGAAATGTCAACAAAATATAGGCACATTCTACCACTTGTGATGGACATGTCCCACTTCAAACAAAGTACTGGTTAAAGATACATAAAATTATGTCAGAGATATTTCAGACTATGATCCCATTAAATCCGGAGTTTTAACTCTTAAACATGATTCACGTGTTTGAAACACAGTTTCTCAAGAAATATTGGCAGATTTTGCTTTATATGGTCTCCATTGGAAGAATTAAATTTGCCAAACCTTGGAAAATTAGAGACATTCCTAACCACGAACAATGGTTACTAAGTTTAAATGAAATGAAAGAATATGATACACTATCTCATAATATAAATGTAAAGTCAACTGCTAATCTAGAAGAAAAATGGCAACCAGTGATTAACTATATAAATAAGAAATGGGGTTCTCCCCACAAATAGAGAAATTAAACAAGAATAAAACTGGTTCTAACAAAGTTGTTATTATTAGTGTTAATAATATCTTTAGCATTAGCACTTATTTAACCAAACCCTCACAATACTAGTGAGCTACTTGAAGTAACAATTATATATCCTACTATATGGAAAACTATGTATATAGTACCAGAATCTTATGTTAAGTGTCTACTTCTGACATTGATATATCATTGAATTTATAAGTATAGTAGTGATAAACTACTCTACTGTAGATGAATAAGAAAACACATATCATAAGGAACTGAGGAAGTTAGATAAGGGTGGTTTCTTTTAGTAATTTTCTTTTAGTAATATGTTTATCTACACTAACAATGTCTATAGTAAAAGGAAGTTACACCAGAATGACGAGAGAGAAAAGATTTGTATGTACTATGTTATATTACTATGAAAGCATTCCTGGTATTATATTCTATTATTTTATTATATTTGTATATTGTTTGTATGTGTCTTTTTCTTTTCTCCCTTTTTTTACTTTAACAAAAAAGAATAAAAGAAACTTGCCACAATTGAACCAATAGCTGGGTGGAGTGAATACTGAGTTGGCGCTCCAGTGCCACATCTAATGTAGCAGAGAAGTGTTTAAGACTCATTTTACAAGCTGGGCTATCCTCAGTTCAGCTCTTCTCTCACCCACAAACTCATTAGGTCATCTCAAAAAATGTAACATTTCAACTTCCCTCTTTGATATGGTAGTCATGTTTACAGGGCTATTGTAAAGATTGTTGAAATAGTGTATGTGAACCACTCTGAATTTAGAAGGTCCCAGTTCAGTCCTTAGCACCTCCAATAAAACGATCAGATAGCAAGTGACGGGAAAGACCTCCACCTGAAAACCTGGTACCAGATCCTGTCTGATCTTGAAAGCTAAGCAGGGTCAGCTCTGGTTAGTACTTGGATGGGATACCATCAATAAATACCAGGTGTTGTAGGCTATATTTCAGAGGAAGGAACTGGCAAAACCACTTCTGAGCATTTCTTGCCTAAGAAAACCCTATGAAATTCATGGGGTTGCTGTAAGTTGACAGTTGACTTGAAGGCACATATGCATGCACACACACATGTTATCAATGATGCTGACATATAAGGGCAAGATGAAATAATAGACTCGGATCAATAAGCAGTTTCCTACATGAGTACATTATATGCACCATATAAATATGTGTTTTTTTAATTTTGAGAGTAGGTATACCCTTGCTTTTGACCATGTGGTACAAATATTTTTAACTCTATATTGCTTAAAAACAAAATACATGACTCTAAGCAGTATTATTGAATTCTAAGGCTGTAACAACTATACCCAGATATACACTACATTTTCAGACAGTGGTATGAAAGAAAAGTCAATGATTTTTAGAAAAACAATACATGCTAAACCTGGTTGATTTCTGACAGCCATAAATGTTATAATATAGCATTTTAATTATGTTTTGAATAATTAGCAATCAGCACACTTAAGCAAGAAAATCTGTCAAACATTTCCAGGTTTAAACTGTTTCTAAATACTAAAGCCTGAGGCAGACAAGAAAGCTTTATCTACAAACTTGCTAAAAAATATCATAATTGTAGTTAAATGATTTGTTTTAAATGAACAATCGGCATATAAACAGGCAAAGATTACAGCAACCTAACTTTTCCATCAGCCCTTGATACAACATACCTTTTTTCATTAACAAAAAATATCAGTTCATGAGATTCTGTTGCTCCATGGAAAGACATTACGGAATCTGAAATATCTACACCGATTCTAATAAAACATTACACTAAACTTCTTCTGTCTATTCTCAAGCAAATTGTAAGAGCATGACATTGTCATTTGATAACTATTTATCTACAACAGGGGAGGAACTTACCAGTCTATGAAGAAAATATGGGTGGAGAAACTGCTGAGTAAAGACAATAGCTGGCACAGCAGGGCTGGAGAACCTGTGGCCCTTCATTTTGGACTGCCAGTTCCCATCAGTCCTAGCTAGCACAAAGAGTTACATCAAGGGATGATGGCAGTTACAGTACAAAATCTGGAAGATCACATTCTCCATCCCTGTAGTAATGAAATAGAAAATGAATATGAAGGATGTTACTAGCACTAGTAGTGCTATCCTGTTCCATCCTTGTGCATTACAGTAGTTTTGATATTCCAGTGCATAGGACAGGATAGGATAACACTATTGGTCTTGATACTGAGAGCCAGCGTGGTGTAGTGGGTCAAGCATTGATCTACGACCCTGGAAGCCTGGGTTCAATTCCCCACATGGCCATGGAAACCCATGCCTTGGGCATATCATACATGCTTCCATGACAGGTCCACTTTAGGGACACCAAAAGTTGTAAATGATTTGCAAGCACATAACAACACAACAACAAATCTTGATATTGTAAATAGCCTGTTGTTGCTAACTGCCATCAAGTTGACTTCGACCCTGTGAGTGAGAGATACCCAAGTCACTGTGTTATCAACAGCCCTGCTCATGTTTTCCAAATTCAGGGCCACAGTTTCCTTGATTGAGCCTATCCACTGTAATATGGTCTTCCTCTTCTCCTGCTGCCTTCTACCTTGCCAAGCCTGTCTTTTCTAATAAGTAATGTCTTCTTATGATATGCCAAAAGTATAATAATTTTAGCTTGGCTTCTAGGGGCAGTTCAGGCTTAATTTGCTCTAGGACTCATTCATTTGTCTTTTTGGCACTCCAAGGTACCCACATTTCTAATGAGTTGATACTCTTCCTATCTGTTTTCTTTGCTGTCCAGGTTTCACAACCATGCATAGAATTCGGAAATACAAAAGCATGGGCAATCCTGACTTTTGTATTCAAAGACTGTGTGCTTTCACACTTGAGGATCTTACCTTGTTTCTTCATAACTGCCATTCCCAGTCCTAGTCTTTTCCTGATTTCCTGACAGCAGTCTCCATTCTGATTAACGACTGAGCCTAGGTATAGGAAACCTTTGACTATTTCAGTGTCTTCATTGTCTAGTTATTACAAGTAACCAGTAAAGCACAAAACATGCTCAATTAGCATGTTACATTACAGTCTGTTTTATACCTTTTTTGTTTTGAAAATAAGTGCAGCTATAAGTATGAGATGCCGTACCATTTCATTCAAGAAGATTTGGGGCAAGTAGCACACAATACAAGTATACTTGTTAACAAAGCTTCTAACAGTGAAACTCTTTTTTATAGTCTACAAAGCTTTATACACATTCCTGCCTTTTCCTCCCTTGTCCTCTGTCTAGCTAGATTTTTTTTAGCAGCATCAGCATTGGGACTTTTGCTGTTGGATTGCAGTGAACAATGTAATTAAAACTTGAGCTAGGCAACAGTGGAATTCTGCCCTTGGTGATCTGACTTGCCTACAACAGGCAAGGTAAATAGTGGCTCCCTCCAGAATCCCTCAATGAATATGCACAAACCGCAAAACAGAGAGAAAAGTGGAGGAGATAAGCCTATCAAAACAGAAATCATAAGCAGACTGTTGAAAGGAAAACTCATTCCTGGATGTATTTTAGAAGAAGATTTCAAACGTTTTCTAGGTTCAATTTATTTATTGTTCTTTATGCAAGGCTTATCTGACCTACTTTTCATTTCACTTGTTACTTCTGAATAAAAAGCATGCTGAAATGGATGTTCAGATGCTCTTCTTTTTTTATGGTGCATAAATCTATCCTGTTCTTCCCAAATTTTCTGTTAAAATAATGCCCAAGAACAAATCAAATTCCTTCACTGAGATGTACCTGTATTTAGCCAATGTATCTGCAGCAACCCCTGGCATAATCCCGAGATGTCTTCCACCATTCTGAATACAAGCTACATAAAAAATAAATAAAAATAAGCAGTACAGTAATCACTGTTTTTTATTCAACTTTATTGCTTTGTCCTATTTGTCTTCTATACTTCAGTGTTGAGGCCACCACCCTTAAAGCTGGTCTTAAAAGTAATTTTAAATAAACTTCAATCCCACACAGTATAGAAACATAAAGGTATCAGTGTTTCTGGGTTTGGGACCTGGTTGTAATATGCTGAATCCCTCAGCAGAGACTGTAAGCCAACGTATTTAGGTTGTTCCCCAAGACGCAATGCAAAAGCGAAAAAGGCTTAGGGACAAAGGTCCAAGAAACCTTGATAAAGGGGGACTGACGTGTACCAAAACAGAGAGAAAAACCATCTAGAAAGAAAAATATCCTTCGCCTGGTGGCGCAGTGGTTAAATGCCAGTACTGCAAGCCACAAGGTTGTGAGTTCGATCCTGCCCGACTCCAAGGTTGACTCAGCCTTCCATCCTTCCGCAGGTCAGTAAAATGAGTACCCAGCTTGTTGGGGGCATGTATAGAAATGTTTCGAAATACATCCTATTTATAAGTTGTTCGCCGCCTCGATCCATATGGAGAGGCGGGATACAAATAAATAAATAAATAAAAATTCCTGAGCCGAAGGCCTAAATACTTTAAAGCAGTTTTCCAAATGGTATACTGTGACACGTTGGTGTGTCACCTGAAGTATGTAGGTGCGTTGCCTATGATCTTGGAAATGTATGTTATTATTTATAAATTGTGTATTTTTAAAAATATATGAAGAGTTTTCTTGAGAGATATTGTATTCCCATACATTTCATTATTATAATGAAATGAAATAATAATAATGAAATAATATAATATAATAATAATATTATATATTATTATAAGCGGTTAATTTAACCTCTGGTTTGCTAGTAAAACGGAATTACTGTGTCCCAAAATGATGCATGTCTAAAAAGTGTATCACTAACATGAAAAATTTGGAAGGCTCTGCTTTAAAAGAACAGGCAGCTCCCTTGGAAGCGAAACAGGGTCAACCCTGGTTACTACTTGGATGGGAAACTGTCAACAAATACCAGGTGCTGTGGGCTGTATCTTAGAGGGAGGAACTGGCAAAACCACTTTTGCTCATTCCTTGCCTAGGAAAATCCCGAGAAACTAATGTAACGCGGATTCCCGAAACCATCGACGCCCCCTCAGGTTTGGCGGGAATCTCTTTTCGACAGTGTTTTGCCGTAAACGTGTTTAGGGGACAGAAGACTGTTTCTGCTTCTTCCCCACAAGGAGAGGAAGAGCAGCAGCAGCGCCACCCACACGAAGCGCTGCTGAGGAAACAAATGGCCCCCCTCCCCCCCCGGCTCAGCCGCCTCCACGCGCACCGTGACGCAGCACGACCCCGCTCGCGCCCCCTTCCGGCAGCCGGATTCAGGAACGGCGGCGCTCAGGAAGCGCGCGGCTGGGAGCGAGGGGACGGTGGGCGGGGCCAGCCTCGAGCCTGAGGGAAAGGTAACGAATTACGCGGACGCTGTTATTGTGGTCGTTGCTCTTTCCTCGCGCTGCTCCCCCTCGTTAGTTAGCGCCCCTTTCCTCAGATCCGATGCCTGTTCTTTGCGCAATAAGCTGAGGGAGGGGTGGGAAAGGAAAAATGTCGCCGATTTAGGCCTTCCACGTTTTACTTCTCAACTTTTCCTGGCTTCCTACCTGCTGCCGGTCCTGGTTAGGGGCGGTGGCAGGCGAGGCGGGGAACCCCACCTTCTGATCCGGGGAGGGAGTGTGTATTGAGGGAGGGGGTGTCTTGGGGCACCGGCAGGGTGGGCGTGGGTTTCCTGAGGAAACTTGCCCGGACAGTAGCGCTCTTTCTTGGGGTGTTAAAGTCGACCTGGCTTACTCTTGAGAAAACCTGTCTAGGATCCCAGGTGCAGGCCTGTGTAAAAGTCTCTGCAAACTGAATAGTGGCGTTGCCATCTTGTCTTCCTTTGGTAGCCCGTTCTCTCCGTTCCCACTGGAGATTGTTCCCTCTCTTCTGACAAAAAATCCGTTAAACGGGGAGTTGTAATAGCTCCTACAACATCTTT
The DNA here is from genome assembly GCA_948474755.1 of Ctenosaura bakeri. Classification (NCBI taxonomy): domain Eukaryota; kingdom Metazoa; phylum Chordata; class Lepidosauria; order Squamata; family Iguanidae; genus Ctenosaura; species Ctenosaura bakeri. The sequence goes on from CAOLHI010001172.1 coordinate 1,782,923, forward strand.
TGGCTGGTGGTGTCAGGAGCCGTATGTCCTTCTTGAAGCACCCAGATCAAAAGTTTTATCAGTTAAAAGAATGGATAAACTGTCTATTTTTTTTTTAAGAAAGAAAAAGGATACCAAAGAGAGATGCTATAACCCATGACTAAATACTTTTATAGTTTTGATTAGCTCCATACTTTTCTCATTGGTTCCTCACTACACTGTTATAGTGTTATAATTCCACTTTCAACATCCTGTGGAATTCAGGGGTTTGTAGTTTACTGAGGCCAAAGAGCTCCCTGGCTGAGAATTGTAAAAGCCCCTCCCTAAACCGCAAACCCCAGAATTCCACAGGATGTTGAAAGCGGAATAAGAGCACTAGAACAGTGTAGTGCGGAAATGGCCTTAGAGTTGCTTAGAGACAGGTGGTTCTTCCTGCCTAGCTCCATTTTACTATGCCAGTTGTGCAGGTGAGTCCTGCTTTAGTTCGGTGGGTGCTATTCAGGATTGAAGACTCTAATTTTTAGCAACTTGAGCGTTCAGGACTACAACTTAGTTTGTTATTCCGTAAATTCTTTCCATTGAATATTGGACTGATGGCTTTGCTGTAACAACCAGTGATAAATATAATGCCTTTTTGCCAGGTCTTCCTGGAACCAGAATACCTCCTGCACACCACAATCCACTTCATGTAACCTTATAAAATACACAGGATAGCTGTTCCTAAGCTGGTGCCCTCCAGGTGTGTGGGGCTGTATCTCCCCTCATCCCTTATTATGCTCATGGGCCAAGCTGTTGAGGAATGGTGGAAGCTGCTGTTCAGTGCATTTGAGTGAGGAAGGCTGGAAGAGGATGCAGAGGCCATTTAGGAAAGTTCTCATTTTTTTTACAGGATTTTGTGAGGGAGGAGATGCTTTTGAGGTGGTTTTATGTAATATTAGTATTTAAGCATGTGCAGCTCCTGCTTTAGTTTTAGCAGGAATTATTGTCTGGCATCTGGGAAATTCATTTCTTCCTATTTCTTCCCACTGAAAAAAGTCACCCTAATTATCTTGATTCAAAAATAAGTTCCACTGACTTGTGTAGTGAGGGCAAACTTCTGGCCTGCCAATGTTCACAAGTCCTGAGTGGATGTACTGATACATGTTTCAGCATTTAATGTTAAATAAAGGTGTTCAGGATTTCATCCTAGTATTAGGGGCATCTTGATCATTCATGTATTTGGCTATGGTTGTTGCAGCAAGGAGTTGTATAAGTTTTATGCTTGTCAGTAGAAATGGTGTCATTTAGTTCTGTCTTACTTGCCTGCAGAGCACTTAAATTCCAAAAAAGGAGCCCAGATTTACACCACCACATGTGTTCCTGAGCATCTCCATTGGAAAGCACCAGATTATATAACTAGCTGAAGTGGAACTCCATCTGTCTTATCAGTGCACCTGATATTCATCCACAAAAATTCATGCTAGAAGTAACTGCTTAGTCTTAAAAGTCCCTTCCTTATTTTTACACTGAAAACTTATTTTGTACTTATTTTACACTTTGGTGACTATCTCTTAAAAGAGTGCCCCTGTGGATACACTTACTGTGCTGCTGATAGAGTTATTAAGTTATCTTGCCTTGAGAAAGGAAGGCTCCAGCATAACAGTATTGGGAATGCTTCATGTGTTGCTTTAGAACAATCACTTACCTATTCTGTTTAAGTGGTTATGTAAATAAATATAGTCACAAGTATTCACTGCCCTAAGTGTTTGTTTCCTCCCTCCCTCCCTCCCTTCTTTCCTTTCTTTTTCTTTTTTCTTTTTGGCAGTTGGCATGTCTAAAAGTGCACAAACCAATTGTGCACCGTTAGCTGCAAATGCAATGGATGACAGCAAGACTGAAAAGATGGTAGATATTATTCGACTTAATGTTGGAGGCTACATGTATACTGCCCGTCGTGAATCTTTATGTCGTTTTAAGGAATCAATGCTAGCATCTATGTTCAGTGGGCGGTTTCCTTTGAAAACGGATGATACAGGTAAAATAAAATGTGTTATTAATGCCTAGAACAAGAATAAATAGAGTTCTTATTGTAGACTAATCAACAGAAAGTAGGAAAAGCTGAAAAATTATTCTGTGCATAATTATGTAACACAGTTATGAATAAATTACAATTTTCACTGTTGTTATCCCAGGAAGTAATATAGAACTACTGGAACTTGTTCTCCTTTAAGCAGTGTGAAGGAAAGAATAGTTTTTATGCTTTCAGATTGTTTTAGTTTGTCAAATTCTACGTTCACGTACACATGGTATTAAAGTATTCTTCACACTATAGATTTATACCTCTATTTACTAAGTACGTATCATGCAATACAGACATTTGAAATCTTGTTTCAAAACAAATTTTGTTGAAGGGATTTGGACCCAGTAGGTCAGGTGACACCTTCCCCTTACAAGAGGTTTCTTGATAAAAGTGCCTACCTGGGATTTCACACCTCTGTTTGCATTTCACCAGATCTAGACAAATGGGAATTACTGATAGTTTTAATTAAAAAAAAAGAAGGTAGGGAATTGGATAAAGCAAAAATGAGCTGAGATACTATAAAAATTCTTTTCTGGGTTCCTAAATTTCTTAATCAAGTCTGTGCCTTAACTTTCTTTTGTTTTTTGTTGATACCAACTTACCCTTTAATACAACAGAAGTTAGGAAAAATTATGAAAACATAGAATAAACAATGGCAATAGCTCCAATTACAGCTGAAAAATAAAAAGCTAAAGCTGCTATTGAGAGCATATAAAACTGCTGAAAAGTAAGTGACTTCCAGTGAAACTCTGAGCTCTCAGTAATTAAAACAGGTATAACCTCTAAGCTCTTGTTATATCCAAACAAGAGAAAAATAAAACAAAGCTTACTGAACAAGGTCAACAGTTTGCCGAAATTCAGCCAAGTGCAGCTGCTTAGAGCAATTAATTTAGAAGAATTTTAAAAAAGCCTTAAAATGAGTTGTGAAGCTTAGAACGGAACAACTTTATACATTGTCATCTTTGTTCATCCTATCTCACATTATAATCTGGACCTCCCAAACAAACTGTGGAGTTATCAATTCTGTCAGAGAGTGCCTGTTTGTAGCAGAGCAGTGGTGCTGATTAAGGAGCAGGACACATGGCTCAAAGGAAAAATAAATTAAAGCTTTACTATAGGAACTCCATACTAAGATAGGAAAGTTACTGAGTGCTACCTAGTCTAGCTGCATTCTCAGGAAAGACTGGGAAGAGAGAGCAGGGGTTTTGAGAAGGAACAGAGAGATTTCCCTAAAAGTATCAGTTTACATCATAGGGGGATCAGAATAGGTAGAGGTAAGAGAGAGGACACTCTGGGTCACTCAAACTACCTACCTACCTCTGTTACTGCTGTTCCACTGCGAGGCATTCTAGGTTCTTCAGTGCTAAGCATGTTGTACTTCTACCAAATTCCAGCACAGAAATATATTTTAAGAGTTCCAAAGTATTTTTAATTGGAGAACTGTTGTTGTGTAGTGGTTATTGAGGTGGAAGAGAATTGGAGTGGCTTGCGTTCATTCATGAGCTTCAAATAGTGAAAATATATTTATGTAGTGAAAATGGCAGTCCTGTAGCTGTAGTTAGGATAATCCAGGTTACAGTCTGGTTGATAAACTGACTTTGGGATTAATCACTTTGCTCCAATCCATTATATCTCACAAAGTTATTGCAAAACTAAAAAGATATGAAAAACTAAATATGATACCTTGAGTGATGTATATAATTTTTGTCCTTTTCAGGAGCTTGCCTCATTGATCGAGATGGCAGCCTCTTTAAGTACCTCTTAGATTACCTACATGGAGAGGTTCGGATTCCAGAAGATAAGCAAACAAGAAATGCATTGCAGGAAGAGGCTGATTACTTCGGCATTCCATATCCTTACAACCTTGTTGACCACTTGGCCAATGAGATGGAGACATATTCCTTAAGATTAAATATGGAACTTAAAAAGGTATGTACACTTCTAAATTTTGCATAGAGCACAGTCAGAGTGGTCCATCAGGAAAAATGAGGCATCTGTCTTGGGTCATGATATGCTGGAAACTGAATTATTCTGCCTTTTCCAGCAGTACCATTGCCCTTGGAGAACTTTACTCTTAGGAACTGGCCACCAGTTTCTCAGAGCCAGACACTGTAGATGATATTTCTGGGAAGCTTGTCCACAATGGCTGACTGAGGAAGGTCCTCTGAAAACCAGAAATTTGTGTCTGGCCAGCTCTGTGGACAACAGCATTTGCTGCTTTGTGCCACTGATACTGCTTGCCCCTTGCTCTCCATCTTATTCTTGGAAAGGAAGGAATAGTGAAATAGCAACAATGACATGTTGTTTCTCTTCCCACCTCAGGCTAAGGATAGACTGAGTATTCAGAAGTTTCCCAACCGGAGTTCTTAATCTCTTGGGAACATTTGTGGGAATAAAAATAGCACCTGGAAAGTTTACACAACCTTTTTTTCACTAGAGGTGAAAAACTGTGTGCTTTGTGAATTGTGCAGTTAGAAAAACTGCAGTTTTCCAAGAAAAATTTATATTGTTTTTGACTATATGTGTACTTGGCAAAATTGCACAAATACCTCCCCCCACAAAAAACCTCCAAATACAAATGGAGAACTGTTTATTTTAAAATGTTGCCTGTGTGTACTCTGCTTGTTCTGTCCACAGACCAATGTACTGTTTCTTGCATTTTGGGGACCCTAGTTTCTGTTCCCTTTTTAAAGGTGTATAGCACTTAAAGCCATACATCACTTTAAACTGGCCAAAATTCAGTGTTCTGCATTTTTTCCTCTGTCTTTCTGGAAATCTATATAGCTTTTGAAGTTATGCGTCATTCTGTTCTGTACTTTCCCTTATCTTTTGGGAGAAAAAAGGCTTATATAGTGGTTCAGCATTTAAGGCTGCACAACATCCTGTTTCTGCTTTTATTTTTTCTCCATCTTTTTGGAAGGCTCCATAGCTTTTGTGGGGAAGCTGCACTGCTTTCCAGAAGACTATGCTGCTTTTGGGGAAGCTCTGTAGCTTTCTTCAGAAAGTTTCACAGTTTCCTGTTATTGCGTGAAAAAGTGCTCCCAAGTGCTGCGGGAAGAAAAACTGATTGTGTTGGATTAGAAGTAGATTCCTGGAGTGTTGGCCTCTTTTCTGGGAGAGATGAAGACTGATTCAATTAATATTCGGCTTCCTTTAGCAGAGTTCATAAGTGGAAGCACTGAATATCTTGGGTTTCTCTGAGAGTAGTTTTAACATAGCAAGGCAAACAGGCAGTATGCAGACTTCATAGATAAACACTTTGCTAATTGCATTTAAAGGTACATTCAGACAGATATACTGAGTGCAGGAAAGTTTGAAGAAGAGGAGCATCTCAGCAGAGCCTTCACTCATCATCTTGAGAAAGAGAGAGAAAGAAGAAGTGAGGGAGGAATCTTTTGTTTGCAAACATACTTGGAAAGTCTATTGGTTACGTGGTGTGGTTGCTCAGATACATCCCCACAATGGTTGGCTGAGCAAATAGGGAAGTTTTAGGCTATTTCCACACTACATTGTTACAGTACTATTATTCCATTTTCAACATCCTGTGGAATCCTGGGGTTTGCAGTTTAGGAAGGGGCATTTAGAATTCTCAGCCAGAGAGTTCTTTGGCCTCAGGAAACTATAAACCCCAGAATTCCACAGGATGTTGAAAGTGGAATAATAGCACTATAACAGTGTAGTGCAAAAAGGCCCTTAGAGACAGCAGGTATACAATAGACGCATGCAGGAAATCCTGACTGTCTAAAGCCCCATTGGTCTGGTAGCAAATCGGTGAAGGGGTTAAAGAAAACACGTGGTTGGGAAGCATTTTCCAACAGGTTGCTTTGTCCCAATGTCTATTGGAAATGAGAAATTCTAGAATTTCTGTCGTCTCTTCAGGTGTATGCAGGAAGTAGAAGTGGTCTGGCATATAGTCAGAATTTGACTGAGGGATAGGGCAGGGGATGAGTACTGACTATGATGCTGTGTAGGGTACCACATCTATTCTTATACTGAAGATTAAGTTTAAAGTAAACATAACTTGTGTTTGACAGTCATTCAGCAGTGCTCTCAGTCCAGTGTGGGAAGAAAGATTCTGCATATATTTAGAAAAGCTACATCCATTTAATCACAGCACTGCCATAACAATAAAGCAAATTTTTATTGTATTTTATCAAATCCAAGTCTGTCCAAAACTCCGGTATTATTTGTTAGATCCAGAGGATGACTTGAAATACACAGAAGTGATCCAGTAAGACAGTGTTGCGTTATACACTGCTCTTCAGAGTAGAAGCAGTAAGGCTGCAATCCTGTGCATGCTTACTTGGGAGTAAATTCCATTGAACTCAGATGTATAAGTGAACATTCATAGGATTAGGCTGTACACCTTTATTGTGTGCTCCTGTTAAAACCTCACATTATGAAATTTATATAAGATAATATATAACTGTTTCCCCCTCAGGCACTCCTAGATTTTTGTGACTCCTATGACTTAATATGCACTAAACCAACCGTTTGGGTCCTACACTACCTCAACACATCTGGTCCAAGTTGTGAGAGTAAGATAATTGGTGTGTATACCACAAAAGAAGATGGAACAGCTGCAATAAAAAAGGAACTAGGAGGAAGAATTCATAGTAAAAATGTTTACAAAAGGTGAGAAATTTCATGTCATTGAGTCAAAGTGCTTAATTCAATTATGAAAGCTTTGCATTTGCTTTTGCAAAGTTAATACTATATTTATAAACATTCTAGGTACATCTTTGTCTTTCATGCCTTGCGAGTTCAGACAAATTTTTAGTTACACAAATTGTCTAAAGGTGGTGGTCCTCTGGCCACTTATCCAGTTGTAAGTCCCGTGGAACTTAATAGGTTTTACTTCTGAGTAGATGTGTATACAATTGCACTGTTAATTATGTTAGCATCAGTGATTTAATATTAAAGCACTCTGAGCCTTAACTGATTGAAATTGTAAACATCTTGGGACTGGTTATGTGAGAAACTGTCTGTTCCCTCATAGACCCTTTCATTCATTGGAGAAGTCCCTGCTTGTGGTGACGTACTGCTCCTGAGAACTGCTGTGCATCTGTTTGGAGGAAGGCCTTTAGCACTGTGGCACTCACTGTATGGAATACTCTTCCCTCATATCAGATATGTGTCAAGTGTTGTTATTTTTAGGTGTGTGCCACTAAAGACTTGCCAATTTTGCAAGCTTTCCCAGTTTATTAGCACTTACCATTTATTATTTATAGATGTTATATATTTTATTGTTTTATATTGTGTATGTTTGTGTAGACTGCTTTGAAATCTTCAGATGTAAACAATGTAAAAAATTTCATAAGCCAATTGTGAACAAAGGAACTTGGATCTTGTAAATACACACAACTGAATCCAACTAGAGCAGAGTCATCCGGTTGGTGAGGTTTACATAACTGTTGACTTATGTTCAGGAGCTGATTTAGTACATCTGCTCTAGTTGGCAGCAGGAATTGGTTTTAGGCCATATCTTCAACAATGTTAGTTGAACAGCATCTTTCTTGAACATGCTAAACAATTGAATCATTATTTGGATGTTTGTAACAGAAAGCACAAAAGCAGTTATTGCATGCTAGTCCTGTTATTGGTAAATATGGCTGTGTGGGTAGGTGAAATTGTTATTCTAATCCTATACAGGAAAATAAACAGAAAGTTATAATAGTACACTTGCAGTCTTCAAACTGTTTAATCAGTAGTCTAGTTTAAAGCTGGTGGCTGTAGTCTAGTGCAGAGGCAATTGGATGTTTGTTGAAATGAAATAACTGAAGCTTAAGCAAAGACTGTCCATATGTTAATAAAGGGGAAATTAAGTAAACCAACTGAACAATCATTACAATTTTGGAAGGGGAATGAAACTTCCTAAAGGGAATGAAAGTGGTTATACCTCTAACAGTCCCGGTGGTGGGGAGCACTTATGATTTAATTGTAGAATAGATTAAGTTTAAGAATGTATGGTATATAGCGGTTTGTTAGTATGTGTTTATTATGTATTCAGTATTGTGTTATGTGTTTTGTAATATCATGTATTGTTATGATGTTTAAATAATCAATAAAAATAAAAAAAGACTATCCATTGACATAAATTCTACTGATTTTATATTTATACCCTCAGTAATGAATGTTAATCATCACATGATTCTTTTCAGGTTAAGGCATATGTCACAAGGCTTAAAAACTGGTTCTTCTATTTTAAATGTAAACATTTTTGTATTTGCTAGAATTTTTTTTAAGTTTATAAAATTTGTCATTTTCTACATTTTTTTTTTCTAGAGAGTCTGGAAATAATGTCCAATATATCTGGAGCTATTATTCTGTCACTGAATTGAAGATGATGATGGATGTATTTGAGGCATGGGAAGGAAAAGGTACTTTGTTTTTTAAATTGTGTTTTTCATAAAGGATAATTTTTTTTATCTTGAATATGGAATCAGCCATTGAGGGATACCAGGGTAAATTATCACGTACTCTTCAACAACATAAAGAAAGAGAATACTTAAATTAACTATATCTAGTGGGGAAATCCACAGTTTGGGTTATGAAAATGTTAACCCATTTAAAAATATTATTTATTGGTGGTTGAGTTTTCTTGATCTAAGAACAAGGCATATAAATCCAGCATCTAGTTTGTATAAATCCAGGTTCATTGCACATTAATGTCTTTCAACATCAAATACTAGTTACCTGCTACTCTAAACTGATTAAGAATGCCAAAGACCATGCTGACTTCATTTTGTAAACTGGAACAGTGATTCAAGGTGGGCTGTATTGTATCTTAATGATGAGGACACCAAGCCAAACAGTATAGTTGACCACTTGAAAGATAAACACTGTCCAAAATAGTTAAGTGTGTTTCTTGATTGCATGTCAGTGACTTGATGAAAACAATTCCCAACTATGACATCTGTGAATATCGTGAAATTACCAGGTGTCAGTTATTGGCGAGTACCACAGGAATTAATAGAATGTTGGACTCTTGAGGAACGCCCTTTGGAAGGAAGTCTCCAAAACATGTCTCCAGTTCGTAAACGGTATGTTCTTTTAATCATCATCAATGTAGGCGTGGAAAGCTGTATGGAGTAGAGGCTCCTTTTGTGCTTCGTTTGGGAAAAAACACTAATTGTATTAAAAGTACAGAATGAATATATATAGAGAGAGAGTATTATATGTATTAACAGATGCTGATTTGCTTAATTATTATAACTAGCTCTATGTTAAATACTAGTTAAGGCTCTTGCAAAATGTATTATTTAGTTACAAAATAATGTTAAAGATAGCATAAAAAGGCTTTAAAGCTAAGTAATACTGCACTGTAGGAAAATGTGCAATTCAAAAATATCCGTGTGATGGTCTAGCTGTTATGCATTACATGGTTTATTGGCAAACTAATCTCTCATTCATAAATCATGAGCATAAGACAGAATACTTGGGAATGGTCAATACTGGATAATAAATATGTTGATTACTTTGCTCTTTGTTCCCACTAGTATGTTTTCTTACGTAGTTATTCAATGGCTGATGCATTTGAAAAATTGCTAGTGTTGGAATTTTCTTGTGATGTAACAGTAAAAAGAGTGTTGCAGAAGGTCGACACAGGCAGCATTCTCAACTGCATGCTAATTATAGTCTGCACTGAACTACTCAAAAGTACTGAATCCAGTGCCCCCCCCTTTTTTTTTAATTGATAGGCGAATAATAGACTTTCCTAAAGAGGAAGAAACTCCACGGAGCAGTAAAACACATCGAAAGCCAATTCAGTTTTCTGGTCCCTCCACAAGTACTCATATTAAAGTTAAGAATTCTGCTTCTTTAAAGATAGCCATATGTCCTACCCCTGCGTATTCCCAGACGGCTCATAAGAGACCTAGCAGAGACAGTTTGTTACCAAGCAAAGCGTTACCAGACACTAAATCTACACAATTGACTAGAAGCTCATGGACTTCTGGTAGGAACAATGAAAATGGGGTAGCCTGTCAAACATCACTGGATACACCGTCGTCCAAGAAGCCTACAGCCAGTCGGGTTGTAAAACTCAAGCGGACACCACTGTGCAATGACTTGTTAACTCAGAACTCCTCATCAGTTCTAAGCAAAATAAATGAGCAGCAAGTTTCGTCGGTGTCAGTTGCTTCCACTTCAGCATCATAGAGTTTAAGCCAGGAGGTTTTTGACACTTTCCACTGAGAATCTAATGTTAAAATAGTTTACAGAATACCAAGTGAAGAATAATGATTATATGGTGCTGAAGTAATTGGTCATGATCCAAAGGCAACATTTCTCAGTGCATGGAGGACAAATAAAAGTGTCCTGTTATAAAGTGAAGTGAAGAGCCTTGTAATTATTAAAATAACTCATATGTAATATATTTGTCTTTTTCTCTTGTGTGGTACAAGAGATACATAGATGTTTTTAAAGTGTTTTGCATTGGCCACTCTTTATATTGTATAAGTCAGGTGTGGAGTGTTAGTCATTCCAGAATAGAATTAATGCAAGGCTGGTTATGCTGTGAATTTAAAACATACAACCTAAATATTGCGATTTGTATAGGTTTGGTATAATTTATTCTACAGTGTTTACTTACTGTGTAATTTATGTTGATTTGGTGTTGAGAATACTAAAGCCTCTTCTGCCTGGGTAGTGAAATTGTTATTCAGCAGTTCTTCTTGTTTCTCAGATTTCAGCTGGCAATGCTCCCACATTTTCAGTCAGCTATCCACATTTGCATGTTTAACTTTCATTGATTTGATTATTTTCGAGTTTCTTCAAACCCCCCCCCGCACCTCATGTGCTTCTTTTCCAGGGGAACCTTCCCTCTTGGTGGCTCCAATCAGGCCATGCATCCTTTAAAAAACCCACCTCTGCCACCATCAGCCGCTGCCTGGCCAGCTAAGGATGACTCACAACCTGATTTATCAACACTATAAACCCTCTTCTGATGCCCTCACACACTCAAGGAAGGGGATGGGTGAAGAGAGGGAAGTATAGGCACACCATGCTGTCCCACCCCCTTTCCCTGACCCCTGGTATAGGGACACCATGCTGCCCTACCATCTTTCGCCTCCCTTCCCACAGACGCACACACACACACTTCAGTATTTACAATTTTTCAACTTTTGTTGGGGGTCCTGTGCTCCCAACCCTAGTGAATGTGGAGTGCCAACTGTATAAGTTTGCAACTTTCAGGGTTTGAAAGTTTTTGGTTTTTGGTTGTTTTTTTTTTTTGGTTGTTTTTTTGGAGATTTGTACAGCTGACATGTATCAAATGTTCAAGACTTCAGTGTTCGTCCATCTCCTGCAGTGGCATGATTCCAATTCCAGGCAAAAGGTTTCTCAAGTGCCTACAGGAACCTCTGGCTTATCCCAGTGCTTTGTGCAGTTAAGAACACTTCTGATACTTAACTGAAATTCAGATTGTGGCAGTATATTTTTTTTCTCCTGTTCCTTCCTAGCTGTGATAAGCTGTTCTTGTTTGTGACTGTCTTGAAATGCCTTTCTTTTAACCTTTGTCCCTACTGCTTTTCTTTCTGATTTTGCTCATATTACATCTTGTCCTCTTCTATCCAGCTCCTCATAACTTTTTGACTACCCAGAACTGCAATGACCAGAATGCTAAGGATCTGTTCCTAGATTTAAATGTAGTAATCTTTTGTGTTGCAAGAGTTCTTCTCTTCTCAAGAGTTCTTCTCTAAAGTTTCAGTTTAGAATTAAATTTATGAATGCCATTTTCAATGAATTCTTATCTCAGTTGTGTTGGAAATAAACCTGCAATCTGATGAACTTCATTTTCCATTTTGTAAGGGATGTTGGTTAGGACAGACTGGAAAGCCACTTTTTTTTCATCTTTTACTCACTCCATTATCAGTTGGTTTATTGCAGCAAACACAGATTAAACACCGTTTGTTTTGAACTGAGATGATTTAGGAAGCTGTAGTTAATCTAAAAAAAAAAAGAAATTAAAAGTTCCAAACTCCTTGGGTCTGTGCCAGAGGAAATGGAAGCATCTAAACTCAAACTTCTTTGTGACTTATTCTGATAGTACTAAACCGTGGTTTGACATTATGTCCAAATGAGGCCTCTGTGTAACTTAGGAATTAAGACCTTTGAATCAGATGTTTCTTGTTCAAATTTCATCTCTTCAGTGCAGCCCTCCATCTGCATTGTGGAGTTAATAAACAGTCTTACATTACAGCTCAATGAATTGGTTACTGATGCCTTGAACATTCAGAAACTGGCTTATATGATGAGCAATATTATTATGAGAACAAAAATATATGTACTGTGGCATTCTTGTTTGAAATGGTATGTGCTATCAGTTGAAAATATATCTGATGCAGTGAAAAATCTAGATTAAGATTTGAAAATTGCAGCATCAGGAGAGTTAACTTTCACAAATGATAGAATGCTGGACTCTGGTAGTGTGCCAAGCATGATTAATTTTCTACAGAGGCATTAACTTACTGATACTAACAAATTTGATTACTGATGTTTTGGAAGCCCCTTGATTTGTATTGGGTGTGCTAGGTTCAATAATCTTGAAACTTTAGATCTACAATGTAAATGGATCTAAAGTTGCTAAGAAAAATTTAATAGTAAAATAAAAACTACAGTAGCCTTGCCCTTTGAGGTAACCAAGAAAATTTCTGGAGGTTTTAAAATTAAAAAATACATCAGTTTATATTAATAGAAGAGGTCAAGAACTGCAAAATAAACTTTGTCTTCCCAATGAATGTCATGAGTTCTGTATTATTTTGCCTAGTACAGTTCCTACTGTTACGCAAGGCTTTATTCTTGTGAGGGTGCAGTTTTTGGTTAGTTTGTTTACTAAGCACACATGCTGTTTTACATTACACTGTGTTCAGTGGGGGCATACTCCCAGGTAAGTGGTTGAAAGAGAAGCATGCAAACTGTGGGACATTTGTGGTCCTCAGTTGCTCTCCAAGCAATTGGTAAAAGCCCATCTACTTTCCCTACAGCCATGTTGATCAGACATCAGTTGCGTAGTGAGGGAAAGGCTGTTCTGATGCTGCTATTAATATTCAAGGACAGCAATCCTTACTGGTTTCACTGAGAGGAAGGTTTTAATCCAGGATGGGGGATACTGTGGACTTTCAGCTTAAGACTCTCAGCCCCAGCCAGTTTGGCCAGTGGTGCTATATGATAAGTTTATGAATACTGGGAGGAAGAAAGGTTGCTTGACTTTGCTTTAACCTCCAGCCCAGTCGTCCCAATACAACTTGAGGGTAATGTGCAGCCAATAGAAGGGAAACAGCAGTTTGGATGATCGTGTGCATGGGAAGCTTTAATAATCTCCTCCACAGTAGTGCCATGTAGAGATTGCTGTCTTTTCCTGCAATAAGGGTTGGGGGTCAAACTTCCATTGAGTCCCCTGATCTCAGCTGGCAGGGAGGGAAGGTCTGCATATATGCTAAGATCTGAGGCTGGGGAGAGGGAAAAGAGCATACATGTTTAGATCAAAAGGGTTCATCACTCTGGTTGCAGCCTAAATTACTGTCACCTACAAAGGTGTACCCTGAGCCTAAAAGGCCATCTGTCCAGGAATGGGGCCAGACAGAGAGAGACAGAGTACAGACCACTAGCTGAAGTCGACCATCATAATATTCACTGTTCACTACATCTCAAAGGATGTATTGATACAAGGAGGTATCATCCCACTCAGCATTGCAGTGATAGCCAAACAAAAGTCTTCAGAAACCTTCAGTACAAGAACGTTATTTGCATGTGACTGAACATGAGTTAGTCAGCCTGACTCACTCAGCCTGCTCTCTTTCATCAAGAGATTCAATTTCTATGGCTTTAATAACATTAGAAGTGTAGTGGAATGTGAAACCAATGATATATTTCATATGATAAGCACATGGTTGCTTTAGAACCCCATATGAGACTAAATGGTATTCTCAGGCTGACAGGAGGAGCAATCCACAACACATGGGTTGTATCCCTCGCGCCATCTGAAGCAGGAGCTGTCAACATTCTGTTTCAAAACAAATGTTAACTGCTGCTTGTCCCCTCCGTCAGTTCCTTTTTCTCCTTCGACCCAGCGGGAAGCGTTTTTCGTCCCTCTCCGAAATAATTACTTATTTTACAGGTTTTGAGGTTTTTTCTAACAGGTTTGAGGTTACAATGGCAGCAAAGCCAGGCAATGAGAAGCCAAATGTGCTCTTGAGCTGAAGCAGTGCAGTAGCACAAGGCTCAGTCAAGGAAAAGATACAACCTGTCCAGAAAACCGCTATACAGCGGGTTGTGGATGAGGTTTTGCCTAAAGAAAAACAACTTACTGTCCAGAAAACTGCCAATACGTGGGTCACGGACGATGAAAACGCCTCTCCTGGCAAAGGCAAGCCTAAACTGCCTTCATATACTGTCCAGAAAACTGTGATGGCGCGGGTCATGGACGAGGATGGTACCGAGGTGGCCAGGGTCAAGCCTCAAAAGCTGGCTTATGAGGACCAAGCGGGAGACTTGAGAAAGATTTTTCAAAGCTCTAGTGGGAGTGAACATGAGGAAATTAAGTTGGTGTCTGCAAGCGTTAAAAAGCCTGTGGTGAAGGCAAAACTAGATAAGGTAAAAAAGGGAAAGAAATCTGACAAAGCGGGAGGTAAAAAGAAGGACCCAAGTATGTCGGAGAATGCGCAGGTAC